>BSYR01000007.1:20252500-20852500 GCA_030270665.1 Hibiscus trionum
GTAGAAGTTTCGGACGAGCAAGTCTAAATGGGCCTTTCAATGGACCCGTTGGAATTTTATCTGAGTAAAAAGAACAGAAATTGAGTATTTGCAATATAATTGTGTTGAAAAGCTACTAATCAATTACATGAACTGCTAAAATTTGGTTAAAACTTGTTTTGCGGTCCTTTTTGTCTAGGTTTCGGACTAGCAGGTCTAAATGGACCTTTCAATGTACCCGTTGGAATTTTAACTGAGTTAAAAGTACATAAATTGAGGTTTTGCAATATAATTGTGTTGAAAAGCACCTAATCAATTATTTGAACTCCTAAAATTTGATTAAAACTTGTTTTGCGGTCCTTTTTGTCGAGGTTTCGGACGAGCAGGTTTAAATGGGCCTTTCAATGGACCCGTTGGAATTTTAACTAAGTAAAAAGTACAGAAATTGAGGTTTTTCAATATAATTGCGTTGAAAAGCTCCTAATAAATTATTTGAACTCCTAAAATTTGATTAAAACATGTTTTGCGGTCCTTTTTGTCGACGTTTCGGACGAGCGGGTCTAAATAGGCCTTTCAATGGACCCGTTGGAATTTTAAATGAGTAAAAACTACAGAAATTGAGGTTTTGCAGTATAACTGTGTTGAAAAGCTCCTAGTCAATTGAATGAACTCCTAAAATTTGATTAAAACTTGTTTTGCGGTCAATTTTGTAGAGGTTTCGGACGAGTAGGTCTAAATGGGCCTTTTAATGGACCCGTTGGAATTTTAAATCAGTAAAAAGTACAGAAATTGAGGTTTTTGCGTTATAATTGTGTTGAAAATCTCCTAATCAATTACATGATCTCCTAAAATTTGATTAAAACTTGTTTTGCGACCCTTTTTGAAGAGGTTTTAGACGAGCAGGTCTAAATGAGCCTTTCAATGTACCCGTTGGAATTTCAACTGAGTAAGAAGTACAGAAATTGAGGTTTTGCAATATAATTGTGTTGAAAAGCTACTAATCAATTAATTGAACTCTTAAAATCTGATTAAAACTTTTTTTGCGACCCTTTTTGTCGAGGTTTCGGACGAGGAGGACTAAATGGGCCTTTCAATGGACCCATTGAAATTTCAACTGAGTAAAAAGTACAGAAATTGAGGTTTTGCAATATAATTGTGTTGAAAAGTTACTAATCATTTACATGATCTCCAAATATTTGATTAAAACTTGTTTTGCGGCCCTTTTTGTTGAGGTTTCGGACGAGCAGGTCAAAATGGGCCTTTCAATGGACCTGTTGGAATTTTAACTGAGTAAAAAGTACATAAATTGAGGTTTTGCAATATTATTGTGTTGAAAAGCTACTAATCAATTATTTGAACTCCTAAAATTTGATTAAAACTTGTTTTGCGGTCCTTTTTGTCAAGGTTTCAAATGAGCAGGTCGAAATGGGCCTTTCAATGGACCCGTTGGAATTTTAACTGAGTAAAAAGTACAAAAATTGAGGTTTTCCAATATAATTGTGTTGAAAAGCTCCTAATCAATTATTTGAACTCCTAAAATTTGATTAAAACTTGTTTTGCGGTCCTTTTTGTCGAGGTTACGGACGAGCAGGTTTAAATGGGCCTTTCAATGGACCCGTTGGAATTTTAACTAATTAAAAAGTACAGAAATTGAGGTTTTGTAATATAAGTGTGTTGAAAATCTCCTAATCAATTACATGATCGTCTAAAATTTCATTAAAACTTGTTTTGCGGCCCTTTTTGTATAGGTTTCGAACGAGCATGTCTAAATGGGCCTTTCAATGGACCCGTTAGAATTTTAACTGAGTAAAAAGTACAGAAATTGAGGTTTTGCAATATAATTGTGTTGAAAAGCTCCTAATCAATTATTTGAACTCCTAAAATTTGATTAAAACATGTTTTGCGGTCCTTTTTGTCGAGCTTTCAGACGAGCATGTTTAAGTGGGCCTTTCAATGGACCCGTTGGAATTTTAACTAAGTAAAAAGTACAGAAATTGAGGTTTTGCAATAAAAGTGTGTTGCAAATCTCCTAGTCAATTACATGAACTCCTAAAATTTGATTAAAACATGTTTTGCTGTCCTTTTTGTAAAGGTTTAAGACGAGCAGGTCTAAATGGGCCTTTCAATGGACCCGTTAGAATTTTAACTGAGTAAGAAGTAAAGAAATGGAGGTTTTGCAATATAATTGTTTTGAAAATCTCCTAATCAATTACATGATATCCTAAAATTTAATTAAAACTTGTTTTGGGGCCCTTTTTATAAAGGTTTCGGACGAGAAGGTCTAAATGCGCCTTTCAATGGACCCGTTTGAATTTTAACTCAGTAAAAAGTACAGAAATTGAGGTTTTGCAATATAATTGTGTTGGAAAGCTCCTAATCAATAATTTGAACTCCTAAAATTTGATTAAAACTTGTTTTGCGGTCCTTTTTGTCGAGGTTTCGGACGAGCAACTTTAAATGGACCTTTCAATGGACCTGTTGGAATTTTAACAACGTAAAAAGTACAAAAATTAAGGTTTTGCAATATAAGTGTGTTGAAAATCTCCTAGTCAATTACATGAACTCCTAAAATTTGATTAAACCTGTTTTGCGGTCCTTTTTGTAGAGGTTTCGGATGAGCAGGTCTAAATGGGCCTTTCAATGGACCCGTTGGAATTTTAACTGAGTAAAAAGTACATAAATTGAGGTTTTGCAATATTATTGTGTTGAAAAGCTACTAATCAATTATTTGAACTCCTAAAATTTGATTAAAACTTGTTTTGCGGTCCTTTTTGTCGAGGTTTCGAATGAGCAGGTCGAAATGGGCCTTTCAAAGGACACGTTGGAATTTTAACTGAGTAAAAAGTACAGAAATTGAGGTTTTGCAAAATAATTGTGTTGAAAAGCTCCTAATCAATTATTTAAACTCCTAAAATTTGATTAAAACTTGTTTTGCGGTCCTTTTTGTTGAGGTTTCGGACGAGCAACTTTAAATGGACCTTTCAATGGACCTGTTGGAATTTTAACAACGTAAAAAATACAAAAATTAAGGTTTTGCAATATAAGTGTGTTGAAAATCTCCTAGTCAATTACATGAACTCCTAAAATTTGATTAAACCTGTTTTGCGGTCCTTTTTGTAGAGGTTTCGGACGAGCAGGTCTAAATGGGCCTTTCAATGGACCCGTTGGAATTTTAACTGAGTAAAAAGTACATAAATTGAGGTTTTGCAATATTATTGTGTTGAAAAGCTACTAATCAATTATTTGAACTCCTAAAATTTGACTAAAACTTGTTTTGCGGTCCTTTTTGTCGAGGTTTCGAATGAGCAGGTCGAAATGGGCCTTTCAATGGACACGTTGGAATTTTAACTGAGTAAAAAGTACAGAAATTGAGGTTTTGCAATATAATTGTGTTGAAAAGCTCCTAATCAATTATTTGAACTCCTAAAATTTGATTAAAACTTGTTTTGCGGTCCTTTTTGTCGAGGTTCCGAACGAGCAGGTCTAAATGGGCTTTTCAATGGACCCGTTGGGATTTTAACTGAGTAAAAAGTACAGAAACTGAGGTTTTGCAATATAATTGTGTTGAAAAGCTCCTAATCAATTACATGATCTCCAAAAATTTGATTAAAACTTGTTTTGCGACCTTTTTTGTAGAGGTTTCGGATGAGCAGGTCTAAATGGGCCTTTCAATGGACCCGTTGGAATTTTATCTGAGTAAAAAGTACAGAAATTGAGGTTTTGCAATATAACTGTGTTGAAAAGCTCCTTGTCAATTATTTGAACTCCTAAAATTTGATTAAAACTTGTTTTGCGACCCTTTTTGTCGAGGTTTCGGACGAGCATGTCTAAATGGGCCTTTCAATGGACCCGTTGGAATTTCAACTGAGTAAAAAGTACAGAAATTGAGGTTTTGCAATATAGTTGTGTTGAATAGCTACTAATAAATTACATGATCTCCTAAAATTTGATTAAAACTTGTTTTGCGGCCCTTTTTGTCGAGGTTTCGGACGAGCAAGTCTAAATGGGCCTTTCAATGGACCAGTTGAAATTTTTTTTGAAGAAGGTGGGCCTCGTTAAAAACCCCTACTAATATCCCCAGGCACAAGACCTGGAGAAACCTAAAAGGGGAAAAGATTACCCAAAATTTATTTATATAGACCGAGGTGAGACCTCGCAGAGTACAGCGTTGCGAATACAATCAGGATACATGGAACCAAAAGACATAGAAGTCATGGTCCTAAGGCCATGGGTAGCCAAAGTATGTGCAACAATATTAGCCTCACGGCAAACAAACTGAACATGAGCAAAAGAAAAACAGTCCAAAGCTGCATGTGCTTGCAGAATCGTCGGACCCATAGAAGACAGATCGGGACCCAAAAAGTTGAGCCTATTCGCAAGAGAAGCACAGTCTGTCTCGAAAATCAAATGGCTCCATCCTTGAGATTGAGCAAAAGTGATATCGGCTAGAAGACCTTTCCCTTCAGACGTAATGGCATCTGAGCAACTGCCCAAAGGGTAAGCCAGGCCGCCGACAACCGTACCTGCTTCATCACGGGCCACAACACCAACTGCCGCTGCACGTGTGGAAGGGTCGAAAGCCCCATCCACATTAATTTTAATGTGCCCACGAGGGGGATGTCTCCAGCGAGAAGGAGAGACCAGCGAAGGGGAAGGGGAGGTAGGGGAAGAAATAGCATCGGAGTAGTCACGATGAAGACTGATAGAATTGACAGCAATTAACCACGAGGGTTGAAGATGGCGGTTATGGATCCAGTCATTGCGCCGGTTCCAAATGTTCAACAGAGTAGTCAAGAAAAGCCCAAAAATGTCAGAGGATAGAAGGCAAGCACCTTCCTCTAGCCATTGAAGGCCGGTGGATGCAGTGCTGTTGATCAGAGAGTTAGGGAGGCCAACCAAACGAAGGGCCTCCGAGGCACCAGAGCAATCACGGAGAGCATGGAGAATCGATTCTGTACCGGAGTGACAAACGGGGCAGGGACCTGAGTCTAGTGCAAAAGCCTGTAGACGAACCCCGACGGGTAGGGCCTCAGATCCCAAGCGCCAGCCAAAAGTTTTGACTTTAGGTAAGACCTTGAGTTTGGAGAGAAACTTCCAAATTCGTGGAGGACGAATTCTAGGTTCTGGAGGGCGTTGCAGAAAAAGGTAGCCAGATCTGACCGAGTAAATACCAGAATCATTAGGGCTCCAAAGGATGGAGTCACGGGTATCATTGATAATAGGAATTGACAAAACTGAGTCGACATCGGCCGTTGTAAAGTACGCACGGACCTTAGCAGGGTCCCAAGCTGCTTGGTTCCGAATCATAAAGTCGCGACAACGAATGTGGACTTCATCCGAGATCTCATAATCCCCATAAAGGTGTACAGTCGAAGAGCCTCCCCAATTGTCCTAATGGAGTCGTATATTAATGTTAATACCAGGACGATAAAGGAAGCCTCCAAATAGGTGTTGCATAGCATGATAGATACCTTGCCAGGCAAAAGATCCAGGAGAAGGCCGAGATGCATTAAGGATGTTACCTGAAGGAAAGTATTTGGCTTTATAGATTTGACCCAGAAGAGAATCTGGTTCGTAGATAAGGCGCCACAATTGTTTACCAAGAAGGGCAATGTTAAAATTATTAAGATCCCTAAATCCCATACCTCCTACTGATTTAGGTAAGCACACTTGTTCCCAAGGGAGCATGTGCCAACCTTTCTTGTTATTTTTGCCTGACCACCAATATCGTCTGATGGCAGAAGTCATATCATCAATAATGTTTTCGGGCAATAAATAGCATGACATAACATATTGAGGTAGAGATTGTAATACAGCTTTGATAAAGATTTCCCTACCACTGAAGGAAAGGAGTTGTTTGTCCCATTTGGACAATCTTTCATGAACTTTATCTCGTATAAACCCTAAGGATAAGGTCTTATTTTTACCAATAAGAAGTGGTACCCCCAGATAGACACCAGGGTTGGAGACCTCACGAACTTGAAGGTAGGAATTAATAGCGTGGCGAGTCAAACAGGGAGTGCGAGGATTGTAAAAAATAGTGGACTTATCAAAATTAACTGCCTGACTAGAGGCAGAAGCATAAGTTTGGAGAGCTAATTTAAGGTGAGCGGCTTCCTCTGGTTTTGAATTGAGAAAAACTATACAATCATCTGCAAATAGGAGGTGGTTAACCTTGGAATTTTAACTGAGTAAAAAGTACATAAATTGAGGTTTTGCAATATAATTGTGTTAAAAAGCTCCTAATCAATTACATGAACTCCTAAAATTTGATTAAAACTTGTTTTGCGGTCCTTTTTGTAGAGGTTTCGAAGGAGCAAGTCTAAATGGGCCTTTCAATGGAATTTTAACTAAGTAAAAAGTACATAAATTAAGGTTTTACAATATAATTGTGTTGAAAAGCTCCTAATCAATTATTTGAGCTCCTAAAATTTGATTAAAACTTGTTTTGCGGTCCTTTTTGTAGAGGTTTCGAACGAGCAGGTCTAAATGGGCCTTTCAATGGACCCATTGGAATTTTAAATGAGTAAAAAGTACATAAATTGAGGTTTTGCAATATAATTGTGTTGAAAACCTACTAATCAATTCTTTGAACTCCTAAAATTTGATTAAAACTTCTTTTGCGGTCCTTTATGTCGAGGATTCGAACGAGCGGGTCGAAATGGGCCTTTCAATGGACCCGTTCGTATTTCAACTGAGTAAAAAGTACAAAAATTGAGGTTTTGCAATATAATTGTGTTGAAAAGATACTAAACAATTATTTGAACTCCTAAAATTTCATTAAAACATGTTTTGCGGTCCTTTTTGTCGAGGTTTCGGACGAGCAGGTCAAAATGGGCCTTTCAATGGACCCGTTGGAATTTTAACTCAGTAAAAAGTACAGAAATTCAGGTTTTGCAATATAATTGTGTTGAAAATCTCCTAATCAATTACATGATCCCCTAAAATTCGATTAAAACTTGTTTTGCGACCCTTTTTGTAGAGGTTCCGGACGAGCAGGTCTAAATGGGCCTTTCAATGTACCCGTTGGAAATTCAACTAAGTAAAAAGCACAGAAATTGAGGTTTTGTAATATAATTGTGTTGAAAAGCTACTAATCAATTATTTGAACTCCTAAAATTTGATTAAAACTTGTTTTGCGACCCCTTTTGTCGAGGTTTCGGACGAGCAGGTCTAACTGGGGCTTTCAATGGACCAGTTGGAATTTTAACTGAGTAAAAAGTACAAAAATTGAGGTTTTGCAATATAATTGTGTTGAAAAACTCCTAATCAATTACATGATCTCCTAAAATTTGATTAAAACTTGTTTTGCGACCCTTTTTGTAGAGGTTTCGGACGAGCAGGACTAAATGGGCCTTGCAATGTACCCGTTTGAATTTCAACTGAGTAAAAAGCACAGAAATTGAGGTTTTGCAATATAATTGTGTTGAAAAGATCCTAATCAATTATTTGAACTCCTAAAATTTGATTAAAACTTGTTTTGCGGTCCTTTTTGTCGAGGTTTCGGACGAGCGGGTCTAAATGGGCCTTTCAATGGGCCCGTTGGAATTTTAACTGAGTAAAATGTACAGAAATTGAGGTTTTACAATATAATTGTGTTGAAAAGCTCCTAATCAATTATTTGAACTCCTAAAATTTGATTAATACATGTTTTGCGGTCCTTTTTATCGAGGTTTCGGACTAACAGGTCTAAATGGGCCTTTCAATGGACCCGTTGGAATTTTAACTGTGTAAAAAGTACAGAAATTGAGGTTTTGCAATATAATTGTGTTGAAAAGCTCCTAATCAATTACATGAACTCCCAAAATTTGATTAAAACTTGTTTTGCAGTCCTTTTGTAGAGGTTTCGGATGAGTTGGTCAAAATTGGCCTTTCAATGGACGCGTTGGAATTTTAACTGAGTAAAAAGTATAGAAATTGAGGTTTTGCAATATAATTGTGTTGAAAAGCTCCTAATCAATTATTTAAACTCCTAAAATTTGACTAAAACCTGTTTTGCGGTCTTTTGTCGAGATTTCGGACGAGCAGGTCTAAATGGGCCTTTCAAAGGACCCGTTGGAATTTTAACTGAGTAAAAAGTACAAAAATTGAGGTTTTTTAATATAATTGTGTTGAAAAGCTCCAAATCAATTATTTGAACTCCTAAAATTTGATTAAAACTTGTTTTGCGGTCCTTTTAGTTGAGGTTTCGGACGAGCAGGTCAAAATGGGCCTTTCAATGGACGCGTTTGAATTTCAACTGAGTAAAAAGTACAGAAATTGAGGTTTTGCAATATAATTGTGTTGAAAAGCTACTAATCAATTATTTGAACTCCTAAAATCTGATTAAAACTTCTTTTGTAGTCCTTTTTGTAGAGGTTTCGGACGAGCGGGTCAAAATGGGCCTTTCAATGGACCTGTTGGAATTTTAACTGAGTAAAAAGTTTAGAAATTGAGTTTCTGAAATATAACTGTGTTGAAAAGCTCCTAGTCAATTGAATGAACTCCTAAAATTTGATTAAAACTTGTTTTACGGTCCTTTTTGTCGAGGTTTCGGACGAGCAAGTCAAAATGGGCCTTTCAATGGACGCGTTTGAATTTCAACTGAGTAAAAAGTACAGAAATTGAGGTTTTGCAATATAATTGTGTTGAAAAGCTCCTAATCAATTATTTGAACTCCTAAAATTTGATTAAAACTTGTTTTCCGGTCCTTTTTGTCGTGGTTTCGGACTAGCAGGTCTAAATGGGCTGTTCAATGGACCCGTTGGAATTTTAACTGAGTAAAAAGTACAGAAATTGAGGTTTTGCAATATAATTGTGTTGGAAAGCTCCTAATCAATTATTTGAACTCCTAAATTTTGATTAAAACATGTTTTGCGGTCCTTTTTGTCGAGGTTTCGGACGAGCAGGTTTAAATGGGCCTTTCAATGGACCCGTTGGAATTTTAACTAAGTAAAAAGTACAGAAATTGAGGTTTTGCAATATAAGTGTGTTGAAAATCTCCTAGTCAATTACATGAACTCCTAAAATTTGATTAAAACCTGTTTTGCGGTCCTTTTTGTAGAGGTTTCGGACGAGCAGGTTTAAATGGGCCTTCCAATGGACCCGTTAGAATTTTAACTAAGTAAAAAGTACAGAAATTGAGGTTTTGCAATATAATTGTGTTGAAAATCTCCTATTCAATTACATGATATCCTAAAATTTAATTAAAACTTGTTTTGGGGCCCTTTTTATAGAGGTTTCGGACGAGCATGTCTAAATGGGCCTTTCAATGGACCCGTTGGAATTTTAACTGAGTAAAAAGTATAAAAATTGAGGTTTTGCAATAAAATTGTGTTGAAAAGCTCCTAATCATTTATTTGTACTCCTAAAATATGATCAAAACTTGTTTTGCGGTCCTTTATGTAGAGCTTTCGGACGAGCAGGTCTAAATTGGCCTTTCAATGTACCGATTGGAATTTTAACTGAGTAAAATGTTTTAAAATTGAAGTTTTGCAATATAATTGTGTTGAAAAGCTTTTAATCAATTACATGAACTCCTAAAATTTGATTAAAACTTGTTTTGTAGTCCTTTTGTAGAGGTTTCGGACGAGCATGTCTAAATGGGCCTCTCATTGGACCCGTTGGAATTTTAACTGAGTAAAAAGTACAGAAATTGAGGTTTTGCAATATAATTGTGTTGAAAAGCTCCTAATAAATTATTTGAACTCCTAAAATTTGATTAAAACTTGTTTTGCGGTCCTTTTTGTCGAGGTTCCGAACGAGCAGGTCTAAATGGGCTTTTCAATGGACCCGTTGGGATTTTAACTGAGTAAAAAGTACAGAAACTGAGGTTTTGCAATATAATTGTGTTGAAAAGCTCCTAATCAATTACATGATCTCCAAAAATTTGATTAAAACTTGTTTTGCGACCTTTTTTGTAGAGGTTTCGGATGAGCAGGTCTAAATGGGCCTTTCAATGGACGCGTTGGAATTTTAACTGAGTAAAAAGTACATAAATTAAGGTTATGCAATATAATTGTGTTGAAAAGCTCCTAATCAATTATTTGAACTCCTAAAATTTGATTAAAACTTGTTTTGCGGTCCTTTTTGTCGAGGTTTTGGACAAGCAGGTCTAAATGGGCCTTTCAATGGACGCGTTGGAATTTTAACCGAGTAATAAGTACAAAAATTGAGGTTTTTCAATATAATTGTGTTGAAAAGCTCCTAATCAATTACATGATCTCCTAAAATTTGATTAAAACTTGTTTTGTGGTGTCGAGGTTTCGGACGAGCAGGTCTAAATGGGCCTTTCAATGGACGCGTTGGAATTTTAACTGATTAAAAAGTACAGAAATTGAGGTTTTGCAATATAATTTTGTCGAAAAGCTCCTAATCAATTACATGAACTCCTAAAATTTGATTAAAACTTGTTTTGCAGCCCTTTTGTAGAGGATTCAGACGAGCGGGTCGAAATTGGCCTTTCAATGGACCCGTTGGAATTTTAACTGAGTAAAAAGTACATAAATTGAAGGTTTGCAATATAATTGTGTTGAAAAGCTCCTAATCAATTACATGAGCTCCTAAAATTTGATTACAATTTGTTTTGCGGTCCTTTTTGTCGAGGTTTCGGACTAGGAGGTCTAAATGGGCCTTTCAATGGACCCGTTGGAATTTTAACTGAGTAAAAAGTACAGAAATTGAGGTTTTGCAATATAACTGTGTTGAAAAGCTCCTAGTCAATTGAATGAATTCCTAAGATTTGATTAAAACTTGTTTTGCGGTCCATTTTGTAGAGGTTTCGGACGAGCAGGTCTAAATGGCCCTTTCAATGTACCCGTTGGAATTTCAACAGAGTAAAAAGTATAGAAATTGAGGTTTTGCAATATAATTGTGTTGAAAAGATACTAATCAATTATTTGAACTCCTAAAATTTGATTAAAACATGTTTTGCGACCCTTTTTGTCGAGGTTTCCGACGAGCAGGTCTAAATGGGCCTTTCAATGGACCCGTTGGAATTTCAATTGAGTAAAAAGTACAGAAATTGAGGTTTTGCAATATAATTGTGTTGAAAAGCTACTAATCAATTACATGATCTCCAAAATTTTGATTAAAACTTGTTTTGCGGGGCCTTTTTGTAGAGGTTTCGGACGAGCAGGTATAAATGGGCCTTTCAATGGACCCATTGGAATTTCAACTGAGTAAAAAGTACATAAATTGAGGTTTTGCAATATAATTGTGTTGAAAATCTTCTAATCAATTATTTCAACTCCTAAAATTTGATCAAAACTTGTTTTGTGGTCCTTTTTGTAGAGGTTTCGGACGAGCAGGTCTAAATGGGCCTTTCAATGGACCCGTTGGAATTTTAACTGAGTAAAAAGTACAGAAATTGAGGTTTTGCAATATAATTGTGTTGAAAAGTTCCTAATCAATTATTTGAACTCCTAGAATTTGATTAAAACTTGTTTTACGGCCCTTTTTGTATAGGTTTTGGACGTACAAGTTTAAATGGGCCTTTCAATGGACGCGTTGGAATTTTAACCGAGTAAAAAGTACAGAAATTGAGGTTTTGCAATATAATTGTGTTGAAAAGCTCCTAATCAATTACATGATCTCCTAAAATTTGATTAAAACTTGCTTTGCGACCCTTTTTGTAGAGGTTTCAGACGAGCAGGTCTAAATGGGCCCATTGGAATTTCAACAGAGTAAAAAGTACAAAAATTGAGGTTTTGCAATATAATTGTGTTGAAAAGCTAATAATCAATTACATGAACTCCTAAAATTTGATTAAAACATGTTTTGCGGCCCTTTTTGTCGAGGTTTCGGACGAGCAGGTCTAAATGGGCCTTTCAATGGACCAGTTGGAATTTTTACTAAATAAAAAGTACAGAAATTTAGGTTTTGCAATATAATTGTGTTGAAAATCTCCTAATCAATTACATGATCTCCTAATATTTCATTAAAACTTGTTTTGCGGCCCTTTTTGTGTAGGTTTCAGACGAGTATGTCTAAATGGGCCTTTCAATGGACCCGTTGGAATTTTAATTGAGTAAAAAGTACAGAAATTAAGGTTTTGTAATATTATTGTGTTGAAAAGCTACTAATCAATTATTTGAACTCCTAAATTTTGATTAAAACTTGTTTTGCGGTCCTTTTTGTCGAAGTTTCAGACGAGCAGCTCTAAATGGGCCTTTCAATGGACGCGTTGGAATTTTAACTGAGTAAAAAGTACAGAAACTGAGATTTTGCAATATAATTGTTTTGAAAAGCTACTAATCAATTATTTGAACTCCTAAAATTTGATTAAAACTTGTTTTGCGACCCTTTTTGTCGAGGTTTCGGACGAGCAGGTCTAAATTGGCCTTTAAATGGACCCGTTGGAATTTTAACTGAGTAAAAAGTACAGAAATTGAGGTTTTGCAATATAATTGTGTTGAAAAGCTCCTAATCAATTACATGAACTCCTAAAATTTGATTAAAACTTGTTTTGCAGTCCTTTTATAGAGGATTCGGACGAGAGGGTCAAAATTGGCCTTTCAATAGACCAGTTGGAATTTTAACTGAGTAAAAAGTACAGAAATTGAGGTTTTGCAATATAACTGTGTTGAAAAGCTCCTAGTCAATTGAATGAACTCCTAAAATTTGATTAAAACTTGTTTTGCGACCCTTTTTGTCGAGGTTTCGGACGAGCAGGTCTAAATTGGCCTTTAAATGGACCCGTTGGAATTTTAACTGAGTAAAAAGTACAGAAATTGAGGTTTTGCAATATAATTGTTTTGAAAAGCTACTAATCAATTATTTGAACTCCTAAAATTTGATTAAAACTTGTTTTGCGACCCTTTTTGTCGAGGTTTCGGACGAGCAGGTCTAAATTGGCCTTTAAATGGACCCGTTGGAATTTTAACTGAGTAAAAAGTACAGAAATTAAGGTTTTGTAATATTATCGTGTTGAAAAGCTACTAATCAATTATTTGAACTCCTAAAATTTGATTAAAACTTGTTTTGCGGTCCTTTTTGTCGAGGTTTCAAATGAGCAGGTCGAAATGGGCCTTTCAATGGACCCGTTGGAATTTTAACTGAGTAAAAAGTACAAAAATTGAGGTTTTGCAATATAATTGTTTTGAAAATCTCCTAATCAATTACATGAACACCTAAAATTTCATTAAAACTTGTTTTGCGGTCCTTTTTGTCGGGGTTTCGGACGAGCATGTCTAAATGGGACTTTTAATGGACGCGTTGGAATTTTAACTGAGTAAAAAGTACATAAATTAAGGTTTTGAAATATAATTGTGTTGAAAAACTCCTAATCAATTATTTGAACTCCTAAAATTTGATTAAAACTTGTTTTGCGATCCTTTTTATCGAGGTTTCGGGCGAGCGGGTCTAAATGGGCCTTTCAATGGACGCGTTGGAATTTTAACTGAATAATAAGTACAGAAATTGAGGATTTTCAATATAATTGTGTTGAAAAGCTCCTAATCAATTATTTGAACTCCTAAAATTTGATTAAAACTTGTTTTGCGGTCCTTTTTGTCGAGGTTTCGGACGAGCAGTTCTAAATGGGCCTTTCAATGGACGCGTTGGATTTTTAACTGAGTAAAACGTACAGAAATTGAGGTTTTGTAATATAATTGTGTCAAAAAGCTCCTAATCAATTACATGAACTCCTAAAATTTGATTAAAACTTTTTTGCAGTCCTTTTATAGAGGATTCGGACGAGCGAGTCGAAATTGGCCTTTCAATGGACCCGTTGGAAGTTTAACTGAGTAAAAAGTACAGAAAATTGAGGTTTTGCAATATAATTGTGTTGAAAAGCTCCTAATCAATTATTTGAACTCATAAAATTTGATTAAAACTTGTTTTGCGGTCCTTTTTGTCGAGGTTTCGGACGAGCAGGTCTAAATGGGCCTTTCAATGGACCCGTTGGAATTTTAACTGAGTAAAAAGTACATAAATTTAGGTTTTGCAATATAATTGTGTTGAAAATATCCTAATCAAATACATGATCTCCTAAAATTTAATTAAAACTTGTTTTGCGGCCCTTTTTGTAGAGGTTTCAGATGAGCATTTCTAAATGGGCCTTTCAATGGACCCGTTGGAATTTTTTATGACAAAAAGGCCTCGTTAAAAACCCCTACTAATGTCCTTCAAGCAGAGCTAGAGGACCCTAAAAAGGGGAAAAGAGTGCCTAAGTTTTATTATATCAAGGAGAATTTGTTACAAGATGATTGATACAATGAGGAATATCATAATGAAAAGACATGGCAGTCATAGAGCTAAGCGAATAAGTAGCCAAAGCATGTGCTACATGATTTGCCTCAATGCGTACAAAAGAAACAGAAGCTGATACAAAATCAAGAAGAGACTCTCGAATTTGATGAAGAAGAGGCCCCAAGGTAGAAAGGTCCAATCCTGGATTGTTGATCCTATTTGCAATAGAAGCGCAATCAGTTTCAAGCAAAATCCGGGTCCATCCTTGAGAACAAGCGAAGGTGATTCCGGCAAGAAGGCTTTCACCTTCACAAGTAACTGCATCCAGGCGGCTACCTAGCGGAAAAGCGAGGCCACCCACAACTGCACCTGTAGAATCACGTGCTACAGCGCCAACAGCCGCAACACGAGTTGAGGGATTGAAAGCCCCATCCACATTAATTTTTATATGGTTAGATGGAGGGGGATTCCAACGTGGGGGAGAGAGAAGGGAAGGCGTTGGGATGGGAGGAGAAGAGGCATTATAGAAGTCACTATGTAAACTAATGGAATTAACGGCAATAAGCCAAGATGGTTGCAAATGGTGATTATGAATCCAGTCATTACGCATATTCCAAACATTCCAAATAGTAGTAAGGAAAAGACCAAACTTATCAGAAGATAGGAGATGGGCGGCTTCCTCCAACCATTGTAATAGGGTATTAGCCGAACTCCTAGAAAGGACTATGGGAATACCAGATAGCTAAAGGGCTTCAGCAGCCCCTGTGCAATCACGAAGAGCATGGAGAATGGTCTCTGAGTGACCACCACAAATGGGACAAGGCCCCGAGTCTGGTGAAAAAACTTGCATTTTGGAACCAACTGGTAGAGCACCAGACGCCATATGCCATCCAAAAGTTTTGACCTTAGGCAAGGCCTTGACTTTGGACAGAAATTTCCAAAACCGTGTGGGTGAAGTTTGTGGATGCACAGAACGTTGTAAAAAAAGATAACCAAAGCGAACCGAATAAATGCCCGAATCGTTAGGAGACCAAAGAATAGAATCACGGTGATCATTTATAATTGGTATACTGAGAATGGCAGTCGCTTCGGTTGGGTTAAAGTAACGATGGACCTTGACAGGATCCCATGCAGTTTGGTTACGAAGCATGAAGTCACGGCAACGAATATGAAATTCATCCGAGATTTCATAATCCCTAGTAAGGATAATAGGGGAAGGACCGCCCCATATGTCTTTGTGTACTCGTATATTACTGTTAATACCTGGGCGGTATAGGAAGCCTGGAAAGAGGCGCTGAAGAGCATTATACATGCCTTGCCATGCAAAAGAACCACAGTTGGGCCTGGGAGCATCAAGGATATTCCCAGAAGGGAAGTATTTAGCACGATATATTTGGCCTAATAAAGAATCTGGTTCACAGATGAGCCTCCATAATTGTTTGCCCAAAAGAGCAACATTGAAGTCATGTAAGTCCTTAAACCCCATACCTCCAGCAGTCTTGGGTAAACAAACATGATTCCATGGAAGCATATGCCAACCTTTTTTATTAGATTTGCCGGACCACCAATATTGCCTGATGGCCGAGGTCATATCGTCAATAATGTTTTGTGGAAGGAGATAACAAGACATAACTGTAGAACTAATGTTTTGATATAATAATTGAAAAATGTTTTGGACTAATTTGAAAGAATTTAAAAACTTGGCTTTAAAGTCCAAACTACTTGAAATTATGTTTGAGGTATTTTCAGAGGTTTTTGACAAAGATTTTTCATGTTTTCAATAGCCAAACTTGACTTTTCACGTTACCAGTATCGATACGGTCACACCAGTATCGATACCATTTTGCCTCAGTTTGGCCACTGTCAAAACCCGTATCGATACGAGGGTTTAGTGTATCGATACGGAGGGGGTCGTTTCGATACGCCACGTCAGCATACCGATCCCAATTTAACTACCCCAACGGCTATTTCCCAACGGCCATTTAAATGTCAAAGGGTACCGATACGCCCTCAAGCGTATCGATACGCCCAGGCTGGCAAGAGCCCAACGGCTAGTTCAGATGAAGGCCGTATCGATACCGTTCCACGCGTATCGATACCGTTAGCTGCAGAACAGCATTTATGAAGGGAAATAAAGTCCTCAACGGCTCCAATTCATCCCCAACGGCTAGTAACGGCTACAAACTCATTTGGGAGTATAAAAGGGACCTCCAAGCATCAAAAGAAGACTAATGCTCATATTGTAAAACATCAAATGATCAAGAAATTGTCTTAGTGCTTAATTTGTCATTTCTTGTATAGACAAACACTAGTGAGCCAAAATTGTCAAATTTGCTCAAGTGTTTTAGGTTTTTGGGTGAGTGCTTCATTGTGCAAACAAACACCTATTAGAGGGTTTAAGTTTGCTTTCTTAATCTCTTTGTAAAGAGGGTTTTGATCAAGGCTTTGGGTAGAAGCTTGATCGGTTGTAAGGGTTTCCTCCTAATCCAAGAAAAGGGGACGAATCAATTAGTGGATTGATTGAGAAATCCTTAGTGGGAAGCTAAGGTAGTGGATGTAGGTGCTTGTTAGAAGGCCGAACCACTATAAATCATTGTGTCCTTATTCTTTCTAGCTTCCTAAACCCTTCCACCTAAAAATCCACCTCTCCACCACTTGGTGAGCATAATCGGTTGAACGAATCGAGCACCACACAACCCAACAATAACATATTGAGGTAGGGATTGTAGAACAGCTTTAATGAAGATCTCTCGACCACTGAAGGAAAGGAGATGCTTATCCCAGCTAAAAAGGCGGTCATGAACTTTATCACGTACAAAGCCTAGTGATTCAGTTTTTTTCTTGCCAATGAGAAGGGGAACACCGAGGTATACACCGGGGTTAGAAACCTCACGTACTTGCAGTAGACTATTAATTGCAGATCTTGTTGAGGATGGGGTACGAGGATTATAAAAAATTGTCGATTTCTCAAAATTAATTGCTTGACTGGAAGCAGCTGCATATGTTTGCAGGGCTCTTTTGAGATGAGTGGCTTCAGTTGTAGAATTATTAATGAAGACCATACAGTCATCAACAAAGAGTAGATGATTGAATTTGGGCCCATATTTACAGGCACCGATCCCTGGAAGAATGTTTGTTTGTTGGGCAGCAGATAGGTAAGCAGATAGCCCTTGTGTGCAGAAAAGGAAGAGAAAAGGGGAAAGAGGGTCACCTTGGCGCAAACCACGTTGAGGTTGAAAAAAGGGGGAAAAGGAGTTATTAATTTTGACTGAAAAAGAGACTGTGGTAATGCAACGCATAATAAGGGAGATCCAAGCAGATGTGAACCCCATGCGTTCCATAACATTTGCTAAAAAAGACCATTCAACTCTATCAAAAGCCTTTTCCATGTCTAGTTTAAGAGCAGCTCCTTGGGAGGATTTGGTAGCCCCTGAGTTGATATTATGGATAATTTCATGGGCAACAAGAATGTTATCAGAGATGTTACGTCCCTTGACGAAGATTGCTTGGTTAGGGCTAATACAGAGGGGAATATCTTGTTTCATTCTATTAACAATGGTTTTAGCAACTATTTTATAAAGAACGGTGCAAAGACTAATTGGTCTTAGTTGTTTCATAGTAGTTGGGTCTTGAATTTTGGGGATTAGAACTAGTATAGTTTTTTTGACCAAAGACATGTCAGCAGTGCCATTTAGTAAATTAAGGCATAAATTAATAACATCATCTCCAACCGTGTCCCAGTGTTGACGGAAAAAACTACTTGGTAGACCATCAAAACCAGGATCTTTCCTAGGATCAATGTCCCGGAAGGCATGGAGGATTTCTTCCTTTTTGAAGGTCCTTAGGAGGTTGTCATTCATAGATTGAGTGATAGAAGGTGTAATTTTATCGAGTATATTATCAGAAATTTGGGGGTTGGAGGAAGTGAAGAGATTTTGGAAGTAGCTTGATGCAATAGATATTAGGTCTGAATCGGCCGTACACCAATTTGAGTTGGAATCAAATAATCCAGTGATCAAGTTTTTTTCCATCTATTGTTTGCCCGGGCATGGAAAAACCTTGTATTTTTATCACCTTGAGAGAGCCAAAGTGTTCGAGATCTTTGAGCCCAATAAATTTCTTGTTCCATAAGTAGTTTATTAAGTTCAGTTCTATGTTTTATATAGATACCTTCGGTTGTGGCATTTAGGGGGCGACATAAAAATTTGTTTATTTTCTTGGTAAGGAAGTTAATACGGCCGATAGATTTTTGTCTTTGTTGATTTTGCCATTCCTCTAGGCATGTACCAACAGCATTTATTTTATCAATAGCTGTTCTGGAGGTATTGGTCCAAGTTTGTTTGATCGTAGAAATATTGTCCGTATTATTTGCCCAACAATTCTTGAATCGGAATGTTTTAGGTGTCCGTTGAGGTGGGTTAATAATCGCGGGGGAAGTATCAAGCGATAGGAAGCAGTGGTCAGACTTGGCCACATAGTCCGTTGTGATACGATAGGAAGGAAAAAGATCCTGCCAGGCCGAGTTAGCAATGAACCGGTCTAGTCTTTCATGTATAGTTGGGGTTAAAGGCCCAACTTTTGTCCAGGTAAACCAGCCCGAAGTGGGCTTACAATCAAAAAGATTATTGCGTGAAAGGCAATGACGGAAGTTTGTTATTTGTGATCTAGCCCTACGGTTTCTACCTTGCTTTTCAGAGTCGGATAAGATTTCATTAAAATCCCCTCCTAGAAGCCATGGGATATTGTTATTATTTATATTTAAGGAATCAATAATTTCCCATGTTTTATATTTTTGGCTAGTTTCGGAGTAGCCGTGTATACCTGTGAAAAACATGTTGCAATTATTTGATGTGATTTGAGTATGTATATAACGCGGAGAATACGAAAGTAAAGTAATATTAATATCGTTTGTAATGAAAAGAGCAATACCGGAACACCCCTCCGTGGGGGGAATAGCAATAATGTTTATAAAACCTAAAGAAAGACAAAGTTGGCTGCAAGCCACATTATTAATTTTTGTTTCGCAAAGGAAAATAACTTCAGGGTTGGATAGACAGACATAGTCGCGAAGATGTTGAACCACCGGGGCTTGTCCTAAACCCTGGCAGTTCCAGCATAGTATCCTCATTTCGCTCGGCGGGGCTGGGAGTCAGCCGCCGCTAGAGAGTTTTTTGAGCTGCTCATCCCAGCCTTTGGGGTGGAACCAGAAGGTTTGGATTTCTTTGGTGGGAGCGATACTTGGATAGGAGAACGGCGTTTTGTGCCACGATTCGGTGGGACTGGAGCAGGGGCAGGAGCTGCATCATTTGGATAAGTTTTCAAAAGCCATTGGTTAAAATCATTGAAAATGGTATCGATAGAAACAGGGGGCTTACGCAGTTCAGCTTCAATTTTCCTAATTTGCTGGGCAGTTGGGCTTGGAACACCATCATCCGTGGTATCCCAAT
This sequence comes from Hibiscus trionum, assembly GCA_030270665.1. Lineage (NCBI taxonomy): Eukaryota > Viridiplantae > Streptophyta > Magnoliopsida > Malvales > Malvaceae > Hibiscus > Hibiscus trionum. Next base: position 20,272,096 of record BSYR01000007.1, read on the forward strand.
CATCATCGGAAACATCTTCAGGGATAGGATAGATGGTGTTCATGGGTTGCGGCTCAAGAGGGCCTTTCTGTTTGGAATCTGATGCTGATGGTTCTTTGGTAGGGGGAACATCACCCATTGCCGTGTCAGTGTTGGGGGCTTCCTCAGTGGGTTGCTCCGAGAAGGATGCAGCATCGCCCTCATTAAGAGAGCCTGTGGAAGATTTGTAGAAAAAAACCAGTTAAGTAAACGAACGTTTTTTAGTAAAAGGATTAGTATTAAGAAAAGGAGAGTGAGGTATACCCATAGCATTCGGATCATTATTGGGGATATTGGTATTGGCATAAGCAGTTGGAACAGGAGTAGCTGTGCGGAAATAAAGTAGTAAGTATAGAGACATAAATAAAAAGAACAAAAAGGATGAGATAAATATAAATCTAAACTGTGAAAGAGATGAAAGATCGGTAATAAAGTGAGAGAGGGTACCAGTCGGTAAGGGATTATTCTGATTAAGATTAGGCTCGACATAGCGGAGGCGCCCACGTGTACCAACTGGGCGACGTCTTGGAGGGAGGTAGCGGAGCCACTCTCCGTATTGCAACTTGTTCAGATTAAGAAACGATCGAGTAGGGCAGTTTTCAATCATATGGCTAACTATTCCACAGCCAGGACACAAGGTGGGAAGGCGTTCGTATTGAAGACGACACATGGTTTTGTTGGCACCCGATCCTATGAATACAAAACGGGTGACTGGTTTGGTAATATTCAGGAAAATTTCTACACGCAAGAATTCTTTCATGTTTCCTTCAACTTCTCGAGTATCAGTTCGTATGACATTGCCTACCATAGATCCAAGGGCATGTCCCACAAGGTGCGAACGGTCAATGTCCTCAAAGAGTGAGGAGGGGAGGGAAAAGATGCGGATCCAGATCCTCATAGAGTTAAAGGAATACTCTCCAACTGGCTTAGCAGGGTCATACTCAGTAATGGCTAACCATTCATCCTTATACAGCCAAGGGCCGCGATTAAGGACTTCATAACATGACTTGACGTCCTTGAATTTGATCTTGAGATAGTTGTCTTGGATAACGGAGATAGACACCACATTGTTTGGCTTCCAGATGCCTTCAAAGGCGTTGATGACAGCGTAAATGTCAATAGTTTTGGAGGAGATAAAACATCCTAAGAGGAAAAGCTTGGGGTCCTCCTCGACAAAATCCCAGCCGAATTCTGGGGTATAAAGGAGTTCTGCTTCCTCATTGGTGAGGTCAAGGGAGCTGAGTTGGGGAATAGAGGAAGATGCCATAGTTGAGGGATATTGAGAAACTAGAGAAGGGGAATAATAGAAGGCTTGTGGTAACGTGTTTAAGTGTTGTTCGTATAAAAAGGAGTGGTTTGTGATAGTTAAACTTTGGTGAGCGCTGAAAAAAGGAAGGAGATAAAGATTTAGAGTCCATGAATTACGGGTTAAATTGATATTAAGAGGGAAAGTTTGAAAACCAGCATAATAGTATGGAAATAGAATGATTAATAAGGAAATCAGTTTTAAAAGTTTTGATTGTAATAAGTAAAAAGCCTTAGGGGATTTATGAGAAGAATCAGGGAAAGTAATAAAGTCAAAGTAGCGATGAGAGTAAATATTGAAAGGTTGGATAATTTTAATGACATAACGGAAATTTTGGGTAAATCGTACTCTATTAAAAATAACTAGATAGAAAGAAAGAGGGATTTTATTAAAAAGTTGGAATAATGAAAAAAATAAGGCAATGTTTAAAGAATTAATTCTTAAAAGTGGAAGGAATTGTAACAGAAGGTTTGAAAGGAAGTAAAGGGTATATTTGACGTTGTAATTACTCATATTAAGGGATAAAAAAGGAAAGACTGAGTAACTATTAGCAATTATTGAAGGCATTATTATAGGAAAGAGGATTAGTCTAGAAATTAATTTGTAATTTAATACTGGAGGGTTGAGAGCAAAAGTAAGGATATGACAGGTAAGGGGAAAAGGGAAAGAGTAGTTAATTAGGAAATTTTGAAACATTAATGTTATTAAAAGACCTAAAATAAATGTATTGAGACCCTGAGGAATTAATCTCGAGCTAAAAATCGGTTGGGCGTTTCGAATAATAATTGAATAGGAGAGAAAAAGGTTTGAGAATTTGTAAGTTTGGTTAACGTATAGAGAAAAAAGATCCCTGTTTGATAGGGTTTTGATAAAATCCCTTAATTGGGCTAGTGAGGAGTCACCTAAAGAGGCGTAGTAGGAATAAAATTCCTTAGTGTTAATCGAATAAAGATATATATGTATATAGTAACATACATAGAGTAGATAGCAATTAGCATGCAAAGCAAAATTATGGCATGGAGACATACATCTAGAGGCATAAAGAAAGCAAATAAAAAGCAAAGAGAAAAGAAAAACAAGAAGAAAGCAGCCATAAAGAATTACAAACCCAGGGGAAGGAGGAAGCGGGGTAAAGAAGATTAATACAGACCAAATGAGCAAAAAGATGAAGGGGGGTAAGCAAATAAAATTAACTACTGATAAAAAATTACATAACCAGAGAAGGAGTAAGAAGGGAGTCCTGCAACGCTGCATGATTATACTGACAGAAGGGTTCATTATCTGCAAAAGGATCATAATAAACATAAAAGAAAACTTGAAAGAAAAGAAACATAAATGCTTAATTATAGAATAAGAAATCAAGAAGGAAAAATTATGAAAATTAAAATTATTTACTAGGGGAATGATAGTTATAACTGACCAGACCGATAAGAGAATTGATATGGAACAAGGTATAGAATGAGAGGTTAGATTATTTTCCCAAGTGGGATCCAAATTAGAACTGTGAAATTGATTGTTAGAGTATAGATAGGTAGGACTCTCTGGATTAGAGAAAGTAGAAGTAGTAGTATAAGCCAGAGCATAATATTTAATATTAGAAAAATTTATAATATAGCATAAAGCTTTTGTATACATGGAGATTCCTCCTAGAATAAGGTGTAATTTACCATATTTTGTTAACAGAGAAAGAGTCGAGATTAGTAACTGTATAGGGTTAAGAGACAAGGAAGACCAAATGTATAACAGAAAGAAGAGATAATACAAGCAGTTAATAGTATAAGTAGTGTATGAATATCCCATGATGTGGGCTGGTAAGAATTTCCCTAAAAGGGATGGATAATTTTGTAAGTAGTATGTATAGCATTCATTAACAGTAGAGATAGAAGTATAAAATATGAAAACTGCATATAAAGACAGTAGTAAGTAGAAAAGAGCTAGATAATGCATAAGAGAGTATGAAAGAAACCGATTGATGCATAGATTAAAAAAAGATCTAAAGACAGGATAGAGGATAGGAATTAACATAAATGAATATATAACAGAAAATTGATTCACAAAGTTGTTGGGAGATAGCTCAAAAACTAGGGTGAAATTAGGTAAAAATGAAATCAATTCTGTTTTATTAAAAAAATAAACGACAGACAAAGAAGAAAGTAAACAGCTGTTAAAGAATTGGTACTGAACCTTTAGAAACTCATGAAGTGCATTAAAGGGAGAGGAAATCACAGAGCAGCACAAATAGAGAAATGAAAGAGCTAATAATAATAAAGGAGATAAAATAGAGCACGGTGGGTCGTACCTTCGAGTCGAATGTCTTCCATGACATTTGGTCCACATGGTAAGTGAAGTACAACCAAACTGGAAAAAAGATAACAAGGAAAGATTCAGATTAAAAAACCAGAAAAGGGGAAGAAAAGGGATTAAGAAATGAGAAAGGGAAAGAAGCCTTAATTGGTAAGACGGCCTGAGGGAACCCGTGAATGAAACCATAGCCTCCACTACAAATCTAGGTAATTGAAAGATTAGAGGCCAAGTTCTCAGTGATGAAGATCTGAAATAATAAGAAAGAGAATGAGATTTAAAAAGCAAATTAAGTAAAAATAAGAAATAAATATATAAAAAGAAAACCAGGGAGAAGGTGAAGCGATTCATATGCAAAAGATGAACCGGATCGATTTTATAGGGGTTTGCATGGAACCCTAAAGGATAAGGCATATCAGGAAGGGATAAGATTGTTCGTTCAACGAACAGAAAAAAACCCTTCGATCGACTGATGGATAGAAAAAAACCCTTCGATCGACTGATGGATTTGATGAGTCCGCCTTGTATCACAGTAGTTGGGGAAACCCTCCGGTTCAGAAACAGAATCAGATCCGAAAGTACAAATGAAGAGAAAGAAACAGAAATAAGATTAGAAAAGGTTATAGAGAAAAGGAAGAAAAAGAATGCAAAAAAAGAAGGGAATCGACAGGCCTTACCGTTACAGCCTACCGTATTCCGGTTGATTTTCAACGGAGTCCAGAACTCGCAGAAAGGGGAGAAAAAGGAGTCAAAAAACCATAAAAATAAGAAAAATAAAGAAAGCATAAAGAAAAAAATAGTATGAAAAAAGGTAAGGGGTGGAAAGATCATGTTAAAGGAGATACCACCGTCGTCATTTGGAGAAGCCCTCCGATCCAGAAAAGGAGACAGAAGGACGAGCCTTGACAAACGCCGGTTGATTTTTAACGATATCGTCCAAAAGGGAAGAGACAAAAAACAAAAATCAAAACGGGTTAAAGAGAAACAAATGAATAGAAAAACATAGAGAAAAAATAAACGGCGAAACTTACCGTCCAGATCTGGAGTTCGCCGGAATGATCTCATAAAGAACGACCAAGACGGGAGAAAAATGGTGAAAAGGAAGGGAAGAAAAAACCCTTCAACAAATAAAACAGAACAGAAATGGATTTTGTATATTGCAATATACGGCCAAAACTCGCAGGAAAGAAAAAAAATAAAAGAGTTAGAAACCAAAGAGAAAAATAATAGATAAAAAATGAAGCAAAAACTGTAAATGAGAGAAAGTGACGGGGTGGGATGACCCTTGATATTCTCATCCCGATTTCCAAGGAAATCAAAGATTTCCGATTCTTTTGATGATAAGCTTGCAAAATCGGCGGAAGATGGAGAGGTGCCGTGTGGGGGAAAGGGAATGATGGAGAGGTAGTGGAGAAAGTAGCCGGAAAACAAGGGAAAGCATGAAGAACAAGCCAACACCCAACAAAGACCCCGGAAAAAATTGAGAGAGAATTGAGAGCCATCCCACACCCACCTGTTACCCGTTGGAATTTTAAGTGAGTAAAAAGTATAAAAATTGAGGTTTTGCAATATAATTGTGTTGAAAAGCTCCTAATCATTTATTTTTACTCCTAAAATATGATCAAAACTTGTTTTACAGTCCTTTATGTAGAGGTTTCGGACGAGCAGGTCTAAATGTGCCTTTCAATGGACCCGTATGAATTTTAACTGAGTAAAATGTATAAAAATTGAAGTTTTGCAATATAATTGTGTTGAAAAGCTCTTAATCAATTACATGAACTCCTAAAATTTGATTAAAACTTGTTTTGCAGTCCTTTTGTAGATGTTTTAGACGAGCAGGTCGAAATTGGCCTTTCAATGGACGCGTTGGAATTTTAACTGAGTAAAAAGTACATAAATTGAGGTTTTGCAATATAATTGTGTTGAAAAGCTCCTAATCAATTACATGATCTCCTATAATTTGATTAAAACTTGTTTTGCGACCCTTTTTGTATTCGGACGAGCAGGTCTAAATGGGCCTTTCAACGGACCCGTTTGAATTTTAACCGAGTAAAAAGTACAGAAATTGAGGTTTTGCAATATAATTGTGTTGAAAAGCTCCTAATAAATTACATGGTCTCCTAAAATTTGATTAAAACTTGTTTTGCGACCCTTTTTGTAGAGGTTTCGGACGAGCACGTCTAAATGGGCCTTTCAATGGACCCGTTTGAATTTTAACTGAGTAAAAAGTACAGAAATTGAGGTTTTGCAATATAATTGTGTTGAAAATCTCCTAATCAATTACATGAACTCCTAAAATTTCATTAAAACTTGTTTTGCGGCCCTTTTTGTATAGGTTTCAGACGAGCATGTCTAAATGGGCCTTTCAATGGACCCATTGGAATTTTAACTGAGTAAAAAGTAAAGAAATTGAGGTTTTGCAATATTATTGTGTTGAAAAGCTCCTAGTAAATTACATGAACTCCTGAAATTTGATTAAAACTTTTTTTGCGGTCCTTTTTGTAGAGGTTTCGGACGAGCAGGTCTAAATGGGCCTTTCAATGGACCCGTTGGAATTTTAACTGAGTAAAAAGTACAGAAATTGAGGTTTTGCAATATAATTGTGTTGAAAATCTCCTAATCAATTACACGAACTCCTAAAATTTCATTAAAACTTGTTTTGCGGCCCTTTTTGTATAGGTTTCAGACGAGCATGTCTAAAAGGGCCTTTCAATGGACCTGTTGTAATTTTAACTGAGTAAAAAGTACAGAAATTGAGGTTTTGCAATATTATTGTGTTGAAAATTTACTAATCAATTATTTTAACTCCTAAAATTTGATTAAAACTTGTTTTGCGGTCCTTTTTGTCGAGGTTTCGGACGAGCAGGTCGAAATGGGACTTTCAATGGACCCGTTGGAATTTTAACTAAGTAAAAAGTACAGAAATTGAGGTTTTGCAATATAATTGTGTTGAAAAGCTCCTAACCAATTATTTGAACTCCTAAAATTTGATTAAAACTTGTTTTGCGGTCCTTTTTGTAGAGGTTTCGGACGAGCAGTCTAAATGGGCCTTTCAATGGACCTATTGGAATTTTTTTTGAAGAAAAGGCCTCATTAAAAACCCCTACTATTGTCCTTCAAGCAGAGCTAGAGGACCCTAAAAAGGGGAAAATAGTGCCCAAATATTATTAATCAATGAAGATTTGTTACAAGATGTTGAATACAATGTGGGATATCCGATTCAAATGACGTAGAGGTCATTGAATTCAGAGAAAAGGTAGCCAAAGTATGGGCTATAATATTTGCCTCACGGCGTACAAAAGAAATAGAAATAAAGTCAAAGTCGTGAAAAGCAGCTTGTATCTGAAGAATAGTTGGTCCCATAGTAGAGAGGTCCTGAGCAGGATTGTTGATCCTATTCGCAAGAGAAGCGCAGTCAGTTTCGATCAAGATACGATTCCATCCTTGAGAACGGGCAAAGGTGAGACCAGCTAGGATGCTTTCCCCTTCACTGGTGATAGCGTCCTGGCAGCTACCAAGAGGGAAAGCAAGACCACCTACGACTGCTCCTGCAGAATCACGAGCAACAACGCCAACGGCTGCTGCACGAGTTGATGGGCTAAAGGCACCGTCCACATTTATTTTGATATGATTAGGTGTACGGGAGGAATTAAAGAATGTAGATGGACCTGGGTCGATCGAGTGTAAAGATTTACAGAATTCGTCATGTAAACTAATTGAATTGACCGCAATCAACGATGGAGGTTGTAGATGGTGGTTGTGAATCCAGTCATTTCGTCTGTTCCATATATTCCATAGAATAGTAAGGAAGAGACCAAATTTGTCAGATGAAATTGTAGAGGCTGCTTCCTCTAACCATTGCAAGGGCGTAGGAGCTAGACTCTTAAAGAGAGAGATAGGGATACCACCAATTTGGAGGGCTTCAGATGCCCCAGGGCAGTCACGAAGCGCATGAAGAATCGATTCCGAGTGGCTACCACAGATAGAGCAAGGCCCCGAACTAGGGGAAAAGGTTTGCATTTTAGATCCAACTGGTAGAGCATCAGAAGCCATACGCCAGCCAAAAGTTTTAACTTTGGGTAAAGCTTTGATTTTGGATAAAAACTTCCAAAAGCGAGTTTGTGGCAAAGGTTGGGTTATAGAACGTTGTAAGAAAATATAACCAGAACGGACTGAATAGATACCCGAGTCGTTGGGAGACCAAAGTATTGAGTCCCGATGATCATTTATGATGGGAATACGGAGAATGGCATCGGCATCAATTGGAGTGAAATAATTGTTTATCTTAGTCGTATCCCAGGCAGTTTGGTTACGTATCATAAAATCACGACATCGAATGTGAAATTCTTCGGAGATTTCGTAATCCCCAGTAAGTTCAATCGGGGAAGACCCTCCCCATATATCTTTGTGTATTCTAATATTACTGTTTATACCAGGCCGGTGAAGAAAGCCGGGGAAAAGACGCTGAAGAGCGTTATATATACCTTGCCAGGCGAATGAGCCCCTGTTGGGTTTTGGTGCATCCAGAATGTTGCCTGAAGGAAAGTATTTAGACCGGTATATTTGTCCTAATAAGGAATGTGGTTCACAGATGAGTTTCCAAATTTGCTTGCCCAAGAGAGCAATGTTAAAGTCATGTAAATCTTTAAAACCCATGCCGCCAGCAGATTTAGGTAAGCATATCCGGTTCCAAGGTAACATATGCCAACCTTTTTTGTTGGATTTACCTATCCACCAGTATTGACGGATTGATGTAGTCATGTCGTCGATGATATTTTGTGGTAGAAGATAGCAAGAGATAACATATTGTGGGAGAGATTGTAATACAGCTTTGATGAAAATCTCTCGGCCACTAAAGGATAGTAGGTGTTTGTCCCAACTAGAGAGACGATCATGTACTTTATCACGTACAAAACCTAAAGATTCAGTTTTATTTTTCCCTATTAGGAGCGGGATGCCTAGGTATACTCCAGGGTTAGTAACCTCGCGTACTTGTAAAAGGCTGTTAATTGCATTTCTTGTTGCAGATGGTGTACGCGGATTATAGAAAATTGTTGACTTCTCAAAATTGACTGCTTGACCGGATGCATTAGCATATGCTTGAAGAGCATTTTTCAGAAGGGACGCTTCAGACCGATTAGTATTTATAAATACCATACAATCATCAGCAAAAAGAAGGTGGTTGACTTTGGGCCCATGTTTACTAGCGCCTAGTCCAGGAAGTATTTTAGTTTGTTGAGCAGCAGCTAAGTAAGCTGAGAGGCCTTGAGTACAGAAGAGAAAGAGGAAAGGGGATAGAGGATCCCCCTGGCGAAGACCACGTTGAGGTTGAAAGGTGGGTGAAAATGAATTATTAATTTTAACTGAAAAAGAGACTGTAGTAATACAACGCATTATAAGCTCGATCCATTCGGATGCAAAGCCCATACGTTCCATTACATTTGCGAGAAAAGACCATTCTACTCTATCGAAAGCTTTTTCCATGTCTAGCTTGAGAGCAGCTCCTTGAGAGGATTTAGTAGCTCCTGAGTTAATATTGTGGATAATTTCATGAGCAACAAGGATGTTGTCAGATATGTTGCGTCCCTGGACAAAGGCTGCTTGATTAGGGCTAATGCATAGAGGTATAGCCTGTTTCATTCTGTTGACTATTGTTTTGGCGACAATTTTATAGAGTACAGTGCAGAGGCTAATTGGTCTGAGATGTTTCATGGAGGTTAGGTCCTGTACTTTAGGTATTAGTACCAAAATTGTTTTGTTTACTGAGGCCATATTAGCGTTGCCATTTAATAGATTAATACAAAGGTTAATAACATCGTCTCCCACTGTATCCCAGTGTTGTCTAAAGAAGCTACTGGGTAGACCATCAGAGCCAGGAGCTTTCCTAGGGTCAATATCTTTAAAAGCATGAAGAATTTCCTCTCTAGTAAACGCCTTTAGAAGGTTTTCATTCATTGAAGAATTGATGGAAGGGTGAATTTTGTCAAGAATGATGTTTGAGATTTGGGGACTAGATGTTGTGAACAAGTTTTGGAAGTAATCAGAAGCGATATTCATAATGTCCGATTCAGAAGTGCGCCAATTGGAATTGGCATCGTAAAGGCCTATGATTGAATTTTTCTTGTTCCTATTGGAAGCTCGAGCATGGAAGAACTTGGTGTTTTTGTCCCCTTGGGAGAGCCAAAGAGTTCGGGATCTTTGAGCCCAATAAACTTCTTGCTCTGTTAAAAGTTTATTTAATTCAGTTCTATAATTTAAGTAAACTTGTTCATTTGTGGCTGTTAAGGGGCGGCATAGTAATTTATTTATTTTTTTAGTGAGAAAATTAATTCGTCCGGTTGATTTAAAACGTTGTTGGTTTTGCCATTCTTCTAGATAAGTACCTACCGCTTCAATTTTGTTTATGGCTGTTCCGGGGGTATCGGCCCATGCCGTTTTAATTGTTTGGATATTATCTTTATTATTAGCCCAGCAACTTTCGAATCTGAAATTCTTGGGAGGTTGTATTTTGGGTGTGGTAGACGTAGTATCTAATTCGAGGAGAAGGAAACAATGATCAGATTTAGCAACATATTCTGTGGTGATTCGATGAGAAGGGAAGAGATCTTGCCATGCGAAATTAGCGATAAAACGGTCTAGTCTTTCATGTATTACTGGGGTTAAGGGTCCCACTTTAGTCCATGTGAACCAACCCGAAGTTGGCTTACAATCAAAGAGGTTGTTTCGAGTTAAACAATTGCGAAAGTTTTTAATTTGGGATCGAGCTCTACGGGGGCCCCCTTGTTTTTCCGAATCCGTTAAAATTTCATTGAAATCTCCACCGAGAAGCCAAGGGTTATCTTTAGTAGAAGGGTATAAAGAATCAATTAGCTCCCATGTTTTATATTTTTGGCTAGTTTCCGGAAAACCATGCATACCAGTGAAAAACATAGTGGAGTTATTCTTTGTAATTTGAATATGAATGTAACGCGGCGAATAGGAAATTAAACTTATATTAATGTTGTTTGCAGCAAATAAGGAAATTCTGGAACACCCTTCCGTAGGGGAAATAGAAATAATGTCTAACATACCTAATGAAAGACATAAACGGTTACAATCCGCATTATTTAATTTAGTCTCACATAAGAAAATGATATCGGGTTTGGTTTGTTGGACATAGGACCGGAAATGTTGAACCATCGGGGCTTGTCCAAGACCCTGACAGTTCCAGCATAGGATCCTCATTTTGCTCGGCGGGGCTGGGAATCAGCCGCCGCCGGAGAGTTTTTAGAGCTGCTCATCCCAGCTTTTGAGGTAGATCCTGACTGTTTGGATTTTTTCGGCGGGAGCGAAACTTGTATTGGGGAGCGGCGTTTCATGCCTCGGTTTGTTTGGGCTGGAGCAGGTGTAGGTGCGGGTGCTGGTGCAGGAACAGGTGCAGGGGCTGCATCATTCGGGTAAGTTTTAAGTAACCACTGATTAAAGTCATTGAATATTGTATCAGTGGGTTTAGAAGGCTTACTCGATTCAGAGTCAAACTTTTTAATCTGCTCGGCAGTAGGGCTAGGGACACCATAATCATCCATAGTGTCCCAATCCTCATCAGAACCATCTTCCGGAATGGGATAGATGGTGTTCAGGGGTTGGGCCACAAGAGGAGCTTTTTGCTTCAAATCAGTAGCAGGGGGTCTTTCACAGAATTAGGGCCATCATCCATAGTCGTGTCGATGTTTTGGGCTTCTTCGGTTGCTTGTTCCGTAAATGAAGTTGCATCGCCTTCATTTAGAGAGCCTATGCAGCGGAGAATAATTGTGATTAGAAACTTATGAATGTTTTGGAAGGGATGAAGAGGGAGTAAAATAATTTACCCAAATTGTTCTGTTCGTTAAGGGGAGCTGTTGGATTGGTCGGAGCTACTGGGATATTCATTGGGGCCACTACGATAAAAGCAGTAGTTAGGTAAATTGATAGAAAAAGAGGGATGAAAAAACAAGTGAAAAAAGAGGTTATTGTAAATGTTAATGTAAAGTTACCATTGACTGGAGGGATGTTTGGAATCAGATTTGGTTCCACATTGCGGATACGTCCCCGAATACTAGCTGGGCGACGTCTAGGTGGAAGGTAGCGGAGCCATTCTCCGTACTGTAACTTGGTGGGATCGAGAGATGAACGGATAGGACAGTTTTCTAGGGTGTGGCTGATAATACCACAACCAGGACATAGAGTCGGAAGCCTTTCATACTGAAGACGGCACATAATTTTGTTTTCGCCAGATTCAATAAACACAAATCGGGTGACAGGTCTTGTAATATTGAGCAGAATTTCAACTCGAAGGAATTCATTCATATTCCCATCGATTTGGCGGGTATCCGTTCGGAGAACTTGACCAACCATTGATCCTAGAGCATGTCCCACCAGATGGGATCGGTCAGCATCAGCAAAAAGTGAGTCGGGGAGGGAGAAAATTCGGATCCAGATTCTCATGGTGTTGAAGTTGTAGTCGTTTAAGGATTTGGCTGGATCATATTCGGTGACTGCTAGCCATTCATCCTTGTACAGCCAAGGTCCACGATTGATAATCTCGTAGCAATTCTTGATTTCCTTGAACTTGATTTTGAGAAAGTTATCTTGTATCACTGAGATGGATACAACTTCATTAGGTTTCCAGATACCTTCGAAAGCGTTGATAACATCATAAATGTCTAAAGCCTTGGACGATATAAAACGACCAATTACAATGAGCTTGGGATCTTCCTTGATGAAGTCGAAATCAGGTGTGTACAGCAGTTCTGATTCTTCATTGGTAAGATTGATCGAGTTGAGTTGGGGGATGGAGGAGGATGAAGCCATTGAGAGATTTAGAGGGTATGAGAAATACGAGATAGGTAGGAGTTGTAGTGGGTTGGTGTAATTGTAGTGCAAGTATATAAAGAAGACGAAAACAGCTAAGGGAGATGAGATATGGGAAGTATGGTGAGAAAGATTCAGAGGAATAATTAACGATTGTAAAAGATAGGAATTACTACTATCAAAAGGTAATTTATTTAATGTTCTTTCCTTAAAAGAAGTATAAGACATTGAAAAAGAATAAACTCTATGAATTATTGATGGAAAGTATTTTAAAGATCTAAAAAAGTATTTGTTAAGCTTTAATGATAGTATTAAAAGGATTTGATTGAAATAATGGCTGTAAAAAGGGTTAAAAATAATAAGAACAGAGTGGCTTTGGTAATAGAAGGGAAACTTTTAAAAATCGAATATTTAAAGCGAAGAATAAAATTTGATGGAGCAAATATAGGGAAATAAATTATGTAATTGCTGAAAATTATTTTCATAAATGGTATTAATGTAGCAAGATAAAAAGGCAAATTTTACGGGGAATAAATTTGTCAATAAAGATGGTTGTAGTAAAAAGAGTAAAAACAGTAGGATAATAATACCGTTATCCGTATTTGAAACTTTCCTAACAGGGAGTTTATGAGAATTTAGGTAAGCATAAAACCATAAAGAAGAAGATTTGAATATAAATGATAGGGATTGGCTTTTATATTTTTTGGTAAAAGGAGGGAAAGCTGGTTTATTGGTTATGATTATATACCGGCAAAGTAAGAGGAAGATAATAGTGAAATAACGATTTAGAGAGCTTTGAACAGAAGAATATATTGATAGATAATTCTTAAAGTTTGAAAAAAGCTGAAGAAGAAGTTTGTGGATAAATTTTGAAAATATTTCTGGAAAAGTAGAACAACAGAATATTAAAAAGTTTGTAGAGCAAATATAATATGTAAATAAAAGTCTCCTATTAGATAGGATTTGAATAGGGTCCCAAAAGTGGGCTTGTGAATTTTCACCTAAAGAGGTGTAGTGGGAAGGGATGTTTAGCGCGCTTATCAATAAGTAAATTCCGTTAACAGACATACATACATCTAATGGGGAGTATAGATCATGCATGGCAGTATTAATATAAGCTATAATGCAGATGAAGGCATAGAGAAAATAAAAAGAGAGCAGAAAAGAAAAAAAAAAACAAGAAAAAATAATTACAGAACCAGGGGAATGAAGAGGCGGGGATAAGAAAATAAATACAGACCAAAAGAGCAAAAAAATATAGGGGGGAATACTAAGAAATTTAAAGAAATTGAAATTAAATCTTATTCCGTGAGTATAGGAGATCCAGTATTCATTGAGCAGCTGCTTAGTAGCTTGTGTCATGGCATCCATTGTTGGTACATAATGATAGGCGACAATGAAGAAAGCAAAAAGAAAACACATATAGTTAGCGAAATGATGCCCTTTAACAGTACGATAAGTACAAAAGGAAAGAGAAGATAAAGAAATAGAGTTAAGTTGCAATATAATCAAGTAATGAACATACAAAAACATTAAAGAGGCCATTACTGAATTTGATAGATAGTCAGGATAGATGTTGAGGTAGTTGGCAAGAAGGAAAGTGACAGTGATATTAGTGTGCAGGAAATACAAAAAGGACAGAGTAAACATGAAGATAACAATGACATTAGAGATGTGTGAAGGAAAGGAGGGAGAGAGTATGAGTTGTTGCACGAAGGTAGTTTTGATGACAGAACAGTAGGCATAGATTATTTTGGTAAACATAGAATGTAAATTCAGCAAATGAGTATGAGTCGTAAGAAAAGGAACTGTTAAAAAAGTGAATATTTGTGCTATTCTCATGTTATTCCAAAAGTTAATTAATATATGAATGAATGCAATAAAAAATTTAGTAAATGTATGTATAAGTGCGAATTGTGAAATGTGTATAAACAATATGATAAAGCCTATGAGGATATATTTAAAATAAGAAGTTTCGGCATTCATCTGATATATCAGTGAGAAGTTATTCATTAGATTGAAGGATTTAACTGGATAAAGTTGATTGTTTAATCTCTCGAAGCTACAAATCATAGAGTGCATGAGATGTAAGAAGTGGTACATACAGGGATGGTTGAAGTGTTTATTAGAGACTAATTGATTATGATACTTATAGTGTAAGTGACAGAGTGAATTTGAAGATTTCCGTTCCAACCATTGATAAACCAATAAAGTAAGGATCAGAGAAATGAACAGAGAAAATGGTATATTACAGATATAGTAGAAATTGAATGATCCCAAATGTTGGGCTTGTTGTAGATTCCCTGAAAGGGCTTGATATAAAGATAAGGTAATAAAAAGATTGCATAACAAATTAATAACCAGAGAATATGGCATTCTTAAAGGCAATACAATGTTTGGAAACATCATAGGATGTGCACAGATAATGAGAGACAGTAAATCAACATTTAAGGTCCAGCATGTTCGAAAAATTGAAATAGTCTCTAACTTATGTGTACAGCAAATGCTTGAAATAAAAAACAGAAGATGGAATAAATCATCAATAAAGAGCGAGTAGAAAAGTGAAATACCAATGAACAGGGAGGGAGCGTACAAAGAGATCTGCCAGTTGAGAACAGACAAGTCCTTCCTTTTGAAAAGAAAGATTAGGCATATCTGAGTAAAGGAAAAAAAAGAGATGGATTAGCATATTATTATGAAATTTAATTAAAATAAAAATAAAAAAGAGGGGGTGGGAAAACCCTAGCCGCCGTTTGATCTCCTCCGAGAGCCACCGCCAGATCAGATAGAGAGGCGACATCGAGGGTTGCAGAAGTAAAAAATCTGGAAGACCTACAATAGATTGACAGGATGAGAGATAATATCTGGAAAAGTCTAAGATAAACAGATGAAAAAAGGAAGGGAGAGAAGGGGTAGAAAGCCCTAAAACACAATATGATTTGAGGGAACCCTTATGACGTCGGTGGAAAGAGGCCTCCATCAACAGCCGCATGGTTGTTGATGAATGTTCCAGAAGCGACGAGAAGATTTTAGACCAGAAGTCGGGAAGGAGAAAAATCCTCAAAGACTCCGATCTGTGAAGGTATTGGAAGATAGATCTGCAAAAAAATGAAAAAATATATAATAGATTAAAAACTGATAAAAAAGATTGAAAAATGAAAAAAACAGAGAAGGGGATTGAAGAAAAGATCCATGGCTTCGATAAAATCGAAAATCCCTTCATAATTGAGGAGATCGAAGAGAAGGTGGACGAATCTGGAGATATAAGGATCCGCTTGAAAAAGGGATCTGCATGTACATCGATCCTTGCCGTCGATATGTAGATGATAGGGGTTTGCAACCAGAGGCATCCCAGAGGTGAAACCCAAAAATAAAAGAGAAACGCATATTCGAATGTTATAGAAAAAAAATGAAGAAAAAAATAAGAACTGAGTGAAATGGTAGAGATTACCAGTCGGATCTGATGATTTCCAAGAGGAAAAACTCAGATCTAACCCAATCAACATAGTGAGGATGGAAAAGAAGCAGAGAAAATCGAATCTCGAGCGGCAACCATGAAAAGGAAGAAACCAGAAGGTTAGAAAAATAAAGCAATGACAAAAATTAACAGAGAAATAAAATAAAAAGATATGGAGAAACAGTTGGTGTGGGGTGACTTTTCGCATGCTCTTCCCGAATTCCAAGGGAAACCTTATCTGATGAATTACTTGCAAAGCCGGCTGAAGATTAAGAGCCGTGAGGGGAAGGGGGACTGGTGGAAGAGAGAGAAGAACCACCGAGAAGAGCGGAGCAAGCAAAACCATAGAAAGAACCCCTGAAAAATTTGAGAGAGAAAAGAGAGCCATCACCCCACACCTGTTGGAATTTTAACTGAGTAAAAAGTACAGAAATTGAGGTTTTGCAATATAATTGTGTTGAAAAGCTCCTAATCAATTACATGAGCTCCTAATATTTGATTAAAACTTGTTTTGCGGTCCTTTTTGTCGAGGTTTCGGACGAGCAGGTCGAAATGGGCCTTTCAATAGACCCGTTGGAATTTTAACTAAGTAAAAAGTACATAAATTGAGGTTTTGCAATATAATTGTGTTGAAAAGCTCCTAATCAATTATTTGAACTCCTAAATTTTGATTAAAACTTGTTTTACGGTCCTTTTTGTAGAGGTTTCGGACGAGCAGGTCTAAATGGGCCTTTCAATGGACCTGTTTGAATACTAACTAGGTAAAAAGTACAAAAATTGAGGTTTTGCAATATAATTGTGTTGAAAAGCTCCAAATCAATTATTTGAACTCCTAAAATTTGATTAAAACTTGTTTTGCGGTCCTTTTTGTCGAGCTTTCGGACGAGCAGGTCTAAATGGGCCTTTCAATGGACGCGTTGGAATTTTAACTGAGTAATAAGTACAGAAATTGAGGTTTTTCAATATAATTGTGTCGAAAAGCTCCTAATCAATTATTTGAACTCCTAAAATTTGATTAAAACTTGTTTTGCGGCCCTTTTTGTCGAGGTTTCGGACGAGCAGGTCTAAATGGGCCTTTCAATGGACGCGTTGGAATTTTAACTGAGTAAAAAGTACAGAAATTGAGGTTTTGCAATATAATTTGTCGAAAAGCTCCTAATCAATTACATGAACTCCTAAAATTTGATTAAAACTTGTTTCGCAGTCCTTTTGTAGAGGATTCGGACGAGCGGGTCGAAATTGGCCTTTCAATGGACCCGTTGGAATTTTAACTGAGTAAAAAGTACAGAAGTTGAGGTTTTGCAAAATAATTGTGTTGAAAAGCTCCTAATCAATTATTTGAACTCCTAAAATTTGATTAAAACATGTTTTGCGGTCCTTCCTGTCGAGCTTTCGGACGAGCATGTCAAAATGGGCATTTTTGTATCGGTTTCGGACGAGTAGGTCTAAATGGGCCTAAAAATGGACCCGTTGTAATTTTAACTGTTTAAAAAGTACAAAAATTGTGGTTTTGCAATATAATTGTGTTGAAAATCTCCTCATCAATTACATGATCTCCTAAAATTTGATTAAAACTTGTTTTGCGGCCTTTTTTGTAGAGGTTTCGGACGAGCATGTCTAAATGGGCCTTTCAATGGACCCGTTGGAATTTTAACTGGGTAAAAAGTATAAAAATTGAGGTTTTGCAATATAATTGTGTTGAAAAGCTCATAATCAATTATTTGTACTCCTAAAATATGATCAAAACATGTTTTGCGGTTCTTTATGTAGAGGTTTCGGACGTGCGGGTCTAAATGGGCCTTTTAGTGGACCCGTTGGAATTTTAACTGAGTAAAATGTATAAAAATTGAAGTTTTGCAATATAAATGTATTCAAAAGCTCCTAATCATTTATTTAAACTCCTAAAATTTGATTAAAACTTATTTTGCGGTCCTTTTTGTCGAGGTTTCGGTCGAGCAGGTCTAAATGAGCCTTTCAATGGACCTGTTGGAATTTTAACTGAGTAAAAAGTACAGAAATTGAGGTTTTGCAAAATAATCGTGTTGAAAAGCTCCTAATCAATTATTTGAACTCCTAAAATTTGATTAAAACTTGTTTTGCGATCCTTTTTGTAGAGGTTTCGGACGAGCAGGTCTAAATGGGCCTTTCAATGGACCCGTTGGAATTTTAATTGAGTAAAAAGTACAGAATTTGAGGTTTTGCAATATAATTGTGTTGAAATGGGCCTTTCAATGGACCCGTTGGAATTTTAACTAAGTAAAAAGTACATCAATTTAGGTTTTTCAATATAATTGTGTTGAAAAGCCCCTAATCAATTACATGAACTCCTAAAATTTGATTAAAACTTGTTTTGCAGTCCTTTTTGTAGAGGTTTCGGACGAGAGGGTCGAAATGGGCCTTTCAATGGACTCGTTGGAATTTTAACTGAGTAAAAAGTATAAAAATTGAGGTTTTTCAATATAATTGTGTTGAAAAGCTCCTAATCAATTATTTGAACTCCTAAAATTTGATCAAAACTTGTTTTGCGGTCCTTTATGTAGAGGTTTCGGACGTGCGGGTCTAAATGGGCCTTTCAATGGACCCGTTGGAATTTTAACTGAGTAAAATGTATAAAAATTGAAGTTTTGCAATATAATTGTGTTGAAAAGATCCTAATCATTTATTTGATCTCCTAACATTTGATTAAAACTAGTTTTGCAGTCCTTTTAGTAGAGGTTTCGGACGAGCGGGTCGAAATGGGCCTTTCAATTGACCCGTTGGAATTTTAATTGAGTAAAAAGTACAGAAATTGAGGTTTTGCAATATAATTGTGTTTAAAAGCTCCTAATCAATTACATGAACTCCTAAAATTTTATTAAAACTTTTTTTGCAGTCCTTTTTGTAGAGGTTTCGGACGAGCGGGTCGAAATCGGCCTTTCAATGGACCCGTTGGAATTTTAACTAAGTAAAAGGTACAAAAATTGAGGTTTTGCAATATAATTGTGTTGAAAAGCTCCTAATCAATTATTTGAACTCCTAATATTTGATTAAAACTTGTTTTGTGGTCCTTTTTGTAGAAGTTTCGGACGAGCATGTCGAAATGGGCCTTTCAATGGACCCGTTGGAATTTTAACTGAGTATAAAGTACAGAATTTGAGGTTATGAAATATAATTGTGTTTAAAATCTCCTAATAAATTACATGATCTCCTAAAATTTGATTAAAACTAGTTTTAGGGCACTTTTTGTATAGGTTCCGGACGAGCATGTCTAAATGGGCCTTTCAACGGACCCGTTGGAATTTTAACTGAGTAAAAATTACAGAAATTGAGGTTTTGCAATATAATTGTGTTGAAAAGCTCCTAATCAATTATTTGAACTCCTAGAATTTGATTAAAACTTCTTTTGCGGTCCTTTTTGTAGAGGTTTCGGACGAGCAGGTCTAAATGGGCCTTTTCAATGGACCCGTTGGAATTTTAACTAAGTAAAAAGTAAAGAATTTGAGTTTTTGCAGTAAAATAGTGTTGAAAAGCACATAATCAATTACATGAACTCCTAAAATTTGATTAAAAACTTGTTTTACGGTCCTTTTTGTCGAGGTTTCAGACGAGCAGGTTTAAATGGGCCTTTCAATGGACCTGTTGGAATTTTAACTGAGTAAAAAGTACAGAAATTGAGGTTTTGCAATTAAATTATTTGAAAATCTCCTAATCAATTACATGAACTCCTAAATTTTGATTAAAACTTATTTTACAATCCTTTTTGTAGAGGTTTCGGATGAGCAGGTCGAAATGGGCCTTTCAATGGACTCGTTGGAATTTTAACTGAGTAAAAAGTAATGAAATTGAGGTTTTGCAATATAATTGTGTTGAAAAGCTCCTAATCAATTATTTTAACTCCTAATATTTGAATACAACTTTTTTGCGGTCCTTTTTGTAGAAGATTCGGACGAGCATGTCGAAATGGGCCTTTCAATGGACCCGTTGGAATTTTAACTGAGTAAAAAGTATAGAAATTGAGGTTTTGCAATATAATTGTGTTGAAAATCTCCTAATCAATTATTTGAACTCCTAGTATTTGAATACAACTTTTTTGCGGTCCTTTTTGTAGAGGTTTCGGACGAGCAGGTCTAAATGGGCCTTTCAATGGACCCGTTGGAATTTTAACTGAGTAAAAAGTATAAAAATATTGAGGTTTTTCAATAGAATTGTTTTGAAAATCTCCTAATCAATTACATGATCTCCTAACATTTGATTAAAACTAGTTTTGCAGTCCTTTTTGTAGAGGTTTCGGACGAGCGGGTCGAAATGGGCCTTTCAATGGACCCGTTGGAATTTTAATTGAGTAAAAAGTACAGAAATTGAGGTTTTGCAATATAATTGTGTTTAAAAGCTCCTAATCAATTACATGAACTCCTAAAATTTGATTAAAACTTGTTTTGCGATCCTTTTTGTAGAGGTTTCGGACGAGCGGGTCGAAATGGGCCTTTCAATGGACCAGTTGGAATTTTAACTGAGTAAAAAGTACAGAAATTGAGGTTTTGCAATATAATTGTGTTGAAAAGCTCCTAATCAATTAGTTGAACTCCTAAAATTTGATTAAAATTTGTTTTGCGGTCCTTCTTGAGGAGGTTTCGGACGAGCTGGTCTAAATGGGCCTTTCAATGGACCCGTTGGAATTTTTTTTTTGAATAAGACCTGTTGGAATTTTAACTGAGTAAAAAGTACAAAAGTTGGGGTTTTGTAATATAATTGTGTTAAAAATCTCCTAATCAATTACATGATCTCCTAAAATTTGATTAAAACTTGTTTTACGGCCTTTTTTGTAGAGGTTTCGGACGAGCATGTCTAAATGGGCCTTTCAATGGACCCGTTGGAATTTTAACTGAGTAAAAAGTTTAAAAATTGAGGTTTTGCAATATAATTGTGTTGAAAAGCTCATAATCAATTATTTGTACTCCTAAAATATGATCAAAACATGTTTTGCGGTCCTTTATGCAGAGGTTTCGGACGTGCGGGTCTAAATGGGCCTTTTAGTGGACCCGTTGGAATTTTAACTGAGTAAAATGTATAAAAATTGAAGTTTTGCAATATAAATGTGTTCAAAAGCTCCTAATCATTTATTTGAACTCCTAAAATTTGATTAAAACTTATTTTGCGGTCCTTTTTGTCGCGGTTTCGGACGAGCAAGTCTAAATGAGCCTTTCAATGGACCCGTTGGAATTTTAACTGAGTAAAAAGTAAAGAAATTGAGGTTTTGCAATATAATCGTGTTGAAAAGCTCCTAATCAATTATTTGAACTCCTAAAATTTGATTAAAACTTGTTTTGCGATCCATTTTGTAGAGGTTTCGGACGAGCATGTCTAAATGGGCCTTTCAATGGGCCCGTTGTAATTTTAACTGAGTAAAAAGTACAAGATTTGAGGTTTTGCAATATAATTGTGTTGAAATGGTCCTTTCAATGGACCCGTTGGAATTTTAACTGAGTAAAAAGTACATCAATTTATGTTTTGCAATATAATTGTGTTGAAAAGCTCCTAATCAATTACATGAACTCCTAAAATTTGATTAAAACTTGTTTTGCAGTCATTTTTGTAGAGGTTTCGGACGAGAGGGTCGAAATGGGCCTTTCAATGGACTCGTTGGAATTTTAACTGAGTAAAAAGTATAAAAATTGAGGTTCTTCAATATAATTGTGTTGAAAAGCTCCTAATCAATTATTTGAACTCCTAAAATTTGATTAAAACTTGTTTTACGGTCCTTTATGTAGAGGTTTCGGACGTGCGGGGCCTTTCAATGGACCCGTTGGAATTTTAACTGAGTAAAAAGTACAGAATTTGAGGTTTTGCAATATAATTGTGTTTAAAATCTCCTAATAAATTACATGATCTCCTAAAATTAGATTAAAGCTAGTTTTAGGGCACTTTTTGTATAGGTTCCCGACGAGCATGTCTAAATGGGCCTTTCAATAGACCCGTTGGAATTTTAACTGAGTAAAAAGTACAGAAATTGAGGTTTTGCAATATAATTTTGTTGAAAAGCTCCTTAGCAAATATTTGAACTCCTAGAATTTGATTAAAACTTCTTTTGCGGTCCTTTTTGTAGAGGTTTCGGACGAGCAGGTCTAAATGGGCCTTTTCAATGGACCCGTTGGAATTTTAACTGAGTAAAAAGTACAGAATTTGAGTTATTGCAGTAAAATTGTGTTGAAAAGCTCATAATCAATTACATGAACTCCTAAAATTTGATTAAAAACTTGTTTTACGGTCCTTTCTGTCAAGGTTTCGGACGAGCAGGTTTAAATGGGCCTTTCAAGGGACCCGTTGGAATTTTAACTGAGTAAAAAGCACAGAAATTGAGGTTTTGCAATATAATTTAGTTTAAAATCTCCTAATCAATTACATGAACTCCTAAAATTTGATTAAAACTTATTTTGCAGTCCTTTTTGTAGAGGTTTCGGACGAGCAGGTCGAAATGGGCCTTTCAATGGACTCGTTGGAATTTTAACTGAGTAAAAAGTAATGAAATTGAGGTTTTGCAATATAATTGTGTTGAAAAGCTCCTAATCAATTATTTTAACTCCTAATATTTGAATACAACTTTTTTGCGGGCCTTTTTGTAGAAGTTTCGGACGAGCATGTAGAAATGGGCTTTTCAATGGACCCGTTGGAATTTTAACTGAGTAAAAAGTATAGAAATTGAGGTTTCGCAATATAATTGTGTTGAAAATCTCCTAATCAATTATTTGAACTCCTAGTATTTGAATATAACTTTTTTGCAGTCCTTTTTGTAGAGGTTTCGGACGAGCAGGTCTAAATGGGCCTTTCAATGGACCCGTTGGAATTTTAAATGAGTAAAAAGTATAAAAATATTGAGGTTTTTCAATAGAATTTTTTTGAAAATCTCCTAATCAATTACATGATCTCCTAACATTTGATTAAAACTAGTTTTGCAGTCCTTTTTGTAGAGGTTTCGAACGAGCGGGTCGAAATGGGCCTTTCAATGGACCCGTTGGAATTTTAATTGAGTAAAAAGTACAGAAATTGAGGTTTTGCAATATAATTGTATTTAAAAGCTCCTAATCAATTACATGAACTCCTAAAATTTGATTAAAACTTGTTTTGCGATCCTTTTTGTAGAGGTTTCGGACGTGCGGGTCGAAATGGGCCTTTCAATGGACCCGTTGGAATTTTAACTGAGTAAAAAGTACATAAATTGAGGTTTTGCAATATAATTGTGTTGAAAAGCTCCTAATCAATTAGTTGAACTCCTAAAATTTGATTAAAATTTGTTTTGTGGTCCTTTTTGTAGAGGTTTCGGACGAGCTGGTCTAAATGGGCCTTTCAATGGACCTGTTGGAATTTTAACTGAGTAAAAAGTACAAAAGTTGGGGTTTTGTAATATAATTGTGTTAAAAATCTCCTAATCAATTACATGATCTCCTAAAATTTGATTAAAAAATGTTTTACGGCCTTTTTTGTAGAGGTTTCGGACGAGCATGTCTAAATGGGCCTTTCAATGGACCCGTTGGAATTTTAACTGAGTAAAAAGTATAAAAATTGAGGTTTTGCAATATAATTGTGTTGAAAAGCTCATAATCAATTATTGGTACTCCTAAAATATGATCAAAACATGTTTTGCGGTCCTTTATGTAGAGGTTTCGGACGTGCGGGTCTAAATGGGCCTTTTAGTGGACCCGTTGGAATTTTAACTGAGTAAAAAGTACAGAATTTGAGGTTTTGCAATATAATTGTGTTGAAATGGGCCTTTCAATGGACCCGTTGGAATTTTAACTGAGTAAAAAGTATATCAATTTAGGTTTTGCAATATAATTGTGTTGAAAAGCTCCTAATCAATTACATGAACTCCTAAAATTTGATTAAAACTTGTTT
The DNA here is from genome assembly GCA_030270665.1 of Hibiscus trionum. NCBI lineage: Eukaryota > Viridiplantae > Streptophyta > Magnoliopsida > Malvales > Malvaceae > Hibiscus > Hibiscus trionum. The sequence goes on from BSYR01000007.1 coordinate 20,295,876, forward strand.
TGCAGTCCTTTTTGTAGAGGTTTCGGACGAGAGGGTCGAAATGGGCCTTTCAATGGACTCGTTGGAATTTTAACTGAGTAAAAAGTATAAAAATTGAGGTTTTTCAATATAATTGTGTTGAAAAGCTCCTAATCAATTATTTGAACTCCTAAAATTTGATCAAAACTTGTTTTACGGTCCTTTATGTAGAGGTTTAGGACGTGCGGGTCCAAATGGGCCTTTCAATGGACCCGTTGGAATTTTAAATGAGTAAAATGTATAAAAATTGAAGTTTTGCAATATAATTGTGTTGAAAATATCCTAATCATTTATTTGAACTCCTAAAATTTGATTAAAACTTTTTTACGGTCCTTTTTCTATTAGTTTCGGACGAGCAGGTCTAAATAGGCCTTACAATGGACCCGTTGGAATTTTAACTGCGTAAAAAAGTACATAAATTGAGGTTTTGCAATATAATTGTGTTGAAAAGCTCCTAATCAATTACATGAACTCCTAAAATTTGATTAAAACTATTTTTGCAGTCCTTTTTGTAGAGGTGTCGGACGAGCGGGTCGAAATGGGCCTTTCAATGGACCCGTTGGAATTTTAACTGATTAAAAAGTACATAAATTAAGGTTTTGCAATATAATTGTGTTGAAAAGCTCCTAATCATTTATTTGAACTCCTAAAATTTGATCAAAACTTGTTTTGCGGTCCTTTATGTAGAGGTTTCGGACGTGCGAGTCTAAATGGCCCTTTCAATGGACCCGTTGGAATTTTAACTGAGTAAAAAGTACAGAATTTGAGGTTTTGCAATATAATTGTGTTTAAAATCTCCTAATAAATTACACGATCTCCTAAAATTTGATTAAAACTAGTTTTAGGGCACTTTTTGTATAGGTTCCGGACGAGCATGTCTAAATGAGCCTTTCAATGGACCCGTTGGAATTTTAACTGAGTAAAAAGTACAGAAATTGAGGTTTGGCAATATAATTGTGTTTTAAAGCTCCTAATCAATTATTTGAACTCCTAGAATTTGATTAAAACTTCTTTTGCGGTCCTTTTTGCCGAGGTTTCGGACGAGCAGGTCTAAATGGGCCTTTTCAATGGACCCGTTGGAATTTTAACTGAGTAAAAAGTACAGAATTTGAGTTTTTGCAGTAAAATTGTGTTGAAAAGCTCATAATCAATTACATGAACTCCTAAAATTTGATTAAAAACTTGTTTTACGGTCCTTTTTGTCGAGGTTTCGGACGAGCAGGTTTAAAGGGGCCTTTCAATGGACCCGTTGGAATTTTAACTGAGTAAAAAGTATAGAAATTGAGGTTTTGCAATATAATTTAGTTGAAAATCTCCTAATCAATTACATGAACTCCTAAAATTTGATTAAAACTTATTTTGCAGTCCTTTTTGTAGAGGTTTCGGACGAGCAGGTCGGAATGGGCCTTTCAATGGACTCGTTGGAATTTTAACTGAGTAAAAAGTAATGAAATTGAGGTTTTGCAATATAATTGTGTTGAAAAGCTCCTAATCAATTATTTTAACTCCTAATATTTGAATACAACTTTTTTGCTGTCCTTTTTGTAGAAGTTTCGGACGAGCATGTCGAAATGGGCCTTTCAATGGACCCGTTGGAATTTTAACTGAGTAAAAAGTATAGAAATTGAGGTTTTGCAATATAATTGTGTTGAAAATCTCCTAATCAATTATTTGAACTCCTAGTATTTGAATACAACTTTTTTGCGGTCCCTTTTGTAGAGGTTTCGGACGAGCAGGTCGAAATGGGCCTTTCAATGGACCTGTTGGAATTTTAACTGAGTAAAAAGTATAAAAATATTGAGGTTTTTCAATAGAATTGTTTTGAAAATCTCCTAATCAATTACATGATCTCCTAACATTTGATTAAAACTAGTTTTGCAGTCCCTTTTGTAGAGATTTCGGACGATCGGGTCGAAATGGGCCTTTCAATGGACCCGTTGGAATTTTAATTGAGTAAAAAGTACAGAAATTGAGGTTTTGCAATATAATTGTGTTTAAAAGCTCCTAATCAATTACATGAACTCCTAAAATTTGATTTAAACTTGTTTTGCGGTCCTTTTTGTAGAGGTTTCAGACGAGCAGGTCTTAATGGGCCTTTCAATGAACCCGCTGGAAATTTAACTGAGTAAAAAGTAAAGAAATTGAGGTTTTGCAATATAATTGTGTTGAAAATCTCCTAATCAATTACATGATCTCCTAAAATTTGATTAAAACTTGTTTTGCGGCCCTTTTTGTAGAGGTTTCGGCCGAGCATGTCTAAATGGGCCTTTCAATGGACCCGTTGGAATTTTAACTGAGTAAAAAGTATAAAAAATGAGGTTTTGCAATATAATTGCGTTGAAAAGCTAATAATCAATTATTTGTACTCCTAAAATATGATCAAAACTTGATTTGCGGTCCTTTATGTAAAGGTTTCGGACGTGCGGGTCTAAATGGGCCTTTTAATGGACCCGTTGGAATTTTAACTGAGTAAAATGTATAAAAATTGAGGTTTTGCAGTCAAATTGTGTTGAAAAGCTCCTAATCAATTATTTGAACTCCTAAAATTTGATTAAAACTTGTTTTACGGTTCTTTTTGTCGAGGTTTCGGACGAGCAGGTCTAAATGGGCCTTTAAATGGACCCGTTGGAATTTTTTTTGAAGAAAAAGGCCTCATTAAAAACCCCTACTAATTTCCTTCAAGCAAAGTTAGAGGACCCTAAAAAGGGGAAAAGAGATCCTTAAGTTTATTAATTCGAAGAGTAGCTCTTTACAAGGTGATTAATACACGGTGGAAAGTTAGAGCTAAAGGACATAGAAGTCATAGATCCTAGAGCATTAGCGGCCAAAGTGTGAGCCACATAATTTGCCTCACGGTGTACATAAGTTACGAGAGCAAAAGGTAAAGTTTGAAGAGACTCTCGAAGCCTGGGAAGAAGAGGTTCCAACGTAGATAGGTCATGTCCTGGATTGTTGAGCCTATTCGCAAGTGAGGCACAATCCATTTCGAACAAAATCCGTTGCCAGCCCTGAGATTGAGCAAAGGTAATACCCGCAAGAAGGCCTTCACCTTCACAAGTGACTGCATCCAAACAGCTGCCTAACGGGTAAGAAAGGCTCTCGACGACCGCACCTGTAGCATCACGTGCCACGACACCAATAGCCGCTGCACGGGTGGTAGGGTCAAAAGCCCCATCCACATTTATCTTGATGTGATCATGTGGGGGAGGTCTCCAACATGGAGGAGAGAGGATAGATGATGACGGATTGGATGAAGGGGTGGCGTTGCAAAAATCATCATGTAGGCTGATCGAATTAATAGCAGTAAGCCACGGTGGTTGTAGATGGCGGTTATGAACCCAGTCGTTACGCCTATTCCAAATGTTCCAAATGGTTGTAAGGAATAGACCAAATTGATCAGTAGTTAAGAGATGAACAGCCTCCTCTAACCATTGAATAGAGGTGATAGCCGAGCTCCTAGAGAGAACGGTGGGAACTCCTAAGAGCTGAAGGGCCTCGGAGGCCCCAGCACAGTCACAAAGAGCATGAAGGGTAGATTCCGAGGAGGACCCGCAAACTGGACAAGGCTCAGAATTAGGGGAGAAAACCCGCATTTTGGAGCCAACAGGTAGGGCTTTAGATGCCACACGCCATCCAAAAGTTTTAACCTTTGGGAGAGCCTTGACTTTAGAAAGAAACTTCCAAAACCGCGTCGAGGAGGTACGTGATTCCGAAGTTCGTTGTAGAAATAAGTAGCCAGAGCGTACTGAGTAAATACCAGAGTCGTTAGGAGCCCATAGAATAGAATCACGGTAGTCATTAATAATTGGAATGTGGAGAATGGCATCGGCATCAACCGGGTTAAAATAGCTTCAGACCTTTGCAGGATCCCAAGCAGTCTGATTACGAATCATGAAGTCACGACATCGAATATGGACTTCATCCAAGACTTCATAGTCCCCAGAAAGGTTAACATGAGAGGAGCCTCCCCAAATGTCTTTATGGACACGTATGTTACTATTAATACTCGAGCGGTATAAAAAGCCATGGAAAAGGCGTTGTAAAGCATTATAGAGTCCTTGCCAAGCAAAAGAACCTCAGATAGGTCGGGAAGCATCTAAAATATTCCCAGAATGGAAGTATTTGGAACGATAGATTTGGCCCAATAAGGAGTCCGGTTCGCAAATGAGTCGCCATAGTTGCTTACCCAGAAATTGAGGTTTTGCATTATAATTGTTTTGAAAAGATCCTAATCAATTACATGAACTACTAAAATTTGATTAAAACTTGTTTTGCAGTCCTTTTTGTAGAGGTTTCGGACGAGCGGGACGAAATGGGCCTTTCAATGGACACGTTGGAATTTTAATTGAGTAAAAAGTACAGAAATTTAGGATTTTCAATATAATTGTGTTGAAAAGCTGCTAATCAATTATTTGAACTCCAAAAATTTGATTAAAACTTGTTTTGCGGTCCTTTTTGTCGAGGTTTCAGACGAGCATGTCTAAATGGGCCTTTCAATGGACCCGTTGTAATTTTAACTGAGTAAAAAGTACAGAAATTGAGGTTTTGCAATATAATTGTGTTGAAAATCTCCTAATCAATATCATGATCTCCTAAAATTTGATTAAAACTAGTTTTGCGGCCCTTTTTGTAGAGCTTCCGGACGAGCATGTCTAAATGGGCCTTTCAATGGACCTGTTGGAATTTTAATTGAGTAAAAAGTATAAAAATTGAGTTTTTGCAATATAATTGTGTTGAAAAGCTACTAATCAATTATTTGTACTCCTAAAATATGATCAAAACTTGTTTTGAGGTCCTTTATGCAGAGGTTTCGGACGTGCGGGTCTAAATGGGCCTTTCAATGGACCCGTTGGAATTTTAACTGAGTAAAATGTATAAAAATTGAAGTTTTGCAATATAATTGTGTTGAAAATCTCCTAATCATTTATTTGAACTCCTAAATTTTGATTAAAACCTTTTTGCGGTCCTTTATATATCGGTTTCGGACGAGCAGGTCTAAATGGGCCTAACAATGGACCCGTTGGAATTTTAACTGAGTAAAAAGTACAGAAATTGTGGTTTTGCAATATAATTGTGTTGAAAAGCTCCTAATCAATTATTTGAACTCCTAAAATTTGATTAAAACTTGTTTTGCGGTCCTTTTGTCGAGGTTTCGGACGAGCACGTCTAAATGGGCCTCTCAATGGACCCGTTGGAATTTTAACTGAGTAAAAAGTACAGAAATTGAGGTTTTGCAATATAATTGTGTTGAAAAGCTCCTAATCAATTGCATGAACTCCTAAAATTTGATAAAAACTTGTTTTGCAGTCCTTTTTGTAGAGGTTTCGGACGTGCGGGTCGAATTGGGCCTTTCAATGGACCCGTTGGAATTTTAACTGAGTAAAAAGTACTGAAATTGAGGTTTTGCAATATAATTGTGTTGTAAAGCTCCTAATCAATTACATGAACTCCTAAAATTTGATTAAAACTTGTTTTGCAGTCCTTTTTGTAGAGGTTTAGGACGAGCGGGTCGAAATGGGCCTTTCAATGGACTCGTTGGAATTTTTTTTGAAGAAAAGGCCTCATTAAAAACCCCTACTACTGTCCTTCAAGCAAAGCTAGAGGACCCTAAAAAGGGGAAAAGAGTGCCCATGTAATATTAATCACTGAATATTAGTTACAAGGTGTTGAATACAATCGGGAATATCCGATTCAAAAGACGTAGCAGTCATAGAATTCAGAGAGAAAGAAGCCAACGTATGGGCTATAACATTTGCCTCACGGCGTACAAAAGAAATAGAAGTAAAACCAAAGTCATGAAGAGCAGCTTGTATCTGAAGAATAGTTGGTCCCATAGTAGATAGATCCTGAGCAGGATTGTTGATCCTATTCGCGAGAGAGGCGCAGTCCGTTTCGATCATAATACGATTCCATCCTTGAGATCGGGCAAAGGTAAGACCAGCAAGGATGCTTTCCCCTTCACTGGTGATAGCGTCCTGACGGCTACCAAGAGGGAAAGCAAGTCCACCCACGACTGCTCCGGCAGGGTCACGAGCAACTACGCCGACAGCTGCTGCACGAGTTGAAGGGTTAAAAGCTCCGTCCACATTAATTTTAATATAATTAGGTGGAGGAGAGCGGGATGGGTTAGTAATTGTTGATGGAGGAAGATCAGATGAAATTGAAGATTTGCAAAACTCATCATGTAAACTAATTGAGTTGACTGCAATTAGCCATGAAGGTTGTAGATGGTGGTTGTGAACCCAATCATTACGTCTGTTCCAAATGTTCCATAAAACTGTAAGGAAGAGACCAAATTTATCAGAGGAAATTGTAGATGCTGCTTCCTCTAACCATTGTAAGGGTGAATGGGCTAAACTCTTATAGAGAGAGATAGGAATACCACTAATTTGGAGGGCTTCAGCTGCCCCAGGGCAGTCACGCAGCGCATGAAGAATTGATTCCGAATGGTTACCACAGATAGAGCATAGTCCCGAGCTAGGGGAGAAAGCTTGCATTTTAGAGCCAACTGGTAGAGCATCAGAAGCCATACGCCAGCCAAAAGTTTTAACTTTGGGTAAAGCTTTTATTTTGGATAAAAATTTCCAAAGCCGAGTAGGTGGCGACGGTTGGGAAAAAGAGCGTTGTAAGAAGATATATCCAGATCGAACTGAGTAGATACCTGAGTCATTGGGAGACCATAAGATTGAATCCCTATGATCATTAATTATGGGGATACGAAGAATGGCATCTGCGTCAATTGGAGAGAAATAATTGTTCAGCTTTACTGTATCCCAGGCAGTTTGATTGCGGATCATGAAATCCCGACATCGAATGTGAAATTCGTCAGAAATTTCATAATCCCCAGTTAGTACAATAGGGGAAGACCCACCCCATATGTCTTTGTGTATTCTGATATTACTGTTTATACCAGGACGATGAAGAAAGCCAGGGAGAAGGCGTTGGAGGGCGTTATATATACCTTGCCAGGCAAAGGAGCCCCTACTAGGTTTCGGTGCATCCAGGATGTTGCCTGACGGGAAATATTTGGATCGGTATATTTGTCCTAATAAGGAGTCTGGTTCACAAATTAGTTTCCAAATTTGCTTACCCAAGAGAGCGATGTTGAAGTCATGTAGATCTTTGAAACCCATGCCACCAGCGGATTTGGGTAAACATATACGGTTCCACGGTAACATGTGCCAACCTTTTTTGTTGGATTTACCAGTCCACCAGTATTGGCGGATTGATGTAGTCATGTCGTCGATGATATTGTGTGGTAGAAGATAGCAAGACATTACATATTGTGGGAGAGATTGTAAAACAGCTTTGATGAAAATCTCTCTACCACTAAAGGAAAGAAGGTGTTTGTCCCAGCTAGAGAGACGATCATGTACTTTGTCTCGTACAAAACCTAAAGAATCAGTTTTATTTTTCCCAATTAGGAGCGGGATGCCTAGGTATATACCGGGGTTAGAAACTTCACGAACTTGTAAAAGGCTATTGATTACATTTCTTGTAGCAGATGGTGTACGTGGGTTATAGAAAATTGTTGATTTCTCAAAATTTATTGCTTGACCATATGCATTAGCATAAACTTGAAGAGCATTTTTCAGAAGGAATGCTTCAGGTTGATTGGTGTTTATAAATACCATACAATCATCAGCAAAAAGGAGGTGGTTAACTTTGGGCCCATGCTTACATGCTCCTAGACCTGGAAGTATATTAGTTTGTTGAGCAGCAGCTAAATAAGCCGAGAGTCCTTGAGTGCAGAATAGGAAAAGAAAAGGGGATAATGGATCCCCCTGACGAAGACCACGTTGAGGTTGAAATATGGGTGAAAGGGAATTATTAATTTTAACTGAGAAGGAGACTGTGGATATACAACGCATTATAAGTTCAATCCAACCGGATGCAAAGCCCATTCGTGTCATAACGTTTGCAAGGAAAGGCCATTCAACTCTATCGAAAGCTTTTTCCATGTCAAGCTTGAGAGCAGCTCCTTGCGAGGATTTAGTCGCACCAGAATTGATATTGTGAATAATTTCATGCGCAACAAGGATATTGTCCGAAATGTTGCGTCCCTGGACAAAAGCAGCTTGATTAGGGCTAATACAAAGAGGTATAGCCTGTTTCATTCTATTTACAATTGTTTTGGCAACAATTTTATAGAGAACAGTACATAGGCTAATTGGTCTGAGTTGCTTCATGGATGTTGGATCCTTAACTTTGGGTATTAGTACCAAAATAGTTTTGTTGACTAAGGCCATATCTGCGTTACCATGTAATAGATCCATACAAAGATTAAGAACATCGTCGCCAACTGTGTCCCAATGTTGTCGAAAGAAACTACTAGGCAAACCGTCGGCACCAGGAGCCTTCCTAGGGTCAATATCTTTAAAGGCATGTAGAATTTCTTCCCTTGTGAACGGCTTGAGAAGATTGTCGTTCATTGAAGAATTAATAGATGGGTGGATTTTATCAAGAATAATATCCGAGAATTGGGGATTAGAGGTTGTAAATAAGTTTTGGAAATAATTTGAAGCGATATCCATAATTTCAGATTCAGAGGTGCACCAATTGGAATTGGCATCATAAAGACCTATGATTGAATTTTTCTTATTTCGATTAGAAGCTCTAGCATGGAAGAATTTGGTATTTTTGTCTCCTTGGGATAGCCAAAGAGTTCGAGACCTTTGAGCCCAATAAGCTTCTTGTTCTGTTAAGAGTTTATTTAATTCCGTTCTATAGGTTAAATAAATTTGTTTATTTGCGGCTGTTAAGGGGCGATAAAGTAGTTTGTTAATTTTTTTGGTAAGGAATTTAATACGTCCTGTTGTTTTAAAACGTTGTTGGTTTTGCCAATCATCTAAGTATGTTCCTACCGCTTTGATTTTATTGATGGCTGATCCGGGGGAATCGGCCCATGCCCTTTTGATTGTTTGGATATTGTCTGTATTATTAGCCCAACAATTTTCAAATCTGAAATTTTTGGGATTTGTGTTTTGGGTATATTGTTTGGTTTATCAAATTCAAGAAGAAGAAAGCAGTGGTCGGATTTCGCGACATATTCTGTAGTTATACGATGAGTAGGGTATAAATCTTTCCAAGCGTAATTAGCAACAAAACGGTCAAGTCGTTCATGAATTACCGGGGTTAAGGGACCTACTTTTGTCCATGTAAACCATCCCGAAGTTGGTTTACAATCGAATAGATTGTTTCGAATTAAACAATTACGGAAATTTTTGATTTGGGATCTAGCTCGACGGGGACCCCCTTGTTTTTCTGAATCTGTTAGAATCTCATTGAGATCTCCTCCGATAAGCCAAGGTTTATCTTTAGTAGAAGTGTGTAGAGAATCAATTAAGTCCCATGTTTTATATTTTTGGCTAGTTTCCGAAAATCCATGCATTCCAGTGAAAAACATAGTGCAGTTATTCTTTGTAATTTGGATATGAATATAACGCAGCGAATAGGAAATTAAACTTATATTGATATCATTTGTGGCGAATAAAGAAATTCCGGAACACCCTTCCGAGGGGGGGATAGAAATAATGTCTAACATACCTAATGAAAGACATAAGCGGTTACAATCCGCATTATTTAACTTGGTTTCACATAAAAAGATAATATTAGGGTTGGTACGTTGGACATAGGCTCGGAAATGTTGAACCGTCAGAGCTTGTCCAAGGCCTTGACAGTTCCAACAGAGGATCTTCATTTTGCTCGGCGGGGCTGAGAGTCAGCCGCCGCCGGAGAGTTTTTAGAGCTGCTCATCCCAGCTTTTGGAGTAGATCCTGATTGTTTGGATTTTTTCGGCGGGAGCAATACTTGTATTGGGCAGCGGCGTTTCATGCCTCGGTTAGTTTGGGTTGGTTGGTGCAGGGGCTGGAGCGAAAACAGGTAAAGATTCAGAGGAATATTTAGCAATTGTAATAGATTAGGCATACTAATATCAGAAAGAAAGTTAATTAATGTACATTCCTTAAATAAAATAAAGGACCTTGGAAAATAAAAGACTCTAAAAGTTATGAAAGGAAAGTAACTTAAATATTTATTAAAGATAAGGGTAGCTTTGGTAATATAAGGAAAATTTTTAATTATTAAGGGTAATAAATTAGGAAAGGCAGAATTATTCTTGGCAAAAAAAACCGATATTGTAAAGACTGTATATTTAAGGCGGAGAGAAGGTTTAGGAGATGCAGTTAATAGAAAATAAAACAAGGAAAGTACTGATATTAATTCTAATGATGGTGCTATTATAATAAGGAAAACGGCAAAATTTAAGGATTGTGAATTTAGAAATAAAGTAAGTTGTAGTAAATAGATTGTGTATAAGTTGAAAAAAATATTAATAGTTAAATAATTTGTGACCCATGATAAAAACGGAAAGATATAGTGTTTTCCAGCTATAATTAGGACTGTTATACTGGGCAATTTTTGAGAATTAAAACTGGTAATAAGTATTCCATGAGGGAAAATAGGGAGTAAAATATAATTTGTTGGTTTCATTAAAGATTTGAAATATTGATTGTAGAAAATGAGAAATGATAAGAATAAAAATTTGAAATTATGTGAATAGTGAACAGAGAGGTAGCCCCTAAGGAGTAGGGTAGTTGTAAAATCCCTTGAAAGGGCTAGAGGGAGGTCACCTAATAAGGTGTAGCAGAAGTCACAAACTTTTACATCGGTTGAACAGAAATTAAAACATTCAAAGTTGCATACATGAAGCAGGCAAACAGAAGCATGTAACTCAAAGAAAAAACCTAGAGGCATACATCTAATAGTAAAGAGCAACCAAATAAAAAGCATAAGAAAGAGGAGAGCAAAAGAAAAGCAACACAAAATAATTACAGACCCGGGGAGAGAAGGAAGCGGGAGATAGAAATTTAATACAGACCAAATGAGCAAAAAAATGATGGGGGAAGAGCAGAATAAATTAACTACATCTACATAATTACAAAGCAAATGAGTAGTGCAGTGTGAATAGTCGAAAGACCTACAGAAATGCGTGGAAATGTTGTCATATGGATTCAAAGTCTGCAAAAAGGTAAAAGTGCATATTAGAGAACCTTTGTAAATAGATTTAGCAGTCCATTGAGAAATAATAAATGATATGAGTCGGGATGGGTTAGCTTTATAGTAATAAAATATAGTAATGCAATGTATGCGGACTAACTCAGAAAATAAAATTTGATAGAAGCATATAAGGTATATATTATTTGTGTTTATAATGTATTTGTAAGGAGTAATGATACTGGGAGTATTATAAGGTTTGTAGCTCATAGTCATTAAAGCAACCATGAGATTTATAGAAGCAAATATTAGCAAAATTGAGAAGATGATTCTAGAAATATAAGACCAAATAGAACCTCTATATTTCATCATGATTCTGTGTATTGCTATCGAATAGGAAAGTTGGAAAAAGACATTATGCAACACAGGTTTAGCTTTGTATATAGGAAAGTGGTGATTAAAATTAAATAATCCCAAAGGTTGGGCTTGAATAATTTTCCCTTGAAGGGCTGGTAAATAGAGATCAACAATGATAGGTGGAACTAATAAAGAAAACAGCGCATGCGGATTGAGATTTATTGAGAGAAAATAGCAAGAGGTATAGCTAGAGGTAGTGAAGAAGTAATGGAAAGATTGCATAAAATAAAAATTAATGAAATAAACTAAAATTTTAACTGAGTAAAAAGTATAAAAATTGAGGTTTCTCAATATAATTGTGTTGAAAAGCTCCTAATCAATTACATGAACTCCTAAAATTTGATTAAAACTTGTTTTGCGGTCCTTTATGTAGAGGTTTCGGACGTGCGGGTCTAAATGGGCCTTTCAATGGACCCGTTGAAATTTAACTGAGTAAAAAGTAAAGAAATTGAGGTTTTGCAATATAATTGTGTTGAAAATCTCCAAATCAATTACATGATCTTCTAAAATTTGATTAAGACTTGTTTTGCGGCCCTTTTTATAGAGGTTTCGGCCGAGCATGTCTAAATGGGCCTTTTAATGGACCCGTTGGAATTTTAAATGAGTAAAAAGTATAAAAATTGAGGTTTCTCAATATAATTGTGTTGAAAAGGTCCTAATCAATTATTTGAACTCCTAAAATTTGATCAAAACTTGTTTTGCGGTCCTTTATGTAGAGGTTTCGGACATGCGGGTCTAAATGGGCCTTTCAATTGACCCGTTGGAATTTTAACTGAGTAAAAAGTACAGAAATTGAGGTTATGCAATATAATTGTGTTGAAAAGCTCCTAATAAATTACATGAACTCCTAAAATTTGATTAAAACCTGTTTTGCAGTCATTTTTGTAGAGGTTTCGGACGAGCGGGTCGAAATAGGCCTTTCAATGGATCCGTTGGAATTTTAACTGAGTAAAAAGTACAGAAATTGAGGTTTTGCAATATAATTGTGTTGAAAAGCTCCTAATCAATTACATGAACTCCTAAAATTTGATTAAAACATGTTTTTCAATCCTTTTTGTAGAGGTTTCGAACGAGCGCGTAGAAATGGGCCTTTCATTGGACCAGTTGGAATTTTAACTAAGTAAAATGTATAGAAATTGGGGTTTTGCAATATAATTATGTTGTATATCTCCTAATCAATTATTTGAACTCCTAAAATTTGATTAAAACTTGTTGTGCGGTCCTTTTTGTAGAGGTTTCAGACGAGCAGGTCTTAATGGGCCTTTCAATGGACTCGTTGAAATTTAACTGAGTAAAAAGTAAAGAAATTGACGTTTTGCAATATAATTGTGTTGAAAATATCCTAATCAATTACATGATCTCCTAAAATTTGATTAAAACTTGTTTTGCGGCCCTTTTTGTAGAGGTTTCGGTCGAGCATGTCTTAATGGGCTTTCAATGGACCCGATGGAATTTTAACTGAGTAAAAAGTATAAAAATGAGGTTTTGCAATATAATTGTGTTGAAAGGCTCCTAATCAATTATTTGTGCTCCTAAAATATGATCAAAACTTGTTTTGCGGTCCTTTATGTAAAGGTTTCGAACGTGCGGGTCTAAATGGGCCTTTCAATGGACCCGTTGGCATTTTAATTGAGTAAAATGTATAAAAATTGATGTTTTGCAATATAATTGTGTTGAAAAGCTTCTAATCATTTATTTGAACACCTAAAATTTGATTAAAACTTTTTTGCGGTCCTTTTTGAATCGGTTTCGAACGAGTAGGTCTAAATGGGCCTTACAATGGACCCGTTGGAATTTTAAATGAGTAAAAAGTACAGAAATTGAGGTTTTGCAATATAATTTTGTTGAAAAGCTCCAAATCAATTATTTGAACTCCTAAAATTTGATTAAAACTTGTTTTGCGGTCCTTTTTGTCAAGGTTTCGACGAGCAGGTCTAAATGGGCCTTTCAATGGACCCGTTGGAATTTTAACTGAGTAAAAAGTACAGAAAATGAGGATTTGCATTATAATTGTGTTGAAAAGATCTTAATCAATTACATGAACTCCTAAAATTTAATTAAAACTTGTTTTGCCGTCGTTTTTGTAGAGGTTTCGGACGAGCGGGTCGAAATGAGCCTTTCAATGGACCCGTTGAAATTTTAACTGAGTAAAAGGTACAGAAATTTAGGTTTTGCAAAATAATTATGTTGAAAAGCTCCTAATCAATTTCATGAACTCCTAAAATTTGATTAAAACTTGTTTTGCAGTCCTTTTTGTTGAGGTTTCAGACAAGCGGGATGAAATGGGCCTTTCAATGGACCCGTTGGAATTTTAACTGAGTAAAAAGTACAGAAATTGAGGTTTTTCAATATAATTGTGTTGAAAATCTGCTAATCAATTATTTGAACTCCTGAAATTTGATTAAAACTTGTTTTGCGGACCTTTTTGTCGAGGTTTCGGACGAGCAGGTCTAAATGGGCCTTTCAATGGACCCGTTGGATTTTAACTGAGTAAAAAGTACAGAAATTGAGGTTTTGCAGTATAATTATGTTGAAAATATCCTAGTCAATTACATGACCTCCTAAAATTTGATTAAAACTTGATTTGCGGCCCTTTTTGTAGAGGTTCCGGACGAGAATGTCTAAATGGGCCTTTCAATGGACCCGTTGGAATTTTAACTGAGTAAAAAGTATAAAAATTGAGGTTTTGCAATATAATTGTGATGAAAAGCTACTAATCAATTTTTTGTACTCCTAAAATATGATCAAAACTTGTTTTGTGGTCCTTTAAGTAGAGGTTTCGGACGTGCGGGTCTAAATGGGCCTTTCAAAGGACCCGTTGAAATTTTATCTGAGTAAAATGTATAAAAATTGAAGTTTTGCAATATAATTGTGTTGAAAAGATCCTAATCATTTATTTTAACTCCTAAAATTTGATTAAAACTTTTTTTACGGTCCTTTTTGTATCAGTTTCGGACGAGCATGTCTAAATGGGCCTTACAATAGACCCGTTGGAATTTTAACTGAGTAAAAAGTACATAAATTGAAGTTTTGCAATATAATTGTTTTGAAAAGCTCCTAATCAATTATATGAACTCCTAAATTTTGATTAAACTTGTTTTGCGGTCCTTTTTGTCGAGGTTTTGGACGAGCAAGTCCAAATGGGCCTTTAAATGGACCCGTTGGAATTTTAACTAAGTAAAAAGTACAGAAATTGAGGTTTTGCAATGTAATTGTGTTGAAAAGCTCCTAATCAATTACATGAACTCCTAAAATTTGATTAAAACTTGTTTTGATGTCCTTTTTGTAGAGGCTTCGGACGAGCGGGTCGAAATGGGCCTTTCAATGGACCCATTGGAATTTTAACTGATTAAAAAGTACATAAATTGAGGTTTTGCAATATAATTATGTTGAAAAGCTCCTAATAAATTATTTGAACTCCTAAAATTTAATTAAAACTTGTTTTGCAGTCCTTTTTGTAGAGGTTTCGGACGAGCAGGTCTAAATGGGCCTTTCAATGGACCTGTTGGAATTTTAACTGAGTAAAAAGTACAGAATTTGAGGTTTTGCAGTATAATTGTGTTGAAAAGCTCCTAATAAATTATTTGAACTCCTAAAATTTGATTAAAGCTTGTTTTACGGTCCTTTTTGTCGAGGATTCGGACGAGCAGGTCTAAATGGGCCTTTTAATGGACCCGTTGGAATTTTAACTGAGTAAAAAGTACAGAAATTGAGGTTTTGCAATATAATTGTGTTGAAAAGCTCCTAATAAATTACATGAACTTCTAGAATTTGATTAAAACTTGTTTTGCAGTCCTTTTTGTAGAGGTTTCAGACGAGCGGGTCGAAATGGGCCTTTCAATGGACCCGTTGGAATTTTAACTGAGTAAAAAGCTCAGAAATTGAGGTTTTGCAATATAATTGTGTTGAAAAGCTTCTAATCAATTACATAAACTACTAAAATTTGGTTAAAACTTGTTTTGCAGTCCTTTTGTAGAGGTTTCGGACGAGCGGGTCGAAATGGGCCTTTCAATGGAACCGTTGGAATTTTAACTGAGTAAAAAGTACAAAAATTGAGGTTTTGCAATATAATTGTGTTGAAAAGCTCCTAATCAATTACATGAACTCCTAAAATTTGATTAAAACTTGTTTTGCAGTCCTTTGTAGAGGTTTCAGACGAGCGGGTAGAAATGGGCCTTTCAATGGACCCGTTGGAATTTTAACTGAGTAAAAAGTATAAAAATTGAGGTTTTTGAATATAATTGTGTTGAAAAGGTCCTAATCAATTATTTGAACTCCTAAAATTAGATCAAAACTTGTTTTGCAGTCCTTTATGTAGAGATTTCGGACGTGCGGGTCTAAATGGGCCTTTCAATGGACCCGTTGGAATTTCAACTAAGTAAAAAGTACAGAAATTGAGGTTTTGCAATATAATTGTGTTGAAAAGCTCCTAATAAATTACATGAACTCCTAAAATTTGATTAAAACTTATTTTGCGGTCCTTTTTGTCGATGTTTCGGACGAGGGGGTCAAAATGGGCCTTTCAATGGATCCGTTGAAAATTTAACTGAGTAAAAAGTACAGAAATTGAGGTTTTTCAATATAATTGTGTTGAAAAGCTCCTAATCAATTACATGAACTCCTAAAATTTGATTAAAACTTGCTTTGCATTCCTTTTTGTAGAGGTTTTGGACGTGCGGGTCGAAATGGGCCTTTCAATGGACCCGTTGGAATTTTAACTGAGTAAAAAGTACAGAAATTGAGGTTTTGCAATATAATTGTGTTGAAAATCTCCTAATCGATTACATGATCTCCTAAAATTTGATTAAAACCTGTTTTGCGACCCTTTTTGTAGAGGTTTCGGACGAGCATGTCTAAATGGGCCTTTTAATGGACCCGTTTGAATTTTAACTGAGTAAAAAGTACAGAAATTGAAGTTTTGCAATATAATTGTGGTGAAAATCTCCTAATCAATTACATGAACTCCTAAAATTTGATTAAAACTTGTATTGCTGTCCTTTTTGTAGAGGTTTCGGACGAGCGGGTCGAAATGGGCCTTTCAATGGACCAGTTAGAATTTTAACTAAGTAAAAAATACAGAACTTGAGGTTTTGCAATATAATTGTGTTTAAAAGCACCTAATCAATTATTTGAACTCCTAATATTTGAAGAAAACATTTTTGCGGTTTTTTTTGTAGAGGTTTCGGACGACCAAATCTAAATCAGCCTTTCAATGGGCCCGTTGGAAATTTAACTGAGTAAAATGTATAAAATTGAGGTTTTTCAATATAATTGTGTTGAAAAGCTCCTAATCAATTATTTGAACTCCTAAAATTTGATTAAAACTATTTTTGCGGTCCTTTTTGTAGAGGTTTCGGACGAGCGGGTCTAAATGGGCCTTTCAATGGACCCGTTGAAATTTTAATTGAGTAAAAAGTACAAAAATTGAGGTTTTGCAATATAATTGTGTTGAAAAGCTCCTAATCAATTACATGAACTCCTAAATTTTGATTAAAACTTGTTTTGCAGTCCTTTTTGTAGAGGTTTCGGACGAGCGGGTCGAAATGGGCCTTTCAATGGACCCGTTGGAATTTTAACTAAGTAAAAAGTACAGAAATTGAGGTTTTGCAATATAATTGTGTTTAAAAGCTCCTAATCACTTACATGAACTCCTAAAATTTGATTAAAACTTGTTTTTCAATCCTTTTTGTAGAGGGTTTCGAACGAGCGGGTCGAAATGGGCCTTTCAATGGACCCGTTGGAATTTTAACTGAGTAAAAAGTACAGAAATTGAGGTTCTGCAATATAATTGTGTTGAAAAGCTCCTAATCAATTATTTGGACTCCTAAAATTTGATGAAAACTTGTTTTGCGGTTCTTTTTGTAGAGGTTTCGGACGAGCAGGTCTAAATGGGCCGTTCAATGGACCCGTTGGAATTTTAACTGAGTAAAAAGTAAAGAAATTGAGGTTTTGCAATATAATTGTGTTGAAAATCTCCTAATCAATTACATGATCTCCTAAAATTTGATTAAAACTTGTTTTGCGGCCCTTTTTGTAGAGGTTTCGAACGAGCGGGTTGAAATGGGCCTTTCAATGGACCCGTTGAAATTTTAACTGAGTAAAAAGTACAGAAATTGAGGTTTTGCAATATAATTGTGTAGAAAATCTCCTAATCAATTATTTGAACTCCTAAAATTTGATTAAAACTTGTTTTGCGGCCCTTTTTGTCGAGGTTTCGGACGAGCAGGTATAAATGGCCCTTTTAATGGACCCGTTGGAATTTTAACTGAGTAAAAAGTACAGAAATTGATGTTTTGCAAAATAATTGGGTTTAAAAGCTCCTAATCAATTACATGAACTCCTAAAATTTGATTAAAATTTGTTTTGTAGTCCTTTTTGTAGAGGTTTCGGACGAGCAGGTCGAAATGGGCCTTTCAATGGACCCGTTGGAATTTTGAAGAAAACAGGCCTCATTAAAAACCTCTGCTAAAATCCCCAAGCACAAGGCTTGGAAAAACCTAAAAGGGGAAAAGAGTACCCAAGATATATTATTAACCGAGGTTAAACCTCGCAAAGTACAATGTTTTTGATACAATCAGGATAAATAGATCCAAAAGATAAAGAAGACATGGATCTAAGGGCATGGGTAGCCAACGTATGAGCTACAAAATTAGCCTCACGGCGAATATACTGAATATGTGCCTCAGAAAAATCCTCCAAAGCAGTATGAGCCTCCAGAATCATCGGCCCCAAAGGAGAAAGATCTGGCCCAAGAGAGTTGATTCTGTTTGCTAGGGATGCACAGTCTGTCTCAAAAATCAAATGGCTCCAACCTTGAGATCGGGCAAAAGTAATTCCAGCAAGAAGACCTTTCCCTTCGGATGAAATAGCATCAGAACAACTGCCCAGCGGAAAAGCCAGGCCACCGACAACCGTCCCAGTGTCATCCCGAGCGACAACACCAACCGCCGCTGCACGAGTGGAAGGATCAAAAGCTCCATCCACATTAACTTTAATAAAACCACAAGGTGGAAGCCTCCAACGAGGAGGAAGAGACGAAGGGACGGATGATGTAGAGGAAGATATAGCATTAGAGTAATCCTTATGGAGACTAATAGAGTTGACAGCAATTAGCCAAGGGGGTTGAAGATGTTTATTATGGACCCAATCGTTACGTCTGTTCCAGATATTCCAAAGGGTAGTCAGGAAGAGGCCAAAAAGATCAGGAGAGAGAAGGGAAGCTCCTTCCTCAAGCCAATGTAGGCCCGTGGAAGCGGAACTGTTGATAAAAGAGGATGGAAGACCAATCAATTTAAGAGTTTCCGAGGCACCAGAGCAGTCTCGGAGAGCATGGAGAATCGACTCAATACCCGAATTACAAATGGGACATGGACCAGAATCTGGAGCAAAAGTCTGAAGGCGGGCCCCAACAGGCAGGGCTCCTGCCCCCAGACGCCAGCCGAAAGTTTTAACTTTAGGCAAAACTTTGAGCTTGGCAAGAAATTTCCAGAAACGGGGGGGACGAAGTCTAGGCTCAGGGGGTCGTTGTAGGAAAAGATAGCCAGATCTGACGGAATAGATGCCAGAATCATTGGGTTTCCAGAGGATGGTATCACGAGTATCATTAATAATGGGAACTGAAAGAATGGAATTGGCATCATCCACGGTAAAGTAAGCACGAACTTTTACAGGATCCCAGGCCGCTTGGTTACGTAACATAAAATCTCTACAACGAATGTGGACTTCCTCCGAAAGTTCATAGTCCCCATAGAGGTGAACAGTCGAGGAGCCTCCCCAATTATCATGATGGATGCGTATGTTACTGTTGATACCCGGACGATAGAGGAAACCACCATATAGGTGTTGCATAGCGTTATAGAGACCTTGCCAGGCAAAAGAACCTCGCAAAGGCCGAGAGGCATTAAGGATATTACCTGTCGGAAAGTACTTAAATTTATAGATTTGTCCCAAGAGGGAGTCAGGTTCGCAAATGAGTCGCCAGAGTTGTTTGCCAAGAAGAGCTATATTAAAATTATTGAGGTCCCGGAACCCCATACCACCAACAGATTTAGGCAGGCATACCTGGTCCCATGGGAGCATATGCCAACCTTTCCTGTTTGATTTCCCAGACCACCAATATCGACGAATGGCAGATGTCATATCATCAATAATATTTTGAGGTAATAAATAACAGGACATAATGTATTGAGGTAAAGATTGTAAAACGGCTTTAATAAAAATTTCCCTGCCACTCTAGGAAAGAAGCTGTTTGTCCCAGTTGGATAATCTATCGTGAACTTTATCACTTATAAACCCTAAAGCAAGGGTCTTATTTTTACCAATAAGAAGAGGTACCCCCAGATAGACTCCAGGATTGGAGACCTCACGAACTTGAAGATAGGAATTAATAGTTTGACGAGTGGAAGTAGGGGTGCGAGGATTGTAAAAGATAGTAGATTTATCGAAGTTGACTGCTTGCCCAGAGGCAGAGGCATAAGTTTGGAGGGCCAACTTAAGGTGTGCAGCTTCATCAGGATTTGAGTTAAGGAAAACTAAGCAATCATCCGCAAACAATAGGTGGTTAACCTTTGGGCCATGCTTACAAGCTCCTAATCCTGGAAGTAGGCCTTGTTGTTTAGCGTCATCCAAGAAGGCTGAGAGCCCTTGGGTACAAAATAGAAAAAGAAAAGGAGATAAAGGGTCACCTTGGCGGAGGCCCCTTTGAGGTCGAAACAAAGGGGAGAAAGAATTGTTTACCTTAACCGTAAAAGAAACTGATGAGATGCATCTCATTATGAGAGAGACCCAGGATGAGGCAAACCCCATACGGGTCATAACATTTTCGAGGAATGACCACTCGACTCTGTCAAAGGCCTTTTCCATGTCAAGTTTGAGGGCAGCGCCACGAGAAGATTTAGAGGTGCCAGTATTAATTGAATGAATAATTTCGTGGGCAATTAGGATATTATCTGTAATATTGCGTCCTTGAACAAAAGCAGCTTGATTTGAATTGATACAGAATGGGATGGTATGTTTCATTCGATTAACCAAAACTTTAGCAATGATTTTGTAAATTACCGTACAGAGACTGATGGGCCGAAGATGCCTCATAGTAGTGGGATCCTTGATTTTAGGTATGAGAACCAAAATAGTTTGGTTAACTGAAGCCATGTCAGCTGAACCTTTAAGAAGATTAAGGCACAGAGTTATGATATCAGGTCCTACAGTATCCCAATGTTGACGAAAAAATCCACTTGGTAGGCCATCAATACCCGGGGCTTTCCTAGGATCGATATCTCGAAAAGCAGTAATGATTTCTTCTGGAGTGAATTCCTTGGAAAGGGACTCATTCATAGTATTCGTGATAGTAGGGGTGATTTTTGATAGAATTTGGTCAGAGAAGTGAGGGTTTGATGAAGAAAAAAGAGTATGGAAATATGAGGAGGCAATTTCCATAAGGTCAGAATCGTTCGTGCGCCAGACATTGTTGGAGTCTAAAAGGCCTGAGATAGTATTTTTTTCTTTCTGTTGGAAGCTCGTGCATGAAAGAAACGGGTACTTTTGTCCCCTTGGGAAAGCCATAGATTACGAGAACGTTGTGCCCAATATGCTTCTTGCTCCATTAGAAGTTTATGAAGCTCGGTTTTGGCAGAGATATATCTTTTTTCTGCAGTAGATGAGAGAGGACGTTGTAATAGTTTATTAATTTTCTTAGTAAGAAATTTGATACGTCCATTGGATTTAAATCTTTGTTGGGATTGCCAGTCTCCTAGGCAGGAGCCAACGGCTTTAATTTTTTCCAAAGCATTGCCTTTGGTGGATGACCAAGTTTGTTTTACAACAGCAATGCCTTCTTCATTAGATGCCCAACAATTTTCGAATCTGAACTTGGTTGGTGGAGGACGGGAATTTGTTGGGGGAAGAGGCTCCGTATTTAATAGTAGAAAACAATGATCTGATTTCGCATCGAACTCTGAGGTGATGTTATAATTAGGAAATGAAGCTTTCCATGCCATATTCCCAACAAAACGATCTAGACGCTCAAATAAAGGAGGGGTTTTGGGCCCCGTTTTAGACCAGGTGAACCACCCCATTGTAGGTTTGCAATCATAAAGATTATTACGAGAAAGACAATTGCGGAAGTTATTAATTTGAGATCTAGGCCGTCGGGAGCCTCCTTGTTTTTCATTATCAGATAAGATTTCGTTAAAGTCACCACCGATGAGCCAAGGTTGATTATCGTTAATGTTAAGTGAATCAATTAGTTCCCATGTTTTAGGTTTGTTACAAGTTTCAGAAAAACCATGAATTCCAGTGAAATAGAACGAAGAAGAGTTGCATTTAATATACGTGTGGATAAAACGATCCGAGTAAGCAAGCAAATCAACATTATTATTATTCAAAGTAAATAAAGCAAGTCCAGAGCAATTAAAGGAAAAATCAACAGAAAAAGCTAGGGCCATCCCTAGCAAATCACCAAGACGGCTATAAGCCGTATTTTTTAGTTTAGTTTCGCATAAAAAAAGTAAATCAGGTTTATGGAGATTAACATAATGCTTGAGATGTTGAACTGCCTCAACCTTACCTAAGCCTTGGCAGTTCCAACATAAAATTATCATTTACCTCGGCGGGGCTGTGCATCAGCCGCCGCCGGAGAGTTTTTTCCGCTGCTCATCCCAGCTTTCGAAGTAGGCGATGGTGTAGGTCTGGACTTTTTGGGCTGCAGGACCACATGGATTGGGGAGCGCCTCTTAGTGCCTCGGTTCGGAATAGGAATAGGGGCAGGAGCAGAAGCTGCAATATTTGGGTAATGCTTAAGTAGCCACGAATCAAAATCATCAAAGAATGATAAACCGGTTTGGAGTAGTGGCTTACTGAGTTGTTCATCCAGTTTCCTAATTTGCTGAGCAGTAGAGTTCGACTTTCCATCATCTTGACCATCCAGATCAATTTGAGCAGGGTAGATGGTGTTTAGGGGTTGAGGAGAGATGACTCTTGAATGCAATGGTGCTTTTTGGGGCAGCTTGGGATCAGCATTAGTGGGGGGCAAATCCGCGGATTCCTCACCCACCAACTCCTCGTTGTTATTGGTTTCCTCTATAGGGAGATCTGCAAAGGATGCAGCATCCCCTTCATTGAGATTCCCTATAAAATTAGGAAAAGAGGAAATGAGATTTAGTTGTATGATAATATGGGAGAAAGGAACATAATAGTTTTTGACAGAATTTAGACCTGAATCTTGGGCAGAAGTGACAGGAGCTTTCCCTTTATCCATAGGGTCTGATAAGGAAAGAGAATCATTAAAGCAGCATAGAGGGGAGTGAGAATTAAATGGAAGCCAAAATAAATGTTTTATAATACCTAGCGGTGGGTTTGGTTCAACATTGACAGAGGATTCAGCAGTTTTGCCCTTATCCAAAGGAGCTGTATGTAAAAACAGTTTATGATATAAAAACGATAAGAGGCAAGAAATTAAATAAATATATTTAAAAAAATGTAAAGTACCTAGCGGAGGTTTGCAATCATTAGAAGTTGATTGATCAACGATGCGAATACGGCCACGTGGTCCCTGGTCACGGCGACGCGGGGGAAGCCAACGGAGCCAATTACCGTATTGGAATTTAGCTGGATCAATCGTAGCCTTGGAAGGGCAGTGTTCGAAAGTGTGACTAATGATACCACACCCCGGACAGAGAATCGGAAGACGTTCAAATTCTAGACGGCAGGAAGTGGTACGTGGACCTTTCCCAATGAGAAGAAAACGACGAATCGGTTTGGATATGTCCAGAAGTATTTCCACTCGTAGAAATTCAGTCATGTTCCCTCGCTCTTTGCGAGTATCGGTACGTAATACGGTGCCGACCATGGCCCCAAGTGACTGTCCAACAAGGTGAGCTCTGTCGTGATCCTCTAAGAAAGGTTTGGACAAGGAATGAATGCGAAACCATATCCTCATGGGATTAAAAGAATACTCGTCCATACTTTTGCCAGGTGTATATTCCGCTAGGGCCATCCATTCGTCTTTGTGTAGCCAAGGGCCTCTCTCGAATACATCACTTTTGTCGCTTATAGTGGCAAATTCGATACGGAATAAGGAGTCTCTGATAATAGAGATTGATTTCAAGTTATTTTTCTTCCATATGCCTTCAAAAACTGAGAGGATGGTCCAGTCGTCTATTGGCTTTGATGATATGAATTTTCCAATCAGGATGGTTCTAGGATCTTCTTCAAAGAAGTCAAAATCAGGGGTGTAAATGGTATTGGCTTCTTCTAAAGTTAGGTCCAAATCAGTGAATTGGGGTAGAGAAGAAGAGGATGCCATTTGGTGATAAATGTGATAATTTCGAAAAGAACAAGAAGAAAAGTTGCAAGTGGGAGGGGTGGAATCAAAGTGGGCTGTAATTTTATATATAAAGGAATTGTTAGAAGTAAAGTAATGAATGGGAAACAAAAAAGGGTGAGAATTAAAAAAGGAATGTAGAATGAAAAGAATCCTAATTATTGGAAGTGAGATACGTGGGGTAATTTTAGAAAGTGAAAAATATAGTATAAGATTTAAATAAGAGCTTAGAAATATATTAAATTTAAGGTAATGTAGGATGGAAGAAGGAAAGAGAATACTTTGATTATGGTATCTCAATTGATTGGAGGGAGGAATTAAAGGAAATTGATAAATTATAATTAAAGGCAGGAAATAGTAAGGTGATATGGAAATATATGGAAATAATAAAAGAAATATAATAAAGATGATTGTGTAGTATATAATTGGAATAAATTTAGATTCAGTATAGTGTGGAATGTAAAAAGGAAAGAGAATATTTTTGTTATGGTAGCTACATTGACTAGAGAGAGTAATTAAAGGAAAGTGATGTATAAAGAAAGAAGGGAAGAGAATATTGTAAATAAGGTAACATAATTGAAGAACGAGAGTAAAAGATGGAATGGAATTAGATAGTAATACAGTTACAATAAAAGGCGGAAAATATAAAAGGGAACAATTAATAATATATAACAATGATGTGGAGAATAGAAAACAATTAATAGTAGAATACAAATAATGAATAACAGGAAAATAATGTGGAATGAAAAAGTAATGCAAAATGATAATATTCCAAAGAATTAGACTATATAAACATGGAATAAAATTATAAAGGGAAAGGAATAATTTATAATGGGAGAAATATTGAAGAAAATATAATTTAAAGCTAAAAATAAGGTAAAATTTTAGATAATGTTGGATGTAAAAGGGAAAGAGAATACATTGGTTATGGTAACTAAATTGAGTATAGAAGGTAAACAATGGAAAGAGATAATTTAGAGGTAAATTGATAATCATGGACGGGAATTGGAAAGGGGATGTTAAAGGAAGTATATAATGGTAGATTAGAGTGAGTAAAAAAAGGATAAAATAAACGTGATGTGGGTTGGGAAAAGGAAAGATAAAACCTTGAATAGGGTGACGGAAATGATTAAGAAGAGTGAATAGAGTAAGGATATAATTTAGAACAAATTTTGCGCTAAAAACCAAGAATTTATGAGTAGAAGTGTGGGTGTTCGAGTTTAGATAGAAATATATAAAACCTATGTTAATAGAGAATAAAGATAAAAAGAGATTATATTGGTAAGTAAACAACGTAAATGTAACTTTTACCAAACAGAGATGTATGTGATTAATTTTTTTCACCATAAAGATGATCGAAAAGTTTTCCCCAAAGGGGGATGGTAGAAAAGCACCTAACGAGGTGTAGTGATATTCAATAATTGGATGGTAAATAGGGAATATGATTAGAACAGTTTTGGAAAGAAAGGGCCAAAAGAAAAAATAAAAGCAGGATAACCATAAAGAACAAGTAGTGGGCCATATAGTATATTTAAGGATGGACATAGGATAAAAGAAAATGTGACATAGATTAAAATCATGATTGAAGAGAGTGGAAAAATTAAAATGATTTAGGGGTATGCCTAGATACTTGATAAAATTATTGGAATGGAAGATGGAATATGGAAAGATATTAGAAATGGACTTAATATAGTAATGAAAAATTTGAAAAATAGAGGTTAATTGAGTAGAAAAGTTATAATGAGTTCTGAAGTTGTAGAGTAAGATAAAGGGGCGGAAGAAAGTGACGTCTTTTGAGACCGTTTCCTTCCTTTCTTGTTTTTGAATAAGTATGTTCGCCATAAAGGTGATTGAATTGAGTTCCACAAGAGGGAATGGTAGTAAAGCACCTAAATAGGTGTAGTAAGATGCGGAAGGTGAGAGGTAAATGGATAGCGTGAATAGCGTCTTTTCCAAAAGTAAAGATAAAATGGAAGAAGAATAAAAATTAAAAGGTAAAACTTTAAAAGAAAACAGATAAACAATGGTGGAGAATATAAGGGAAATAAAGACATAGAAACAGATAAAAAAATAGGACATAAATGGACAAGCAGTAAACATGTAGAGAAACAAGAGAAAGAAACCAAAGAGAAAAATAGAAAAACCAAAAAAGAGAACGTGGAATAAGCTAAGAAACAAGCATATAAATAGATATACACTAGCAGAGATAAACCAAAGATGCGAAAGTAAAAAAATAAGGCAAGCAGGAAAAACAAAGAAAAATAATACATACCAACAGACTGGGATAAGCAGAAGAGGGGAAGCAAAGAAAAATAATACATACCAACAGAGCAAAAAAGAAGGGGCGAAAGAAAAAAACAAGGAAAAAGCTATTAAAATAAAGGGGAGGAAGCCTTGAGTATTGGAGGATCGGCAAAAGGAAAGATGATGACGCCCTCGATGGATACGGAAGTTACATAAAGTAGAGAACACATGCAAAATAGAAAAAAAGAGGAGTCAATAACGAAGAAAAGGGTATAAAATCATTCAATAAGTTAAGATAGGATAAACCCAAAGAGAAAAGAGCATAGATGGATAACAATAGAATACAATTTATATTATTAGCATAAAACAGAAAAAGGAGATACATCATTATTACTATTATTATGATATGAGGGTATTTATGATACTCATATGTGCTTTGAAAAAAGTTCAAAAAAACAATATCATTGAAGATCCGAATGGGCATATTGTACAGATTAATAGTATATACCACAGTGTGGTTCGAGAACAATTCCCTTAAGAGGGATCGATATTTCCTCAATTGGAGGATGGTGGTAAGAGAGAAAATTGCGAAAAAATGATTTAATTGACAAAGAAAAGTCATATGTGGGAATTGAACACTAAACCAAACCAGCAAAGATACTAGCATCAATGAAGAAATTAAAATGATGGATATGTGGTTATGAGGACAGCTCGATAAAAGATATTTGGTATGAATGAAGAAAAGAAAAAAATAAAGGACAGATAATAGGCAAGGCACAGAGGTAGCAATACAAGAGGAAGATAAAGGCAGATATAAGCATACGAATATAAAAAATAAGAAGGGAATAGATAGCCATGGCAAGGGTGATACCCAATATAAACATAATAAAAGATAACACAAAACCAGATAAAAGATCGAAAGAATATGCATCAAAATGGATAGGTAAAAGATAGAGAAACTATATACTATGGAGAACAAAGGAAGAGAGAAAAAAGGGGGGACAACACCTTTGGACAGCGAAGACTGATGCCGGTAAATCTGCCAGAAGCACGATGGGGAGTGGCAGATCACCTGATTCAATCGATGAACTCCAGGGAACGAATACGCCATAGATGTAGCTGGAGATAAACGATTTGATAAAAAAGAAATCTGAAGTAGGAAATCAGAAGCCTTTATCCAAAAAACAAAAACCTTGCAAAAAGGAAGCCAAACGTTAGATCTGGTGAATAAAACAAAGGAAAAAAACAGAAAAGAAAAAAAGGTGGTCGTGAAGAGAAAAAAACCCGGAAGATATTGAAAAGGTGAACCACTCCGCCGGCGGTGGAATCCATGGTGAGACCGATGAAGCACTAAAAACAAAATCGCCAAGACCGTGACTGAGAAACACGGACCATTGGAATCAAATCTGTTAAGAACGAAATATGAAAAAATTAGAAAAAACAAAAGGTAAGTAAGATTATAAAAAATAAAAGAAGAGACAAAGAAATAGAAGACAAAAAAATTGAAACGGCTGGATCCGGAACAGTGCCCGATTGATCTCAAACGGCAGATCGGGCCACTAGTGGACGGAAATCCAAACTTTCCCACAGGTATTGCGATGAAGAGATCCATTGGAGAGAATAGTCTCGCAAAAAAACGAAAAAACAAGAGAAAGATTAAGAAGGGGTCTAAAAAAACCAAAAAAGATGAAATAATATAAAATGCAACAGATCTGAGAGAAAAGGGAGAACGAAAAGTGCTGGGATGGGGTCTCAACGAACTCTTACCGATATGCACAGTGGTCTCTTGATGGGAAGCGCCGGCTGGTGGTGGGGAGGGGGCGAAAGCGGGCGGCGTGGTGGAGATGTTGGAATTTTAACTGAGTAAAAAGTACAGAATTTGAGGTTTTGCAGTATAATTGTGTTGAAAATCTCCTAATCAATTATTTGAACTCCTAAAATTTGATTAAAACTTGTTTTACGGTCCTTTTTGTCGAGGTTCCGGACGAGCAGGTCTAAATGGGCCTTTCAATGGACCCATTGGAATTTTAACTGAGTAAAAAGTACAGAAATTTAGGTTTTGCAATATAATTGTGTTGAAAAGCTCCTAATCAATTACATGAACTCCTAAAATTTGATTAAAACTTGTTTTGCAGTCCTTTTTGTCGAGGTTTCGGACAAGCGGGTCGAAATGGGCCTTTCAATGGACCCGTTGGAATTTTAACTGAGTAAAAAGTACAGAAATTGAGGTTTTACAATATAATTGTGTTGAAAAGCTCCTAATCAATTACAAGAACTCTTAAAATTTGATTAAAACTTGTTTTGCAGTCCTTTTTGTAGAGGTTCTGGACGAGCGGGTCGAAATTGGCCTTTAAATGGACCCGTTGGAATTTTAACTGAGTAAAAAGTACAGAAATTGAGGTTTTGCAATATAATTGTGTAGAAAAGCTCCTAATCAATTATTTGAACTCCTAATATTTGAAAAAAACTTTTTTGCGGTCCTTTTTGTAGAGGTTTCAGAAGAGCAGGTCTAAATGGTCCTTTCAATGGGCCCGTTGGAATTTTAACTGAGTAAAAAGTATAAAAATTGAGGTTTTTCAAAATAATTGTGTTGAAAAGCTCCTAATCAATTATTTGAACTCCTAAAATTTGATTAAAACTTGTTTTGCGGCCCTTTTTGTCGAGGTTTCGGACGAGCAAGTATAAATGGCCCTTTCAATGGACCCGTTGAAATTTTAACTGAGCAAAAAGTACAGAAATTGACGTTTTGCAAAATAATAGGGTTTAAAAGCTCCTAATCAATTACATGAACTCCTAAAATTTGATTAAAACTTGTTTTGTAGTCCTTTTTGTAGAGGTTTCGGACGAGCAGGTTGAAATGGGCCTTTCAATGGACTCGTTGGAATTTTAACTGAGTAAAAAGTATAAAAATTGTGGGTTTTCAATATAATTGTGTTGAAAATCTCCTAATCAATCACATGATCTCCCAAAATTTGATCAAAACTTGTTTTGCAGTCCTTTTTGTAGAGGTTTCGGACGAGTGGGTCGAAATGGGCCTTTCAATGGATCCGTTGGAATTTTAACTGAGTAAAAAGTACAGAAAATTGAGGTTTTGCAATATAATTGTGTTTAAAAGTTCCTAATCAATTATTTGAACTCCTAAAATTTGATTAAAATTTGTTTTGCGGTCCTTTTTGTAGAGGTTTCGGACGAGCAGGTCTAAATGGGCCTTTCAATGGACCCGTTGGAATTTTAACTGAGTAAAAAGTACAAAAGTTGAGGTTTTGTAATATAATTGTGTTAAAAATCTCCTAATCAATTACATGATCTCCTAAAATTTGATTAAAACTTGTTTTGCGGCCCTTTTTGTAGAGGTTTCGAACGAGCATGTCTAAATGGGCCTTTCAATGGACCCGTTGGAATTTTAACTAAGTAAAAAGTATAAAAATTGAAGTTTTGCAATATAATTGTGTTGAAAAGCTCCTAATCAATTATTTTTACTCCTAAAATATGATCAAAACTTGTTTTGCGGTCCTTTATGTAGAGGTTTCGGACGTACTGGTCTAAATGGGCCTTTTAGTGGACGCGTTGGAATTTTAACTGAGTAAAATGTATAAAAATTGAAGTTTTGCAATATAATTGTGTTGAAAAGCTCCTAATCATTTATTTGAACTCCTAAAATTTGATTAAAACTTATTTTGCAGTCCTTTTTGTCGAGGTTTCGGACGAGCAGGTCTAAATGGGCCTTTCAATGGACCCGTTGGAAATTTAACAGATTAAAAAGTAAAGAAATTGAGGTTTTGCAATATAATTGTGTTGAAAAGCTCCTAATCAATTACATGAACTCCTAAAATTATATTAAAACTTGTTTTGCAGTCCTTTTGTACAGGTTTCGGACGAGCGGGTAGAAATGGGCCTTTCAATGGACCCGTTGGAATTTTAACTGAGTAAAAAGTACAGAAATTGAGGTTTTGCAATATAATTGTGTTGAAAAGCTCCTTATCAATTACATGAACTCTTAAAATTTGATTAAAACTTGTTTTGCAGTCCTTTTTGTAGAGGTTCCGGACGAGCGGGTCGAAATGGGCCTTTCAATGGACCCGTTGGAATTTTAACTGAGTAAAAAGTACAGAAATTGAGATTTTGCAATATAATTGTGTAGAAAAGATCCTAATCAATTATTTGAGCTCCTAATATTTGAATAAAACTTTTTTGCGGTCCTTTTTTAGAGGTTTCGGAAGAGCAGGTCTAAATGGGCCTTTCAATGGGCCCGTTGGAATTTTAACTGAGTAAAAAGTATACAAATTGATGTTTTTCAATATAATTTTGTTGAAAAGCTCCTAATCAATTACATAAACTCCTAAAATTTGATTAAAACTTGTTTTGCGGCCCTTTTTGTCGAGGTTTCGGACGAGCAGGTATAAATGGCCCTTTCAATGGACCCGTTGGAATTTTAACTGAGTAAAATGTACAGAAATTGACGTTTTGCAAAATAATTGGGTTTAAAAGCTCCTAATCAATTATTTGAACTCCTAAAATTTGATTGAAACTTGTTTTGCGGTCCTTTTTGTAGAGGTTTCGGATGAGCAGATCTAAATGGGCCTTTCAATGGACCCATTGTTATTTTAACTGAGTAAAAAGTATAGAAATTGAGGTTTTGGAATATAATTGTGTTGAAAATCTCCTAATCAATTATATGATCTCCTAAAATTTGATTAAAACTTGTTTTGCGGCCCTTTTTGTAGAGGTTTCGGACGAGCATGTCTAAATGGGCCTTTCAATGGACCCGTTGGAATTTTAGCTGAGTAAAAAGTATAAAAATTGATGTTTTGCAATATAATTGTGTTGAAAAGCTCATAATCAATTATTTGTATTCCTAAAATATGATCAAAACTTGTTTTGCGGTTCTTTATGTAAAGGTTTCGGACGTGCGAGTCTAAATGGGCCTTTCAATGGACCCGTTGGAATTTTAACTGATAAAATGTATTAAAATTGAAGTTTTGCAATATAATTGTGTTGAAAAGCTCCTAATCATTTATTTGAACACCTAAAATTTGATTAAAACTTTTTTGCGGTCCTTTTTGTATCGGTTTCGGACAAGCAGGTCTAAATGGGCCTTACAATGGACCCGTTGGAATTTTAACTGAGTAAAAAGTACAGAAATTGAGGTTTAGCAATATAATTGTGTTGAAAATCTCCCAATCAATTATTTGAACACCTAAAATTCGAGTAAAACTTGTTTTGCGGTCCTTTTTGTCGAGGTTTTGGACGAGCGGATCGAAATGGGCCTTTCAATGGACCCGTTGGAATTTTAACTGAGTAAAAAGTACAGAAATTGAGGTTTTGCAATTTAATTGTGTTGAAAAGCTCCTAATCAATTACATGAACTCCAAAAATTTGATTAAAACATGTTTTGTAGTCCTTTTTGTAGAGGTTTCGGACGAGCATGTCAAAATGGGCCTTTTAATGGACCCGTTGGAATTTTAACTGAGTAAAAAGTGCAGAAATTGAGGTTTTGCAATATAATTGTGTTGAAAAGCTCCTAATCAATTATTTGAACTCCTAATATTTGAATAAAACATTTTTGCGGTCCTTTTTGTAGAGGTTTCGGACGAGCAGGTATAAATGAGCTTTTCAATGGGCCCGTTGGAATTTTAACTGAGTAAAAAGTATAAAATTGAGGTTTTTCAATATAATTGTGTTGAAAAGTTCCTAATCAATTATTTGAACTCCTAAAATTTGATTTAAACTATTTTGTGGTCCTTTTTGTCCAGGTTTCGGACGAGCAGGTCTAAATGTGCCTTACAATGGACCCGTTAGAATTTTAACTTAGTCTAAAGTGCAGAAATTGAGGTTTTGCAATATAATTGTGTTTTAAAGCTCCTAATAAATTACATAAACTCCTAAAATTTGATTAAAACTTTTTTGCAGTCCTTTTTGTAGAGGTTTCGGACGACCGGGTCGAAATGGGCCTTTCAATGGGCACGTTGGAATTTTAACTGAGTAAAATATATAAAAATTGAGGTTTTGCAATATAATTGTGTTGAAAAGCTCCTAATTAATTATTTGAACTCCTAAAATTTGATTAAAACTTGTTTTGCGGTCCTTTCTGTCGAGGTTTCAGACGAGCGGGTCGAAATGGGCCTTTCAATGGACCCGTTGGAATTTTAACTTAGTAAAAAGTACAGAAATTGAGGTTTTGCAATATAATTGTGTTGAAAAGCTCCTAATCAATTACATGAACTCCTAAAATTTGATTAAAACTTGTTTTGCAGTCCTTTTTGTAGAGGTTTCGTACGAGCAGGTCAAAATGGGCCTTTCAATGGAACCGTTGGAATTTTAACTGAGTAAAAAGTACAGAAATTAAGGTTTTGCAATATAATTGTGTTGAAAAGCTCCTAATCATTTATTTGAACTCCTAATATTTGAATAAAAATTTTTTGCGGTCCTTTTTGTAGAGGTATCGGACGAGCAGGTCTAAATGGGCCTATCAATGGGCCCGTTGGAATTTTAAATTGAGTATAAAGTACAGAAATTGAGGTTTTGCAATATAATTGTGTTGAAAAGCTCCTAATCAATTATTTGAACTCCTAGAATTTGATTAAAATTTATTTTGCGGTCCTTTTTGTAGAGGTTTCGGACGAGCATGTCTAAATGGGCCTTTCAATGGACCCGTTGGAATTTTAACTGAGTAAAAAGTACAGAAATTGAGGTTTTTGAATATAATTGTGTTGAACATCTCCTAATCAATTACATGATCGCCTAAAATTTGATTAAAACTTTTTTGCGGTCCTTTTTGTAGAGGTTTCGGACGAGACGGTCTAAATGGGCCTTTCAATGGACCCGTTGGAATTTTAAATGATTAAAAAGTACAGAAATTGAGGTTATGCAATATAATTGTGTTGAAAAGCTCCTAATCAATTACATGAACTCCTAAAATTTGATTAAAACGTATTTTGCAGTCCTTTTTGTAGAGGTTTCGGACGAGCAGGTCGAAATGGGCCTTTCAATGGACCCATTGAAATTTTAACTGAGTAAAAAGTACATAAATTCAGGTTTTGCAATATAATTGTGTTCAAAAGCTCCTAATCAATTATTTGAACTCCTAAAATTTGATTAAAACTTGTTTTGCGGTCCTTTTTGTAGAGGTTTCGGACGAGCATGTCAAAATGGGCTTTCAATGGACCCGTTGAAATTTTAACTGAGTAAAAAGTACAGAAATTAAGGTTTTGCAATATAATTTTTTTGAAAAGATCCTAATCAATTACATGAACTCCTAAAATTTGATTAAAACTTGTTTTGCAGTCCTTTTTGTACAGGTTTCGGACGAGCGGGTCGAAATGGGCCTTTCAATGGACCCGGTGGAATTTTAACTGAGTAAAAAGTACAGAAATTGCTATTTTGCAATATAATTGTGTTGAAAAGTTCCTAAACAATTACATGAACTCCTAAGATTTGATTAAAACTTGTTTTGCAGT
Organism: Hibiscus trionum; assembly: GCA_030270665.1. Taxonomy (NCBI): domain Eukaryota; kingdom Viridiplantae; phylum Streptophyta; class Magnoliopsida; order Malvales; family Malvaceae; genus Hibiscus; species Hibiscus trionum. Next base: position 20,329,326 of record BSYR01000007.1, read on the forward strand.
TCTTTTTGTAGAGGTTTCGGACGAGCGGGTCGAAATGGGCCTTTTAATGGACCCGATGGAATTTTAACTGAGTAAAAAGTACAGAAATTGAGTTTTTGCAATATAATTGTGTTTAAAAGCTCCTACTCAATTATTTGAACTCCTAATATTAGAATAAATCATTTTCGCGGTCCTTTTTGTAGAGGTTTCGGACGAGTAGGTCTAAATGAGCCTTTCAATGGGCCCGTTGGGATTTTAACTGAGTAAAAAGTATATGATTGAGGTTTTTCAATATAATTGTGTTAAAAAGTTCCTAATCAATTATTTGAACTCCCAAAATTTGATTAAAACTTTTTTTGTGGTCCTTTTTGTCGAGGTTTCGGACGAGCAGGTCTAAATAGGCCTTTCAATGGACCCGTTGGAATTTTAAATGAGTAAAAAGTACAGAAATTGAGGTTATGCAATATAATTGTGTTGAAAAGCTCCTAATCAATTACATGAACTCCTAAAATTTGATTAAAACGTGTTTTGCAGTCCTTTTTGTAAAAGTTTCGGACGAGCGAGTCGAAATGGGCCTTTCAATGGACCCGTTGAAATTTTAACTGAGTAAAAAGTACAGAAATTGAGGTTATGCAATATAATTGTGTTGAAAAGCTCCTAATCAATTACATGAACTCCTAAAATTTGATTAAAACGTGTTTTGCAGTCCTTTTTGTAAAAGTTTCGGACGAGCGGGTCGAAATGGGCCTTTCAATGGACTCGTTGAAATTTTAACTGAGTAAAAAGTACAGAAATTGAGGTTTTGCAATATAATTGTGTTGAAAAGCTCCTAATCAATTATTTGAACTCCTAAAATTTGATTAAAACTTGTTTTGAGGTCTTTTTTGTAGAGGTTTCGGACGAGCAGGTCTAAATGGGCCTTTCAATGGACCCGTTGGAATTCTAACTGAGTAAAAAGTACAGAAATTGAGGTTTTGCAATATAATTGTGTTGAAAAGCTCCTAATCAATTACATGAACTCCTAATATTTGATTAAAATTTGTTTTGCAGTGCTTTTGTACAGGTTTCGGACGAGCCGGTCGAAAAGGGCCTTTCAATGGACCCGTTGGAATTTTAACTGAGTAAAAAGTACAGAAATTGAGGTTTTGCAATATAATTGTGTTGAAATGCTCCTAATCAATTACATGAACTCCTATAATTTGATTAAAACTTGTTTTGCAGTCCTTTTTGTAGAGGTTTCGGACGAGCGGGTCGAAATGGGCCTTTCAATGGACCCGGTGGAATTTTAACTGAGTAAAAAGTACAGAAATTAAGGTTTTTCAATATAATTTTGTTGAAAAGCTCCTAATCAATTACATGAACTCCTAAAATTTGATTAAAACTTGTTTTGCAGTCCTTTTTGTAGAGGTTTCGGACGAGCAGGTCGAAATGGGCCTTTCAATGGACCCGGTGGAATTTTAACTGAGTAAAAAGTACAGAAATTGCCATTTTGCAATATAATTGTGTTCAAAAGCTCCTAATCAATTATTTGAACTCCTAAAATTTGATTAAAACTTGTTTTGCGGTCCTTTTTGTAGAGGTTTCGGACGAGCATGTCAAAATGGGCTTTCAATGGACCCGTTGAAATTTTAACTGAGTAAAAAGTACAGAAATTAAGGTTTTGCAATATAATTTTTTTGAAAAGATCCTAATCAATTACATGAACTCCTAAAATTTGATTAAAACTTGTTTTGCAGTCCTTTTTGTACAGGTTTCGGACGAGCGGGTCGAAATGGGCCTTTCAATGGACCCGGTGGAATTTTAACTGAGTAAAAAGTACAGAAATTGCTATTTTGCAATATAATTGTGTTGAAAAGTTCCTAAACAATTACATGAACTCCTAAGATTTGATTAAAACTTGTTTTGCAGTTCTTTTTGTAGAGGTTTCGGACGAGCGGGTCGAAATGGGCCTTTTAATGGACCCGATGGAATTTTAACTGAGTAAAAAGTACAGAAATTGAGTTTTTGCAATATAATTGTGTTTAAAAGCTCCTACTCAATTATTTGAACTCCTAATATTAGAATAAATCATTTTCGCGGTCCTTTTTGTAGAGGTTTCGGACGAGTAGGTCTAAATGAGCCTTTCAATGGGCCCGTTGGGATTTTAACTGAGTAAAAAGTATATGATTGAGGTTTTTCAATATAATTGTGTTAAAAAGTTCCTAATCAATTATTTGAACTCCCAAAATTTGATTAAAACTTTTTTTGTGGTCCTTTTTGTCGAGGTTTCGGACGAGCAGGTCTAAATAGGCCTTTCAATGGACCCGTTGGAATTTTAAATGAGTAAAAAGTACAGAAATTGAGGTTATGCAATATAATTGTGTTGAAAAGCTCCTAATCAATTACATGAACTCCTAAAATTTGATTAAAGCTTGTTTTACGGTCCTTTTTGTCGAGGATTCGGACGAGCAGGTCTAAATGGGCCTTTTAATGGACCCGTTGGAATTTTAACTGAGTAAAAAGTACAGAAATTGAGGTTATGCAATATAATTGTGTTGAAAAGCTCCTAATCAATTACATGAACTCCTAAAATTTGATTAAAACGTGTTTTGCAGTCCTTTTTGTAAAAGTTTCGGACGAGCGGGTCGAAATGGGCCTTTCAATGGACCCGTTGAAATTTTAACTGAGTAAAAAGTACAGAAATTGAGGTTTTGCAATATAATTGTGTTGAAAAGCTCCTAATCAATTATTTGAACTCCTAAAATTTGATTAAAACTTGTTTTGAGGTCTTTTTTGTAGAGGTTTCGGACGAGCAGGTCTAAATGGGCCTTTCAATGGACCCGTTGGAATTCTAACTGAGTAAAAAGTACAGAAATTGAGGTTTTGCAATATAATTGTGTTGAAAAGCTCCTAATCAATTACATGAACTCCTAATATTTGATTAAAATTTGTTTTGCAGTGCTTTTGTACAGGTTTCGGACGAGCCGGTCGAAAAGGGCCTTTCAATGGACCCGTTGGAATTTTAACTGAGTAAAAAGTACAGAAATTGAGGTTTTGCAATATAATTGTGTTGAAATGCTCCTAATCAATTACATGAACTCCTATAATTTGATTAAAACTTGTTTTGCAGTCCTTTTTGTAGAGGTTTCGGACGAGCGGGTCGAAATGGGCCTTTCAATGGACCCGGTGGAATTTTAACTGAGTAAAAAGTACAGAAATTAAGGTTTTTCAATATAATTTTGTTGAAAAGCTCCTAATCAATTACATGAACTCCTAAAATTTGATTAAAACTTGTTTTGCAGTCCTTTTTGTAGAGGTTTCGGACGAGCAGGTCGAAATGGGCCTTTCAATGGACCCGGTGGAATTTTAACTGAGTAAAAAGTACAGAAATTGCCATTTTGCAATATAATTGTGTTGAAAAGTTCCTAATCAATTACATGAACTCCTAAAATTTGATTAAAACTTGTTTTTCAGTTCTTTTTGTAGAGGTTTCGAACGAGCGGGTCGAAATGGGCCTTTTAATGGACCCGATGGAATTTTAACTGAGTAAAAAGTACAGAAATTGAGGTTTTGCAATATAATTATGTTGAAAAGCTCCTAATCAATTATTTGAACTCCTAATATTAGAATAAATCATTTTCGCGGTCTTTTTTGTAGAGGTTTCGGACGAGCAGGTCTAAATGAGACTTTCAATGGGCCCGTTGGAATTTTAACTGAGTAAAAAGTATATGATTGAGGTTTTTCAATATAATTGTGTTGAAAAGTTCCTAATCATTTATTTGAACTCCTAAAATTTGATTAAAACTTTTTTGTGGTCCTTTTTGTCGAGGTTTCGGATGAGCAGGTCTAAATAGGCCTTACAATGGACCTGTTGGAATTTTAAATGAGTAAAAAGTACAGAAATTGAGGTTATGCAATATAATTGTGTTGAAAAGCTCCTAATCAATTACATGAACTCCTAAAATTTGATTAAAACGTGTTTTGCAGTCCTTTTTGTAAAAGTTTCGGACGAGCGGGTCGAAATGGGCCTTTCAATGGACCCGTTGAAATTTTAAGTGAGTAAAAAGTACAGAAATTGAGGTTTTGCAATATAATTGTGTTGAAAAGCTCCTAATCAATTATTTGAACTCCTAAAATTTGATTAAAACTTGTTTTGAGGTCTTTTTTATAGAGGTTTCGGACGAGCAGGTCTAAATGGGCCTTTCAATGGACCCGTTGGAATTCTAACTGAGTAAAAAGTACAGAAATTGAGGTTTTGCAATATAATTGTGTTGAAAAGCTCCTAATCAATTACATGAACTCCTAAATTTTGATTAAAACTTGTTTTGCTGTCCTTTTGTACAGGTTTCGGACGAGCCGGTCGAAAAGGGCCTTTCAATGGACCCGTTGGAATTTTAACTGAGTAAAAAGTATAGAAATTGAGGTTTTGCAATATAATTGTGTTGAAAAGCTCCTAATCAATTACAAGAACTCCTAAAATTTGATTAAAACTTGTTTGGTAGTCCTTCTTGTAGAGGTTTCGGACGATCGGGTAGAAATGGGCCTTTTAATGGACCCGTTGGAATTTTAACTGAGTAAAAAGTACAGAAATTGAGGTTTTGCAATATAATTGTGTTAAAAAGCTCCTAATCAATTATTTGAACTCCTAATATTTGAATAAAACATTTTTGAGGTCCTTTTTGTAGAGGTTTCGGACGAGCAGGTCTAAATGAGCCTTTCAATGGGCCCGTTGAAATTTTAACTAAGTAAAAAGTATAAAATGGATGTTTTTCAATATAATTGTGTTGAAAAGTTCCTAATAAATTATTTGAACTCCTAAAATTTGATTAAAACTATTTTGCGGTCCTTTTTGTCGAGGTTTCGGGCGAGCAGGTCTAAATGGGCCTTTCAATGGACCCGTTAGAATTTTAACTAAGTAAAATGTACAGAAATTGAGGTTCTGCAATATAATTGTGTTGAAAAGCTCCTAATCAATTACATAAACTCCTAAAATTTGATTAAAACTTTTTTTGCAGTCCTTTTTGTAAAAGTTTCGGACGAGCGGGTCGAAATGGGCCTTTCAATGGACCCGTTGAAATTTTAAGTGAGTAAAAAGTACAGAAATTGAGGTTTTGCAATATAATTGTGTTGAAAAGCTCCTAATCAATTATTTGAACTCCTAAAATTTGATTAAAACTTGTTTTGAGGTCTTTTTTATAGAGGTTTCGGACGAGCAGGTCTAAATGGGCCTTTCAATGGACCCGTTGGAATTCTAACTGAGTAAAAAGTACAGAAATTGAGGTTTTGCAATATAATTGTGTTGAAAAGCTCCTAATCAATTACATGAACTCCTAAAATTTGATTAAAACTTTTTTTGCAGTCCTTTTTGTAGAGGTTTCGGACGAGCGGGTCGAAATTGGCCTTTCAATAGACCCGTTGGAATTTTAACTGAGTAAAAAGTACAGAAATTGCGGTTTTGCAATATAATTGTGTTGGAAAGCTCCTAATCAATTATTTGAACTCCTAAAATTTGATTAAAACTTTTTTTGCGGTCCTTTTTGTCGAGGTTTCGTTCGAGCAGGTCTAAATGGGCCTTTCAATGGACCCGTTGAAATTTTAATTGAGTAAAAAGTACAGAAATTGATGTTTTGCAATATAATTGTGTTGAAAAGCTCCTAATCAATTTTTTGAACTCCTAAAATTTGATTAAAACTTGTTTTGCGGTCCATTTTGTAGAGGTTTCGGAGGAGCAGGTCTAAATGGGCCTTTCAATGGATCCGTCAGAATTTTAACTTAGTAAAAAGTACAGAAATTGAGGTTTTTCAATATAATTGTGTTGAAATGCTCATAATCAATTACATGAACTCCTAAAATTTGATTAAAACTTGTTTTGCAGTCCTTTTTTAGAGGTTTGGGACGAGCGGGTCGAAATGGGCCTTTCAATGGACCCGTTAGAATTTTAACTGAGTAAAAAGTACTGAAATTGCGGTTTTGCAATATAATTGTGTTGAAAAGCTCCTAATCAATTACATGAACTCCTAAAATTTGATTAAAACGTGTTTTGCAGTCCTTTTTGTAGAGGTTTCAGACGAGCGGGTCGAAATGGGCCTTTCAATGGACCCGTTGAAATTTTTTTTTGAAGAAAAGGCCTCGTTAAAAACCCTACTAATGTCCTTCAAGAAAAGCTAAAGGACCCTAAAAAGGGGAAAAGAGTGCCTAAATTTTATTATATCATAAAGAATTTGTTACAAGATGTTTGATACAAGTTGGAATGTCAGAAGTAAATGACATGGAAGACATAGAACTCAAAGAATAAGTAGCAAATGTATGGGCCACATGATTTGCCTCACGGCGTACAAATGAATCAGAAGCAGAATCAAAATCATGAAGAGACACTCGAATCTGATGAAGAAGAGGTCCCATAGTAGAAAGGTCCAGTCTTGGATTGTTGATCCTATTCGCAAGAGAAGCGCAATCAGTTTCAAGCAAGATCTGATTCCTTCCTTGAGATCGGGCGTAAGTGAGACCAGCAAGAAGGCTTTCACCTTCACAAGTAACTGCATCCAAACAGCTACCCAGCGGAAAAGCAAGGCCGCCCACAACTGCACCTGTAGAGTCACGTGCCACGGCGCCGACAGCCGCTGCACGAGTTGACGGATTAAACGCCCCATCTACGTTTAGTTTAATATGTTGAAATGGAGGAGGGTTCCAGCATGGAGTAGAAAGGATAGAGGGCGTTGGAGTAGTAACAGAAGAGGCTTTACAGAAATCATCGTGTAAACTAATTGAGTTAACAGCAATAAGCCAAGGTGGTTGAAGATGGTGATTATGAACCCAGTTGTTACGTCTATTCCAGACGTTCCAAATAGTTGTAAGGAAAAGGCCAAACTTGTCAGGGGATAGGATGTAGGCAGCCTCCTCTAACCATTGAAGTGGGGTAATAGCCGAGCTCCTAGAAAGATTTATGGGAATACTAGAAAGCTGGAGGACTTCAGAAGCCCCAATACAATCACGAAGAGCATGGAGAATGGATTCCGAGTGGCCTCCACAAATAGGACAAGGCCCCGAGTTTGGTGAAAATACTTGCATTTTGGCGCCAACTGGTAGAGCATCAGACGCCATACGCTATCCAAAAGTTTTGACTTTGGGTAAGGCCTTGACTTTGGACAGAAATTTCCAAAAACGTGTAGGTGACGTATATGGGTATATAGAACGTTGCAGAAATAGATAACTAGAGTGGACCGAGTAAATACCCAAGTCATTAGGCGACCAAAGAATAGAATCACGATGATCATTTATGATAGGAATACGGAGAATGGCGGAGGCATCAGTTGGGTTAAAATAACGCCGGACCTTTTTCGGATCCCAAGCAGTTTGGTTACGAATCATAAAATCGCGACAACGAATATGGATTTCATCCGAGATTTCGTAATTCCCAGTAAGAGTAATAGGGGAGGAACCACCCCAGATGTCTTTATGCACTCTGATATTACTGTTAATACATGGACGACATAGAAAGCCTGGGAGGAGACGCTGAAGAGCGTTATACATTCCTTGCCATGCAAAGGAACCTCGATTGGGCTTGGGGGCATCGAGGATATTCCCAGAAGGAAAGTATTTAGAACGATATATTTGGCCCAATAAAGAGTTTGGTTCACAAATGAGTCTCCATAATTGCTTACCTAAAAGGGTAATATTGAAGTCATGCAAGTCCTTAAATCCCATACCTCCGGCAGCCTTAGGTAAACAAACATGATTCCATGGAAGCATATACCATCCTTTTTTATTGGATATGCCAGTCCACCAATATTGTCGGATTGCTGAAGTCATGTCATCAATAATGTTTTGTGGAAGAAGATAACAAGACATAACATATTGAGGTAGAGATTGTAGGACTGCTTTAATGAAAATCTCCCGACCACTAAAAGAAAGGAGATGTTTATCCCAACTAGAAAGACGATCATGAACTTTATCACGCACAAATCCTAAAGACTCAGTTTTGTTTTTCCCAATGAGAAGTGGGATACCTAGGTATACGCCAGGACTAGATACCTCACGTACTTGCAAAAGACTATTGATCGTGACTCTTGTTGAAGATGGGGTACGTGGATTATAAAAAATTGTAGATTTCTCAAAATTAACCGCTTGACCAGAAGCAGCAGCATAAGTTTGCAGAGCTCTTTTAAGATGAGAAGCTTCGGTTGGAGTATTATTAATGAAGACCATACAATCATCATCGAAAAACAGATGGTTGACTCTGGGCCCATATTTGCAAGCACCAAGTCCCGGTAAAATGTTTGTTTGTTGGGCAGCAGATAGGTAAGCAGAAAGCCCTTGTGTGCAGAATAGGAATAGGAAAGGAGATAGGGGATCACCTTGACGTAAACCACGTTGAGGTTGAAAAAAGGGGGACATGGAATTATTAATTTTGACTGAAAAGGAAACTGTTGTAATGCATCTCATTATAAGGGAGATCCAATCTGAGGCGAAACCCATTCGTTCCATTACATTTGCTAGAAAGGACCATTCTACTCTATCAAAGGCTTTTTCCATGTCTAATTTAAGAGCAGCTCCTTGGGAGGATTTAGATGCTCCTGAGTTGATATTGTGAATAATTTCATGGGCAACAAGGATGTTATCCGAGATGTTACGTCCCTGGACAAAGGCTGCTTGATTAGGGCTAATACAGAAGGGAATTGTTTGTTTCATCCTGTTGACAATGGCTTTAGCAACTATTTTATAAAGGACAGTGCATAGACTAATAGGTCTTAGATGTTTCATGGAAGTTGGGTCCTGGATTTTAGGGATTAGTACCAGAATAGTTTTATTGACCAAGGCCATATCAGCGGTGCCATTTAGTAAGTTAAGGCAAAGATTAATGATGTAACCCCCTAGACCCGCCTATGCGTTACAACGGATCCTAGGAAGTCACATTAGGGTCACAGGAGCGACCCACGGTAAAAATACACATAAAATTTTAACAGTAACTTTTGTTAAAAAAATACTCTTTCATGAAATCATTTAAACATATAACCGAATTTCAGAAAATGTTTTACAGACATTATCATGAAACAATAATGATATGCATGCCCACTAACTATGTCCGTACCGTACTCCAAAAGCAACGTCGAGAGAACTCCGGACACTGATGTCAAACGTTACACCATGATATATTCCTTTAACCTGCGATGGTAAAAACAACGTGAGCTTGGAAAAGCTCAGTAATACAAACTACCAAAAGATGCTATAAGCTCATGCAGATATGTGGTAGACATAACATTTCCATGATGTTCTGCGCAGTAACAGTCTTCCTTTCTTTTTTCGATATTTCAGGGTAACGTTATAAATTGAGAATAACGGTACTTGTTCTTTATTCAATCATCGAGAATTAGATGGGAATTATAGGCTATTAATGTACGGAGGTGGAATTAGAGAGTTCGGTTCCTAGTGTGTTCCAGTAGTGTAAGTAAAACATGTACAACAACAGTATAATATACATTTTCAGTTCAAAAACATAAAGTACAAGTAACAATACGGTACATTTTAATCTTTTATCTACCCTCCAACCACACTCCAAGAGGCAGTTCCCCAAAACTGCGTCAAAGGCGTTAACCAGTGCCCATTGGGCATAGGTGCCATCCTAAGGGATTACCTTAGGAACAGTACGGTACGATATGGTAGGTATTACCCTAGCCGAAGCATAGGAACCTATAACGGTAAAGGAATTACCAGCTGGATCAGAGCTGAACCTGCGGTCACTTCATATTTTGTCCCAAGTACCCCAGTAGCAATCTATGTAACGGTTCGGTTAATCAATAGCTATATTTTTAGTAATGCATTATCCATATAGCATGTTGGTCATATCAGGTACAAATGCATATATCAAAAATACAGTACGGTCATGTTTATGTGAGTTCAAGTATTCTATCATGTGCACATAGTTAGTATTATAACATGTAAATCAGTATGCAAAAACAGTCGTGTAGCACACATGGAACACACTAGGTGGAATAGTTTATTTCCTTGGAGATACTTGACATTTACGGAATAGAACATATTAACTTTTGACAGTTGAACGGATCTTTGAAACAAGGCCCATATTAAAAGAGGGGTTTGTACTAACGATTCAAACCAGATAGTCAGGAGATGATACATCAAGATCTTGAGAGTTTAGGCATATCATGAGTGATTTAGCCATTTAAGCCTACCAGGGGCATTATGGTCATTTTAGCATACACGGCATTTTGGTAATTTATACCAACATGGCGTAAATAGTGGCTCAGAAATCCTATTTTGCTCATCCAGTTTCAAAACAGGCATTTAGGGATTTCTACGTCAAGATCTTTCATGATATCATATACATTCAGGGTTATTTTGATTACTTGGGCCAACGAGGGCATTTTGGTCATTTAACTATTAGGGGTGATTTGTAATTTAGCCCAATAATGATTAAATGACGATTTGCAATATTTAAGATTCCTAGAAGTTTATCGGGCCTCCAAAACCATTCGAACTAACATATTCCAACCTTGCAGTACTAATCAACGCTTCTGATGCATCCAACTGTATCGTATATCTGAATGGCTGCTTTCATATTTCACCACAAGATTTTCCACGGAGTAGTCAATCTTATATTCTGTGCGGAGAAACTTTCAACCTTACATTAATATCAGGAGTGATTAACGTACGTAAGTCATGCTTTAACCTTTGAGGGCATTTCGGTCATTTTCAGCTTTATCGGCATTTCCAGAATTTTATCAAGACAATTCACTTATTCCAGTCAATGGGGGTATTCCAATTATTTCAAGAATTTCGGTACTTCCAACCACTTTATTCATTACAGAACTCAAGGGTTTATCTATCCTTCTAGTTAATTTGTAAACCTCGGTGTCCGAGGATACGTCAGCCCTTTTTAGTCAATGCGATCATTCCGATTAATTTAACCGTAACAGTATTTCCAATACTTTTAGTCATTATGATCAATTCCGTATTTTGAGCCACTTGCTTAATTTAGGGGTATGTATAGATTCCCCTGATTCTATAGTCGGAGATTCATTCCAAATCCAAGGAGACCTAACACCTTACAATCACGAAGGTTTAAATCCTGTTACCATGGCTTTCCAAATAGTTCGAGGTTTTCAAATGAATCAGGTTGTTTTACCATATCTAGCGTAGATTTCTAGATCGCTTCCAATTCCAAGGGTATTTAAGTCATTCTCATACCTTGAGGGCATTTTCGTAATTTCATGTCTAGGTATCTTTCACATTTAAACATTTCACACTAATGCTCGGAAATGGAGATTAGATGCCTCATTAATTACTTAATGAACTTCAGATACTTCAGATTTATTAGCTTCCTCGTTCGAACATTTCAATCTTATCTAAATTATCATACTCAATTTCATATTTAGCATGACTTAAGTACGGCTAACAGTACTCCTTATCATTTTCATGCATGCATTAACAAATACCAACATGTTCTCAAAGCATACAAGAGGTAGTAGTGTATTACCTTTATTACTTGCTATATCGGTCAACCATGATACTCCATTCGGTCACTCTCGAACCCGAATGCGACATCCTCAACATCCCGAATACAAGGAACTTTGAATACCTTCAATAAAAATATTCCACTTTCAGTCTTTAAACACCTTACTCATAATTGATTATTAAAATACATAAGTGGACTCGTGTTCAAGGTCCAATTCGGAGGCTTTCGGGTTAGAATTTCACGAAACGAGCTTCAAAATCGGACTCAGGACGTCGAAAAACATAAAATAGGACTTTTCGGAAAATTTGACTTTTTGGTCAAAGTCAACGGTCAACGGGCAACGCTGACGTCAGCAGTTAAAGTCCATGCTGACGTCACGGGTCGGGTCAACAAGTCGGGTCGGTCAACGGGTCAGGTCGGTCAAACGGGTCAGGCCAGTTTGAGCCGGCCGGTTCAACGGCCACCATCCAGGGCGGCCGGAAATCGCCCCGGACGGCGCGTGAGGCCCACGCGCGGCCTAAAATGGCCGGAAAATGGCCCAAAATGCATGTTTTCAAATCGATCCATCCTATTAACATATCTATTACCCAGAAATCGATCAAAACTTACCCAACTTACCCATTTCGGGGTTAAACGGCGCAAGAACGACGAGGCTCCGATGAGGGCCTTGCTGGCATCGAACGAACAGTCGGATAAGAGGGTTTTGCTCCCCTCCACACGGTGAGCACACCTAGGCCGTCGACGCGCCATGCCGTTGACTGAGGTGGCCGAAAAACGAAAGAAAAGAGGGGTGACATTTAGGGTTTCTTGTCGAAACTTCAATGCTTTTTTCACGGCGAACGGCGGCGCGATTTCGCGCGTGGGGGCTGTGGTCGTGGTCGGGACGGTGTGATGGTTGTGCTGGTGAGGGCGGTGGTGGCCACGGTGGCGCGGTGAGGGGGATCGGGGAAGATAAACAGTGGGGAGGGCTTGTGTTCGTGGGAGATGAATGGTTGGCAGATCCACTTTTGGGGGAAACAGATCTGAAATAATAGAGTCATAAATGGGTTAGGTAGGATATTTTGTTTATTTTATTATTTTGTATACTCACTTAATCACAACCTAAATAAAAATTGGTGGAGCAAGGACTAAAAGACGGCTTAGCTTAGTTGGTTAAGGCATTTGGTTTATATACCCAAGGTTAGAGGTTCAATACCCCATGGCAGCACATATATCATTTTCATTTCATTTTCATCATCATTCATTTTCATTTTTTTTGCCAAACTCAGGGTGTTACAAATGACGTCTTCGCCAACAGTGTCCCAGTGTTGGCGAAAAAAGCTACTTGGTAATCCATCAATACCAGGCGCTTTCCTAGGATCAATGTCCCGAAAGGCATGGATTATTTCTTCTTTTGTGAAGGACTTTAAAAGAGTATCATTCTTTGGTTGAGTGATAGAAGGCATAATTTTATCTAGGATATTATCAGAGATTTGAGGGTTGGAGGATGTAAAGAGATTTTGAAAATATGTGGAAGCGATAGCCATTAGGTCTGAGTCAGTCGTACACCAATTCGAATTAGAGTCAAATAAACCTGTAATCGAATTCTTTTCCTTCTATTATTTGCCTGAGCATGAAAGAATCTTGTATTTTTATCCCCTTGGGAGAGCCAAAGTGTACGAGATCTTTGAGCCCAATAGATTTCTTGTTCCATTAGAAGTTTATTTAGTTCAGTTCTGTATTTTATATAAATTTCTTCATTTGTGGCATTTAAAGGCCGGCATAAAAATTTGTTTATTTTTTTGGTAAGGAAATTGATTCGACCAGAGGACTTGAGTCTTTGTTGATTTTGCCAGTCCTCCAGACATGTGCCAATAGCTTTTATTTTTTCAACGGCTGCTCCAGAGGTATTGGCCCAAGTGCGTTTAATAGTATGTATATTATCCTCATTATGCGCCCAACAGTTTTCGAAACGAAACGTGTTGGTTGGTCGCTTAATGGGAGTGTTAGTCGCAGGGGGTGAATCAAGAAGCAAGAAACAGTGGTCGGATTTGGCCACATAGTCCGTTGTTATACGAAATTTTAACTGAGTAAAAAGTACAGAAATTAAGGTTTTGCAATATAATTGTGTTGAAAAGCTCCTAATCAATTTTTTGAACTCTTAAAATTTGATTAAAACTTGTTTTGCGGTCTTTTTTGTAGAGGTTTCGGACGAGCAGGTCTAAATGGGCCTTTCAATGGACCCGTTGGAATTTTAACTGAGTAAAAAGTACAGAAATTGAGGTTTTGCAATATAATTGTGTTGAAATGCTCATAATCAATTACATGAACTCCTAAAATTTGATTAAAACTTGTTTTGCAGTCCCTTTTTAGAGGTTTCGGATGAGCGGGTCGAAATAGGCCTTTCAATAGACCCGTTGGAATTTTAACTGAGTAAAAAGTTTAGAAATTGAGGTTTTGCAATATAATTGTCTTGAAAAGCTCCTAATCAATTACAAGAACTCCTTAAATTTGATTAAAACTTGTTTTGTAGTCCTTTTTGTAGAGGTTTCGGACGAGCGGGTCGAAATGGGCCTTTTAATGGACCCGTTGGAATTTTAACTGAGTAAAAAGTACATAAATTGAGGTTTTGCAATATAATTTTGTTGAAAATCTCCTAATCAATTACATGAACTCCTAAAATTTGATTAAAACGTGTTTTGCAGTCCTTTTTGTAGAGGTTTCGGACGAGCAGGTCTAAATGAGCCTTTCAATGGGCCCGTTGAAATTTTAACTGAGTAAAAAGTACAAAAATTGAGGTTTTTCAATATAATTGTGTTGAAAAGTTCCTAATCAATTATTTAAACTCCTAATATTTGATTAAAACTTGTTTTGCGGTCTTTTTTGTCGAGGTTTCGGACGAGCAGGTCTAAATGGGCCTTTCAATGGACCCATTAGAATTTTAATTGAGTAAAAAGTACAGAAATTGAGGTTTTGCAATATAATTGTGTTGAAATGCTCCTAATCAATTACATGAACTCCTAAAATTTGATTAAAACATGTTTTGCAGTCCTTTTTGTAGAGGTTTCGGACGAACGGGTTGAAATGGGCCTTTCAATGGACTCGTTGGAATTTTAACTGAGTAAAAAGTTTAGAAATTGAGGTTTTGCAATATAATTGTGTTGAAAAGCTCCTAATCAATTACAAGAACTCCTTAAATTTGATTAAAACTTGTTTTGTAGTCCTTTTTGTAGAGGTTTCGGACGAGCGGGTCGAAATGGGCCTTTTAATGGACCCGGTGGAATTTTAACTGAGTAAAAAGTACAGAAATTGCTGTTTTGCAATATAATTGTGTTGAAAAGTTCCTAATCAATTACATGAACTCCTAAAATTTGATTAAAACTTGTTTTGCAGTTCTTTTTGTAGAGGTTTCGGATGAGCGTGTCGAAATGGGCCTTTCAATGGACCCGGTGGAATTTTAACTGAGTAAAAAGTACAGAAATTGCTGTTTTGCAATATAATTGTGTTGAAAAGTTCCTAATCAATTACATGAACTCCTAAAATTTGATTAAAACTTGTTTTGCAGTTCTTTTTGTAGAGGTTTCGGACGAGCGGGTCGAAATGGGCCTTTTAATGGACCCGTTGGAATTTTTTTGAGAAAGGACCTCATTAAAAACCCCACTAATCCTTACTGGGCTGGCCCAGTTAGGGTCCTAGGAGGGGAAAAGAGTACCCAAATATATTAAAAATCATGGTGGTTGGTGAACAACCGGTACAAATGTTCGCAAATCATCGGGCAAGCCCAATCCAAAATACAAAGAGGATCTAGAATGAAGGGCCCAATTGGCGATATAGTGAGCTAAAGCATTAGTTGTACGCGGTACATAAAGTAAACATAAACCAGTGACAGTATCAAAGAAAGATCTAGCTGTCTGAATCTGCCGCTGAAGGGGGGAGGCATCCTGGCCGGCTTGACGTAGCCTATTAATTATCAGGGCTACGTCCGACTCAAGATGAAACCCTTGCCAGCCAGCGTCTGCACTGAGTGTGACTCCTGCGATGATAGCGTGGAGTTCCGCGGATGGAGAATCTGCGGTGTCATCCAAGAAGAGAGCCCGTCCTAGCAAGATAGCTCCAGTGGTGTCACGAGCCACAATACCAATGCCAGCAGAACCCGTAGCTGCATTGAAAGCTCCATCGACATTGATTTTGATCGTCCCAGCCGGTGGTGGTCTCCAGACAGATTGGGAAAAGGCTGGCTCCGTCTGCGGTCGCGTCGTGGTATGGTCTGAGTTGGCCGAGATGTAGTCGCGAAGTAGTTCCTGGGAGTTCATCAGAGTAAGCCAAGGGGGCTGTAGACGCTGAGAATGGACCCAGTCATTCCTCCTGTTCCATAGATTCCACAAGGTAGTCAGGAGAAGATCGAATTGTGCGCGAGATAGAAGCGCAGCTCCCTGTTCGAGCCAAAGGGTAACCGAGGTGGCCGTGCTGTCGCATAACGCACGAGGGAAGCCAGCAAGGCTTAGAACCTCGGCGACGCCAGGGCAGTCTCGAAATGCATGAATCGCAGTTTCAAGAGTCGAGGGACAGAACGGGCACATGCCATTGCCCATCCCCAGAGCAGCAAGACGGTCACCAGTTGGTAAAGCACTCCGCCCTGCCCGCCATCCAAAGGTGCGAACCTTCGGAAGCGTATTAGATTTAGCAATGATCTTCCAGAGTGGGCACGGGCGCTCAAGGGGCCTTGAGGGCCTACGCAGGAAGAGGTAGCCGGAGCTTACTGTATAAATATTAGTATCGTGAAAGCTACACAGTAAAGTATCACGATGTTCATCGGATATCGGGACGTGCAAGATGTTGGCAGCATCATCCCAATCAAAGTATTGACGAACTTTATGTTCGTCCCAAGAGTTGTGATGTCGGATCATAAAATCACCGCAACGCAAGGGTATCTCCTCATTACCCGTTGGAATTTTAACTGAGTAAAATGTACAAAAATTGAGGTTTTGCAATATAATTGTGTTGAAAAGCTCCTAATCAATTATTTGAACTCCTAATATTAGAATAAAACATTTTCGCGGTCCTTTTTGTAGAGGTTTCGGACGAGCAGGTCTAAATGAGCCTTTCAATGGGTACGTTGGAATTTTAACTGAGTAAAAAGTATATAATTGAGGTTTTTCAATATAATTGTGTTGAAAAGTTTCTAATCAATTATTTGAACTCCTAAAATTTGATTAAAACTTTTTTTGTGGTCCTTTTTGTCGAGGTTTCGGACGAGCATGTCTAAATGGGCCTTTCAATCGACCCGTTGGAATTTTAAATGAGTAAAAAGTACAGAAATTGAGGTTATGCAATATAATTGTGTTGAAAAGCTCCTACTCAATTACATGAACTCCTAAAATTTGATTAAAACGTGTTTTGCAGTCCTTTTTGTAAAAGTTTCGAACGAGCGGGTCGAAATGGGCCTTTCAATGGACCCGTTGAAATTTTAACTGAGTAAAAAGTACAGAAATTGAGGTTTTGCAATATAGTTGTGTTGAAAAGCTCCTAATCAATTATTTGAACTCCTAAAATTTGATTAAAACTTGTTTTGAGGTCTTTTTTGTAGAGGTTTCGGACGAGCAGGTCTAAATGGGCCTTTCAATGGACCCGTTGGAATTCTAACTGAGTAAAAAGTACAGAAATTGAGGTTTTGCAATATAATTGTGTTGAAAAGCTCCTAATCAATTACATGAACTCCTAAAATTTGATTAAAACTTGTTTTGCAGTCCTTTTTGTAGAGGTTTCGGATGAGCCGGTCGAAATGGGCCTTTCAATGGACCCGTTGGAATTTTAACTTAGTAAAAAGTACAGAAATTGAGGTTTTGCAATATAATTGTGCTGAAAAGCTCCTAATCAATTACAAGAACTCCTAAAATTTGATTAAAACTTGTTTTGTAGTCCTTCTTGTGGAGGTTTCGGACGATCGGGTCGAAATGGGCCTTTTAATGGACCCGTTGGAATTTTAACTGAGTAAAAAGTACAGAAATTGAGGTTTTGCAATATAATTGTGTTAAAAATCTCCTAATCAATTATTTGAACTCCTAATATTTGAATAAAACATTTTTGCGGTCCTTTTTGTAGAGGTTTCGGACGAGCAGGTCTAAATGAGCCTTTCAATGGGCCTGTTGGAATTTTAACTGAGTAAAAAGTATAAAATTGAGGTTTTTCAATATAATTGTGTTGAAAAGTTCCTAATAAATTATTTGAACTCCTAAAATTTGATTAAAACTATTTTGCGGTCCTTTTTGTCGAGTTTCGGACGAGCAGGTCTAAATGAGCCTTTCAATGGGACCGTTGGAATTTTAACTGAGTAAAAAGTATAAAATTGAGGTTTTGAAATATAATTGTGTTGAAAAGTTCCTAATAAATTATTTGAACTCCTAAAATTTGATTAAAACTATTTTGCGGTCCTTTTTGTCGAGGTTTCGGACGAGCAGGTCTAAATGGGCCTTTTAAATGGACCCGTTAGAATTTTAACTAAGTAAAAAGTACAGAAATTGAGGTTTAGAAATATAATTGTGTTGAAAAGCTCCTAATCAATTACATAAACTCGTAAAATTTGATTAAAACTTTTTTGCAGTCCTTTTTGTAGAGGTTCCGGACGAGCGGGTCAAAATGGGCCTTTCAATGGAACCGTTGAAATTTTAATTGAGTAAAAAGTACAAAAATTGAGGTTTTGCAATATAACTGTGTTGAAAAGCTCCTAATCAATTATTTGAACTCCTAAAATTTGATTAAAACTTGTTTTGCGGTCCTTTTTGTAGAGGATTCGGAGGAGCAGGTCTAAATGGGCCTTTCAATGGATCCGTTGGAATTTTAACTGAGTAAAAAGTACAGAAATTGAGGTTTTTCAATATTATTGTGTTGAAATGCTCATAATCAATTACATGAACTCCTAAAATTTGATTGAAACTTGTTTTGCAGTCCTTTTTTAGAGGTTTCGGATGAGCGGGTCGAAATTGGCCTTTCAATAGTCCCGTTGGAATTTTAACTGAGTAAAAAGTACAGAAATTGCGGTTTTGCAATATAATTGTGTTGAAAAGCTCCTAATCAATTATTTGAACTCCTAAAATTTGATTAAAACTTATTTTGCGGTCCTTTTTGTCGAGGTTTCGGACGAGCAGGTCTAAATGGGCCTTTCAATGGACCCGTTGGAATTTTATCTGAGTAAAAAGTACAGAAATTGAGGTTATGCAATATAATTGTGTTGAAAATCTCCTAATCAATTACATGAACTCCTAAATTTTGATTAAAACGTGTTTTGCAGTCCTTTTTGTAGAGGTTTCAGACAAGCGGGTCGAAATGGGCCTTTCAATGGACCCGTTGAAATTTTAACTGAGTAAAAAGTACAGAAATTGAGGTTTTGCAATATAATTGTGTTGAAAAGCTCTTAATCAATTATTTGAACTCCTAAAATTTGATTAAAACTTGTTTTGCGGTCTTTTTTGTAGAGGTTTCGGATGAGCAGGTCTAAATGGGCCTTTCAATGGACCCGTTGGAATTTTAACTGGGTAAAAAGTATAGAAATTGAGGTTTTGCAATATAATTATGTTGAAATGCTCCTAATCAATTACATGAACTCCTAAAATTTGATTAAAACTTCTTTTGCAGTCCATTTTGTAGAGGTTTCGGACGAGCGGGTCGAAATGGGCCTTTCAATGGACCCGTTGGAATTTTAACTGAGTAAAAAGTACAGAAATTGAGATTTTGCAATATAATTGTGTTAAAAAGCTCCTAATCAATTACAAGAACTCCTTAAATTTGATTAAAACTTGTTTTGTAGTCCTTTTGTAGAGGTTTCGGACGAGCGGGTCGAAATGGGCCTTTTAATGGACCCGTTGAAATTTTAACTGAGTAAAAAGTACAGAAATTGAGGTTTTGCAATATAATTTTGTTGAAAAGCTCCTAATCAATTATTTGAACTCCTAGTATTTGAATAAAACATTTTTGCGATCCTTTTTGTAGAGGTTTCGGACGAGCAGGTCTAAATGAGCCTTTCAATGGGCCCGTTGGAATTTTAACTGAGTAAAAAGTATAAAATTGAGGTTTTTCAATGTAATTGTGTTGAAAAGCTCCTAATCAATTATTTGAACTCCTAAAATTTGATTAAAACTATTTTGCGGTCCTTTTTGTCGAGGTTTCGGACGAGCAGGTCTAAATGGGCCTTTCAATGGACCCGTTAGAATTTTAACTGAGTAAAAAGTACAGAAATTGAGGCTTTGCAATATAATTGTGTTGAAAAGCTCCTAATCAGTTATTTGAACTCCTAATATTTGAATAAAACATTTTTGCGGTCCTTTTTGTAGAGGTTTCAGACGAGCAGGTCTAAATGGGCCTTTCAATGGGCCCGTTTGAATTTTAATTGAGTAAAAAGTATAAAATTGAGGTTTTGCAATATAATTGTGATGAAAAGCTCCTAATCAATTACATAAACTCCTAAAATTTGATTAAAACTTTTTTTGCAGTCCTATTTGTAGAGGTTTCTGACGAGCGGGTCGAAATAGGCCTTTCAATGGACCCGTTGAAATTTTAACTGAGTAAAAAGTATAGAAATTGAGGTTTTGCATTATAATTGTGTTGAAAAACTCCTAATCAATTATTTGAACTCCTAAAATTTGATTAATACTTGTTTTGAGGTCCTTTTGTTGAGGTTTCGTACGAGCAGGTCTAAATGGGACTTTCAATGGACCTGTTGAAATTTTAAATGAGTAAAAAGTACAGAAATTGAAGTTTTGCAAAATAATTGTGTTGAAAAGCTCCTAATCAATTATTTGAACTCCTAAAATTTGATTAAAACTTGTTTTGCGGTCTTTTTTGTCGAGGTTTCGGATGAGTAGGTCTAAATGGGCCTTTCAATGGACCCGTTGGAGTTTTAACTAAGTAAATAGAACAGAAATTGAGGTTTTGCAATATAATTGTGTTGAAAAGCTCCTAATCAATTACATGAACTCATAAAATTTGATTAAACTTGTTTTGCAGTCCTTTTTGTAGAGGTTTCGGACGAGCGGGTCGAAATGGGCCTTTCAATGGACCCGTTGGAATTTTAACTGAGTAAAAAGTATAGAAATTGAGGTTTTGCTATATAATTGTGTTGAAAAGCTCCTAATTAATTATTTGAACTCCTAAAATTTGATTAATACTTGTTTTGCGGTCCTTTTTGTAGAGGTTTCGTACGAGCAGGTCTAAATGGGCCTTTCAATGGACCCGTTGGAATTTTAACTGAGTAAAAAGTACAGAAATTGAGGTTTTGCAAAATAATTGTGTTAAAAAGCTCCTAATCAATTATTTGAACTCCTACAATTTGATTAAAACTTGTTTTGCGGTCTTTTTTGTCGAGGTTTCGGACGAGCAGGTCTAAATGGGCCTTTCAATGGACCCGTTGGAGTTTTAACTGAGTAAAAAGAACAGAAATTGAGGTTTTGCAATATAATTGTGTTGAAAAGCTCCTAATCAATTACATGAACTCATAAAATTTGATTAAACTTGTTTTGCATTCCTTTTTGTAGAGGTTTCTGACGAGCGGGTCGAAATAGGCCTTTCAATGGACCCGTTGGAATTTTAACTGAGTAAAAAGTACAGAAATTGAGGTTTTGCTATATAATTGTGTTGAAAAGCTCCTAATCAATTATTTGAACTCCTAAAATTTGATTAAAACTTTTTTGCGGTCGTTTTTGTCGAGTTTTCGGACGAGCATGTCTAAATGGGCCTTTTAATGGACTCGTTGGAATTTTAACTGAGTAAAAAGTACAGAAATTGAGTTTTTGCAATATAATTGTGTGGAAAAGCTCCTAATCTAAGATTTGAACTCCTAATATTTGAATAAAACATTTTTGCGGTCCTTTTTGTAGAGGTTTCGGACGAGCAGGTCTAAATGGGCCTTTCAATGGGCCGATTGGAATTTTAACTGAGTAAAAAGTATAAAAATTGAGGTTTTTCAATTTAATTGTGTTGAAAAGCTCCTAATCAATTATTTGAACTCCTAAATTTTGATTAAAACTTGGTTTGCGGTCCTTTTTGTCTAGGTTTTGGACGAGCAGGTCTAAATGGGCCTTTCAATGGACCCGTTAGAATTTTTTTTGAAAAGGAAAGGCGGGCCTCATTAAAAACCCCTCTAACCACCCTGTGCCGGAGCAGAAGGTGAACCTAAGGGGAAAAGAGTGCCCTGATGTGTATTAGAACAAAAAGAGTGAAGATCAGCCAGTACATCGTTTTGGATACAACCAGGAATGATAGAATAAAAACAAATAGAGGAAGCAGAACGCAAAGCCCAAGAGGCTAAACTATGTGCCACAAAGTTGGTCGATCTAGGTACAAAAGATAGCCTAATAGAAGGAAGAGCATCAAGCAAGGCCTTGGCCTCTGCAATATGAGGGCCCAATAAGGAGGCATCACCAGCGGGCCGAGAGAGTTTGTTGACGACGACTGCGAAGTCGGACTCGATGAGCACCTGACTCCAACCCCTGTCTCTGACCATCGTGATACCAGCAATGATTGCGTTGAGTTCGACCATGGTAGCATCACGACATCCGGTGAAAGGCGCCGTCTACATTAACCTTCACGACGTCCGGTGGCGGCGGTCTCCATCGAGGTGGTGCAGCGGCGGGCTTGGCAGTCGGCGGCGTGGAGGGAATTGGCCCTGGCATAGTCCTGCAATAGCCGCTGTGCATTCATGGCTGTGAGCCATGGTGGCTGGAGTCGATCAGAATGAACCCAATCATTCCGGCGATTCCAGATATTCCAAAGTGCCGTCAAGAACAATGCAAAGCCCATACTATCCAATCCCCGGGAACCTTCGGATAACCAAGATACCATGGTAGGGGAGCAGCTAGCATAAATGTGAGAGGGCATGCCGACAAGGCGAAGAACCTCATTAGCCCCCGGGCAATCCCGAAGGGCACGCAATGTCGTCTCCACAGTATTGGGACAATAGGGGCAGTGACCCTGGGAGAGATTAATCGTGTGCAGCCTGGCACCCGTGGGCAAAGCATCACGACCCGCCCGCCATCCAAAGGAGCGGATTTTGGGCAGCGTTGGGGTTTTGGCGATAACCTTCCATAGAACAGTGGGCCTCTCTATTGGTCGAGGTGGTTTATGTAAAAAGAAGTACCCTGATCGTACGGAGTAGGTTCCGGAGTCATGATGGCTCCATATCAAAGCATCTCGTCGGTCACTGGTGATGGGAACCCGTAGGATTCGATCGACATCATCCCAGTCAAAAAAGTGACGAAGCTTACCCTCATCCCAGCGAGTATAATCGTGGGACATAAAGTCACGACAACGGGTAGGCAACTCTTTATTGTCCATGTATTCCCCAAACAGGGTTATTTTTGAGTCACCCCCAGTTGTCACAAAGAATGCGTATATTGCTTCTATAACCTGGCCTCCAGAAGAAACCTGGTCCCAATAATTGTATAGCATGACAAATCCCCCTCCACGCGAAGGAGGCACGCTTATCAGCCGAGGCGCGCAATAAATCACCAGAGGGGTAGTATTTCGCACGAAGAACCCTTGCGAGAAGGGAGTCCGGAGTCGATATAAGATGCCAAATCTGCTTCCCTAGGAGAGCAACATTAAAAGCGTTTAGATCACGGAGTCCGAGACCTCCCGCTGACTTAGGGGTACAGAGGGTATCCCATGAGAGCAGCGGCCAGCCCCGCTTATTGATGCGTCTCGACCACCAATAACGTACTGAGGCATTGCCTGTGCGACTGACTTGATAAGAATCTCTCGCCCACTATAGGAGAGAAAACTGCTATCCCATTTACTCATTCGGGAGTTTACTTTGTCACGAACAAAACCTAATGAGGCAGTCCTGTTCCGTTTGATTAACAATGGCACCCCCAGATAGATACTTGGGTCATCAACCAAACGGACCCCCAGGGTCAATCGCATCGCATTCAGGAAGGTGGTAGTACACTTAGGGCTACAGAAGGCCGTAGATTTCTCAAAATTGACAATTTGCCCTGAAGAAGAGGCATAAAGGGAGAGAATGTCACGTAACCGCCCGACTTCCTTAGGGCAGTTACGGAGAAAAACGATGCTATCATCAGCAAAAAGGAGATGGGTTACCCGAGGTCCACGACGACTTGCATTTAGACCCAGCAATCGCCCCTCCCGTTGCTCCATTTCCAAGGCCGCCGAGAGACCCTGAGAACAAATCAAGAAAAGAAAAGGCGACAGTGGGTCACCTTGTCGAATGCCCCGAGAAGGAAAAAACTCCTGAGATAGGGAACCGTTGACCCACACTGTAAAAGAGACAGACGAGACACATCGAAGAATAAGATTCACCCATTCTTCCGCAAACCCCATACGCAGCATAATGTCGCGGAGAAAAGACCATTCAACCCGGTCGAAGGCCTTCTCCATATCTAGTTTGACCGCTACCCCTTGTGAGGCGGCTGATCCATTAGAATGGAGTGAGTGCACCAATTCATGTGCGACAAGAATGTTATCAGTGATGTTACATCCTTTAAGGAACGCCGCTTGAGAGGCGCTGATACAGCAAGGTAAGACGATCTTAAGACGGTTAACCAGGACCTTGGCTACAGTCTTGTAGATGACCGTACATAAACTGATGGGTCTAAAGTGACGCATAGTAGAAGGGTTCGATATCTTAGGGATGAGAACAATTACCGATCGGTTGACCGATGCCATGTCAGCTCTCCCATTAAGGAGATCCAAGCATAGTGTAAGGAATTCAGGGCCTATCAGGTCCCAGTTCTGTCGGTAAAAACCACTTGGGAAGCCATCAATGCCCGGTGCCTTCCGTGGATTTATATCTTGAAAAGCGGCTAAGACTTCTGTCTCAGTAAAAGGTTGCAAGAGAGATAAGTTCATGTCCGAAGTGACAGTGGAATGAACATTCTCTAGCAGTTCCGGTGAAGAGACAAAATTGGATGATGCAAAGATATCCTGAAAGTATGTCGAAGCAATGCGGAAAATCTCAAGTTTGGAGGATTTCCAGACTCCGGCCTCGTCAAAAAGGCTGAGGATGGTGTTTTTCTTTCTTCGCCTAGAAGCTCGAGCGTGAAAATACGTTGTGTTTTTGTCGCCTTGTGATAACCAGGAAGCACGCGAGCGTTGTGCCCAGTATGCTTCTCTAGCATCCATAAGTCGCCTGAGCTCGGATTTTGCATTGTGAAGCGATGCAAGAGCCTTGGTTGATAGGCGTCGTCGACGAAGATAAGAGTTAATCCGTCGTTGCAATTCGGCTATTCTCTCCTTGGATTGGCGACGAAGAGCGCCTTGCCATTCATGGAGGTGGTGGCCGAGAGTAGAAAGTTTGTCAACAAGCGGCCCAGAAGTGGAAGCCCATGTTTGTTGACAAAGTTTCACACAAGAAGGGTCAGATGCCCAACAGGATTCGAAACGGAAGTGGTCCAGAGTGTCATGTTGGATGACACGCGGGCCATTATTGGTTGTGTCCATAATGATAATACTATGGTCCTATTCCGGTGAAAATGAGTGAGTATGCGAGAATTGAGGGTGATCTTGTAGCCATTTAGAGCATGCAACAAATCGATCCAATCTCTCACAGACTGGAGTAACGTTTGGCCCGGTTTGCGACCATGTGAACCACCCATTTGTTGGCTTGCAATCATATAGATCATTACGAGTAAGACAGTCTCGAAAATTGTTAATTTGAGAGGGAGGCTGACGACCCCCTCCCTGTTTTTCCGTGTCATTGAGAATGTCGTTAAGATCACCCCCAATAAGCCATGGTAATGGTGAATTAGGGCGTAAAGAATCTATAAGATCCCAAGTTCGTGATTTTAAGTGTGTAGCAGCATAGCCATATATTCTAGTAAATCGGAAACGGTCATTATCACAATTTAAACAGACATCAATGTATCTCTCAGAGGACGAGCGAGTGGGGCTGCTATCCACAGCCAAACAACCATCCATATGCAATAATAATTTAAACTTTTCAAACCTAAAAGAGTTTAAGCGAGTCTCTGATAAAAAAAAACAACATCCGGTTGTAAACAAGAAACAATAGAACGTAACGCATGAACTGCCGAGGGCATACCCAAACCTCGACAGTTCCAACACAGGATCCTCATTTCTCTCGGCGGGGTTGACTGTCAACCGCCGCCGAAGAGTTTTTGCTGCTCATACCAACTTTCAAATTTTTTGTTCCTTTCTCATTAAGTTTTGGCGTCACTTGTTTCCCAGAGGTACGAAGCCTCTTAGCAATGCCACTGTTGATTATTGGGGGGCTCCGCTTGACTTTGCGAGGGCCAGCGTGGTCTTTCCCTGAATTAGCCGCCAGCCAGACTTCAAAGTCTGGGTTGACCGGTTCTGTTCCTCCATATTCAGCAGTCTACGGGATATGTCCTTCCACCGTGGGCAGTGGGAAATCATCCTCCTCTACTAGAATAAATCTCTTATCTGGTGGAGTAGAGTCGTTCCCATTACCTTCTTCCTCAATAGAACCATTTATGACTGATTCCTCGTCAGCCGAGATCATGTCCAATGCTGCAATGTTCAGCGGCTGCATAGTATCGTCTCCCAGGACGTTCTCAATCGGCATAGCAACCTCCACATCAGCCATAGCTGTTGTATTCTCAGCATCGGCAGCATCATCGTTGGCAAGTTCAGCCTCAACAGTAGGGCCAGAGTCGAGCGGTCCCTCTTTCGCTGCTGAAGTTCCAACCGGAGCAGCAGTGGGTGAATCCACAACAGCTGGTTGTACAGCATGAGTTGGTTTCACATCATTTCCTGCATGAGGAATACCCCAGTACAAAAACTTATCAGAGAAATGGTAGCAAACACTACATGTACAAAATGATACGCCCATGCCATAAAATATAAAAATTAAGGGATATGTGCCAAGGAAAAGTGCAAGCATTGCCTGGTTAAACATCCACGTAAAAACAGTGGGGATAAGGGTATTACTGCAGCCAAGTTGCAATAAAAAATAAGAAACACGTGAGTCAAATATAAGCTTATTAAAGTGACATATACCCGTCGTGTTTTTGGAGCAGGTTCCGGGCTCGAAGTAACGGACCCGGCCTTTCACTTTTGCCTTTCCGGCATTCTTTGGTGTCGGGGCTCTAAGCCAGTCACCGTATTGCAGAGATGCGATAGGAGCATCCTTGTATCCTTCACAGCTATTTCGGAGATGGCCTAACATACCACACCCCGAATAAAGCAATCCCAAAAAAGTCGGATAGGAGGGATGTTGAATTTGAATTTCCAACAATAAATAAAACAAAAGATAAGGATAATTCAAATTGGCAAATTCGAAATTGGTGAGGGGAGGATGAAGCCGGACGTTCCATCCCAACAAAATCGGTTGGTAGGTGTAGATTTGAACTTGAATTTCAAAAAAGAAATAAAACAAGAGATAAAGATATATCAATTTAAAAAAAATGATATATGTGAGAAAAAGGTGGGAGATAAATATGTTATTAGATATATATTCTCTCCTTAAAATGAGGGGGTGGTTGAATGGGGTTTCAGCCTCCCCGATTCCTAAGGGGTGTGGAGACTGCAGCAGACAGGATCGTTGCTCATCGCCACCTATGGTTACCGACTGTCTTAGCCGGAGAGTGCAGCCCTTGTTGCTGCCCCCAACTGGCCATGACAAGGCTGTCCTGTGCTGCAGTGGCCTTGGCATGACCCAAAATCGCTGTTAGAGCCCATTTCCTACCACAGAATGGAGTACGCCATCGAAACAGCTGAAGTAACCAGCTGAGTTCGTCAAAAATGGCCCAAAATAACGACCAAAATAATAAGAATAATAAGAAGAGACAAAATGGATGAGAAGAAACCTCACGTGAACATAAATTTGTAACGTGAAGCCCACGTTGCATGGGCTTGCATGAGTGTGAACCAAACTGTTCCTTAGCAACGTAATCGTTTGTGGATTCCCCCAGCCATCTAAGTGCAGCCTAATCAATATAATTTCAATTTGCGGTAGAAGGCAATGAACCCATACGTCATCTGACCACATCTGGAATGATATGTGGAGTGTTTGAAAAACTAATATCAAAACTACTCCGTTACAAGGCTTTGGTAGCCAGGAAACGCCGCCCCTCTGTGTAGAAAGTGGTGGTAAAAAATAGGGCACCCAATGAAGGGTTAGCCTGTCGAGGTGCCAACAAAGGTTGGGAACGCCGGTCACATGCCATTGGAGATGAGTCCATACTAGCGAGTGTGACAGAGATAGTGAAAATAGGAGAAGACTGGTTGGATTCACTAGTGTTATAAGACTTACAATAATAATCCAAAGTGGTGTGTTGTGCCAAACCTCCATCGGTTGCACTCCCATGTCCCCATGTTGAATAATTGAGGATGCAAAGAAGCCACTAGACGTGGAGTGTAGCCTTTTTGCCGCCGGTGGTGTGCTAAGAAAGCACCATGGTGGCAGTGGTGGCAGCGGTGGTCAGCAGTACAACAGGCGGTGGAGAAGGTGGAGAGAGAAGGAATGAATGAGAGAGGAGAGAAAAGAAACGAAAAAAGAGAAAATAGGAGAGAGAAAAATTGTGAGAATTTTCATTTCAACTGAGTAAAAAGTACAGAAATTGAGGTTATGCAATATAATTGTGTTGAAAAGCTCCTAATCAATTACATGAACTCCTAAAATTTGATTAAAACTTGTTTTGCAGTCCTTTTTGTAGAGGTTTCGGACGAGCGGGTCGAAATGGGCCTTTCAATGGACCCGTTGGAATTTTAACTGAGTAAAAAGTACATAAATTGCGGTTTTGCAATATAATTGTGTTGAAAAGCTCCTAATCAATTATTTGAACTCCTAATATTTGAATAAAACATTCTGCGGTCCTTTTTGTAGATGTTTCGGACGAGCAGGTCTAAATGGGCCTTTCAATGGGCCCGTTGGAATTTTAACTTAGTAAAAAGTATAAAATTGAGGTTTTTCAATATAATTGTGTTGAAAAGTTCCTAATCAATTATTTGAACTCCTAAAATTTGATTAAAACTATTTTGCGGTCCTTTTTCCCGAGGTTTCGGACGAGCAGGTTTAAATGGGCCTTTCAATGGACCCGTTAGAATTTTAACTGAGTAAAAAGTACAGAAATTGAGGTTTTGCAATATAATTGTGTTGAAAAGCTCCTAATCAATTACATAAACTCCTAAGATTTGATTAAAACTTTTTTTTGCAGTCCTTTTTGTAGAGGTTTCGGACGAGTGTGTCGAAATGGTCCTTTCTATGGACCCGTTGAAATTTTAACTGAGTAAAAAGTACAGAAATTGGGGTTTTGGAATATAATTGTGTTGAAAAGCTCCTAATCAATTACATGATCTCCTAAAATTTGATTAAAACTTGTTTTGTCTGTCTTTTTTGTAGAGGTTTCGGACGAGCAGGTCTAAATGGGCCTTTCAATGGACCCGTTGGAATTTTAACTAAGTAAAAAGTACATAAATTGAGGTTTTGCAATATAATTGTGTTGAAAAGCTCATAATCAATTATTTGAACTCCTAATATTTGAATAAAACATTTTTGCGGTCCTTTTTGTAGAGGTTTCGGACGAGCAGGTCTAAATGGGCCTTTTAATGGGCCCGTTGGAATTTTAACTGAGTAAAAAGTATAAAAATTGAAGTTTTTTAATATAATTGTGTTGAAAAGCTTCTAATCAATTATTTAAACTCCTAAAATTTGATTAAAACTTGTTTTGCGGTCCTTTTTGTCGAGGTTTTGGACGAGCAGGTCTAAATGGGCCTTTCAATGGACCCGTTAGAATTTTAACTGAGTAAAAAGTACAGAAATTGAGGTTTTGCAATATAAATGTGTTGAAAAGCTCCTAATCAATTATTTGAACTCCTAAAATTTGATTAAAACTTGTTTTGCGGTCCTTTTCGCATCGGTTTCGGACGAGCAGGTCTAAATGGGCCTTACAATGGACCCGTTGGAATTTTAACTGAGTAAAAAGTACAGAAATTGAGGTTTTGCAATATAATTGTGTTGAAAAGTTCCTAATCAATTATTTGAACTCCTAAAATTTGATTAAAACTTGTTTTGTGGTCCTTTTTGTAAAGGTTTCGGACGAGCTGGTCTAAATGGGCCTGTCAATGGTCCCGTTGGAATTTTAACTGAGTAAAAAGTAAAGAAATTGAGGTTTTGCAATATAATTGTGTTGAAAAGCTCCTAATCAATTATTTGAACTCCTAATATTTTAATAAAACATTTTTGCAGTCCTTTTTGTAGAGGTTTCAGACGAGCAGGTCTAAATGGGCCTTTCAATGGGCTCGTTGGAATTTTAACTGAGTAAAAAGTATAAAATTGAGGTTTTTCAATATAATTGTGTTGAAAAACACCTAATCAATTACATAAACTCCTAAAATTTGATTAAAACTTTTTTGTAGTCCTTTTTGTAGAGGTTTCGGACGAGAGGGTCGAAATGGGACTTTCAATGGACCCGTTGAAATTTTAACTGAGTAAAAAGTACAGAAATTGAGGTTTTGCAATATAATTGTGTTGAAAAGCTCCTAATCAATTATTTGAACTCCTAAAGTTTGATTAAAACTTGTTTTGTGGTTCTTTTTGTAGAGGTTTCAGACGAGCAGGACGAAATGGGCCTTTCAATGGACCCGTTGAAATTTTAACTGAGTAAAAAGTACAGAAATTGCGGTTTTGCAATATAATTGTGTTGAAAAGCTCCTAATCAATTATATGAACTCCTAATATTTGAATAAAACATTTTTGTGGTCCTTTTTGTCGAGGTTTTGGACGAGCGGGTCTAAATGGGCCTTTCAATGGGCCCGTTGGAATTTTAACTGAGTAAAAAGTAAAGAAATTGAGGTTTTGCAATATAATTGTGTTGAAAAGCTTAATCAATTACATGAACTCTTAATATTTGAATAAAACTTATTTTGCAGTCCTTTTTGTAGAGGTTTCGGACGAGCAGGTCTAAAAGGGCCTTTCAATGGGCCCGTTGGAATTTTAACTGAGTAAAAAGTATAAAATTGAGTTTTTTCAATATAATTGTGTTGAAAAGTTCCTAATCAATTATTTGAACTCCTAAAATTTGATTAAAACTATTTTGTGGTCTTTTTTGTCGAGGTTTCGGACGAGCAGGTCTAAATGGGCCTTTCAATGGACACGTTAGAATTTTAACTGAGTCAAAAGTACAAAAATTGAGGTTTTGCAATATAATTGTGTTTAAAAGCTCCTAATCAATTACATAAATTCCTAAAATTTGATTAAAACTTTTTTTGCAGTCCTATTTGTAGAGGATTCGGACGAGTGGGTCGAAATGGGCCTTTCAATGGACCCGTTGAAATTGTAACTGAGTAAAAAGTACAGAAATTGAGGTTTTGCAATATAATTGTGTTGAAAAGCTCCTAATCAATTACATGAACTCCTAAAATTTGATTAAAACTTGTTTTCCAGTCCCTTTTGTAGAGGTTTCGGACGAGCGGGTCGAAATGGGCATTTCAATGGACCCGTTGGAATTTTAACTGAGTAAAAAGTACATAAATTGCGGTATTGCAATATAATTGTGTTGAAAAGCTCCTAATCAATTATTTGAACTCCTAATATTTGAATAAAACATTTTTGCGGTCCTTTCTATAGATGTTTCGGACGAGCAGGTCTAAATGGGCCTTTCAATGGGCCCGTTGGAATTT
This sequence comes from Hibiscus trionum, assembly GCA_030270665.1. Classification (NCBI taxonomy): domain Eukaryota; kingdom Viridiplantae; phylum Streptophyta; class Magnoliopsida; order Malvales; family Malvaceae; genus Hibiscus; species Hibiscus trionum. The sequence continues at coordinate 20,360,344 of BSYR01000007.1, forward strand.
TAACTGAGTAAAAAGTATAAAATTGAGGTTGCTCAATATAATTGTGTTGAAAAGTTCCTAATCAATTATTTGAACTCCTAAAATTTGATTAAAACTATTTTGCGGTCCTTTTTGCCTAGGTTTCGGACGAGCAGGTCTAAATGGGCCTTTCAATGGACCCGTTAGAATTTTAACTGAGTAAAAAGTACATAAATTGAGGTTTTGCAATATAATTGTGTTGAAAAGCTCCTAATCAATTACATAAACTTTTTTTGCAGTCCTATTTGTAGAGGTTTCGGACGAGCGGGTCGAAATGGGCCTTTCAATGGACCCGTTGAAATTTTAACTGAGTAAAAAGTACATAAATTGAGGTTTTGCAATATAATTGTGTTGAAAAGCTCCTAATCAACTATTTGAACTCCTAAAATTTGATTAAAACTTGTTTTGCAGTTCTTTTTGTAGAGGTTTCGGACGAGCAGGTCGAAATGGGCCTTTCAATGGACCCGTTGGAATTTTAACTGAGTAAAAAGTACATAAATTGCGGTTTTGCAATATAATTGTGTTGAAAACCTTCTAATCAATTATTTTAAATCCTAAAATTTGATCAAAACTTGTTTTGCGGTCCTTTTTGTAGAGGTTTCGGACGAGCAGGTCTAAATGGGCCTTTCAATGGACCCGTTGGAATTTTAACGGAATAAAAATTACAGAAATTGAGGTTTTGCAATATAATTGTGTTGAAAAGATTCTAATCAATTACATGAACTCCTAAAATTTGATTAAAACTTGTTTTGTAGTCCTCTTTGTAAAGGTTTCGGACGAGCGGGTCGAAATGGGCCTTTCAATGGACCCGTTGGAATTTTAACTCAGTAAAAAGTACAGAAATTGAGGTTTTGCAATACAATTGTGTTGAAAAGCTCCTAATCAATTACATAAACTTCTAAAATATGATTAAAACTTTTTTGCAGTCCTTTTTGTAGAGGTTTCGGAAGAGCGGGTCGAAATGGGCCTTTCAATGGACCCGTTGAAATTTTAACTGAGTAAAAAGTACAGAAATTGAGGTTTTGCAATATAATAGTGTTGAAAAGCTCCTAATCAATTATTTGAAATCCTAAAATTTGATAAAAACTTATTTTGCGGTCCTTTTTGTAGAGGTTTCGGACGAGCAGTTCTAAATGGGCCTTTCAATGGACCCGTTGGAATTTTAACTGAGTAAAAAGTATAGAAATTGAAGTTTTGCAATATAATTGTGTTGAAAAGCTCCTAATCAATTACATGAACTCCTAATATTTGATTAAAACTTGTTTTGTAGTCCTTTTTGTAGAGGTTTCGGACGAGCGGGTCGAAATGGGCCTTTCAATGGACCCGTTGGAATTTTTTTGAAAAAGGCGGGCCTCGTTAAAAACCCCTACTAATATCCCCAGGCACAAGACCTGGAGAAACCTAAAAGGGGATGGACCTAAAAGACATAGAAGTCATGGTCCTTAGGGCATGGGTAGCCAAACCCGTTGGAATTTTAACTGAGTAAAAAGTACATAAATTGCGGTTTTGCAATAAAATTGTGTTGAAAAGCTCTTAATCAATTATTTAAACTCATAATATTTGAATAAAACATTTTTGCGGTACTTTTTGTCGAGGTTTCGGACGAGCAGGTCTAAGTGGGCCTTTCAATGGACCCTTTAGAATTTTAACTGAGTAAAAAGTACAGAAATTTAGGTTTTGCAATATAACTGTGTTGAAAAGCTCCTAATGAATTACAATATAAACTCCTAAAATTTGATTAAAACGTGTTTTGCAGTCCTTTTTGTAGAGGTTTCGGATGAGCGGGTCGAAATGGGCCTTTCAATGGACCCATTGAAATTTTAAGTGAGTAAAAACTACAGAAATTGAGGTATTGCAATATAATTGTGTTGAAAACCGCCTAATCAATTATTAGAACTCCTAAAGTTTGATTAAAACTGTTTTTGCGGTCCTTTTTGTAGAGGTTTCGGATGAGCAGGTCTAAAGGGGCCTTTCAATGTACTCGTTGGATTTTTACTGAGTAAAAAGTACAAAAATTGAGGTTTTGCAATATAATTGTGTTGAAAAGCTCCTAATCAATTACATGAACTCCTAAAATTTGATTAAAACTTGTTTTGCAGTCCTTTTTGTAGAGGTTTCGGACGAGCGGGTCGAAATGGGCCTTTCAATGGACCCGTTGGAATTTTAACCGAGTAAAAAGTACAGAAATTGCGGTTTTGCAATATAATTGTGTTGAAAAGCTCCTAATAAATTATTTGAACTCCTAATATTTGAATAAAACATTTTTGCGGTCCTTTTTGTAGATGTTTTGGACGAGCATGTCTAAATGGGCCTTTCAATGGGCCCGTTGGAATTTTAACTGAGTAAAAAGTATAAAATTGAGGTTTTCAATATAATTGTGTTGAAAAGTTCCTAATCAATTATTTGAACTCCTAAAATTTGATTAAAACTATTTTCCGGTCCTTTTTGTAGAGGTTTCGGACGAGTGGGTCGAAATGGGCCTTTCCGTGGACCCGTTGAAATTTAAACTGAGTAAAAAGTACATAAATTGAGGTTTTGGAATATAATTGTGTTGAAAATCTCCTAATAAATTACATGATCTCCTAAAATTTGATTAAAACTTGTTTTGCGGTCTTTTTTGTAGAGGTTTCGGACGAGCAGGTCTAAATGGGCCTTTTAATGGACCCGTTGGAATTTTTTTTTGAAGAAAATTGGGCCTCATTAAAAACCCCTCTAACCACCTTGCGTCGAGGCACCAGGTGAACCTAAGGGGAAAAGAGTGCCCTGAGCTATGTTATTATTATAACAATAAAAAGGCTGAGAGGCAGCCAATACATCAACGTTAATACAGTCAGGAACAACTGAATTAAAATACACAGAAGAAGTAGAGTGTAAAGCCCAAGCGGCTAAATTATGAGCCACAAAATTGGCTGATCTAGGTACAAAAGAAAGAGTGATCAAAGGAAAAGACCTAAGCAAGGCCTTCTTATCTGCAACTTGCGGGCCGAGCAGGGAGTTATCATCAGTAGTGCGCGAGAGCTTGTTGATCACCGTAGCCGAGTCGGACTCGATGAGCACCTCGCCCCATCCTCTATCTCGGGTCAACATGATACCCGCAACGATGGCATGTAGCTCGACCATAGTGGCATCATGACAACCTGCCTCATGGACAGCACATCCCCCAACAATCGAACCATGAGCATCCCTAGCAATGACTCCGATAGCTGCAGCACCGGATCCTAGATGGAAGGCTCCGTCAACATTTATCTTTATATACCCCGGTCTTGGCGGCGTCCATCGTGGCGGGGCTGCTGCTAGTACGGCTGCTGGTATGGCTGCTGACACGGCGGGGAGAGCGTTTGCGGCAGCGTATTCTTGTAGAAGACCTGTAGCGTTCATGGCCGTGAGCCAGGTTGGCTGAAGTCTTTGTGAGTGAACCCAGTCATTACGACGGTTCCAGACATTCCAAATTGATGTTAGGAGCAGAGCAAACCCTGTACTGTCCAAACAGTAAGTTCCTTCCGATAACCATGCCGCCATTGTGCTGGTATGGCTGGCATAGACACCCGATGGAAGCCCAACTAGGCGAAGAACATCCTGGGCACTTGGGCAATCACGAAGGGCATGGATAGCGGATTCCAGCACTGCTGGGCAAAAGGGGCATTGCCCATCCGTGTGATGTATCGCACGTAGTTTGTCCCCAGTGGGTAAAGCATCACGGCCCCCTCGCCAGCTGAAAGAGCGAATCTTTGGTAGAGTCGGAGCTTTAGATATTACTTTCCAGAGACGGGTAGGTCGCGTCATCGGTCGCGTAGGCTGATGTAGAAAAAAGTACCCCGATCTAACGGTATAGTTGCCAGAGTCATGCTGCCCCCAAACAAGCTTATCCGGCCTATTTCGATAAATCGAAACCCGAAGGATGCATTCGACATCATCCTTGTCAAGGTCTCTTCTAAGTTTGGACTCATCCCAGGACGTATAGTCACGTGACATGTAATCCCGACACCGCAACGGTAGCTCATCATTGTCCATATATTGCCCAAAAAGCGTAAGCGGTTTATCCCCTCCCCAGGTATCGTTGAGCAGGCGTATCGAACTCTTGACTCTTGGCCGCCAAAAATAACCAGGCCCCAGGGAGTGAATTGCTTGGTTTATACCTTTCCATGCAAACGATGCCCGTTTATCCGCAGAGGCATTCAGAAGGTCACCTGAAGGGTAGTATTTCGCACGAAGGACTCGTGCCAAGAGAGAGTCCGGGTTAACTGAGTAAAAAGTACAGAAATTGAGGTTTTGCAATATAATTGTGTTGAAAAGCTCCTAATCAATTATTTTAACTCCTAATATTTGAATAAAACATTTTTGCGGTCCTTTTTGTAGAGGTTTCGGACGAGCAGGTCTAAATGGGCCTTTCAATGGGCTCGTTGGGTATTTAACTGAGTAAAAAGTATAAAAATTGAGGTTTTTCAATATATTTGTCTTTAAAAGCTCCTAATCAATTATTTGAACTCCTAAAATTTGATTAAAACTTGTTTTGCGGTCCTTTTTGTCGAGGATTAGGACGAGCAGGTCTAAATGGGCCTTTCAATGGACCCTTTAGAATTTTAAATGAGTAAAAAGTACATAAATTGATGTTTTGCAATATACTTGTGTTGAAAAGCTCCTAATAAATTACACAAACTCCTAAATTTTGATTAAAACTTTTTTTGCAGTACTTTTTGTATCGGTTTCGGACGAGCAGGTCTAAATGGGCCTTACAATGGACCCGTTGGAATTTTAACTTAGTAAAAAGTACAGAAATTGAGTTTTTGCAATATAATTGTGTTGAAAAGCTCCTAATCAATTACATGAACTCCTAAAATTTGATTAAAGCTTGTTTTGCGGACCTTTTTGTAGAGGTTTCAAAAGAGCAGGTCTAAATGGGCCTTTCAATGGGCCCGTTGGAATTTTAACTGTGTAAAAAGTATAAAATTGAGGTTTTTCAATATAATTGTGTTGAAAAGCTCCTAATCAATTATTTTAACTCCTAAAATTTGATTAAAACTTGTTTTGCTGTCCTTTTTGTCGAGGTTTCGGACGAGCAGGTCTGAATGGGCCTTTCAATGGACCCGTTGGAATTTTAAATGAGTAAAAAGTACAGAAATTGAGGTTTTGCAATATAATTGTGTTGAAAAGCTCCTAATAAATTACATGAACTTCTAAAATTTGATTAAAACTTGTTTTGCAGTCCTTTTTGTAGAGGTTTCGGACGAGCGAGTCGAAATGGGCCCTTCAATGGACCCGTTGGAATTTTAACTGAGTAAAAAGTACAGTAATTGAGGTTTTGAAATATAATTGTGTTGAAAAGCTCCTAATCAATTACATGAACTCCTAAAATTTGAATAAAACTTGTTTTGCAGTCCTTTTTGTAGAGGTTTCGGACGAGCGGGTCGAAATGGGCCTTTCAATGGACCCGTTGAAATTTTAACTGAGTAAAAAGTACATAAATTGAGGTTTTTCAATACAATTGTGTTGAAAAGCTCCTAATAAATTATTTGAACTCCTAATATTTGAATAAAACATTTTTGCGTTCCTTTTTGTAGAGGTTTCAGACGAGCGGGTCGAAATGAGCCTATCAATGGACCCATTGGAATTTTAAATGAGTAAAAAGTATATAATTGAGGTTTTTCAGTATAATTGTGTTGAAAAGCTCCTAATCAATTATTTGAACTCTTAAAATTTGATTAAAACTATTTTTGCGGTCCTTTTTGTCGAGTTTTCGGATGGACGGGTCGAAATGGGTCTTTCAATGGACCCGTTGGAATTTTAAATGAGTAAAAAGTACAGAAATTGAGGTTTTGCAATATAATTGTCTTGAAAAGCTCCTAATAAATTACATGAACTCCTAAAATATGATTAAAATGTGTTTTGCAGTCCTTTTTGTAGAGGTTTCGGACGGGCGGGTCGAAATGGGCCTTTCAATGGACCCGTTGGAATTTTAACTGAGTAAAAAGTACAGAAATTGAGGTTTTGCAATATAATTGTGTTGAAAAGCTCCTAATAAATTACATGAACTCCTAAAATTTGATTAAAACGTGTTTTTGCAGTCCTTTTTGTAGAGGTTTCGGACGAGAGAATCAAAATGGGCCTTTCAATGGACCCGTTGGAATTTTAACTGAGTAAAAATAACAGAGATTGAGGTTTTTCAATATAATTGTGTTGAAAAGCTCCTAATCAATTATTTGAACTCTTAAAATTTGATTAAAACTTGTTTTGCAGTCCTTTTTGTAGAGGTTTCGGACGAGCGGGTCGAAATGGGCCTTTCAATGGACCCGTTGAAATTTTAACTGAGTAAAAAGTACATAAATTGAGGTTTTTCAATATAATTGTGTTGAAAAGATCCTAATCAGTTATTTGAAATCCTAAAATTTGATTAAAACTTTTTTTGCAGTCCTTTTTGTAGAGGTTTCGGACGGGCGGGTCGAAATATGCCTTTCAATGGACCCGTTGGAATTTTAACTGAGTAAAAAGTACAGAAATTGAGGTTTTGCAATATAATTGTGTTGAAGAGCTCTTAATCAATTACATGAACTCCTAAAATTTGATCAAAACTTGTTTTGCAGTCCTTTTTGTAGAGGTTTCGGACGAGAGAGTCAAAATGGGCCTTTCAATGGACCCGTTGGAATTTTAACTGAGTAAAAATAACAGAGATTGAGGTTTTGCAATATAATTGTGTTGAAAAGCTCCTAATCAATTATTTGAACTCCTAAAATTTGTTTAAAACTTGTTTTGCGGTCCTTTTTGTAGATGTTTCGGACGAACATGTCTAAATGGGCCTTTCAATGGACCCGTTGGAATTTTAACTGAGTAAAAAGTACAAAAATTGAGGTTTTGCAATATAATTGTGTTGAAAAGCTCCTAATCAATTACATGAACTCCTAAAATTTGATTAAAACTTGTTTTGCAGTCCTTTTTGTAGAGGTTTCGGACGAGCGGGTCGAAATGGGCCTTTCAATGGACCCGTTGAAATTTTAACTGAGTAAAAAGTACATAAATTGAGGTTTTGCAATATAATTGTGTTGAAAAGCTCCTAATCAGTTATTTGAAATCCTAAAATTTGATTAAAACTTGTTTTGCAGTCCTTTTTGTAGAGGTTTCGGACGGGCGGGTCGAAATGGGCCTTTCAATGGACCTGTTGGAATTTTAACTGAGTAAAAAGTATAGAAATTGAGGTTTTGCAATATAATTGTGTTGAAAAGCTCCTAATCAATTACATGAACTCCTAAAATTTGATTAAAACTTGTTTTGCAGTCCTTTTTGTAGAGGTTTCGGACGATAGAGTCGAAATGGGCCTTTCAATGGACCCGTTGGAATTTTAACTGAGTAAAAATAACAGAGATTGAGGTTTTGCAATATAATTGTGTTGAAAAGATCCTAATCAATTATTTGAACTCCTAAAATTTGTTTAAAACTTGTTTTGCGGTCCTTTTTGTAAAGGTTTCGGACGAGCGGGTCGAAATGGGCCTTTTAATGGACACGTTGGAATTTTAACTGAGTAAAAAGTACAGAAATTGAGGTTTTGCAATATAATTGTGTTGAAAAGCTCCTAATCAATTTCATAAACTCCTAAAATTTGATTAAAACTTGTTTTGCAGTCCTTTTTGTAGAGGTTTCGGACGAGCGGGTCGAAATGGGCCTTTCAATGGACCCGTTGAAATTTTAACTGAGTAAAAAGTAAATAAATTTAGGTTTTGCAATATAATTGTGTTGAAAAGCTCCTAATCAGTTATTTGAAATCCTAAAATTTGATTAAAACTTGTTTTGCAGTCCTTTTTGTAGAGGTTTCGGACGGGCGGGTCGAAATGGGCCTTTCAATGGACCCGTTGGAATTTCTTTTGAGGAAAATGGGCCTCATTAAAAACCCCTCTAACCACCTTGCACCGAAGCACAAGGTGAACCTAAGGGGAAAAGAGTGCCCTGAGGTATATTATCATTATAATAATAAAAAGGCTGTGGGTCAGCCAGTACATCAGCATTAATACAGTCAAGAACGACTGAATCAAAATAAACAGAGGAAGTAGAACGTAAAGCCCAAGTGGCTAAGTTATGTGCCATAAAATTGGCTGATCTAGGTACAAAAGATAAAGTGATCAAAGGAAAAGCCCTAAGCAAGGCCTTCGTATCATCAATCTGCGGACCCAGCAGTGAGTTATCAGCAGTAGTGCGAGAGAGCTTATTGACTACCGTAGCCGAATCGGACTCAATAAGCACCTCGCCCCATCCTCTATCTCGGGTCAGCATAATACCCGCAACGATGGCATGTAGCTCGACCATGGTGGCATCATGACAACCTGCTTCATGTACGACACATCCTCCAATAATCGAACCTTGAGCATCCCGAGCAATTACCCCGATGGCTGCAGAACCGGACCTGGGGTGGAAGGCTCCATCGACATTTATCTTTATACTCTCCAGTCCTGGTGGCGTCCAACGCGGTGGGGCTGCAGCAGGTACGGCTGTTGACACGGCGGGGAGAGCGTTTGCGGCGGCGTATTCCTATAGAAGACCTGTAGTGTTCATGGCCGTGAGCCAAGGTGGCTGAAGTCTCTGTGAATGAACCCAGTCATTACGACGGTTCCATATATTCCAAATTGTTGTTAGGAGCAGAGCAAACCCTGTGCTATCCAAGCAGTGGGTGCCTTCAGATAACCAATCCGCCATTGTGTTGGTAGGGCTAGTATAGACGCCCGAGGGAAGTCCAACTAGGCGGAGAACGTACTTAGCACCTGGGCAATCGCGAAGGGCATGGAGAGCAGATTCCATCAGTACAGGACAAAAGGGGCATTGCCCACCCGTGTGATGTATTGCCCGTAGCTTGTCCCCAGTGGGTAATGCATCACGGCCTGCTCGCCAGCTAAAGGAGCGAATCTTTGGTAGAGTCGGAGCTTTGGAAATGATTTTCCAGAGTCGGTTAGGTCGTGGCACCGGCCGCGTGGGCTGATGAAGAAAGAAGTACCCCGATCTAACAGTGTAGGTGCCTGAATCATGCTGGCCCCAAACAAGTGTATCTGGCTTATTGCGATAAATCGGAACTCGAAGGATGCAATCTACATCATCCTTATCAAAGTCCCTGCGAAGTTTGGATTCATCCCAGGATGTATAGTCACGTGTCATGTAATCCCGACACCGCATCGGTAGTTCATCGTTGTCCATGTATTCCCCAAAAAGTGTAATCGGTTTATCCCCGCCCCAGGTGTCGCTGAGAACTCGTATCGAACTCTTGACTCCTGGCCGCCAAAAATAACCGGGCCCAAGGGAATGAATTGCTTGGTTTATCCCTTTCCATGCAAAAGATGCCCGTTTATCCGCAGAGGCATTCATCAAGTCTCCCGAAGGGTAGTATTTCGTGCGGAGGACTCTCGCCAAAAGAGAGTCCGGGTGGGATATCAGATGCCAAATCTGCTTTCCCAATAGGGCGATATTAAAGGTGTGCAGGTCGCGGAAACCTAGGCCTCCCATAGTTTTAGGTGTGCAGAGAGAGTCCCACGATAAAAGCGGCCAGCCGCGGTTATTACTGCGCCCGGACCACCAATATCGCCGTATAGACATAGTAATGTCATCAATGATGTTTTGTGGTAAAAGGTAGCAAGACATTACGTATTGTGACATTGCTTGCGCTACCGACTTAATGAGAATCTCTCTCCCACTAAAGGAAAGGAAGCTGCTGTCCCATTTGCTCATCCCGGACTGGACTTTATCCCGCACGAAGCCTAATGAGGCAATCCTATTCCTTTTAATTAAAAGTGGTACCCCCAGATATATACCTGGGTCATCCACTAAACGTACACCAAGTGTTGAACGCATAGCATGGAGAAAATCGGAGGAACACTTTTGACTGTAGAAGGCAGTAGACTTATCAAAGTTGACCGTTTGCCCTGAGGAAGAGGCGTACTGAGATAGGATGTAGCGTAGCCGAGCCACCTCCTCCGGCTCATTACGTAGGAACACCATGCTGTCATCCGCAAAGAGCAGATGAGTGACACGGGGCCCATGGCGACTGGCACTAAGGCCCGATAAGCGTCCTTCCCAATGCTCAGTTTCTAGAGCCGCAGAGAGTCCCTGGGAGCAAATGAGGAAAAGGAAGGGGGATAGAGGGTAACCTTGACGGATACCCGTTGGAATTTTAACTGAGTAAAAAGTACAGAAATTGAGTTTTTGCAATATAATTGTGTTGAAAAGCTCCTAATCAATTACATGAACTCCTAAAATTTGATTAAAACTTGTTTTGCTGTCCTTTTTGTAGAGGTTTCGGACGAGAGAGTCGAAATGGGACATTCAATGGACCCGTTGGAATTTTAACTGAGTAAAAATAACAGAAATTGAGGTTTTGCAATATAATTGTGTTGAAAAGCTCCTAATCAATTATAGGAACTCCTAAAATTTGTTTAAAACTTGTTTTGCGGTCCTTTTTGTAGAGGTTTCGGACGAGCGGGTCTAAATGGGCCTTTTAATGGACACATTGGAATTTTAACTGAGTAAAAAGTACAGAAATTAAGGTTTTGCAATATAATTGTGTTGATAAGCTCCTAATCAATTACATGAACTCCTAAAATTTGATTAAAACTTGTTTTGCAGCTGTTTTTGTAGAGGTTTCGGACGAGCGGGTCGAAATGGTCCTTTCAATGGATCCGTTGAAATTTTAACTGAGTAAAAAGTACAAAAATTGAGGTTTTCCAATATAATTGTGTTGAAAAGCTCCTAACCAGTTATTTGAACTCCTAAAATTTGATAAAAACTTGTTTTGCAGTCCTTTTGTAGAGGTTTCGGACGGGCGGGTCGAAATGGGCCTTTCAATGGACCCGTTGGAATTTTAACTGAGTAAAAAGTACAGAAATTGAGAATTTGCAATATAATTGTGTTGAAAAGCTCCTAACCAATTACATGAACTCCTAAAATTTGATTAAAACTTGTTTTGTAGTCTTTTTTGTAGGGGTTTCGGACGAACGGGTCGAAATGGGCCTTTTAATGGACCCGTTGGAACTTTAACTGAGTAAAAAGTACAGAAGTTTAGTTTTTGCAATATAATTGTGTTGAAAAGCTCTTAATATATTATTTGAACTCCTAGTATTTGACTAAAACATTTTTGCGGTCCTTTTTGTAGAGGTTTCGGACGAGCAGGACTAAATGGGCCTATCAATGGGACCGTTGGAATTTTAACTTAGTAAAAATGATAAAATTGAGGTTTTCAATATAATTGTGTTGAAAAGCTCCTAATAAATTATTTGAACTCCTAAAATTTGATTAAAACTATTTTTGCGGTCCTTTTTGTCAAGGTTTCGGACGAGCAGGTCTAAATGGGCCTTTCAATGGACCCGTTAGAATTTTAAATGAGTGAAAAGTACAGAAATTGAGGTTTTGCAACATTATTGTGTTGAAAAGATCCTAATCAATTACATGAACTACCTAAAATTTGATTAAAACTTTTTTTGTGGTTCTTTTTATAGAAGTTTCGGACGAGCGGGTCTAAATGGTCCTTTCAATGGACCCGTTAGAATTTTAACTAAGTAAAAAGTATAAAAATTGAAGTTTTGCAATATAATTGTGTTGAAAAGCTCCTAATCATTTATTTGAACTCCTAAAATTTGATTAAAACTTGTTTTGTGGTCCTTTTTGTCGAGGTTTCGGACGAGCAGGTCTAAATGGGGCATTCAATGGACCCGTTGGAAATTTAACTGAGTAAAAAGTACAGAAATTGAGGTTTTGCAATATAATTGTGTTGAAAAGCTCCTAATCAATTACATGAACTCCTAAAATTAGATTAAAATGTGTTTTGCAGTCCTTTTTGTAGAGGTTTCGGACGAGCGGGTTGAAATGGGCCTTTGAATGGACCCGTTGGAATTTTAACTGAGTAAAAAGTACAGAAATTGAGGTTTTGCAATATAATTGTGTTGAAAAGCTCCTAATCAATTATTTGAACTCCTAAAATTTGATTAAAACTTGTTTTGCAGTCCTTTTTGTAGAGGTTTCGGATGAGCAGGTCGAAATGGGCCTTTCAATGGACCCGTTGGAATTTTAACTGAGTAAAAAGTACAGAAATTCAGGTTTTGCAATATAATTGTGTTGAAAAGCTCCTAATCAATTATTTGAACTCCTAATATTTGAATAAAGCATTTTTGCCGTCCTTTTTGTCGAGGTTTCGGACGAGCAAGTCTAAATGGGCATTTCAATGTACCCGTTGGAATTTTAACTGAGTAAAAAGTACAGAAATTGAGGTTTTGCAATATAATTGTGTTGAAAAGCTCCTAATCAATTACATGAACTCCTAAAATTTGATTAAAACTTGTTTTGTAGTCCTTTTTGTAGAGGTTTTGGACGAGCGGGTCGAAATGGGCCTTTCAATGGACCCGTCGGAATTTTAACTGAGTATAAGTACATAAATTGTGGTTTTGCAATATAATTGTGATGAAAAGCTCCTAATCAATTACATAAACTCCTAAAATTTGATTAAAACTTTTTTTGCAGTCCTTTTTGTAGAGGTTTCGGACGAGCGGGTCGAAATGGGCCTTTCAATGGACCCGTTGAAATTTTAACTGAGTAAAAAGTACAAAAATTGAGGTTTTGCAATATAATAGTGTTGAAAAGCTCCTAATCAATTATTTGAACTCCTAAAATTTGATAAAAACTTGTTTTGCGGTCCTTTTTGTAGAGGTTTCGGACGAGCAGTTCTAAATGGACCTTTCAATGGACCCGTTGGAATTTTAACTGAGTAAAAAGTACAGAAATTGAGGTTTTTCAATATAATTGTGTTGAAAAGTTCCTAATCAATTATTTGAACTCTTAAAATTTGATTAAAACTATTTTGCGGTCCTTTTTGTCGAGGTTTCGGACGAGTAGGTCTAAATGGGCCTTTCAATGGACCCTTTAGAATTTTTACTGAGTAAAAAGTACAGAAATTGAGGTTTTGCAATATAATTGTGTTGAAAAGCTCCTAATCAATTACATAAACTCCTAAAATTTGATTAAAACTTTTTTTGCAATCTTTTTTTAGAGGTTTCGGACGAGCGGGTCGAAATAGGCCTTTCAATGGACCCGTTGAAATTTTAACTGAGTAAAAAGTATAGAAATTGAGGTTTTGCAATAAAATAGTGTTGAAAAGCTCCTAATCCATTATTTGAACTCCTAATATTTGATAAAAACTTATTTTGCGGTCCTTTTTGTAGAGGTTTCGGACGAGCAGTTCTAAATGGGCCTTTCAATGGACTCGTTGGAATTTTAACTGAGTAAAAAGTACAGAAATTGAGGTTTTGCAATATAATTGTGTTGAAAAGCTCCTAATCAATTACATGAAGTCCTAAAAATTGTGGTCCTTTTTGTAGAGGTTTCGGACGAGCGGGTCGAAATGGGCCTTTCAATGGACCCGTTGGAATTTTTTTGAAGAAGGCGGGCCTCGTTAAAAAGCCCTACTAATATCCCCAGGCACAAGACCTGGAGAAACCTAAAAGGGGATGGACCCAAAAGACATAGAAGTCATGGTCCTAAGGGAATGGGTAGCCAAACCCTTTGGAATTTTAACTGAGTAAAAACTACATAAATTGCGGTTTTGCAATGTAATTGTGTTGAATAGTTCTTAATCAATTATTTGAACTCCTAATATTTGAATAAAACATTTTTTCGGTCCTTTTTGTAGAGGTTTCGCACGAGATGGTCTAAATGGGCCTTTCAATGGGCCTGTTGGAATTTTAACTGAGTAAAAAGTATAAAATTGAGGTTTTTAATATAATTGTGTTGAAAAGTTCCTAATCAATTATTTGAACTCCTAAAATTTGATTAAAACTATTTTGCGGTCCTTTTTGTCGAGGTTTCGGACGAGCAGGTCTAAATGGGCCTTTTAATGTACCCGTTGGATTTTTACTGAGTAAAAATTACAAAAATTGAGGTTTTGCAATATAATTTTGTTGAAAAGCTCCTAATCAATTACATGAACTCCTAAAATTTGATTAAAACTTGTTTTGCAGTCCTTTTTGTAGAGGTTTCGGTCGAGCGGGTTGAAATGAGCGTTTCAATAGACCCGTTGGAATTTTAACTGAGTAAAAAGTACAAAAATTGCGGTTTTGCAATATAATTGTGTTGAAAAGCTCCTAATCAATTACATGAACTACCTAAAATTTGATTAAAACTTTTTTGTGGTCCTTTTTATAGAGGTTTCGGACGAGAGGGTCTAAATGGGCCTTTCATTGGACCCGATGGAATTTTAACTGAGTAAAAAGTATAAAAATTGAAGTTTTGCAATATAATTGTGTTGAAAAGCTCCTAATCATTTATTTGAACTCCTAAAATTTGATTAAAACTTGTTTTGTGATCCTTTTTGTCGAGGTTTCGGACAAGCAGGTCTAAATGGGCCTTTCAATGGACCCGTTGGAAATTTAACTGAGTAAAAAGTACAGAAATTGAGGCTTTGCAATATAATTGTGTTGAAAAGCTCCTAATCAATTACATGAACTCCTAAAATTTGATTAAAACGTGTTTTGCAGTCCTTTTTGTAGAGGTTTCGGACGAGCGGGTCGAAATGGGCCTTTGAATGGACCCGTTGGAATTTTAACTGAGTAAAAAGTACAGAAATTGAGGTTTTGCAATATAATTGTGTTGAAAAGCTCCTAATAAATTACATAAACTTCTAAAATTTGATTAAAACTTGTTTTGCGGTCCTTTTTGTCGAGGTTTCGGACGAGCAGGTCTAAATGGGCCTTTCAATGGACCCGTTGGAAATTTAACTGAGTAAAAAGTACAGAAATTGAGGCTTTGCAATATAACTGTGTTGAAAAGCTCCTAATCAATTACATGAACTCCTAAAATTTGATTAAAACTCTTTTTGCAGTCCTTTTTGTAGAGGTTTCGGACGAGCAGGTGGAAATGGGCCTTTCAATGGACCCGTTGATATTTTAACTGAGTAAAAAGTACAAAAATTGAGGTTTTGCAATATAATAGTATTGAAAAGCTCCTAATCAATTATTTGAACTCCTAAAATTTGATAAAAACTTGTTTTGCGGTCCTTTTTGTAGAGGTTTCGGACGAGCAGTTCTAAATGGGCCTCTCAATGGACCCGTTGGAATTTTAACTGAGTAAAAAGTACAGAAATTGAGGTTTTGCAATATAATTGTATTGAAAAGCTCCTAATCAATTATTTGAACTCCTAAAATTTGATTAAAACTTGTTTTGCGGTCCTTTTTGTAGAGGTTTCGGACGAGCAGTTCTAAATGGGCCTCTCAATGGACCCGTTGGAATTTTAACTGAGTAAAAAGTACAGAAATTGAGGTTTTGCAATATAATTGTATTGAAAAGCTCCTAATCAATTATTTGAACTCCTAAAATTTAATTAAAACTTGTTTTGCAGTCCTTTTTTTAGACTTTTCGGACGAGCAGGTCTAAATGGGCCTTTCAATGGACCCGTTGGAAATTTAACTGAGTAAAAAGTACAGAAATTGAGGTTTTGCAATATAATTGTGTTGAAAAGCTCCTAATCAATTATTTGAACTCCTAAAATTTGATTAAAACTTGTTTTGCCGTCCTTTTTGTAGAGGTTTCGGATGAGCAGGTCGAAATGGGCCTTTCAATGGACCCGTTGGAATTTTAACTGAGTAAAAAGTACAGAAATTGCGGTTTTGCAATATAATTGTGTTAAAAAGCTTCTAATCAATTATTTTAAATCCTAAAATTTGATCAAAACTTGTTTTGCAGTCCTTTTTGTAGAGGTTTCGGACGAGCAGGTCTAAATGGGCCTTTCAATGGACCCGTTGGAATTTTTACTTAATAAAAATTACAGAAATTGAGGTTTTGCAATATAATTGTGTTGAAAAGCTCCTAATCAATTACATGAACTCCTAAAATTTGATTAAAACTTGTTTTGTAGTCCTTTTTGTAGAGGTTTTGGACGAGCGGGTCGAAATGGGCCTTTCCATGGACCCGTCAGAATTTTAACTGAGTATAAGTACAGAAATTGTGGTTTTGCAATATAATTGTGATGAAAAGCTCCTAATCAATTACATAAACTCCTAAAATTTGATTAAAAGTTTTTTTGCAGTCCTTTTTGTAGAGGTTTCGGACGAGCGGGTCGAAATGGGCCTTTCAATGGACCCGTTGAAATTTTAACTGAGTAAAAAGTACAAAAATTGAGGTTTTGCAATATAATAGTGTTGAAAAGCTCCTAATCAATTATTTGAACTCCTAAAATTTGATTAAAACTTGTTTTGCAGTCCTTTTTGTAGAGGTTTCGGATGAGCAGGTCGAAATGGGCCTTTCAATGGACCCGTTGGAATTTTAACTGAGTAAAAAGTACAGAAATTGCGGTTTTGCAATATAATTGTGTTAAAAAGCTTCTAATCAATTATTTTAAATCCTAAAATTTGATCAAAACTTGTTTTGCAGTCCTTTTTGTAGAGGTTTCGGACGAGCAGGTCTAAATGGGCCTTTCAATGGACCCGTTGGAATTTTTACTTAATAAAAATTACAGAAATTGAGGTTTTGCAATATAATTGTGTTGAAAAGCTCCTAATCAATTACATGAACTCCTAAAATTTGATTAAAACTTGTTTTGTAGTCCTTTTTGTAGAGGTTTTGGACGAGCGGGTCGAAATGGGCCTTTCAATGGACCCGTCAGAATTTTAACTGAGTATAAGTACAGAAATTGTGGTTTTGCAATATAATTGTGATGAAAAGCTCCTAATCAATTACATAAACTCCTAAAATTTGATTAAAAGTTTTTTTGCAGTCCTTTTTGTAGAGGTTTCGGACGAGCGGGTCGAAATGGGCCTTTCAATGGACCCGTTGAAATTTTAACTGAGTAAAAAGTACAAAAATTGAGGTTTTGCAATATAATAGTGTTGAAAAGCTCCTAATCAATTATTTGAACTCCTCAAATTTGATTAAAACTTGTTTTGCGGTCCTTTTTGTCGAGGTTTCGGACGAGCAGGTCTAAATGAGCCTATCAATGGACCCGTTGGAATTTTAACTAAGTAAAAAGTACAGAAATTGAGGTTTTGCAATATAATTGTGTTGAAAATCTCCTAATCAATTACATGAACTCCTAAAATTTGATTAAAACTTGTTTTGCAGTCCTTTTTGTAGAGGTTTCGGACGAGCGAGTCGAAATGGGCCTTCAATGGACCCGTTGGAATTTTAACTAAGTAAAAAGTACAGAAATTGAGGTTTTGAAATTTAATTGTGTTGAAAAGCTCCTAATCAATTACATGAACTCCTAAAATTTGATTAAAACTTGTTTTGCAGTCCTCTTTTTAAAAGTTTCGGACGATCGGGTCGAAATGGGCCTTTCATTGGACCCGTTGGAATTTTAACTGAGTAAAAAGTACAGAAATTGAGGTTTTGCAATATAATTGTGTTGAAAAGCTCTTAATCAATTATTTGAACTCCTAAAATTTGATTAAAACTTGTTTTTCGGTCATTTCTGTCGAGGTTTCGGACGAGCAGGTCTAAATGGGCCTTTCAATGGACCCGTTGGAATTTTAACTGAGTAAAAAGTACAGAAATTGAGGTTTTGCAATATAATTGTTTTGAAAATCTCCTAATCAATTACATGAATTCCTAAAATTTGATTAAAACTTGTTTTGCGGTCCTTTTTGTAGAGGTTTTGGACGAGCATGTCTAAATGGGCCTTTCAATGGACCTGTTGGAATTTTAACTGAGTAAAAAGTACATAAATTGAGGTTTTGCAATATAATTGTGTTGAAAAGTTCCCAATCAATTACATGAACTCCTAAAATTTGATTAAAACTTGTTTTGCAGTCCTCTTTGTAAAAGTTTCGGACGATCGGGTCGAAATGGGCCTTTCAATGGACCCGTTGGAATTTTAACTGAGTAAAAAGTACATAAATTGAGGTTTTGCAATATAATTGTGTTGAAAAGCTCTTAATCAATTATTTGAACTCCTAAAATTTGATTAAAACTTGTTTTGCGGTCCTTTTTGTCGAGGTTTTGGACGAGCAGGTCTAAATGGGCCTTTCAATGGACCCGTTGGAATTTTAACTGAGTAAAAAGTACAGAAATTGAGGTTTTGCAATATAATTGTTTTGAAAATCTCCTAATCGATTACATGAATTCCTAAAATTTGATTAAAACTTGTTTTGCGGTCCTTTTTGTAGAGGTTTCGGACGAGCATGTCTAAATGGGCCTTTCAATGGACCTGTTGGAATTTTAACTGAGTAAAAAGTACATAAATTGAGGTTTTGCTATATAATTGTGTTGAAAATCTCATAATCAATTATTTGTACTCCTAAAATATGATCAAAACTTGTTTTGCGGTCCTTTATGTAGAGGTTTCGGATTTGCGGGTCTAAATGGGCCTTTCAGTGCACCCGTTGGAATTTTAACTGAGTAAAATGTATAAAAATTGAAGTGTTGTAATATAATTGTGTTGAAAAGCTCCTAATCATTTATTTGAACCCCTAAAATTTGATTAAAACTCTTTTGCGGTCCTTATTGTATCGGTTTCGGACGTGTAGGTCTATATGGGCCTTCAATGGACCCGTTGGAATTTTAACTGAGTAAAAAGTACAGAAATTGAGGTTTTGCAATATATTTGTGTTTAAAAGCTCCTAATCAATTATTTGAACTCCTAAAATTTGTTTAAAACTTGTTTTGCGGTCCTTTTTGTAGATGTTTCGGACGAACAGGTCTAAATGGGCCTTTCAATGGACCCGTTGGAATTTTAACTGAGTAAAAGTACAGAAATTGAGGTTTTGCAATATAATTGTGTTGAAAAGCTCCAAATAATTTACATGAACTCCTAAAATATGATTAAAACTTTTTTTGCGGTCCTTTTTGTCGAGGTTTCGGACGAGCAGGTCTAAATGGGCCTTTCAATGGACCCGTTGGAATTTTACTTGAGTTAAAAGTACAGAAATTGAGGTTTTGCAATATAATTGTGTTGAAAAGCTCCTAATCAATTATTTGAACTCTTAAAGTTTGAATAAAACTATTTTTCGATCCTTTTTGTCGAGTTTTCGGATGGGCGGGTCGAAATGGGCCTTTCAATGGACCCGTTGGAATTTTAAATGAGTAAAAAGTACAGAAATTGAGGTTTTGCAATATAATTGTGCTGAAAAGCTCCTAATAAATTACATGAACTCCTAAAATTTGATTAAAACGTGTTTTGCAGTCCTTTTTGTAGAGGTTTAGGACGAGATAATCGAAATGGGCCTTTCAATGGACCCGTTGAAATTTTAACTGAGTAAAAATAACAGAGATTGAGGTTTTGCAATATAATTGTGTTGAAAAGCTCCTAATCAGTTATTTGAACTCCTAAAATTTGTTTAAAACTTGTTTTGCGGTCCTTTTTGTAGAGGTTTCGGACGAGCGGGTCGAAATGGGCCTTTTAATGGACACATTGGAATTTTAACTGAGTAAAAAGTACAGAAATTGAGGTTTTGAAATATAATTGTGTTGAAAAGCTCCTAATCTATTACATGAACTCCTAAAATTTGATTAAAACTTGTTTTACAGTCCTTTTTGTAGAGGTTTTGGACGAGCGGGTCGAAATGGGCCTCTCAATGGACCCGTTGAAATTTTAACTGAGTAAAAAGTACAAAAATTGTGATTTTGTAATATAATTGTGTTGAAAAGCTCCTAATCAGTTATTTGAAATCCTAAAAGTTGATTAAAACTTGTTTTGTAGTCCTTTTTTTTGGTTCATTAGGGTTTTTATTAGTTGGAACTTCTAGTTATCTTGGTAGGAATTTGATATCTTTATTTTCGTCTCAGCAAATAGTTTTTTTTCCACAAGGAATCGTAATGTCTTTCTATGGGATCGCAGGCCTCTTTATTAGTTCCTATTTGTGGTGCACGATTTTTTGGAATGTAGGGAGTGGTTATGATCGATTCGATAGACAAGAGGGAATAGTATGTATTTTTCGTTGGGGTTTTCCTGGAAAAAATCATCGCATCTTTCTACGATTCCTTATGAAATGTAGAGGTTTCGGACGGGCGGGTCGAAATGGGCCTTTCAATGGACCCGTTGGAATTTTAACTGAGTAAAAAGTACAAAAATTGAGGTTTTGCAATATAATTGTGTTGAAAAGCTCCTAACCAATTACATGAACTCCTAAAATTTGATTAAAATTTGTTTTGTAGTCCTTTTTGTAGGGGTTTCGAACGAACGGGTTGAAATGGGCCTTTTAATGGACCCGTTGGAACTTTAACTGAGTAAAAAGTACAGAAATTGAGTTTTTGCAATATAATTGTGTTGAAAAGCTCCTAATATATTATTTGAACTCCTAATAATTGAATAAAACATTTTTGCGGTCCTTTTTGTAGAGGTTTCGGACGAGCAGGTCTAAATGTGCCTATCAATTGGCCCGTTGGAATTTTAACTAAGTAAAAAGTATAAAATTGAGGTTTTTCAATATAATTGTGTTGAAAAGCTCCTAATCAATTATTTGAACTACTAAAATTTGATTAAAACTATTTTTGCAGTCCTTTTTGTCAAGGTTTCGGACGAGCAGGTCTAAATGGGCCTTTCAATGGACCCGTTAGAATTTTAACTGAGTAAAAAGTACAGAAATTGAGGTTTTGCAACATAATTGTGTTGATAAGCTCCTAATCAATTACATGAACTACCTAAAATTTTATTAAAACTTTTTTTTGTGGTCGTTTTTATAGAGGTTTCGGACGAGCCGGTCTAAATGGTCCTTTCAATGGACCCGTTGGAATTTTAACTGAGTAAAAAGTAAAAAAATTGAAGTTTTGCAATATAATTGTGCTGAAAAGCTCCTAATCATTTATTTGAACTCCTAAAATTTGATTAAAACTTGTTTTGCAGTCCTTTTTGTCGAGGTTTCGGACGAGCATGTCTAAATGGGCCTTTCAGTGGACCCGTTGGAAATTTAACTAAGTAAAAAGTACAGAAATTGAGGCTTTGCAATATAATTGTGTTGAAAAGCTCCTAATCAATTACATGAACTCCTAAAATTAGATTAAAACGTGTTTTGCAGTCCTTTTTGTAGAGGTTTCGGACGAGCGGGTCGAAATGGGCCTTTGAATGAACCCGTTGGAATTTTAACTGAGTAAAAAGTACAGAAATTGAGGTTTTTCAATATAATTGTGTTGAAAGCTCCTAATAAATTACATGAACTCCTAAAATTTGATTAAAACTTGTTTTGCAGTCCTTTTTGTAAAGGTTTCGGACGAGCGGGTCGAAATGTGCCTTTCAATGGACCCGTTGGAATTTTAACTGAATAAAAAGTACAGAAATTGAGGTTTTGCAATATAATTGTGTTGAAAAGCTCCTAATCAATTATTTGAACTCCTAATATTTGAATAAAACATTTTTGTCGTCCTTTTTGTCGAGGTTTCGGACAAGCAAGTTTAAATGGGCATTTCAATGTACCCGTTAGAATTTTAACTGAGTAAAAAGTACAGAAATTGAGGTTTTGCAATATAATTGTGTTGAAAAGCTCCTAATAAATTACATGAACTCGTAAAATTTGATTAAAACTTGTTTTGCAGTCCTTTTTGTAAAGGTTTCGGACGAGAGGGTCGAAATAGGCCTTTCAATGGACCCGTTGGAATTTTAACTGAGTAAAAAGTACAGAAATTGAGGTTTTGCAATATAATTGTGTTGAAAAGCTCCTAATCAATTATTTGAACTCCTAATATTTGATTAAAACTTGTTTTGCGGTCCTTTTTGTCGAGGTTTCGGACGAGCAGGTCTAAATGGGCCTTTCAATGGACCCGTTGGAATTTTAACTGAGTAAAAAGTACAGAAATTGAGGTTTTGCAATATAATTGTTTTGAAAATCTCCTAATCGATTACATGAATTCCTAAAATTTGATTAAAACTTGTTTTGCGGTCCTTTTTGTAGAGGTTTCGGACGAGCATGTCTAAATGGGCCTTTCAATGGACCTGTTGGAATTTTAACTGAGTAAAAAGTACATAAATTGAGGTTTTGCTATATAATTGTGTTGAAAATCTCATAATCAATTATTTGTACTCCTAAAATATGATCAAAACTTGTTTTGCGGTCCTTTATGTAGAGGTTTCGGATTTGCGGGTCTAAATGGGCCTTTCAGTGCACCCGTTGGAATTTTAACTGAGTAAAATGTATAAAAATTGAAGTGTTGTAATATAATTGTGTTGAAAAGCTCCTAATCATTTATTTGAACCCCTAAAATTTGATTAAAACTCTTTTGCGGTCCTTATTGTATCGGTTTCGGACGTGTAGGTCTATATGGGCCTTCAATGGACCCGTTGGAATTTTAACTGAGTAAAAAGTACAGAAATTGAGGTTTTGCAATATAATTGTGTTTAAAAGCTCCTAATCAATTATTTGAACTCCTAAAATTTGTTTAAAACTTGTTTTGCGGTCCTTTTTGTAGATGTTTCGGACGAACAGGTCTAAATGGGCCTTTCAATGGACCCGTTGGAATTTTAACTGAGTAAAAAGTACAGAAATTGAGGTTTTGCAATATAATTGTGTTGAAAAGCTCCAAATAATTTACATGAACTCCTAAAATATGATTAAAACTTTTTTTGCGGTCCTTTTTGTCGAGGTTTCGGACGAGCAGGTCTAAATGGGCCTTTCAATGGACCCGTTGGAATTTTACTTGAGTTAAAAGTACAGAAATTGAGGTTTTGCAATATAATTGTGTTGAAAAGCTCCTAATCAATTATTTGAACTCTTAAAGTTTGAATAAAACTATTTTTCGGTCCTTTTTGTCGAGTTTTCGGATGGGCGGGTCGAAATGGGCCTTTCAATGGACCCGTTGGAATTTTAAATGAGTAAAAAGTACAGAAATTGAGGTTTTGCAATATAATTGTGCTGAAAAGCTCCTAATAAATTACATGAACTCCTAAAATTTGATTAAAACGTGTTTTGCAGTCCTTTTTGTAGAGGTTTAGGACGAGATAATCGAAATGGGCCTTTCAATGGACCCGTTGGAATTTTAACTGAGTAAAAATAACAGAGATTGAGGTTTTGCAATATAATTGTGTTGAAAAGCTCCTAATCAATTATTTGAACTCCTAAAATTTGTTTAAAACTTGTTTTGCGGTCCTTTTTGTAGAGGTTTCGGACGAGCGGGTCGAAATGGGCCTTTTAATGGACACATTGGAATTTTAACTGAGTAAAAAGTACAGAAATTGAGGTTTTGAAATATAATTGTGTTGAATAGCTCCTAATCTATTACATGAACTCCTAAAATTTGATTAAAACTTGTTTTACAGTCCTTTTTGTAGAGGTTTTGGACGAGCGGGTCGAAATGGGCCTCTCAATGGACCCGTTGAAATTTTAACTGAGTAAAAAGTACAAAAATTGTGATTTTGTAATATAATTGTGTTGAAAAGCTCCTAATCAGTTATTTGAAATCCTAAAAGTTGATTAAAACTTGTTTTGTAGTCCTTTTTTTTTGGTTCATTAGGGTTTTTATTAGTTGGAACTTCTAGTTAACTTGGTAGGAATTTGATATCTTTATTTTCGTCTCAGCAAATAGTTTTTTTTCCACAAGGAATCGTAATGTCTTTCTATGGGATCGCAGGCCTCTTTATTAGTTCCTATTTGTGGTGCACGATTTTTTGGAATGTAGGGAGTGGTTATGATCGATTCGATAGACAAGAGGGAATAGTATGTATTTTTCGTTGGGGTTTTCCTGGAAAAAATCATCGCATCTTTCTACGATTCCTTATGAAATGTAGAGGTTTCGGACGGGCGGGTCGAAATGGGCCTTTCAATGGACCCGTTGGAATTTTAACTGAGTAAAAAGTACAAAAATTGAGGTTTTGCAATATAATTGTGTTGAAAAGCTCCTAACCAATTACATGAACTCCTAAAATTTGATTAAAATTTGTTTTGTAGTCCTTTTTGTAGGGGTTTCGGACGAACGGGTTGAAATGGGCCTTTTAATGGACCCGTTGGAACTTTAACTGAGTAAAAAGTACAGAAATTGAGTTTTTGCAATATAATTGTGTTGAAAAGCTCCTAATATATTATTTGAACTCCTAATAATTGAATAAAACATTTTTGCGGTCCTTTTTGTAGAGGTTTCGGACGAGCAGGTCTAAATGTGCCTATCAATTGGCCCGTTGGAATTTTAACTGAGTAAAAAGTATAAAATTGAGGTTTTTCAATATAATTGTGTTGAAAAGCTCCTAATCAATTATTTGAACTACTAAAATTTGATTAAAACTATTTTTGCAGTCCTTTTTGTCAAGGTTTCGGACGAGCAGGTCTAAATGGGCCTTTCAATGGACCCGTTAGAATTTTAACTGAGTAAAAAGTACAGAAATTGAGGTTTTGCAACATAATTGTGTTGATAAGCTCCTAATCAATTACATGAACTACCTAAAATTTTATTAAAACTTTTTTTTGTGGTCGTTTTTATAGAGGTTTCGGACGAGCCGGTCTAAATGGTCCTTTCAATGGACCCGTTGGAATTTTAACTGAGTAAAAAGTAAAAAAATCGAGCGGGTTGAAATGAGCGTTTCAATAGACCCGTTGGAATTTTAACTGAGTAAAAAGTACAGAAATTGAGGCTTTGCAATATAATTGTGTTGAAAAGCTCCTAATCAATTACATGAACTCCTAAAATTAGATTAAAACGTGTTTTGAAGTCCTTTTTGTAGAGGTTTCGGACGAGCGGGTCGAAATGGGCCTTTGAATGAACCCGTTGGAATTTTAACTGAGTAAAAAGTACAGAAATTGAGGTTTTTCAATATAATTGTGTTGAAAGCTCCTAATAAATTACATGAACTCCTAAAATTTGATTAAAACTTGTTTTGCAGTCCTTTTTGTAAAGGTTTCGGACGAGCGGGTCGAAATGTGCCTTTCAATGGACCCGTTGGAATTTTAACTGAATAAAAAGTACAGAAATTGAGGTTTTGCAATATAATTGTGTTGAAAAGCTCCTAATCAATTATTTGAACTCCTAATATTTGAATAAAACATTTTTGTCGTCCTTTTTGTCGAGGTTTCAGACAAGCAAGTTTAAATGGGCATTTCAATGTACCCGTTAGAATTTTAACTGAGTAAAAAGTACAGAAATTGAGGTTTTGCAATATAATTGTGTTGAAAAGCTCCTAATAAATTACATGAACTCGTAAAATTTGATCAAAACTTGTTTTGCAGTCCTTTTTGTAAAGGTT
The DNA here is from genome assembly GCA_030270665.1 of Hibiscus trionum. Taxonomy (NCBI): domain Eukaryota; kingdom Viridiplantae; phylum Streptophyta; class Magnoliopsida; order Malvales; family Malvaceae; genus Hibiscus; species Hibiscus trionum. Next base: position 20,385,461 of record BSYR01000007.1, read on the forward strand.
TCGGACGAGAGGGTCGAAATAGGCCTTTCAATGGACCCGTTGGAATTTTAACTGAGTAAAAAGTACAGAAATTGAGGTTTTACAATATAATTGCGTTGAAAAGTTTCTAATCAATTATTTGAACTCCTAAAATTTGATTAAAACTTGTTTTGTGGTCCTTTTTGTCGAGGTTTCAGACGAGCAGGTCTAAATGGGCCTTTCAATTGACCTGTTGGAATTTTAACTGAGTAAAAAGTACATATATTGTGGTTTTGCAATATAATTGTGTTGAAAAGCTCCTAATCAATTATTTGAACTCCTAATATTTGAATAAAACATTTTTGCGGTCCTTTTTGTAGAGGTTTCGGACGAGCAAGTATAAATGGGCCAATCAATGGGCCCGTTGGAATTTTAACTGAGTAAAAACTATAAAATTGAGGGTTTTCAATATAATTGTGTTGAAAAGCTCCTAATCAATTATTTGAACTCCTAAAATTTGATTAAAACTATTTTTGCGGTCCTTTTTGTCGAGGTTTCGGACGAGCAGGTGTAAATGGGCCTTTCAATAGACCCGTTAGAATTTTAACTGCGTAAAAAGTACAGAAATTGAGGTTTTGCAATATAATTGTGTTGAAAAGCTCCTAATCAATTACATGAACTCCTAAAATTTGATTAAAACTTATTTTGTGGTACTTTTTGTAGAGGTTTCGGACGAGCGAGTCTAAATGGGCCTTTCAATGGACCCGTTAAAATTTTAACTGAGTAAAAAGTACAGAAATTGAGGTTTTGCAATATAATTGTGTTGAAAAGCTCCTAATCAGTTATTTGAACTTCTAAAATTTGATTAAAACTTGTTTTGCGGTCCTTTTTGTAGAGGTTTCGGACGAGCAAGTCTAAATGGGCCTTTCAATGGACCCGTTGGAATTTTAACTGAGTAAAAAGTACAAAAATTGAGGTTTTGCAATATAATTGTGTTGAAAAGCTCCTAATCAATTACATGAACTCCTAAAATTTGATTAAAACTTGTTTTGCAGTCCTTTTTGTAGAGGTTTCAGTCGAGCGGGTTGAAATGGGCCTTTCAATGGACCCGTGGGAATTTTAACTGAGTAAAAAGTACAGAAATTGCGGTTTTGCAATATAATTGTGTTGAAAAGCTCCTAATCAATTACATGAACTACCTAAAATTTGATTAAAACTTTTTTGTGGTCCTTTTTGTAGAGGTTTCGGACGAGCGGGTCTAAATGGGCCTTTCAATGGACCTGTTGGAATTTTAACTGAGTAAAAAGTATAAAAATTGAAGTTTTGCAATATAATTGTGTTGAAAAGCTCCTAATCATTTATTTGAACTCCTAAAATTTGATTAAAACTTGTTTTGCGGTCATTTTTGTCGAGGTTTCGGACGAGCAGGTCTAAATGGGCCTTTCAATGGACCCGTTGGAAATTTAACTGAGTAAAAAGTACAGAAATTGAGGCTTTGCAATATAATTGTGTTGAAAAGCTCCTAATCAATTACATGAACTCCTAAAATTTGATTAAAACGTGTTTTGCAGTCCTTTTTGTAGTGGTTTCGGACGAGCGGGTCGAACTGGGCCTTTGAATGGACCCGTTGGAATTTTAACTGAGTAAAAAGTATAGAAATTGAGATTTTGCAATATAATTGTGTTGAAAAGCTCCTAATCAATTACATGAACTCCTAAAATTTGATTAAAACTTGTTTTGCGGTCCTTTTTTGTAAAGGTTTCGGACGAGCGGGTCGAAATGGGCCTTTCAATGGACCCGTTGGAATTTTAACTGAGTAAAACATATAGAAATTGAAGTTTTGCAATATAATTGTGTTGAAAAGCTCCTAATCAATTATTTGAACTCCTAAAATTTGATTAAAACTTGTTTTGCGGTCCTTTTTGTCGAGGTTTCGGACGAGCCGGTCTAAATCGGCCTTTCAATGGACCCGTTAGAATTTTAATTGAGTAAAAAGTACAGAAATTGAGGTTTTGCAATATAATTGTGTTGAAAAGCTCCTAATCAATTACATGAACTCCTAAATTTTGATTAAAACTTGTTTTGCAATCCTTTTTGTAAAGGTTTCGAACGAGCGGGTCGAAATGGGCCTTTCAATGGACCCGTTGGAATTTTAACTGAATAAAAAGTAAAGAAATTAAAGTTTTGCAATATAATTGTGTTGAAAAGCTCCTAATCAATTATTTGAACTCCTAAAATTTGATTAAAACTTGTTTTGCGGTCCTTTTTGTCGAGGTTTCGGACAAGCAGGTCTAAATGGGCCTTTCAATGGACCCGTTGGAATTTAAACTGAGTAAAAAGTACAGAAATTGAGGCTTTGCAATATAATTGTGTTGAAAAGCTCCTAATCAATTACATGAACTCCTAAAATTTGATTAAAACGTGTTTTGCAGTCCTTTTTGTAGTGGTTTCGGACGAGCGGGTCGAACTGGGCCTTTGAATGGACCCGTTGGAATTTTAACTGAGTAAAAAGTACAGAAATTGAGATTTTGCAATATAATTGTGTTGAAAAGCTCCTAATCAATTACATGAACTCCTAAAATTTGATTAAAACTTGTTTTGCGGTCCTTTTTTGTAAAGGTTTCGGACGAGCGGGTCGAAATGGGCCTTTCAATGGACCCGTTGGAATTTTAACTGAGTAAAACATATAGAAATTGAAGTTTTGCAATATAATTGTGTTGAAAAGCTCCTAATCAATTATTTGAACTCCTAAAATTTGATTAAAACTTGTTTTGCGGTCCTTTTTGTCGAGGTTTCGGACGAGCCGGTCTAAATCGGCCTTTCAATGGACCCGTTAGAATTTTAATTGAGTAAAAAGTACAGAAATTGAGGTTTTGCAATATAATTGTGTTGAAAAGCTCCTAATCAATTACATGAACTCCTAAATTTTGATTAAAACTTGTTTTGCAATCCTTTTTGTAAAGGTTTCGAACGAGCGGGTCGAAATGGGCCTTTCAATGGACCCGTTGGAATTTTAACTGAATAAAAAGTAAAGAAATTAAAGTTTTGCAATATAATTGTGTTGAAAAGCTCCTAATCAATTATTTGAACTCCTAAAATTTGATTAAAACTTGTTTTGCGGTCCTTTTTGTCGAGGTTTCGGACAAGCAGGTCTAAATGGGCCTTTCAATGGACCCGTTGGAATTTAAACTGAGTAAAAAGTACAGAAATTGAGGTTTTGAATTATAATTGTGTTGAAAATCTCCTAATAAATTACATGAATTCCTAAAATTTGATTAAAACTTGTTTTGCGGTCCTTTTTGTAGAGGTTTCGGAGGAGCAGGTCTAAATGGGCCTTTCAATGGACCTGTTGGAATTTTAACTGAGTAAAAAGTACAGAAATTGAGGTTTTTCAATATAATTGTGTTGAAAAGCTCCTAATCAATTATTTGAACTCCTAAAATTTGATTAAAACTTGTTTTGCGGTCCTTTTTGTCGAGGTTTCGGACGAGCAGGTCTAAATGGGCCTTTCAATGGACCCGTTGGAATTTTTTTTGAAGAAAAAGGCCTCATGAAAAACCCCTACTACTGTCCTTCGAGCAGAGCTAGAGGACCCTAAAAAGGGGAAAAGAGTGCCTAAGTTTTATTATAACATAGGAGAATTTGTTATAAGGTGATTGATACATGTAGGAATGTCAGAATTAAAAGACATAGAAGACATAGAGCCTAACGAATAAGTGGCCAATGTATGGGCCACATGATTAGCCTCACGACGTACAAAAGAAACAGAAACAAAATCAAATGCATGGAGAGACTCGCGAATCTGATGGAGAAGAGGTCCCATGGTAGAAAGGTCCAGCCCCGGGTTATTGATTCTGTTTGCAAGAGAAGCACAATCTGTTTCAAGAAAAATCTGATTCCAACCTTGAGATCGAGCAAAAGTGATTCCTGCTAGAAGGCCTTCACCTTCACAAGTGACTGCATCCACACAGCTACCGAGCAGAAATGCAAGACCGCCCACAACAGCACCTGTTGAATCACGTGCCATGGCGCCAACAGCTGCTGCACGAGTTAGGAGATGATAAGCACCATCCACATTTATTTTAATATGGTTAGGTGGAGGAGGGTTCCAGCAAGGAGGAGAAAGGATAGATGGGTTTGGGGTAGATGAAGAAGAGGCATTACAGAAGTCGTTATGTAAGCTGATAGAATTAACAACAGTAAGCCAAGGTGGTTGTAGATGATGATTATGAACCCAATCATTACGTCTATTCCAGACGTTCCATAAAGTCGTAAGGAAGAGCCCAAATTTGTCAAAGGATAGATGATGGGCTACTTCCTCGAACCATTGTAAGGGGGTAGTAGTCAAACTTCTAGAAAGGCTAACGGAAGTACCAGAGAGTTGAAGGGCTTCCGAAGCCCCTGCACAATCACGTAGCGCATGGAGAATAGACTATGAATGTGTTCCACAGATAGGGCAAGGCCCCGATGTAGGTGACAATACTTGCATTTTGGAACCAACTGGCAAAGCTTCAGACGCCATACGCCATCCAAAAGTTTTGACCTTAGGAAGGACCTTGACTTTGGACAGAAATTTCCAAAAACGAGAGGGTGACGTATGCGAAAGTATAGGACGTTGTAAAAAGAGGTAACCAGAACGGACCGAGTAAACACCCGAATCGTTAGGAGACCAAAGAATAGTGTCACGATGATCATTTATGATTGGTACTCGGAGAATGGCACTGGCATCAGCTAAGTTGAAATAACTATTGACTTTAACAGGGTCCCAAGCAGTTTGATTGCGAACCATAAAATCACGGCATCGAACATGGATTTCACCCGAGATTTCGTAATCCCCAGTAAGTGTAATAGGGGAAGATCCGCCCCAGATATCTTTGTGTACTCTGATATTGCTATTAATACCTAGTCGATGTAAGAAACCTGGGAGGAGATGTTGTAGAGCATTATATATACCTTGCCATGCAAAGGAGCCACGATTGGGACGGGATGCATCAAGGATGTTTCCAGAAGGGAAATATTTAGCACGATAAATTTGGCCCAATAAAGAATCTGGTTCGCAGATTAGTCTCCATATTTGCTTCCCCAAAAGAGCAACATTGAAGTCATGTAAATCCTTAAACCCCATGCCACCAGCGGCCTTAGGTAAACAAACATAATTCCAAGGAAGCATGTGCCACCCTTTTTTATTGGATTTGCCAGTCCACCAATATTGCCGAATTGCTGAGGTCATGTCATCAATAATATTTTGTGGGAGAAGATAACAAGACATAACATATTGATGCAAGGATTGTAGTACTGCTTTAATGAAAATCTCCCGACCACTAAAAGAAAGGAGTTGTTTCTCCCAACTAGAGAGACGATCATGAACTTTGTCGCGCACAAAGCCTAATGATTCAGTTTCGTTTTTCCCTATGAGAAGTGGGACACCTAGATATACGCCAGGGTTAGATACCTCACGTACTTGCAAAAGATTATTGATCGCAGTTCTTGTTGAGGTTGGGGTGCGTGGATTATAAAAATTGTCGATTTCTCAAAATTGACCGCTTGGCCAGAGGCCGCAGAATAAGTTTGTAGGGCTATTTTGAGATTAGTAGCTTCAGTTGGATTATTATTAATGAAAACCATACAATCATCAGCAAAGAGTAGATGGTTGACTCTAGGTCCGTGTTTGCAAGCACCAAGCCCCGGAAGGATATTTGTTTGTTGGGCAGCAGATAGGTAAGCAGATAGCCCTTGTGTGCAAAAAAAGAAAAGAAAGGGTGAAAGAGGGTCACCTTGACGTAATCCACGTTGAGGTTGAAAAAAGGAAGAGAGAGAGTTGTTAACTTTGACTGAAAATGAAACAGTGGTAATGCAACACATTATAAGAGATATCCAGTTCGATGCGAAGCCCATACGTTCCATAACATTTGCTAGAAAAGACCATTCAACTCTATCAAAAGCTTTCTCCATGTCTAGTTTAAGAGCAGCTCCTTGGGAGGACTTTGTTGCCCCTGAGTTAATATTGTGAATGATTTCATGGGCAACAAGGATGTTGTCAGAAATATTACGTCCTTGAACGAAGGCTGCTTGGTTAGGGCTAATACAAAAAGGAATTGTTTGTTTCATTCTGTTTACAATGGTTTTGGCAACTATTTTATAGAGAACAGTGCAAAGGCTGATGGGTCTAAGATGCTTCATAGTGGTTGGGTCCTGGATTTTAGGGATTAGTACGAGAATAGTTTTGTTAACCAAAGACATATCCGCTGTGCCATTTAGTAAGTTAAGGCATAGATTAGTTACATCGTCGCCAATAGTGTCCCAATGTTGTCGATAAAAACTACTTGGTAAGCCATCAATACCAGGCACCTTTCTGGGGTCAATATCCCGGAAAGCCAAGAGAATTTCTTCTTTTGTGAAAGTCCTTAAAAGATTATCATTCATAGATTGAGAGATAGATGGCGAAATTTTATCAAGTATAATATCGGAAAATTGTGGGTTGGAGGATGTAAAAAGGTTCTGGAAGTAGTTGGAGGCAATAGACATTAGGTCTGAATCATCTGTACACCAATTCGAATTAGCATCAGATAGACCCGTGATCAAGTTTTTTTTCCTTCTATTGTTTGCTCTGGCATGAAAGAACCTCGTATTCTTATCCCCTTGGGATAACCATAGAGTACGGGATCTTTGAGCCCAATAAATTTCTTGTTCCATTAGGATTTTATTAAGTTCAGTTCTATATTTTATATAAATATCTTCATTTGAGGCAGTTAAGGGTCGGGATAAAAATTTGTTATTTTTTTGGTAAGGAATTTAATACGACCAGTGGTTTTTAGACGTTGTTGATTCTGCCATTCCTCTAGGCATGTGCCAACCGCTTTTATTTTTTCTATGGTTGTTCCAGGGGTGTTGACCCAAGTGTTTTTGATAGAGGATATATTGTTTGCATTGTTTGCCCAACAATTTTCAAACCGAAACATGTTTTTAGGTCGCTGTTTGGGGGTAGTAGCCGCAGGAGATGTATCTAGGACAAGGAAACAATGATCGGACTTGGCCACATAGTCCGATGTTATACTATAAGAAGGAAAAAGATCTTGCCAGGCCGAATTAGCAATGAACCTATTTAAACGTTCATGTATAGTAGGGGTTAAGGGCCCCACTTTTGTCCAAGTGAACCACCCAGATGTTGGTTTACAATCAAATAGGTTGTTGCGTGAAAGACAATGTCGGAAGTTATTTATTTGTGATCTAGCCCTTCGGCTACCTCCTTGTTTTTCAGAGTCTGATAAAATTTCATTAAAATCTCCCCCTAAAAGCCAGGGTATTGTATTATTATTATTATTTTGTAAGGAATCAATAATTTCCCATGTTTTAAATTTTTGACTTGTTTCGGAGAAACCGTGCATGCCCGTAAAATATAAAGTGTGACCATTCAATATAATTTGCGTATGTATGTAACGAGGCAAATAAGAAATCATAAATATATTAATATTGTTTGAAGCAAAAAGCGCAAGACCAGAACACCTCTCCGATGGGGGAATAACAATAATTTCAGACATACCCAAAGAAAGACAAAGGCGGCTACATGCCGCATTATTAATTTTCGTTTCACATAAAAAGATAATATCCGGATTGGATTCTTGGACATAGCTACGAAAATGTTGAACCACCGGGGCTTGTCCCAGTCCCTGGCAGTTCCAGCAAAGGATCCTTATTTTGCTCGGCGGGGCTGGGAGTCAGCCGCCACCAGAGAGTTTTTTGAGCTGCTCATCCCAGCCTTAGGGGTAGATCCGGATGGTTTGGATTTTTTCGGTGGGAGCGAAACTTGAATGGGAGATCGGCGTTTTGTGCCGCGGTTTGGTTGGGCTGGAGCAGGGGCAGGAGCTGCATCATTAGGATAAGTTTTCAAAAGCCATTGGTTAAAATCATTGAATTTGGAATCGGTAGAAACAGGGGGCTTACGTAGTTCGGCTTCTATCTTCTTAATTTGCTGAGCAGTTGGGCTAGGAACACCATCATCTGTGGCATCCCAATCATCATCGGATGCATCTTCAGGGATGGGATAGATGGTATTTAATGGCTGAGGCTCGAGAGAGGCTTTTTGTTTCGAATCTGAAGCAGATGGATCTTTGGAAGGAGGGGCATCACCCATTGCCGTTGGTTGCTCCGAAAAGGACGCAGCATCACCCTCATTCAAAGAATCTATTGCACGTTTGAAGCAAAAACCCAGATTAGAGATCGAAGGTTTATTAAAAAAATTAATGATAAGTGGTAAAGAGGGAGAAATACCCATCGCATTCGGGTCAATAGTGGGAATATTAGTATTGGCAGAAGCAGCTGGAACAGGAGGAACTATGAAGAGGGAAAATAGTAATAAGTAAAGAATCATAAATAAAGATAGCAGAAAGTAGAAAATAAGTTTAGAATTACAACGAATAGTGGATGAAATATTGAAGATAGAGGGAGAAAAAATACCAGTCGGTGGTGGATTGTTTTGGTTAAGATTGGGTTCAACATAGCGGATACGCCCACGGGTACCAACAGGGCGACGTCTTGGAGGGAGGTAGCGGAGCCATTCCCCGTATTGCAGCTTGTTTAGATCAAGAGAAGAACGAATAGGACAGTTCTCAATTGTGTGGCTAATTATACCACAGCCAGGACATAGAGTTGGGAGGCGTTCATATTGAATACGGCACATGGTTTTATTGGCTCCAGAACCAATGAAGACAAAACGAGTGATAGGCTTGGTGATGTTCAGGAAAATTTCGACCCGCAGGAAATCTTTCATATTTCCTTCGAATTCCCGAGTGTCAGTTCGTATGACGTTGCCTACCATAGACCCAAGGGCATGTCCCACAAGGTGCGATCGATCAATGTCCTCAAAGAGGGAGGAAGGGAGGGCGAAGATGCGAATCCAGATTCTCATAGTGTTGAATGAATAATCTCCAACAGATTTAGCAGGATCATATTCGGTAATGGCTAACCATTCGTCCTTGTACAGCCAAGGACCTCTGTTAAGGACTTCGTAGCAGTACTTGACTTCCTTGAACTTGATCTTGAGATAGTTGTCTTGGATGACAGAAATAGACACCACTTCATTGGGTTTCCAAATGCCTTCGAACGCATTGATTACAGCATAAATATCGATAGTTTTAGATGAGATAAAACATCCAAAGAGGAATAGCTTGGGATCTTCCTTGGCAAAATCCCAACCGAAATCGGGAGTGTAAAGGAGTTCTGCTTCATCATGAGTGAGGTCGATGGAGCTTAGCTGGGGGATAGAGGAGGATGCTATGGGAGTAGTATAGAAATTTAGGAGAGTAGAAGGATTGGGAAAGATTTGTGTTTTGATCCGAGTATGTTGTGAATATAAATAAGAATTGGTTATGTAAGTTATTCTATGGTAAGTATTCAGTAAAGGAAGTTGAGGAAAAATTAGAGACCATAAAGATTGGTCTATAATAAAGACATACAGGCAATATTGAAAGAAACTTTCCTTATTAAAATAAATTAGCTGGGCTAGATTAGATAAAAAAGGCAATTTTAAAGCGGAATTAAGGGAGGAATACCTTTTATGCAAAAAGGAATTTAAAAGGAGTAATAGTAAATAAAGAAAGAGGGTGTAGATATATTTACTGATATTTAGGGAAGCATAAGGAAAGTATGAAATACAAATTAAATTTATAGCTGTCGTTTTAATAAGGGAGAAAGTAATTCGGGAAATTAAAATGTAATTAAAAGTTAAACGATTTGTAATAAGGGAAGAGTAAGGAATAAAAGAGTTTAAGGGTAATGAATTATATTCCTTAAATGAGATAGGTAGGAGAGCAGAAAAAATAGGGAAGGTGGGAGAGTGATAAAAAAAGAAATTAAATGGGGAGAATAAAATTAAGGAGGATATCATATATTGTTTTAAATTTAATAGTATGTATATAAGGAAGGAGAAAATTTTAATCATAAATAACGGGGATTGAATTTTGTTTTCCCTCATTAAAAAATTTAAGGCTGACATATTGAAAATAAGAGTATAAGTATGGCAGTTAAGAAAAAAATTAGATGGATAATAAAGTGGAAAAATGTGAATAAGTAATTTCATTAAAAGGCTAGGAGTGATTGTTGAAGGAAACGAAAATATTAAATTAGGAGTTAAGTTCGACCATCCGTTTGGAATAATAACTGAGGTAAGAAGAAAGGCTTTTGAAGAGTTGAAAATATAAGTTAAGTTTAGCAGAAAAAGGGCCCTACTTAGTAGGATATTGAAAAGATCCCGAATGTGGGCTTGTGAAGATTCACCTAAAAAGGCATAGTAGGAATAAAATTCCTTCGTGTTTATCAGAACGGAACATATATAATCGTAAAACCATCCATCAAAGAAATAATAGATAACATGCAGAGCAATATTATGGCATGAATGCAAGCAACTAAAGACGTAGAAAAAAATAAAAGAAAAGCAGGGGGAGAAAAAGACAGCCATAAAAAATTACAAACCCAGGGGAAGGAGGAAGCGGGGAGAAGAAAAATATTACAGACCAAATGAGCAAATGAATAAAGGGGGGAATGCAAATAACACCAACTACAGAAAAATTAATACAGAGCCGAAAAGGAGAAGGTGAAAAGAGAATACATGGTTTCTTGAATTGTAGCATGGTGATGTGGGTCAAAGGCTCCATTGTTGTAGAATATCTTACAGAGCCAAAGTGGATACAATTGCAATGAACAGAAAAACAGAAAGTTAGGGTGCAACATAGAAATGTCATGTGTACATTTAAAATTTTTATAAGAATCATAAGATAAAAAGGCATATAAGAGGCCATAGACAATATGATGATAACTAAGAAAATAGCAGATAGTAAGGAACAACAATTAAAATGAAAGTAAAAGAGATAGGACATGTACATGGATTCATTACACATAGTAGGCCAGAAGGTAAAAGTAAGATACTTATATTGATAATCAAAGTACAGCCAAAAGCAAGACATATGATTTATAGAAATAACCAATTTAGCATGAGAGGTCATAACAATGTCTGATCTAATTGCTGTAAACAAGTAGATATACATGATCATAGTTATAAAACCTAGAGAATAAGGGAAGCAAAATACCCGTAAGAACAAAAGTATGGGAACAAAGAGTACTATAATAAAATGCTTAGAAATAATAATCAAAGTATAAATACCCAGAAAATTGTATAAGTTGATTTTATAACAGGAAAGCTTGGGATCGGTAATCGAATAAGTAGAATACAAGTTTAGGGATTTACATGAATTAGTTAGGCAGATTGTGTTGATGATGATCAATTGAAAAGGATACAAGCCACAGGTAAAGTTTAAGGAAAATTTCGAAGCAATGATGTGTAGGGAAGTTAGATTAAGGAGATAATTATAAAAGTCAATAGTAATGCATTTGAGTTGATTAGACACCATGGTGTAAGTATTATACAGAAGGATAGCATAGTACCTTTGTGACATCCAAATGAATGAGCATGTCCTGAGATCTGCTTGCACACAGTGATTCAAAAGTATGAGAAAGGAAGAGATAATATTGTGATGATTGTATATAATATTTGAGAATCCCAGAAAATGGGCTTGTAGATAATTCCCTATAAGGGCTCGATAATAATTTGAATTAGAGATTGTTGTATTTTCCACAGCAGATATATTAGCATGGAACATGAATAGGATAGAAAAACTAAACAGATAATTTTCATCATGGAAAGATAGAAAATGTAAATGCTCAAGGAGGTATCCTAGTATAGATGGGAGAAAAGGTGCATAATCTATGTTAGAAGCTAGATTACTGCCAAGATGATTAATAAAAAAACAGAGGATGAAGAAAAGTACAGAGGACACTATAGGTATATCCCGGTAGACAACAAAGAATATAATGAAGATAATGCAGAATATAGAAGAAAAAGAAAATAAAAGGATATACGAAAACCCATAGGGCTTGTACCTTCGAGGCGGTGCTGGGTTTGATCGATCAAACCTAAATCGAAATGAAGAAGACCGTGACTGGAAAATCAAAGAGAGAACTGAAATTAAACCCCAGATTAGTAAAAGAATAATAATCAAAAAATAAAAAAGGAAAGAAGAAACCCTAGCCGTTCCGATGGCTTGGGGAAACCCAGAAAAAACTTAGAGAGCAGGGCGAGTGAGAGGGTAAGGCCGGCGCCGGAAACATCCACTCAGCCCCACTGATAAGGGGGTTAATACTCCTCTTCGGTAAAGATCTGAAAAGGAGAAGATTAGTAAAAGCCGTATTGTCGAAAATAAACGAAAGAGGAATAAAATAATTAGGGCAAAGAAGAAGAACATGCAAATAGAAGGGATGAAACAGAGAGAAAATAAACCAATCTCCAGGAAGGGGGAAACACGCAAACAGCCCACATCTGGAAATCGGAATCGATTGAACCAGTTTCAGAAATCTGCAACCAAAACTAAGGTAAATTAGTGGACAGATCTGAAAGGTTTGATAAGATAAAATAAAAAAGAACCTGTGGAGAAAAACGATATGGGAAAAAACATTAAGAAAAGAGAAAAAATCAAAATAAGAAAAGGAAAAGGAAACCCTAGCCGAAACGACGGCTTGGGAATACCCAAAATGGAAATTGAAAAACGGGATGAAATAGAAGGTAGAGATGCCACCGGAGCCCTCCAACAGCCCCCAAAGGGGGGATTTTTTGTCTTCTCCGATGTGGATCTGAAAAGAAAGCGATTAGCTAATAAAATAAAGCATAAAAAGACCATAATCGGGAAAGGGAAATTAAAAAAGAAGCAAAAAACTATGATAAACATACGAGAGAAATATGGCAGATTGAAAAAAGACCAAACACCCAAAGGGGAGAACCCCTCTATTAGCCCAGATCTGGAATCCAAAGGCAAGATCTGAAGCGAATGAAGGGGTTTAGCGAATCTGCAACAAAGAGAAAAAGAAATTAAACAATAGAATCGTAAAACGTGGTAAAAAACAGAAACATAAAGCGGTAGAGGAGATTTCTGGTGAAACTTATTTTTAGAGTCATGGGTATTTTCTGATGAAAATAAGCCGGCCTTGCCGATTCCTCAGACCAAGTCATGTAGCAGAAAACCAAAATGAAGGGGGTTAGAGGGAGAAACAGAATCAAAACAGCGAAAAAAACCCATATAAAGGGTAGATTAAAAATATAAAAGAATAGTATATTAGATAAAAGGAAAAAGAAATGAAACGGTGGAAAGGCCCTTAGTTCACTCTTACCCATATTCCTTTGATTTATTGAATGAATGTTGTCTTGGAAATGATCCGGCTGAGGAGGGAGTGCCGTGTGGGGAAGGGGGAGAGACGCCGTGAAAAGTGGGAGGTGGAAACCGAAAAGGCCAAGGACAAATTCAGAGAATCTCGGGAACAGAGAGAGAAACGAGAGCCATGCCCACCCGTTGGAATTTTAACTGAGTAAAAAGTACAGAAATTGAGGTTTTGCAATATAATTGTGTTGAAAAGCTCCCAATCAATTACACGAACTCCTAAAATTTGATTAAAACGTGTTTTGCAGTCCTTTTTGTAGAGGTTTCGGACGAGCGGGTCGAAATGGGTCTTTGAATGGACCCGTTGGAATTTTAACTGAGTAAAAAGTACAGAAAGTGAGGTTTTGCAATATAATTATGTTGAAAAGCTCCTAATAAATTACATGAACTCCTAAAATTTGATTAAAACTTGTTTTGCGGTCCTTTTTGTAAAGGTTTTCGACGAGCGGGTCGAAATGGGCCTTTCAATGGACCCGTTGGAATTTTAACTGAGTAAAAAGTACAAAAATTGAGGTTTTGCAATATAATTGTGTTGAAAAGCTCCAAATAATTTATTTGAACTCCTAATATTTGAATAAACATTTTTGCGGTCCTTTTTGTCGAGGTTTCGGACGAGCAGGTCTAAATGGGACTTTCAATGGACCCGTTAGAATTTTAATTGAGTAAATAGTATAGAAATTGAGGTTTTGCAATATAATTGTGTTGAAAAGCTCCTAATAAATTACATGAACTCCTAAAATTTGATTAAAACTTGTTTTGCTGTCCTTTTTGTAAAGGTTTCGGGCGAGCGGGTCGAAATGGGCCTTTCAATGGAGCCGTTGGGATTTTAACTGAGTAAAAAGTACAGAAAGTGAGGTTTTGCAATATAATTATGTTGAAAAGCTCCTAATAAATTACATGAACTCCTAAAATTTGATTAAAACTTGTTTTGCGGTCCTTTTTGTAAAGGTTTTCGACGAGCGGGTCGAAATGGGCCTTTCAATGGACCCGTTGGAATTTTAACTGAGTAAAAAGTACAAAAATTGAGGTTTTGCAATATAATTGTGTTGAAAAGCTCCAAATAATTTATTTGAACTCCTAATATTTGAATAAACATTTTTGCGGTCCTTTTTGTCGAGGTTTCGGACGAGCAGGTCTAAATGGGACTTTCAATGGACCCGTTAGAATTTTAATTGAGTAAATAGTATAAAAATTGAGGTTTTGCAATATAATTGTGTTGAAAAGCTCCTAATAAATTTCATGAACTCCTAAAATTTGATTAAAACTTGTTTTGCTGTCCTTTTTGTAAAGGTTTCGGGCGAGCGGGTCGAAATGGGCCTTTCAATGGACCCGTTGGGATTTTAACTGAGTAAAAAGTACAGAAATTGAGGTTTTGCAATATAATTGTGTTGAAAAGCTCCTAATCAATTATTTGAACTCCTAATATTTGATTAAAACTTGTTTTGCGGTCCTTTTTGTCGAGGTTTTAGTCGAGCAGGTCTAAATGGGCCTTTCAATGGACCCGTTGGAATTTTAACTGAGTAAAAAGTACAGAAATTGAGGTTTTGAATTATAATTGTGTTGAAAATATCCTAATTAATTACATGAATTCCTAAGATTTGATTAAAACTTGTTTTGCGATCCTTTTTGTAGAGGTTTCAGACGAGCAGGTCTAAATGGGCCTTTCAATGGACCTGTTGGAATTTTAACTGAGTAAAAAGTACATAAATTGAGGTTTTGCAATATAATTGTGTTGAAAAGCTCCTAATCAATTATTTGAACTCCTAAAATTTGATTAAAACTTGTTTTGCGGTTCTTTTTGTCGAGGTTTCGGACGAGCAGGTCTAAATGGGCCTTTCAATGGACCCGTTGGAATTTTAACTGAGTAAAAAGTACAGAAATTGAGGTTTTGAATTATAATTGTGTTGAAAATATCCTAATTAATTACATGAATTCCTAAGATTTGATTAAAACTTGTTTTGCGGTCCTTTTTGTAGAGGTTTCGGACGAGCAGGTCTAAATGGGCCTTTCAATGGACCTGTTGGAATTTTAACCGAGTAAAAAGTACAGAAATTAAGGTTTTGCAATATAATTGTGTTGAAAAGCTCCTAATCAATTATTTGAACTCCTAAAATTTGATTAAAACTTGTTTTGCGGTTCTTTTTGTCGAGATTTCGGACGAGCAGGTCTAAATGGGCCTTTCAATGGACCCGTTGGAATTTTAACTGAGTAAAAAGTATAGAAATTGAGGTTTTGAATTATAATTGTGTTGAAATTTTCCTAATCAATTACATGAATTCCTAAAATTTGATTAAAACTTGTTTTGCGGTCCTTTTTGTAGAGGTTTCGGACGAGCAGCTCTAAATGGGCCTTTCAAAGGACCTGTTGGAATTTTAACCGAGTAAAAAGTACAGAATTTGAGGTTTTGCAATATAATTGTGTTGAAAAGCTCCTAATCAATTATTTGAACTCCTAAAATTTGATTAAAACTTGTTTTGCGGTCCTTTTTGTATCGGTTTCGAACGAGCAGGTCTAAATGAGCCTTACAATGGACCCGTTGGAATTTTAACTGAGTAAAAAGTACAGAAATTGAGGTTTTGCAATATAATTGTGTTGAAAAGCTTCTAATCAATTACATGAACTCCTAAAATTTGATTAAAACTTGTTTTGCGGACCTTTTTGTAGAGGTTTCGGACGAGCGGGTCAAAATGGGCCTTTCAATGGACCCGTTGGAATTTTAATAGAATAAAAAGTACAGAAATTGAGGTTTTGCAATATAATTGTGTTCAAAAGATCCTAATCAGTTATTTGAACTCCTAATATTTGAATAAAACATTTTTGCGGTCCTTTTTGTAGATGTTTCAAAAGAGCAGGTCTAAATGGGCCTTTCAATGGGCCCGTTGGAATTTTAACTGAGTAAAAAGTATAAAATTGAGGTTTTTCAATATAATTGTGTTGAAAATCTGCTAATAAATTACATGAATTCCTAAAGTTTGATTAAAACTTGTTTTGCGGTCCTTTTTGTAGAGGTTTCGGACGAGCAGGTCTAAATGGGCCTTTCAATGGACCTGTTGGAATTTTAACTGAGTAAAAAGTACAGAAATTGAGGTTTTTCAATATAATTGTGTTGAAAAGCTCCTAATAAAATATTTGAACTCCTAAAGTTTGATTAAAACTTGTTTTGCGGTCCTTTTTGACGAGGTTTCGGACGAGCAGGTCTGAATGGGCCTTTCAATGGACCCATTGGAATTTTAACTGAGTAAAAAGTACAGAAATTGAGGTTTTGCAATATAATTGTGTTGAAAAGCTCCTAATAAATTACATGAACTCCTAAAATTTGATTAAAACTTGTTTTGCAGTCCTTTTTGTAGAGGTTTCGGACGAGCGAGTCGAAATGGGCCTTTCAATGGACCCGTTGGAATTTTAACTGAGTAAATTGTACAGAAATTGAGGTTTTGAAATATAATTGTGTTGAAAATCTCCTAATCGATTACATGAACTCCTAAAATTTGATTAAAACTTGTTTTGCAGTCCTTTTTGTAGAGGTTTCGGACGAGCGGGTCGAAATGGGCCTTTTAATGGACCCGTTGGAATTTTAACTGAGTAAAAAGTACAGAAATTGAGGTTTTGCAATATAATTGTGTTGAAAAGCTCCTAATAAATTATTTGAACTCCTAATATTTGAATAAAACATTTTTGCGTTCCTTTTTGTAGAGGTTTCAGACGAGCGGGTCGAAATGAGCCTTTCAATGGACCCGTTAGTATTTTAACTGAGTAAAAAGTATAAAATTGAGGTTTTTCAATATAATTGTGTTGAAAAGCTCCTAATCAATTATTTGAACTCCTAAAATTTGATTAAAACTATTTTTGCGGTCCTTTTTTGTTGAGGTTTCGGACGGGCGGGTCGAAATGGGCCTTTCAATGGACCCGTTGGAATTTTAAATGAGTAAAAAGTACAGAAATTGAGGTTTTGCAATATAATTGTGTTGAAAAGCTCCTAATAAATTACATGAACTCCTAAAATTTGATTAAAACCTGTTTTGCAGTCCTTAATGTAGAGGTTTCGGACGAGAGAGTCGAAAAGGGCCTTTCAATGGACCTGTTGGAATTTTAACTGAGTAAAAATAACAGAAATTGAGGTTTTGCAATATAATTGTATTGAAAAGCTCCTAGTCAATTATTTGAACTCCTAATATTTGAATAAAACATTTTTGCGATCCTTTTTGTAGAGGTTTCGGACGAGCGAGTCGAAATGGGCCTTTCAATGGACCCATGGGAATTATAACTGAGTAAAAAGTACAGAAATTGAGGTTTTGCAATATAATTGTGTTGAAAAGTTCCTAATCAATTACATGAAGTCCTAAAATTTGATTAAAACTTGTTTTGTGGTCCTTTTTGTCGAGGTTTCGGACGAGCGGGTCGAAATGGGCCTTTTAATGGACACGTTGGAATTTTAACTGAGTAAAAACTACAGAAATTGAGGTTTTGCAATATAATTGTGTTGAAAAGCTCCTAATCAATTACATGAACTCCTAAAATTTGATTAAAACTTGTTTTGCAGTCCTTTTTGTAGAGGTTTCGGACGAGCGGGTCGAAATGGGCCTTTCAATGGATCCGTTGAAATTTTAACTGAGTAAAAAGTACAGAAATTGAGGTTTTGCAATATAATTGGGTTGAAAAGCTCCTAATCAGTTATTTGAACTCCTAAAATTTGATTAAAACTTGTTTTGCAGTCCTTTTTGTAGAGGTTTCGGACGGGCGGGTCGAAATGGGCCTTTCAATGGACCTGTTGGAATTTTAACTAATTAAAAAGTACATAAATTGAGGTTTTGCAATATAATTGTGTGGAAAATCTCCTAATCAATTACATGATCTCCTAAAATTTGATTAAAACTTGTTTTGCAGTCCTTTTTGTAGGGGTTTCGGACGAGCGGGTCAAAATGGGCCTTTTAATGGACTCGTTGGAATTTTAACTGAGTAAAAAGTACAGAAATTGAGTTTTTGCAATATAATTGTGTGGAAAAGCTCCTAATCTAAGATTTGAACTCCTAATATTTGAATAAAACATTTTTGCGGTCCTTTTTGTAGAGGTTTCGGACGAGCAGGTCTAAATGGGCCTATCAATGGGCCCGTTGGAATTTTAATTGAGTAAAAAGTATAAAATTTAGGTTTTTCAATATAATTGTGTTGAAAAGCTCCTAATGAATTATTTGGACTCCTAAAATTTGATTAAAACTATTTTTGCGGTCCTTTATGTCAAGGTTTCGAACGAGCAGGTCTAAATGAGCCTTTCAATGGACCCGTTAGAATTTTAACTGAGTAAAAAGTACAGAAATTGAGGTTTTGCAATATAATTTTGTTGAAAAGCTCCTAATCAATTACATGAACTACCTAAAATTTGATTAAAACTTTTTTATGGTCCTTTTTATAGAGGTTTCGGACGAGCGGGTCTAAATGGTCCTTTAAATGGACCCGTTGAAATTTTAACTGAGTAAAAAGTACAGAAATTGAGGTTTTGCAATATAACTGTGTTGAAAAGCTCCTAATCAATTATTTGAACTCCTAATAATTGAATAAAACATTTTTGCGGTCCTTTTTGTCGAGGTTTCAGACGAGCAGGTCTAAATGGGCCTTTCAATGGACCCGTTAGAATTTTAACTGAGTAAAAAGTTCAAAAATTGAGGTTTTGCAATATAATTGTGTTGAAAAGCTCCTAATCAATTACATGAACTCCTAAAATTTGATTAAAACTTGTTTTGCAGTCCTTTTTGTAAAGGTTTCGGACGATCGGGTCGAAATGGGCCTTTCAATGGACCCATTGGAATTTTAATTAAGTAAAAAGTACAAAAATTCAGGTTTTGCAATATAATTGTGTTGAAAAGCTCCTAATCAATTATTTGAACTCCTAAAATTTGATTAAAACTTGTTTTGCGGTCCTTTTTGTCGAGGTTTCGGACGAGCAGGTCTAAATGGGCCTTTCAATGGACCCGTTGGAATTATAACTAAGTAAAAAGTACAAAAATTGAGGTTTTGCAATATAATTGTGTTGAAATCTCCTAATCAATTACATGAATTCCTAATATTTGATTAAAAGTTGTTTTGCGGTCCTTTTTTAGAGGTTTCGGACGAGGAGGTCTAAATGGGCCTTCCAATGGACCCGTTGAAATTTTAACTGAGTAAAAAGTACATAAATTGAGGTTTTGCAATATAATTGTGTTGAAAAGCTCCTAATCAATTACATGAACTCCTAAAATTTGATTAAAACGTGTTTTGCAGTCCTTTTTGTAGAGGTTTCGGACGAACGGGTCGAAATGGGCCTTTGAATGGACCCGTTGGAATTTTAACTGAGTAAAAAGTACAGAAAGTGAGGTTTTGCAATATAATTGTGTTGAAAGGCTCCTAATAAATTACATGAACTCCTAACATTTGATTAAAACTTGTTTTGCAGTCCTTTTTGTAAAGGTTTCGGACGATCGGGTCGAAATGGGCCTTTCAATGGACCCATTGGAATTTTAATTAAGTAAAAAGTACAAAAATTCAGGTTTTGCAATATAATTGTGTTGAAAAGCTCCTAATCAATTATTTGAACTCCTAAAATTTGATTAAAACTTGTTTTGCGGTCCTTTTTGTCGAGGTTTCGGACGAGCAGGTCTAAATGGGCCTTTCAATGGACCCGTTGGAATTATAACTAAGTAAAAAGTACAAAAATTGAGGTTTTGCAATATAATTGTGTTGAAATCTCCTAATCAATTACATGAATTCCTAATATTTGATTAAAAGTTGTTTTGCGGTCCTTTTTTAGAGGTTTCGGACGAGGAGGTCTAAATGGGCCTTCCAATGGACCCGTTGAAATTTTAACTGAGTAAAAAGTACATAAATTGAGGTTTTGCAATATAATTGTGTTGAAAAGCTCCTAATCAATTACATGAACTCCTAAAATTTGATTAAAACGTGTTTTGCAGTCCTTTTTGTAGAGGTTTCGGACGAACGGGTCGAAATGGGCCTTTGAATGGACCCGTTGGAATTTTAACTGAGTAAAAAGTACAGAAAGTGAGGTTTTGCAATATAATTGTGTTGAAAGGCTCCTAATAAATTACATGAACTCCTAACATTTGATTAAAACTTGTTTTGCGGTCCTTTTTGTATTGGTTTCGAACGAGCAGGTTTAAATGGGCCTTACAATGGACCCGTTGGAATTTTAACTGAGTAAAAAGTACAGAAATTGAGGTTTTGCAATATAATTGTGTTGAAAATCTCCTAATGAATTACATGAACTCCTAAATTTTAATTAAAACTTGTTTTGCGGACCTTTTTGTAGAGGTTTCGGACGAGCGTGTCGAAATGGGCCTTTCAATGGACCCGTTGGAATTTTAACTGAGTAAAAAGTAAAGAAATTGAGGTTTTGCAATATAATTGTGTTGAAAAGATCCTAATAAGTTATTTTAACTCCTAATATTTGAATAAAACATTTTTGCGGTCCTTTTTGTAGAGGTTTCAAAAGAGTAGGTCTAAATGGGCCTTTCAATGGGCTGGTGGGAATTTGAACTGAGTAAAAAGTATAAAATTGAGGTTTTTCAATATAATTGTGTTGAAAATATCCTAATAATTACATGAATTCTTAAAATTTGATTAAAACTTGTTTTGCGGTCCTTTTTGTAGAGGTTTCGGACGAGCAGGTCTAAATGGGCCTTTCAATGACCTGTTGGAATTTTAACTGAGTAAAAAGTACAGAAATTGAGGTTTTTCAATATAATTGTGTTGAAAAGCTCCTAATCAATTATTTGAACTCTTAAAATTTGATTAAAACTATTTTTGCGGTCCTTTTTGTCGAGTTTTCGGACGGGCGGGTCGAAATGGCCCTTTCAATGGACCCGTTGGAATTTTAAATGAGTAAAAAGTACAAAAATTGAGGTTTTGCTATATAATTGTGTTGAAAAGCTCCTAATAAATTACATGAACTCCTAAAATTTGATTAAAACGTGTTTTGCAGTCCTTTTTGTAGAGGTTTCGGACGAGCGAGTCGAAATGGGCCTTTCAATGGACCTGTTGGAATTTTAACTGAGTAAAATGTACAGAAATTGAGGTTTTGAAATATAATTGTGTTGAAAATCTCCTAATCAATTACATGAAATCCTAAAATTTGATTAAAACTTGTTTTGCAGTCAATTTTGTAGAGGTTTCGGACGAGCGGGTCGAAATGGGCCTTTCAATGGACCTGTTGGAATTTTACTGAGTAAAAAGTACATAAATTGAGGTTTTGCAATATAATTGTGTTGAAAAGTTCCTAATCAATTACACGAACTGCTAAAATTTGATTAAAACTTGTTTTGCAGTCCTTTTTGTAGAGGTCTCGGACGAGCGGGTCGAAATGGGCCTTTTAATGGACCCGTTGGAATTTTAACTGAGTAAAAAGTACATAAATTGAGTTTTTGCAATATAATTGTGTTGAAAAGCTCCTAATCTAAGAATTGAACTCCTAATATTTGAATAAAACATTTTTGCGGTCCTTTTTGTAGAGGTTTCGGACGAGCAGGTCTAAATGGGCCTATCAATGGGCCCGTTGGAATTTTAACTAAGTAAAAAGTATAAAATTGAGGTTTTTCAATATAATTGTGTTGAAAAGCTCCTAATGAATTATTTGAACTCCTAAAATTTGATTAAAACTATTTTTGCGGTCCTTTATGTCAAGGTTTCGAACGAGCAGGTCTAAATGGGCCTTTCAATGGACCCGTTAGAATTTTAACTGAGTAAAAAGTACAGAAATTGAGGTTTTGCAATATAATTTTGTTGAAAAGCTCCTAATGAATTACATGAACTACCTAAAATTTGATTAAAACTTTTTTGTGGTCCCTTTTATAGAGGTTTCGGACGAGCGGGTCGAAATGGTCCTTTAAATGGACCCGTTGGAATTTTAACTGAGTAAAAAGTATAGTAATTGTGGTTTTGCAATATAACTGTGTTGAAAAGCTCCTAATCAATTATTTGAACTCCTAATATTTGTATAAAACATTTTTGCGGTCCTTTTTGTCGAGGTTTCGGACGAGCAGGTCTAAATTGGCCTTTCAATGGACCCGTTAGAATTTTAACTGAGTAAAAAGTACAAAAATTGAGGTTTCGCAATATAATTGTGTTGAAAATCTCCTAATCGATTACATGAACTCCTAAAATTTGATTAAAACTTGTTTTGCAGTCCTTTTTGTAAAGGTTTCGGAGATCGGATCGAAATGGGCCTTTCAGTGGACCCGTTGGAATTTTAACTGAGTAAAAAGTACAAAATTGAGGTTTTGCAATATAATTGTGTTGAAAAGCTCCTAATCAATTATTTGAACTCCTAAAATTTGATTAAAACTTGTTTTGCGGTCGTTTTTGTCGAGGTTTCGGACGAGCAGGTCTAAATGGGCCTTTCAATGGACCCGTTGGAATTTTAACTGAGTAAAAAGTACAGAAATTGAGGTTTTGCAATATAATTGTGTTGAAAAGCTCCTAATAAATTACATGAACTCCTAAAATTTGTTTAAAACTTGTTTTGCGGTCCTTTTTGTAGAGGTTTCGGACGAGCGGGTCGAAATGGGCCTTTTAATGAACAATTTGGAATTTTAACTGAGTAAAAAGTACATAAATTGAGGTTTTGCAATATAATTGTGTTGAAAAGCTCCTAATAAATTACATGAACTCCTAAAATTTGATTAAAACTTGTTTTGCAGTCCTTTTTGTATAGTTTTCGGACGAGCGAGTCGAAATGGGCCTTTCAATGGACCCTTTGGAATTTTAACTGAGTAAAATGTACTGAAATTGAGGTTTTGAAATATAATTGTGTTGAAAAGCTCCTAATCAATTACATGAACTCCTAAAATTTGATTAAAACTTGTTTTGCAGTCCTTTTTCTAGAGGTTTCAGACGAGCGGGTCGAAATGGGCCTTTCAATGGACCTGTTGGAATTTTAACTGAGTAAAAAATACAGAAATTGAGTTTTTGCAATATAATTGTGTTGAAAAGTTCCTAATCAATTACATGAACTCCTAAAATTTGATTAAAACTTGTTTTGCAGTCCTTTTTTGTAGAGGTTCCGGACGAGCGAGTCGAAATGGGCCTTTTAATGGACCCGTTGGAATTTTAACTGAGTAAAAAGTACAGAAATTGAGTTTTTGCAATATAATTGTGTTGAAAAGCTCCTAATCTAAGAATTGAACTCCTAATATTTGAATAAAACATTTTTGCGGTCCTTTTTGTAGAGGTTTCGGACGAGCAGGTCTAAATGGGCCTATCAATGGGCCCGTTGGAATTTTAACTAAGTAAAAAGTATAAAATTGAGGTTTTTCAATATAATTGTGTTGAAAAGCTCCTAATGAATTATTTGAACTCCTAAAATTTGATTAAAACTATTTTTGCGGTCCTTTATGTCAAGGTTTCGAACGAGCAGGTCTAAATGGGCCTTTCAATGGACCCGTTAGAATTTTAACTGAGTAAAAAGTATAGAAAATGAGGTTTTGCAATATAATTTTGTTGAAAAGCTCCTAATCAATTACATGAACTACCTAAAATTTGATTAAAACTTTTTTGTGGTCCTTTTTATAGAGGTTTCGGACGAGCGGGTCGAAATGGTCTTTTAAATGGACCCGTTGGAATTTTAACTGAGTAAAAAGTACAATAATTGGGGTTTTGCAATATAACTGTGTTGAAAAGCTCCTAATCAATTATTTGAACTCCTAATATTTGAATAAAACATTTTTGCGGTCCTTTTTGTCGAGGTTTCGGACGAGCAGGTCTAAATGGGCCTTTCAATGGACCCGTTAGAATTTTAACTGAGTAAAAAGTACAAAAATTGAGGTTTCGTAATATAATTGTGTTGAAAAGCTCCTAATCAATTAAATGAACTCCTAAAATTTGATTAAAACTTGTTTTGCAGTCCTTTTTGTCGAGGTTTCGGACGAGCGGGTCGAAATGGGCCTTTTAATGGACACGTTGGAATTTTAACTGAGTAAAAACTACAGAAATTGAGGTTTTGCAATATAATTGTGTTGAAAAGCTCCTAATCAATTACATGAACTCCTAAAATTTGATTAAAACTTGTTTTGCAGTCCTTTTTGTAGAGGTTTCGGACGAGCGGGTCGAAATGGGCCTTTCAATGGATCCGTTGAAATTTTAACTGAGTAAAAAGTACAGAAATTGAGGTTTTGCAATATAATTGGGTTGAAAAGCTCCTAATCAGTTATTTGAACTCCTAAAATTTGATTAAAACTTGTTTTGCAGTCCTTTTTGTAGAGGTTTCGGACGGGCGGGTCGAAATGGGCCTTTCAATGGACCTGTTGGAATTTTAACTAATTAAAAAGTACATAAATTGAGGTTTTGCAATATAATTGTGTGGAAAATCTCCTAATCAATTACATGATCTCCTAAAATTTGATTAAAACTTGTTTTGCAGTCCTTTTTGTAGGGGTTTGGGTCGAGCGGGTCAAAATGGGCCTTTTAATGGACTCGTTGGAATTTTAACTGAGTAAAAAGTACAGAAATTGAGTTTTTGCAATATAATTGTGTGGAAAAGCTCCTAATCTAAGATTTGAACTCCTAATATTTGAATAAAACATTTTTGCGGTCCTTTTTGTAGAGGTTTCGGACGAGCAGGTCTAAATGGGCCTATCAATGGGCCCGTTGGAATTTTAATTGAGTAAAAAGTATAAAATTTAGGTTTTTCAATATAATTGTGTTGAAAAGCTTCTAATGAATTATTTGGACTCCTAAAATTTGATTAAAACTATTTTTGCGGTCCTTTATGTCAAGGTTTCGAACGAGCAGGTCTAAATGGGCCTTTCAATGGACCCGTTAGAATTTTAACTGAGTAAAAAGTATAGAAATTGAGGTTTTGCAATATAATTTTGTTGAAAAGCTCCTAATCAATTACATGAACTACCTAAAATTTGATTAAAACTTTTTTGTGGTCCTTTTTATAGAGGTTTCGGACGAGCGGGTCTAAATGTTCCTTTAAATGGACCCGTTGGAATTTTAACTGAGTAAAAAGTACAGAAATTGAGGTTTTGCAATATAACTGTGTTCAAAAGCTCCTAATCAATTATTTGAACTCCTAATATTTGAATAAAACATTTTTGCGGTCCTTTTTGTCGAGGTTTCGGACGAGCAGGTCTAAATGGGCCTTTCAAAGGACCCGTTAGAATTTTAACAGAGTAAAAAGTACAAAAATTGAGGTTTTGCAATATAATTGTGTTGAAAAGCTCCTAATCAATTACATGAACTCCTAAAATTTGTTTAAAACTTGTTTTGCGTTCCTTTTTGTAGATGTTTCGGACGAACAGGTGTAAATGGGCCTTTCAATGGACCCGTTGGAATTTTAACTTAGTAAAAAGTACATAAATTGAGGTTTTACAATATAATTGTGTTAAAAAGCTCCTAATAAATTACATGAACTCCTAAAATTTGATTAAAACTTGTTTTGCGGTCCTTTTTTAGAGGTTTCGGACGAGGAGGTCTAAATGGGCCTTTCAATGGACCTGTTGGAATTTTAACTGAGTAAAAAGTACATAAATTGAGGTTTTGCTATATATTTGTGTTGAAAATCTCATAATCAATTATTTGTACTCCTAAAATATGATCAAAACTCGTTTTGCGGTCCTTTATGTAGAGGTTTCGGACGTGCGGGTCTAAATGGGCCTTTTAGTGCACCCGTTGGAATTTTAACTGAATAAAATGTATAAAAATTGAATTTTTGCAATATAATAGTGTTGAAAAGCTCCTAATCATTAATTTGAACCCCTAAAATTTGATTAAAACTTTTTTGCGGTCGTTTTGTATCGGTTTCGGATGTGTAGGTCTATATGGGCCTTCAATGGACCCGTTGAAATTTTAACTGAGTAAAAAGTACAGAAATTGAGGTTTTGCAATATAATTGTGTTGAAAAGCTCCTAATCAATTATTTGAACTCCAAAAATTTGTTTAAAACTTGTTTTGCGTTCCTTTTTGTAGATGTTTCGGACGAACAGGTCTAAATGGGCCTTTCAATAGACCCGTTGGAATTTTAACTGAGTAAAAAGTACAGAAATTGAGGTTTTGCAATATAATTGTGTGGAAAATCTCCTAATCAATTACATGATCTCCTAAAATTTGATTAAAACTTGTTTTGCAGTCCTTTTTGTAGGGGTTTGGGTCGAGCGGGTCAAAATGGGCCTTTTAATGGACTCGTTGGAATTTTAACTGAGTAAAAAGTACAGAAATTGAGTTTTTGCAATATAATTGTGTGGAAAAGCTCCTAATCTAAGATTTGAACTCCTAATATTTGAATAAAACATTTTTGCGGTCCTTTTTGTAGAGGTTTCGGACGAGCAGGTCTAAATGGGCCTATCAATGGGCCCGTTGGAATTTTAATTGAGTAAAAAGTATAAAATTTAGGTTTTTCAATATAATTGTGTTGAAAAGCTTCTAATGAATTATTTGGACTCCTAAAATTTGATTAAAACTATTTTTGCGGTCCTTTATGTCAAGGTTTCGAACGAGCAGGTCTAAATGGGCCTTTCAATGGACCCGTTAGAATTTTAACTGAGTAAAAAGTATAGAAATTGAGGTTTTGCAATATAATTTTGTTGAAAAGCTCCTAATCAATTACATGAACTACCTAAAATTTGATTAAAACTTTTTTGTGGTCCTTTTTATAGAGGTTTCGGACGAGCGGGTCTAAATGTTCCTTTAAATGGACCCGTTGGAATTTTAACTGAGTAAAAAGTACAGAAATTGAGGTTTTGCAATATAACTGTGTTCAAAAGCTCCTAATCAATTATTTGAACTCCTAATATTTGAATAAAACATTTTTGCGGTCCTTTTTGTCGAGGTTTCGGACGAGCAGGTCTAAATGGGCCTTTCAAAGGACCCGTTAGAATTTTAACAGAGTAAAAAGTACAAAAATTGAGGTTTTGCAATATAATTGTGTTGAAAAGCTCCTAATCAATTACATGAACTCCTAAAATTTGTTTAAAACTTGTTTTGCGTTCCTTTTTGTAGATGTTTCGGACGAACAGGTGTAAATGGGCCTTTCAATGGACCCGTTGGAATTTTAACTTAGTAAAAAGTACATAAATTGAGGTTTTACAATATAATTGTGTTAAAAAGCTCCTAATAAATTACATGAACTCCTAAAATTTGATTAAAACTTGTTTTGCGGTCCTTTTTTAGAGGTTTCGGACGAGGAGGTCTAAATGGGCCTTTCAATGGACCTGTTGGAATTTTAACTGAGTAAAAAGTACATAAATTGAGGTTTTGCTATATATTTGTGTTGAAAATCTCATAATCAATTATTTGTACTCCTAAAATATGATCAAAACTCGTTTTGCGGTCCTTTATGTAGAGGTTTCGGACGTGCGGGTCTAAATGGGCCTTTTAGTGCACCCGTTGGAATTTTAACTGAATAAAATGTATAAAAATTGAATTTTTGCAATATAATAGTGTTGAAAAGCTCCTAATCATTAATTTGAACCCCTAAAATTTGATTAAAACTTTTTTGCGGTCGTTTTGTATCGGTTTCGGATGTGTAGGTCTATATGGGCCTTCAATGGACCCGTTGAAATTTTAACTGAGTAAAAAGTACAGAAATTGAGGTTTTGCAATATAATTGTGTTGAAAAGCTCCTAATCAATTATTTGAACTCCAAAAATTTGTTTAAAACTTGTTTTGCGTTCCTTTTTGTAGATGTTTCGGACGAACAGGTCTAAATGGGCCTTTCAATAGACCCGTTGGAATTTTAACTGAGTAAAAAGTACAGAAATTGTGGTTTTGCAATATAATTGTGTTGAAAAGCTCCTAATAAATTACATGATCTCCTAAAATTTGTTTAAAACTTGTTTTGCGGTCCTTTTTGTAGAGGTTTCGGACGAGCAGGTCGAAATGGGCCTTTTAATGAACAATTTGGAATTTTAACTGAGTAAAAAGTACATAAATTGAGGTTTTGCAATATAATTGTGTTGAAAAGCTCCTAATAAATTACATGAACTCCTAAAATTTGATTAAAACTTGTTTTGCAGTCCTTTTTGTATAGGTTTCGGACGAGCGAGTCGAAATGGGCCTTTCAATGGACCCTTTGGAATTTTAACTGAGTAAAATGTACTGAAATTGAGGTTTTGAAATATAATTGTGTTGAAAAGCTCCTAATCAATTACATGAACTCCTAGAATTTGATTAAAACTTGTTTTGCAGTCCTTTTTCTAGAGGTTTCGGACGAGCGGGTCGAAATGGGCCTTTCAATGGACCCGTTGGAATTTTAACTGAGTAAAAAATACAGAAATTGAGTTTTTGCAATATAATTGTGTTGAAAAGTTCCTAATCAATTACATGAACTCCTAAAATTTGATTAAAACTTGTTTTGCAGTCCTTTTTTGTAGAGGTTCCGGACGAGCGAGTCGAAATGGGCCTTTTAATGGACCCGTTGGGATTTTAACTGAGTAAAAAGTACAGAAATTGAGTTTTTGCAATATAATTGTGTTGAAAAGCTCCTAATCTAAGAATTGAACTCCTAATATTTGAATAAAACATTTTTGCGGTCCTTTTTGTAGAGGTTTCGGACGAGCAGGTCTAAATGGGCCTATCAATGGGCCCGTTGGAATTTTAACTAAGTAAAAAGTATAAAATTGAGGTTTTTCAATATAATTGTGTTGAAAAGCTCCTAATGAATTATTTGAACTCCTAAAATTTGATTAAACTATTTTTGCGGTCCTTTATGTCAAGGTTTCGAACGAGCAGGTCTAAATGGGCCTTTCAATGGACCCGTTAGAATTTTAACTGAGTAAAAAGTACAGAAATTGAGGTTTTGCAATATAATTTTGTTGAAAAGCTCCTAATCAATTACATGAACTACCTAAAATATGATTAAAACTTTTTTGTGGTCCTTTTTATAGAGGTTTCGGACGAGCGGGTCGAAATGGTCCTTTAAATGGACCCGTTGGAATTTTAACTGAGTAAAAAGTACAGTAATTGAGGTTTTGCAATATAACTGTGTTGAAAAGCTCCTAATCAATTATTTGAACTCCAAAAATTTGTTTAAAACTTGTTTTGCGTTCCTTTTTGTAGATGTTTCGGACGAACAGGTCTAAATGGGCCTTTCAATAGACCCGTTGGAATTTTAACTGAGTAAAAAGTACAGAATTTGAGGTTTTGCAATATAATTGTGTTGAAAAGCTCCTAATAAATTACATGAACTCCTAAATTTTGATTAAAACTTGTTTTGCGGCCCTTTTTGTCGAGGTTTCGGACGAGCAGGTCTAAATGGGCCTTTCAATGTACCCGTTGGAATTTTAACTGAGTTAAAAGTACATAAATTGAGGTTTTGCAATATAATTGTGTTGAAAAGCTCCTAATCAATTACATGAACTCCTAAAATTTGATTAAAACTTGTTTTGCAGTCCTTTTTGTAAAGGTTTCGGACGATCGGGTCGAAATGGGCCTTTCAATGGACCCGTTGGAATTTTAACTGAGTAAAAAGTACAAAATTGAGGTTTTGCAATATAATTGTGTTGAAAAGCTCCTAATCAATTATTTGAACTCCTAAAATTTGATTAAAACTTGTTTTGTGGTCGTTTTTGTCGAGGTTTCGGACGAGCAGGTCTAAATGGGCCTTTCAATGGACCCGTTGGAATTTTAACTGAGTAAAAAGTACAGAAATTGAGGTTTTGCAATATAATTGTGTTGAAAAGCTCCTAATAAATTACATGATCTCCTAAAATTTGTTTAAAACTTGTTTTGCGGTCCTTTTGTAGAGGTTTCGGACGAGCGGGTCGAAATGGGCCTTTTAATGAACAATTTGGAATTTTAACTGAGTAAAAAGTACATAAATTGAGGTTTTGCAATATAATTGTGTTGAAAAGCTCCTAATAAATTACATGAACTCCTAAAATTTGATTAAAACTTGTTTTGCAGTCCTTTTTGTATAGGTTTCGGACGAGCGAGTCGAAATGGGCCTTTCAATGGACCCTTTGGAATTTTAACTGAGTAAAATGTACTGAAATTGAGGTTTTGAAATATAATTGTGTTGAAAAGCTCCTAATCAATTACATTAACTCCTAGAATTTGATTAAAACTTGTTTTGCAGTCCTTTTTCTAGAGGTTTCGGACGAGCGGGTCGAAATGGGCCTTTCAATGGACCCGTTGGAATTTTAACTGAGTAAAAAATACAGAAATTGAGTTTTTGCAATATAATTGTGTTGAAAAGTTCCTAATCAATTACATGAACTCCTAAAATTTGATTAAAACTTGTTTTGCAGTCCTTTTTTTTAGAGGTTCCGGACGAGCGAGTCGAAATGGGCCTTTTAATGGACCCGTTGGAATTTTAACTGAGTAAAAAGTACATAAATTGAGGTTTTTCAATATAATTGTGTTGAAAAGCTCCTAATCAATTATTTGAACTCCTAATATTTGAATAAAACATTTTTGCGTTCCTTTTTGTAGAGGTTTCAGACGAGCGGGTCGAAATGAGCCTTTCAATGGACCCGTTGGAATTTTAACTGAGTAAAAAGTATAAAATTGAGGTTTTTCAATATAATTGTGTTGAAAAGCTCCTAATCAATTATTTGAACTCTTAAAATTTGATTAAAACTATTTTTGCGGTCCTTTTTGTCGAGTTTTCGGACGGGCGGGTCGAAATGGCCCTTTCAATGGACCTGTTGGAATTTTAAATGAGTAAAAAGTACAAAAATTGAGGTTTTGCTATATAATTGTGTTGAAAAGCTCCTAATAAATTACATGAACTCCTAAAATTTGATTAAAACGTGTTTTGCAGTCCTTTTTGTATAGGTTTCGGACTAGAGAATCGAAATGGGCCTTTCAATGGACCCGTTGGAATTTTAACTGAGTAAAAATAATAGAGATTGAGGTTTTGCAAAATAATTGTGTTGAAAAGATCCTAATCAATTATTTGAACTCCTAAAATTTGTTTAAAACTTGTTTTGCGGTCCTTTTTGTAGAGTATTCGGACGAGCGGGTCGAAATGGGCCTTTTAATGGACAATTTGGAATTTTAACTGAGTAAAAAGTACAGAAATTGAGGTTTTGCAATATAATTGTGTTGAAAAGCTCCTAATCAATTACATGAACTCCTAAAATTTGATTAAAACATGTTTTGCAGTCCTTTTTGTAGTGGTTTCGGACGAGCGGGTCGAAATGGGCCTTTCAATGGACCCGTTGAAATTTTAACTGAGTAAAAAGTACAGAAATTGAGGTTTTGCAATATAATTGTGTTGAAAAGCTCCTAATCAATAACATGAACTCTTAAAATTTGATTAAAACTTGTTTTGCAGTCCTTTTTGTAGAGGTTTCGGACAGGCGGGTCGAAATGGGCCTTTCAATGGACGTGTTGGAATTTTAACTGAGTAAAAAGTACAGAAATTGAGGTTTTGCAATATAATTGTGTTGAAAATCTCCTAATCAATTACATGATCTTCTACAATTTGATTAAAACTTGTTTTGCAGTCCTTTTTGTGGGGGTTTGGGTCGAGCGGGTCAAAATGGGCCTTTTAATGGACCTGTTGGAATTTTAATTGAGTAAAAAGTACATAAATTGAGTTTTTGCAATATAATTGTGTTGAAAAGCTCCTAATCTAAGATTTGAACTCCTAATATTTGAATAAAACATTTTTGCGGTCCTTTTTGTAGAGGTTTCAGACGAGCGGGTCAAAATGAGCCTTTCAATGGACCCGTTGGAATTTTAACTGAGTAAAAAGTATAAAATTGAGGTTTTTCAATATAATCGTGTTGAAAAGCTCCTAATCAATTATTTGAATTCTTAAAATTTGATTAAAACTATTTTTGCGGTCCTTTTTGTCGAGTTTTCGGACGTGCGGGTCGAAATGGCCCTTTCAATGGACCCGTTGGAATTTTAAATGAGTAAAAAGTACAAAAATTGAGGTTTTGCAATATAATTGTGTTGAAAAGCTCCTAATAAATTACATGAACTCCTAAAATTTGATTAAAACGTGTTTTGCAGTCCTTTTTGTATAGGTTTCGGACGAGAGAATCGAAATGGGCCTTTCAATGGACCCGTTGGAATTTTAACTGAGTAAAAATATTAGAGATTGAGGTTTTGCAAAATAATTGTGTTGAAAAGCTCCTAATCAATTATTTGAACTCCTAAAATTTGTTTAAAACTTGTTCTGCGGTCCTTTTTGTAGAGGTTTCGGACGAGCGGGTCGAAATGGGCCTTTTAATGGACAATTTGAAATTTTCACTGAGTAAAAAGCACAAAAATTGAGGTTTTGCAATATAATTGTGTTGAAAAGCTCCTAATCAATTACATGAACTCCTAAAATTTGATTAAAACATATTTTGCAGTCCTTTTTGTAGAGGTTTCGGACAAGCGGGTCGAAATGGGCCTTTCAATGGACCCGTTGAAATTTTAACTGAGTAACAAGTACAGAAATTGAGGTTTTGCAATATAATTGTGTTGAAAAGCTCCTAATCAGTTATTTGAACTCCTAAAATTTGATTAAAACTTGTTTTGCAGTCCTTTTTGTAGAGGTTTCGGACGGGCGGGTCGAAATGGGCCTTTCAATGGACCCGTTGGAATTTTAACTGAGTAAAAAGTACAGAAATTGAGGTTTTGCAATATAATTGTGTTGAAAAGCTCCTAATCAATAACATGAACTCCTAAAATTTGATTAAAACTTGTTTTGCAGTCCTTTTGTAGAGGTTTCGGACGAGAGAGACGAAATGGGCCTTTCAATGGACTCGTTGGAATTTTAACCGAGTAAAAATAACAAAAATTGAGGTTTTGCAATATAATTGTGTTGAAAAGCTCCTAATCAATTACATGAACTCCTAATATTTGATTAAAACTTGTTTTGCAGTGCTTTTGTACAGGTTTCGGACGAGCCGGTCGAAAAGGGCCTTTCAATGGACCCGTTGGAATTTTAACTGAGTAAAAAGTACAGAAATTGAGGTTTTGCAATATAATTGTGTTGAAAAGCTCCTAATCAATTACATGAACTCCTAAAATTTTATTAAAATTTGTTTTGCAGTCGTTTTTGTAGAGGTTTCGGACGAGCGGGTCGAAATGGGCCTTTCAATGGACCCATTGAAATTTTAACTGAGTAAAAAGTACAAAAATTGAGGTTTTGCAATATAATTGTGTTGAAAAGCTCCTAATCAGTTATTTGAACTCCTAAAATTTGATTAAAACTTGTTTTGCAGTCCTTTTGTAGAGGTTTCGGACGGGCGGGTCAAAATGGGCCTTTCAATGGACCCGTTGGAATTTTAACTGAGTAAAAAGTACAGAAATTGAGGTTTTGCAATATAATTGTGTTGAAAAGCTCCTAACCAATTACATGAACTCCTAAAATTTAATTAAAACCTGTTTTGTAGGGGTTTCGGACGAACGGGTCGAAATGGGCCTTTTAATGGACCCGTTGGAACTTTTGATGAAAAAAGGCATGCGCATGAACTAGCTATATCATGCTAACCCGTTGGAACTTTAACTGTGTAAAAAGTACAGAAATTGAGTTTTTGCAATATAATTGTGTTTAAAAGCTCCTAATATATTATTTGAACTCCTAATATTTGAATAAAACATTTTTGCGGTCCTTTTTGTAGAGGATTCGGACGAGCAGGTCTAAATGGGCCTATCAATGGGCCCGTTGGAATTTTAACTGAGTAAAAAGTATAAAATTGAGGTTTTTCAATATAATTGTGTTGAAAAGCTCCTAATCAATTATTTGAACTCCTAAAATTTTATTAAAACTATTTTTGCGGTCCTTTTTGTCAAGGTTTCGGACGACCAATTCTAAATGGGCCTTTCAATGGACCCGTTAGAATTTTAACTGAGTAAAAAGTACAGAAATTGAGGTTTTGCAACATAATTGTGTTGAAAAGCTCATATTCAATTACATGAACTACCTAAAATTTGATTAAAACTTTTTTTGTGGTCATTTTTATAGAGGTTTCGGACGAGCAGGTCTAAATGGTCCTTTCAATGGACCCGTTGGAAATTTAACTGAGTAATAAGTACAGAAATTGAGGTTTTGCAATATAATTGTGTTGAAAAGCTCCTAATCAATTACATGAACTCCTAAAATTAGATTAAAACGTGTTTTGCAGTCCTTTTTGTAGAGGTTTCGGAAGAGCGGGTCGAAATAGGCCTTTGAATGGACCCGTTTGAATTTTAACTGAGTAAAAAGTACAGAAATTGAGGTTTTGCAATATAATTGTGTTGAAAAGCTCCTAATCAATTACATGAACTCCTAAAATTTGATTAAAACTTGTTTTGCAGTCCTTTTGTAGAGGTTTCGGACGAGCTGGTCGAAATGGGCCTTTCAATGGACCCGTTGGAATTTTAACTGAGTAAAAAGTACAGAAATTGAGGTTTTGCAATATAATTGTGTTGAAAAGCTCCTAAAAAATTACATGAACTCCTAAAATTTGATTAAAACTTGTTTTGCAGTCATTTTTGTATAGGTTTCGGACGAGCGGGTCGAAATGGGCCTTTCAATGGACCCATTGGAATTTTAACTGGGTAAAAAGTACAGAAATTGAGGTTTTGCAATGTAATTGTGTTGAAAAGCTCCTAATCAATTATTTGAACTCCTAATATTTGAATAAAACATTTTTGACGTCCTTTTTGTCGAGGTTTCGGACGAGCAGGTCTAAATGGGCATTTCAATGTACCCGTTAGAATTTTAACTGAGTAAAAAGTACAGAAATTGAGGTTTTGCAATATAATTGTGTTGAAAAGCACCTAATAAATTACATGAACTCGTAAAATTTGATTAAAACTTGTTTTGCAATCCTTTTTGTAAAGGTTTCGGACGAGCGGGTCGAAATGGGCCTTTCAATGGACCCGTTGGAATATTATAAGAGTAAAAAGTACAGAAATTGAGGTTTTACAATATAATTGTGTTGAAAAGCTCCTAATCAATTATTTGAACTCCTAAAATTTGATTAAAACTTGTTTTGCGGTCCTTTTTGTCAAGGTTTCGGACAAGCAGGTCTAAATGGGCCTTTCAATAGACCCGTTGGAATTTTAGCTGAGTAAAATGTACAGAAATTGAGGTTTTGCAATATAATTATGTTGAAAATATCCTAATCAATTACATGAATTCCTAAAATTTGATTAAAACTTGTTTTGCGGTCCTTTTTGTAGAGGTTTCGGACAAGCAGGTTTAAATGGGCCTTTCAATGGACCTGTTGGAATTTTAACTGAGTAAAAAGTACAGAAATTGAGGTTTTGCAATATAATTGTGTTGAAAAGCTCCTAATCAATTATTTGAACTCCTAATATTTGAATAAAACATTTTTGCGGTCCTTTTTGTAGAGGTTTCGAACGAGCAGGTCTAAATGGGCCTATCAATGGGCCCGTTGGAATCTTAAGTGAGTAAAAAGTATAAAATTGAGGTTTTTCAATATAATTGTGTTGAAAAGCTCCTAATCAATTATTTGAACTCCTACAAATTGATTAAGACTATTTTTGCGGTCCTTTTTGTCGAGGTTTCGGACGAGCAGGTGTAAATGGGCCTTTTAATGGACCCGTTAGAATTTTAACTAAGTAAAAAGTACAGAAATTGAGGTTTTGCAATATAATTGTGTTGAAAAGCTCCTAATCAATTACATGAACTCCTAAAATTTGATTAAAACTTTTTTGTGGTCCTTTTTGTGTAGGTTTCGGACGAGCGGGTCTAAATGGGCCTTTCAATGGACCCGTTGAAATTTTAACTGAGTAAAAAGTACAGAAATTGAGGTTTTGCAATATAATTGTGTTGAAAAGCTCCTAATCAATTATTTGAACTTCTAAAATTTGATTAAAACTTGTTTTGCGGTCCTTTTTGTAGAGGTTTCGGACGAGCAAGTCTAAATGGGCCTTTCAATGGACCCGTTGAAATTTTAACTGAGTAAAAAGTACAGAAATTGAGGTTTTGCTATATAATTGTGTTGAAAAGATCCTAATCAATTACATGAACTCCTAAAATTTGATTAAAACTTGTTTTGCAGTCCTTTTTGTAGAGGTTTCGGACGAGCGGGTTGAAATGGGCCTTTCAATGGACTCGTTGGAATTTTAACTGAGTAAAAAGTACAGAAATTGCGGTTTTTCAATACAATTGTGTTGAAAATCTCCTAATCAATTACATGAACTACCTAAAATTTGATTAAAACTTTTTTGTGGTCCTTTTTATAGAGGTTTCGGACGAGCGAGTCTAAATGGGCCTTTCAATGGACCCGTTGGAATTTTAACTGAGTAAAAAGTATAAAAATTGAATTTTTGCAATATAATTGTGTTGAAAAGGTCCTTATCATTTATTTGAACTCCTAAAATTTGATTAAAACTTGTTTTGTGGTCCTTTTTGTAGAGGTTTCAGACGAGCGGGTCGAAATGATCCTTTCAATGGACCCGTTGGAATTTTAACTAAGTAAAAAGTATAAAATTGAGGTTTTTCAATATAATTGTGTTGAAAAGTTCCTAATCAATTATTTGAACTCTTAAAATTTGATTAAAACTATTTTTGCGGTCCTTTTTGTCGAGTTTACGGACGGGCGGGTCGAAATGGGCCTTTCAATGGACCCGTTAGAATTTTAAATGAGTGAAAAGTACAGAAATTGAGGTTTTGCAATATAATTGTGTTGAAAAGCTCCTAATAAATTACATGAACTCCTAAAATTTGATTAAAACCTGTTTTGCATTCCTTTTTGTAGAGGTTTCGGACGAGAGAATCGAAATGGGCCTTTCAATGGACCCGTTGGAATTTTAACTGAGTAAAAATAACAGAGATTGAGGTTTTGCAATATAATTGTGTTGAAAAGCTCCTAATCAATTATTTGAACTCCTAAAATTTGTTTAAAACTTGTTTTGCGGTCCTTTTTGTAGAGGTTTCGGACGAGCGGGTCGAAATGGGCCTTTTAATGGACAATTTGGAATTTTAACTGAGTAAAAAGTACAGAAATTGAGGTGTTGCAATATAATTGTGTTGAAAAGCTCCTAATCAATTACATGAACTCCTAAAATTTGATTAAAACTTGTTTTGCAGTCCTTTTTTTAGAGGTTTCGGACGAGCGGGTCGAAATCGGCCATTCAATGGACCCGTTTAATTTTTTTTTTGAAGAAAAGGCCTCATTAAAAACCCCTACTACTGTCCTTCAAGCAGAGCTAGAGGACCCTAAAAAGGGGAAAAGAGTGCCCAAATATTATTAATCAATAATGATGTGTTACAAAATGTTTTATACAATGTGGGACATCCGAATTAAATGACGTAGAAGTCATAGAATTCAGCGAAGAGGTAGCCAAAGTTTGGGCTATAGTATTTGCCTCACGGCGTACAAAAGTAATAGAAATAAAGTCGAAGTCGTGAAGAGCAGCTTGTATCTGGAGAATAGTTGGTCCCATAGTAGAGAGGTCCTGAGCAGGATTGTTGATCCTATTTGCGAGAGAAGCGCAGTCAGTTTCAATCAAAACACGAGTCCAACCTTGAGATCGGGCAAAGGTGAGACCAGCTAGAATGCTTTCCCCTTCACTGGTGATAGCGTCCTGACAGCTACCAAGAGGGAAAGCAAGACCACCCACGACTGCTCCTGCAGAATCACGAGCAACAACGCCGACGGCTGCTGCACGAGTTGATGGGTTAAAGGCTCCGTCCACATTTATTTTGATATGAATAGGCGGAGG
Organism: Hibiscus trionum; assembly: GCA_030270665.1. Classification (NCBI taxonomy): domain Eukaryota; kingdom Viridiplantae; phylum Streptophyta; class Magnoliopsida; order Malvales; family Malvaceae; genus Hibiscus; species Hibiscus trionum. The sequence goes on from BSYR01000007.1 coordinate 20,423,284, forward strand.
AAATGTGCGAGAAGGATTAGGAAATGTAGATGGAGCTGAGTCAAACGAATTTAAAGATTTACAAAATTCATCATGTAAACTAATTGAGTTAACAACAATTAGCCATGGAGGTTGTAAATGGTGGTTGTGAGCCCAATCATTTCGTCTGTTCCATATATTCCATAAAACAGTAAGGAAGAGACCAAATTTATCAGAGGAAATAGTAGAAGCTGCTTCCTCTAACCATTGCATGGGCGTAAGAGCTAAACTCTTATACATAGAGATAGGGATACCACTAATTTGGAGAGCTTCCGATGCCCCGGGGCAGTCACGAAGCGCATGAAGGATTGATTCCGAATGGCTACCACAGATAGAGCAAGACCCCGAACTAGGGGAAAAGGCTTGCTTTTTTAGATCCAACAGGTAAAGCATCAGAGAAGCCATACGCCAGCCAAAAGTTTTAACTTTGGGTAAAGTTTTGATTTTGGATAAAAACTTCCAAAAACGAGTTGGTGATGAAGGTTGGGTTATTGAACATTGTAAGAAAATATATCCAGAACGGACTGAGTAAATACCCAAGTCGTTGGGAGACCAGAGTATTGAGTCACGATGATCATTTATGATGGGGATACGGAGAATGGCATCGGCATCAATTGGATTGAAATAATTGTTTATCTTAACCGTATCCCAGGCAGTTTGGTTGCGTATCATAAAATCACGACATCGAGAATGAAATTCATCGGAGATTTCGTAATCCCCAGTAAGCTCAATCGGGGAAGACCCTCCCCATATATCTTTGTGTATTCTAATATTACTGTTTATGCCAGGGCGGTGAAGAAAGCCGGGGAGAAGATGCTGAATAGCGTTGTATATACCTTGCCAAGCGAAGGAGCCCCTGTTGGGTTTTGGTGCATCCAAAATGTTGCCGGAAGGAAAATATTTAGAACGGTAAATTTGTCCTAGTAAGGATTCTGGTTCACAGATTAGTTTCCAAATTTGCTTGCCCAAGAGAGCAATGTTAAAGTCGTGTAAATCCTTAAAACCCATGCCGCCAGCAGATTTAGGTAAGCATATCCGATTCCAAGGTAACATATGCCAACCTTTTTTGTTGGATTTACCAGTCCACCAGTACTGACGGATTGATGTAGTCATGTCATCTATGATATTTTGTGGCAGTAGATAGCAAGACATAACATATTGTGGGAGAGATTATAAGACAGCTTTGATGAAAATCTCTCGGCCACTAAAGGATAGAAGATGTTTGTCCCAACTAGAGAGACGATCATGGACTTTATCACGGACAAAACCTAAAGATTCAGTTTTATTTTTCCCAATTAGGAGCGGGATACCTAGGTATATGCCAGGGTTAGTAACCTCGCGTACTTGTAGGAGGCTGTTGATCTCATTTCTTGTTGCCGATGGTGTACGCGGATTTTAGAAAATTGTTGACTTCTCAAAATTGACTGCTTGACCAGATGCATAAGCATATGTTTGAAGAGCATTTTTCAGAAGGGACGCTTCAGACCGATTAGTATTTATAAATACCATACAATCATCAGCAAAAAGAAGGTGATTGACTTTGGGCCCATGCTTACTAGCGCCTAGTCCTGGAAGTATTTTAGTTTGTTGAGCAGCAGCTAAGTAAGCTGAGAGGCCTTGAGTACAGAAGAGAAAGAGGAAAGGGGATAGAGGATCCCCCTGGAGAAGACCTCGTTGAGGTTGAAAAGTTGGTGAAAACGAGTTATTAATTTTAACTGAAAAGGAGACTGTAGTAATGCAGCGCATTATAAGCTCGATCCATTCGGATGCAAAGCCCATACGTTCCATTACATTTGCGAGAAAAGACCATTCTACTCTATCGAAAGCTTTTTCCATGTCTAGCTTGAGAGCAGCTCCTTGAGAGGATTTGGTAGCTCCTGAGTTAATATTGTGGATAATTTCATGAGCAACAAGGATGTTGTCAGATATGTTGCGTCCCTGGACAAAGGCTGCTTGATTAGGGCTAATGCATAGAGGAATAGCCTGTTTCATTCTGTTGACTATTGTTTTGGCAACAATTTTATAGAGTACAGTGCAGAGGCTGATTGGTCTAAGATGTTTCATGGAGGTTGGGTCCTGTACTTTAGGTATTAATACCAAAATTGTTTTGTTTACTGAGGTCATATTAGCGTTGCCGTTTAATAGGTTAATACAAAGGTTAATAACATCGTCTCCCACTGTATCCCAGTGTTGTCTAAAGAAGCTACTGGGTAGACCATCCGCGCCGGGAGCTTTCCTAGGGTCAATATCTTTAAAAGCATGAAGAATTTCCTCTCTAGTGAACGCCTTTAGAAGGTTTTCATTCATTGAAGAATCGATGGAGGGGTGAATTTTGTCAAGAATGATGTTCGAGATTTGGGGTCTAGATGTTGTGAACAGGTTTTGGAAGTAATCAGAAGCGATATTCATAATGTCCGATTCGGAAGTGCGCCAAATGGAATTGGCATCATAAAGGCCTATGATTGAATTTTTCTTGTTCCTATTGGAAGCTCGAGCATGGAAGAACTTGGTGTTTTTGTCCCCTTGGGAGAGCCAAAGAGTTCGGGATCTTTGAGCCCAATAAACTTCTTGCTCTGTTAAAAGTTTATTTAATTCAGTTCTATAATTTAAGTAAACTTGTTCATTTGTGACTGTTAAAGGACGGCATAGTAATTTATTTATTTTTTTAGTGAGAAACTTAATTCGTCCGGTAGATTTAAAACGTTGTTCGTTTTGCCATTCTTCTAGATAAGTACCTACCGCTTCAATTTTGTTTATGGCTGTTCCGGGGGTATCGGCCCATGCCCTTTTAATTGTTTGGATATTATCTTTATTATTTGCCCAGCAACTTTCGAATCTGAAATTCTTGGGAGGTTGTATTTTGGGTGTAGTAGACGTAGTATCTAATTCGAGGAGAAGGAAACAATGATCAGATTTAGCAACATATTCAGTGGTGATTCGGTGAGAAGGGAAGAGATCTTGCCATTCAGAATTAGCGATAAAACGGTCTAATCTTTCGTGTATTACCGGGGTTAAGGGACCCACTTTTGTCCATGTGAACCAACCTGAAGTTGGCTTACAATCAAAGAGGTTGTTTCGAGTTAAACAATTGCGAAAATTTTTAATTTGGGATCGAGCTCTACGTGGTCCCCCTTGTTTTTCCGAATCCGTTAAGATTTCATTGAAATCTCCACCGAGAAGCCAAGGGTTATGTTTAGTAGAAGGGTATAAAGAATCAATTAGTTCCCATGTTTTATATTTTTGGCTAGTTTCCGGAAAACCATGCATACCAGTGAAAAACATCGTGTAGTTATTCATTGTAATTTGAGTATGAATGTAACGCGCCGAATAGGAAATTAAGCTTATATTAATGTTGTTTGCAGCAAATATGGAAATACCGGAACACCCTTCCGTAGGGGAAATAGAAATAATGTCTAACATACCTAATGAAAGACATAAGCGGTTACATTCCGCATTATTTATTTTGGTTTCGCATAGGAAGATAATATCGGGGTTGGTGCGTTGGATATAGGACCGGAGATGTTGTACCGTCGGAGCTTGTCCAAGGCCCTGACAGTTCCAGCATAGGATCCTCATTTTGCTCGGCGGGGCTGTGAATCAGCCGCCGCCGGAGAGTTTTTAGAGCTGCCCATCCCAGCTTTTGGAGTAGATCCTGACTGTTTGGATTTTTTCGGCGGGAGCGATACTTGTATTGGGGAGTGCCGTTTCATGCCTCGGTTTGTTTGGGTCGGTGCAGGTGCGGGTGCTGGTACAGGAACAGGTGCAGGGGCTGCATCATTCGGGTAAGTTTTAAGTAACCACTGATTAAAGTCATTGAATATTGTATCAGTGGGTTTAGCGGGTGCTGCTAGGGACACCATCATCAGCCGTGGTGTCCCAATCATCATCAGACCCATCCTCCGGAATGGGATAGATTGTGTTCAGGGGTTGGGGCACAAGAGGAGCTTTTTGTTTCAAATCAGTAGCGGGGGGATCTTTGTCAGAGTTGGGGCCATCATCCATGGTCGTGTCGACATTTTGGGCTTCATCATTTGCTTGTTCCGTAAATGAGGCGGCATCGCCTTCATTTTGAGAGCCTTGAAATTGGAGATTGAATGTAGTTAGAAACTGATAACTACTTATATAATGGACGAGTAGGGAGTAAATTGAATTACCCATATTGTTATGTTCGTTGGTAGGAGCTACAGGATTGGCCGGGGCTGCTGGGATATTCATTGGTGCTACTACGGGAAAAGCAGAGGGTAAATATTTTGATAGAAGACTTGTGATGTGAAAACAAATAAAGAGAGATGTAATTTTGAAAGTTAATGTAAAATTACCATTCACTGGAGGGATGTTTGGATTCAGATTCGGTTCCACATTGCGGATACGCCCACGAATTCCAACTGGGCGACGTCTAGGAGGTAGGTAACGGAGCCATTCTCCATATTGTAATTTGTAGGGATCGAGTGAAGATCGGATAGGGCAGTTCTCATAGGTGTGACTGATAATACCACAGCCAGGACAGAGGGTTGGGAGTCTTTCATACTGAATACGGCACATGATTTTGTTTTCACCCGATCCAATAAAGACAAATCGGGTGACAGGCTTTGTGATATTAAGCAGAATTTCAACTCGAAGGAAGTCTTTCATGTTCCCCTCAACTTCTCGGGTATCCGTCCGTAGGGCATTGCCAACCATAGATCCTAGCGCATGTCCCACCAGATGGGATCGATCAACATCCTCATAAAGGGAAGCAGGGAGGGAGAATATTCGGATCCAAATTCGCATTGAGCTGAAATCGTAATCACTTAGAGCTTTGGCTGGATCATATTCAGTAACTGCTAGCCATTCATCCTTGTACAGCCAAGGACCACGGTTGAGGATCTCGTAGCAATGTTTGATTTCTTTGAACTTAATTTTGAGGAAGTTGTCTTGAATGACTGATATAGATACGACATCATTAGGCTTCCAGATTCCTTCAAACGCGTTGATAACAGCATAAATGTCTATCACTTTAGACGATATGAATCGTCCGAGAACAAAAAGCTTGGGATCTTCCTTGATAATGTCCCAACCGAAGTCAGGAGTGTAGAGTAGTTCAGCTTCTTCGTTGGTAAGGTTAATAGAGTTGAGTTGTGGGATTGAGGAGGAAGAAGCCATCTCGAGGGTTTGTAAGATTGGAACAGTAGAATGATAAGGTAAAAATTGTGAGATGGAATTAAAGTAGTGGGCATATATAACGAAGAACATTGAGAGATATGAAATAAGGGAAGTAAATTGAAGAGATTTATTAAAAGTAATTAAATAAAGTAAGGAAGAGAAACTTTTAATATCAAAGAGGAAAGATTGAAAATAATTTTCTTTAATTGATCTATTTAATTTATTAAGGGAAAGAAAACTATTATAGTTATTTAAAGATGGCATAAATTGGGCGTAAATGTAGGAATTTTGCCTTATATAATAATATAGTATAAATTTTATATTGAAAAGTAAGTATAATGAGTAATTAAGGATTGGAAAGCTAGAAATTAGGGATTTATATATGATAGCTGGAGCTTCTTTTATATTAAAATTAGGTGAAATAAAATATAAGTTATAGAAAATATATTTAGGAATTATTAATAACGGAAAATCATAATTAGTTATACAAAGGAAAGGAAAATTTAATAGCATAGATGTAACGGGAGGAAAGGCAAAGATTATGGGATAGTTGTTTTGTATAGAGTTAAATTGTATTAAATAGACTTTATATAAAAAGACAAATTTAAGGTAGTAGTAATTCAAAAACCTTGATAAATGCGGATTAATAGTATTATTAATAGTAATAAATAAAATCGTTAATAAAGGAGATATTTGAAAAGTGTAGTTGATTATAGGAGTTGAAAAGATTTGGTTGAGTGAAAGAGTTTTGACTTTAAGATTTGGTGAAAACCTGGGGATAAAGACTATTGATTTTAGGGTTGTATGTTGCCAATAAAATTGGCAAAAGATTGGGGAAAATATAATGATTATACTTTTGAAATTTGTAGAAGTGAAAGAAAAATAGATATCCCTTGTATGTAGGGTAGGTATAAAATCCCTTGATAGGGCTAGAGAAAGATCACCTGAAAAGGTGTAATATGGAAAGCGATATATAATAGCGATAGAATATAAGTTGAGATGCATCAAATAACATACATAAAGCTTGTAAGCATAGAGAGAAATGTATAAAGCATGGTAGTAACCTATAAGCATACATCTAATAACAGAGAGCAGATCTAGAGGTATACATCTATAATCAGATATAAACCCTAAAGACATGCATCTAATAATAGAAGATAACCAGATAAAAGCAAAAGGGAGAGAGAGAGCAAGAGGAAAGCAGGATAACATAATTACAAACCATGGGAGAGAGAGAGGCGGGGCAGAGAAAATAATTACAGACCAAAAGAGCAAAAAAATGATAGGGGGAAAATAAACTAAACAAAAAATAATAACATAATTACATAAACATTGAATGGCCCACCAAGGGTTGCTGTGGTTTCTGCAAAGATGCATGGTATAAGTGGTATTAGTGTACAGGCAGCACAAGAGGAACATAATATACATAAAAGAAACAATGACCATAGAAATATATAAAGGAAATGAGGGATTGAGCATGATTTGTTGCAAAAGAATAATTTTGAAGGCAATATGGTGGACATAGATCATAATGATAAACTTAGAGATTAAGAACAGACCAAGGGTTGAAAATAAGGTTGAATAGATCTTGGACAGAATGAAAAGAAACATGTATAGATATGCACTACTTCTGAAACTCCAAAGTTGAATTAATAGAGGATTGAAAGCAGTAAAAAGCTTAATATATATATATATGCAAAATTTCATACTTAAGAGTATGTAGAGTCAATATAATAAATCCTATTGAGCTAATCTTAGAATGCAAAGTTTCAGCATGCATCATAGTAAGAGGTGAAAATAAATACATTTGGATGAAGGGTATAACTAAACAAAATATAATGAATATTCTCTCAAAGAAATAAAACAGAGTGTGTATGATATGTAAGAAGAAAAGAAGAAAAATATGGGTATAGAGTTCATTAATTATGGAGGAATTATAATAAGTATAGGACCATGGGACAATATTGTTACCTGAAAATTTCCGTTCCAAATATTGATATGCATGTAAAGGGAAAAGCATAGAGGTAAATAGAGAGTATGATACATTGTAAAAATAGTTGGAATTGGATGATCCCAGAAATTGGGCTTGTAGTTGGTTCCCTGGAAGGGCTTGATATAGAGATGATTTAACAAGAAAATAGATATATAACGATATGATTAACAGAGAATATATCCTTATAAAGGCCAAGAAGGTGTTTGGATACAACACAAGATTTGTACAGAAAATGTATAATGGGAAAACGAGGTTTAAGTTCCAGTAGTTTAGAAATGATGACAGAAGACTTAATGTGTGTAAGCAGCATGAACTTGAAATAAAAAACAACAAATAGAATAAGTCGTTGTTAATGAAAGAAAAGTAACATACCAAATCAAAGAACAGAGAGGAAGCGAACATAGAGATCTGCCAGATGATAGCATTAGAAGCATACCTTCTGAGAAGGAAGATTTGGCATATCTGATACAAGGGATAAAGAAAAAGGGTTAATAGTGTGTTGGGAAAAATAAATGAAATAAAATTGAAGGGTAGAGAAAACCCTAGCCGTCTTTGGGACTCCGCTGAGAACCACCACCATAAACGACCATATGGGTGTTGTCGAATATTTCAGAACCAGTGAAGAGGGGATGGATTTATCATCGGAGGGGAGAAAAGCCATCTCAGACTCCGATCTGAGTTTGAATAAAAAATGGAGAGGGGGAAGAACAACCGCCGCAAACAAACAACCTGAGATTCTAGCCCACTCCATAAACAATCTGTAAAATAAAATAAAGAAAAAGATTAAATTAGATAGATTCGAAGAAGACATGCAAAAAGGATAAAAGATGGAGAATATGATTTGGGTGAGAAAACCCTTGGGTTGCACAGATCTTGAGAACACCGCCAAGGGATGAAAGGATCTGCAGAAAAGAGAAAGAAAAATTAAAAAAGAACCAGAGAAATAGAGAGAAGATAGGAAAAAAATAGAACTTATCTGATGCGCCCAGTTCTCCAGGTCTGATAGAAGCCAGAAATTCGTGAGACGCCGGGAAGAAATGAAGCACGAAACAGAAAAAGATACAAATAAAAAACCAGAAGCAACAGATAAAAAGAAGATAGAAATGAAATAAAGTGAAAACAAAGAAATCGATTTAGACTGAGAAATCAGTGTATTGTGTGAATCAAAATACTGCTGGAGAAAGTAAAAACGGAGAAGAAAAGATATAAAAAAATAGATAAAAAAATATAAAGAAAAAAGAGTAATACAAACCGTTTCTGTAAAATGGTTGGAGAGTGGGATGACTCTCTGCCTTCTCTTCCCGAGATTCAAGGGAAAATACATTGAGTCGTTCACTATTGACTTGAAAACGCGGCAGAGAGGAGGAAGCGCCGTGTGGGGGAAGGGGATTGGTGGAAAAGAGAAAGAATTTTCCACCGGAAAAAGAGGAAAAAAAAGAAAGAACAAGCCAAAAACCAAATGAAACCCCCGAAAGAATTGAGAGAGAATTGAGAGCCATCCCACCCACCCGTTACCCGTTGAAATTTTAACTGAGTAAAAAGTACAGAAATTGAGGTTTTGTAATATAATTGTGTTGAAAAGCTCCTAATCAGTTATTTGAACTCCTAAAATTTGATTAAAACTCTTTTGCAGTCCTTTTTGTAGAGGTTTCGGACGGGCGGGTCGAAATGGGCCTTTCAATGGACCCGTTGGAATTTTTTTTTGAGGAAAGGGCCTCATTAAAAACCCCAGTAATCCTTACTGGGCTGACCCAGTTAGGGTCCTAAGAGGGGAAAATAGTGCCCAAATATATTATAAATCATGGTGGTTGGTGAACAAACGGTACAAATGTTCGCAAAGCATCGGGCAAGCCCGGTCCGAAATACAAAGAGGATTTAGAATGAAGGGCCCAATTGGCTACATAGTGAGCTAAAACATTAGCTGTGCGCGGTACATAAAGTAAACATAAACCAGGTACAGTATCGAGGAAAGATCTAGCGGTCTGAATCTGCCGCTGAAGGGTGGAGGCATCCTCGCCGGCGTGACGCAGCCTATTGACCAACAGGGCCGCGTCCGACTCAAGAAGAAAACCTTGCCATCCAGCGTCTGCACCGAGTGTGACTCCTGCGGTGATAGCGTGGAGTTCCGCGGATGGAGAATCTGCGGTATCGTCCAAGTATAGTGCCTGTCCGAGTAAGATAGCACCAGTGGCGTCTCGAGCCACAATGCCAATGCCAGCGGATCCCGTAGCTGAGTTGAAAGCGCCATCGACATTGATTTTGATCGTCCCAGCCGGCGGCGGTCTCCATACAGGTTGGGAAAGGGCTGGCTCTGTCTGCAGTCGCGTCGTGGTGTGGTCTGAGTTGGCCGAGATGTAGTCGCGAAGTAGTTCTTGGGAGTTCATCAGAGTAAGCCAAGGGGGCTGTAGTCGCTGAGAATGGACCCAGTCGTTCCTCCTGTTCCATAGATTCCACAAGGTAGTCAGGAGGAGATCGAATTGTGCGCGAGATAGAAGCAGAGCTCCCTATTCTAGCCAGAGGGTAACTGAGGTGGTCGTGCTGTCGCATAACGCACGGGGGAAGCCAGCAAGGCATAGCACCTCGGCAACGCCCGGACAGTCCCGAAATGCGTGAATCGCAGTTTCAAGAATCGATGGACAGAACGGGCACATGCCAGTGCCCATTCCAATAGCCGCAAGACGGTCACCAGTGGGTAAAGCACCCCGCCCTGCCCGCCATCCAAAGGTGCGAACCTTCGGAAGTGTATTAGATTTAGCAATGATCTTCCAGAGTGGGCACGGGCGCTCAAGGGGCTGTGAGGGCCTACAAAGGAAGAGGTAGCCGGAGCGTACGGTATAGATGTTAGTATCATGAAAGCCCCACAGTAAAGTATCACGGCGTACATCGGATATCGGTACGTGTAATATGTTGGCAGCATCATCCCAGTCAAAGTATTGACGAACTTTATTTTCGTCCCAAGAGTTGTGATGTCGGATCATAAAATCACCGCAGCGCAAGGGTATCTCCTCATTATCCTGATAATTACCAAAAAAGGAGAGACCAGCGGACCCACCCCAATGTTCTCGATGGATACGAATACGACTATCAACGGCAGGCCGCCAGAAAAAACCCGGCTGCAAGCGTTGCAAGGATTGCCATATACCTCGCCAGGCAAATGAGGCGCGCTGGTCAGCTTTTGCATCCAGAATATTGCCGGAGGGATAATAACGTGATCGCAGGACCCTTGCAAGTAGGGAATCAGGCGAGTGAATCAGTCGCCAGATTTTCTTCCCAAGAAGAGCAATGTTAAAGTCCCGTAAGTCACGGAAGCCCATACCCCCAGCGGCTTTGGGCGTACACATGGTATTCTAGGATAGCATTGGCCATCCTTTCTTGTTACTTCTTCCCGACCACCAGTATCGGCGAATTGAGCGTGTCGCATCGTCGACAATGTTTTGCGGAAGCAAATAGCATGACATGACATACTGAGGTAAAGCTTGTGCTACTGATTTTATTAGAACTTCACGCCCACTATATGAAAGCAAGTTAGTATCCCATTTATCCATGCGTGAGTTGACCTTGTCACGAATAAACCCAAGACTGGCCATTTGGTTCCTCCCAACGAGAAGAGGGACCCCCAGATAAGTTCCAGGGTCGTCAACCAAACGGATTCCAAGAGTATGCTGAAGGGCCTGTGAGAAGTCTGTCAAGCAGGAAGAGCTACAAAAGGCAGTCGATTTAGAAAAGTTGACAGATTGGCCGGAGGATGATTCATACAAACGAAGAATCTCCTTTAACTGAGTAAAAAGTACAGAAATTGAGGTTTTGCAATATAATTGTGTTGAAAAGCTCCTAACCAATTACATGAACTCCTAAAATTTGATTAAAACTTGTTTTTGTAGTCCTTTTTGTAGCGGTTTCGGACGAACGGGTCGAAATGGGCCTTTTAATGGACCCGTTGGAACTTTAACTGAGTAAAAAGTACAAAAATTGAGTTTTTGCAATATAACTGTGTTGAAAAGCTCCTAATATATTATTTGAACAAAACATTTTTGCGGTCCTTTTTGTAGAGGTTTCGGACGAGCAGGTCTAAATGGGCCTATCAAAGGGCCCGTTGGAATTTTTTTTTGAAGAAAAGGCCTCATTAAAAACCCCTACTACTGTCCTTCAAGCAGAGCTAGAGGACCCTAAAAAGGGGAAAAGAGTGCCCAAATATTATTAATCAATGAATATTTGTTACAAGATGTTGAATACAATGTGGGATGTCCGATTCAAATGACGAAGAGGTCATAGAATGCAGAGAAAAAGTAGCCAAGGTATGGGCTAATACATTTGCCTCATGGCGTACAAAGGAAATAGAAATAAAGTCAAAGTCATGAAGAGCAGCTTGTATCTGAAGAATGGTTGGTCCCATAGTAGATAGGTCCTGAGCAGGATTGTTGATCCTATTCGCGAGAGAGGCGCAGTCAGTTTCGATCAAGATACGACTCCATCCTTGAGATCGGGCAAAGTTGAGACCAGTAAGGATGCTTTCCCCCTCACTGGTGATAGCATCCTGGCGGCTACCAAGAGGGAAAGCAAGACCACCCACGACTGCTCCTGCAGGGTCACGAGCAACAACGCCTACGGCTGCTGCACGAGTTGATGGGTTAAAAGCTCTGTCCACATTAATTTTGATATAATTAGATGGAGGAGGAGTACAGGTTGGTTTAGACAATGTAGATGGAGATGGGTTAGATGAAATTAAAGATTTACAAAATTCATCATGTAAGCTAATTGAGTTGACAGCAATTAGCCATGGAGGTTGTAGATGGTGGTTGTGAACCCAATCATTTCGTCTGTTCCAAATATTCCATAAAACGGTAAGGAAGAGACCAAATTTTTCAGAGGAAACTGTAGAGGCTGCTTCCTCTAACCATTGTAAGGGCGTAGGAGTTAGACTCTTATAAAGAGAGATAGGGATACCACTAATTTGGAGGGCTTCAGAAGCCCCAGGGCAGTCATGAAGCGCATGAAGAATCGATTCCGAATGACTACCACAGATTGAGCAGGGCCCCGAGTTAGGGGAAAAAGCTTGCACTTTAGAACCAACTGGTAGAGCATCAGACGCCATACGCCAGCCAAAAGTTTTAACTTTGGGTAGAGCTTTGATTTTGGATAAAAACTTCCAGAAACGAGTTGGTGGCGAAGGTTGGGTTATTGAACGTTGTAAGAAAATATATCCAGAACGGACTGAGTAAATACCCGAGTCATTGTGAGACCAGAGAATTGAATCTCGTTGATCATTTATGATAGGAATACGGAGGATGGTATCGGCATCAATTGTGTTGAAGTAATTTTTTAACTTTACCGTATCCCAGGCAGTTTGGTTACGGATCATAAAATCACGACATCTAATGTGAAATTCATCAGAAATTTCATAAACCCAGTAAGCTCAATCGGGGAAGATCCTCCCCATATATCTTTGTGTATTCTAATATTACTGTTTATACCAGGGCGGTGAAGAAAACCAGGGAAAAGACGCTGAAGAGCGTTATATATACCTTGCCAAGCAAAGGAGCCCCTACTAGGTTTTGGTGCATCCAGGATGTTGCCTGCAGGAAAGTATTTAGATCGGTATATTTGTCCTAATAAGGAGTCTGGTTCACAGATTAGTTTCCAAATTTGTTTACCCAAGAGAGCGATATTGAAATCATGTAAGTCCTTAAAACCCATGCCGCCAGTAGATTTGGGTAAACATATACGATTCCATGGTAACATATGCAAACCTTTTTTGTTGGATTTTCCAGTCCACCAGTATTGGCGGATTGACGTAGTCATGTCGTCGATAATATTATGTGGAAGGAGATAGCAAGACATAACATATTGTGGAAGAGATTGTAAGACAGCTTTGATGAAGATCTCTCGACCACTAAAGGATAGAAGATGTTTGTCCCAGCTAGAGAGACGATCATGTACTTTATCGCGTACAAATCCTAGGGATTCAGTTTTATTTTTCCCAATTAGAAGCGGGATGCCTAGGTAAACACCAGGGTTAGAAACCTCGCGTACTTGTAGAAGGCTGTTAATTGCATTTCTTGTCGCAGTTGGTGTACGTAGATTATAAAAAATTGTTGATTTCTCAAAATTGACTGCTTGACCGGAAGCATTAGCATAAGTTTGAAGGGCATTTTTCAGAAGGGGCGCTTCAGATCGGTTGGTATTGATAAATACCATGCAATCGTCAGCAAAAAGCAGGTGGTTGACTTTTGGCCCATGCTTACTTGCGCCTAGACCTGGGAGAATTTTAGTTTGTTGAGCGGCTGCTAAGTAAGCTGAGAGGCCTTGAGTACAGAATAGAAAGAGAAAAGGTGATAGAGGATCCCCCTGGCGAAGACCACGTTGGGGTTGAAAGGTGGGCGAGAAAGAATTATTAATTTTGACTGAGAAAGATACTGTAGTAATACAACGCATTATAAGGTTGATCCATTCGGAATCAAAGCCCATGCGTTCCATTACATTAGCGAGAAAAGACCATTCTACTCTGTCGAATGCTTTCTCCATGTCTAGTTTAAGTGCAGCTCCTTGAGAGGATTTAGTAGCTCCTGTATTGATATTGTGGATGATTTCATGAGCAATAAGGATGTTGTCCGATATATTGCGACCCTGGACAAAGGCTGCTTGATTAGGGCTAATGCAAAGGGGTATAGCCTGTTTCATTCTATTGACTATTGTTTTGGCTATTATTTTATAAAGGACAGTGCAGAGACTAATTGGTCTGAGTTGTCTCATGGAGGTTGGGTTTTGTACTTTAGGAATTAGTACCAAAATAGTTTTGTTGACTGACGCCATATCGGTATTGCCGTTTAAAAGGTCACTACAAAGAGTAATAACATCGTCTCCCACTGTATCCCAGTGTTGTCTGAAAAAGCTACTGGGTAGACCATCGTAACCAGGAGCTTTCCTAGGGTCAATGTCTTTGAAAGCATGAATAATTTCCTCTCTGGTGAATGCCTTTGTAAGATGTTCGTTCATTGAAGGATTAATGGAAGGTTGAATTTTATCCAGAATGGCGTTCGAAATTTGCGGGTTAGAAGTTGTGAACAAATTTTTGAAATAATCTGAAGCAATGTTCATAATGTCCGATTCCGAAGTGCACCGATTGGAATTGGCATCGTAAAGGCCTACGATTGAGTTTTCCTTGTTCCTTTGAGAAGCGCATGCATGGAAGAATTTGGTATTTTTGTCCCCTTGGGAGAGCCAAAGGGTTCGAGATCGTTGAGCCCAATAAACTTCTTGCTCTGTTAAGAGTTTATTTAATTCAGTTCTATAGTTTAAGTAAACATGTTCATTAGTTGCCGTTAAGGGACGGTATAGTAATCTGTTTATTTTTTTAGTGAGAAACTTAATTCTACCGGTTGATTTAAAACGTTGCTGATTTTGCCATTCTTCTAGGTAATTGCCTACCGCTTCAATTTTATTTATGGCTGTTCCGGGAGTGTCAGCCCAAGCCCTTTTAATTGTTCGGATATTATCAATATTATTAGACCAGCAACTTTCGAATCTGAAATTCTTAGATGATTGTGTTTTGACTTTGGTGGACGAAATGTCTAATTCGAGAAAAAGGAAGCAATGGTCAGATTTGGCAACATATTCTGTGGTGATTCGATGAGAAGGATAGAGTTCTTTCCATTCGGAATTAGCAATAAAGCGGTCTAATCTTTCATGTATTACCGGGGTTAATGGTCCAACTTTAGACCATGTGAACCATCCCGAGGATGGCTTACAGTCATAGAGGTTGTTTCGAGTTAAACAATTACGAAAGTTTTTAATTTGAGATCTAGCTCTACGAGAGCCACCTTGTTTTTCCGAATCTGTTAAAATTTCATTAAAATCGCCACCTAGTAGCCAAGGTTTATTTTTAGTGGATGGATATAAAGAATCAATTAGCTCCCATGTTTTATATTTTTGGCTAGTTTCCGAAAAGCCGTGTATACCAGTAAAAAACATTGTGGAATTATTCATAAAAATTTGAGTATGGATAAAACGCGAGGAATAAGAAAGAAGATTTATATTAATTTCATTTGTAGCGAATAATGAGATTCCGGAACACCCTTCCGTAGGGGGAATAGAAATGATGTCTAACATACCTAATGAAAGACATAAGCGGTTACAATCCGCATTATTTAGCTTAGTTTCGCATAAAAACATAATATCGGGGTTGGTGCGTTGGACATAGGACCGGAAATGTTAAACCGTCGGGGCTTGTCCAAGGCCCTGGCAGTTCCAGCAGAGGATCTTCATTTTGCTCGGCGGGGCTGGGAATCAGCCGCCGCCGGAGAGTTTTTAGAGCTGCTCATCCCAGCTTTTGGAGTAGATCCTGACTGTTTGGATTTTTTCGGCGGGAGCGATACTTGTATTGGGGAGCGGCGTTTCATGCCTCGGTTAGTTTGGGTTGGTGCAGGTGCAGGTGCGGGTGCTGGAACAGGAACAGGTGCAGGGGCTGCATCATTCGGGTAAGTTTTAAGTAACCACTGATTAAATTCATTGAATAATGTATCAGTGGGTTTAGAAGGCTTACTCGATTCAGAGTCAAACTTTTTAATCTGCTCGGCAGTTGGGCTGGGGACACCATAATCATCATTGGTTTCCCAATCATCATCAGAACCATCTTCCGGAATGGGGTAGATGGTGTTCAGGGGTTGGAGCTCAAGAGGAGCTTTTTGTTTCGGATCAACAGGGGGTCATTGACAGTATTGGGGCCATCATCCATGTTCGTGTCAACATTTTGGGCCTCTTCGGTTACTTGTTCCGTAAATGAGGCGGCGTCGCCTTCATTAAAAGAGCCTTGAAATTGAAAAAAGAGAGTTATTAGAAATTGGAAGCTATTTATATAAAGGATTATGAATGAGTAAAGCGCTTTACCCATATTGTTCTGATCGTTAGGAGGAGCTGTAGGGTTGCTCGGGACTGCTGGGTTATTTGCCGGGGCCACTACGATAAAGTTAGAGGAAGAATATTTAGATAGAAATTTTGAGCAGGGAAAATAAATAAAAATAGATGTAATTAAAATAATTGATATAAATTTACCATTCACTGGAGGGATATTTGGGTTCAGATTCGGTTCTACATTTCGAATACGCCCACGAATTCCAATTGGGCGACGTCTAGGAGGAATGTAACGGAGCCAATCTCCATATTGCAACTTGTTAGGATTGAGTGAAGATCGGATAGGGCAGTTCTCGAAGGTGTGACTGATAATACCACAACCAGGGCAGAGAATCGGAAGTCTTTCATACTGAAGACGGCACATAATTGTGTTTTCACCGGAACCAATAAACACAAATCGGGTAACATGCTTTGTGATGTTGAGAAAGATTTCAACTCGAAGGAATTCCACCATATTCCCATCAACTTGGCGGGTATCTGTTCGGAGGACATTGCCCACCATCGAACCTAATGCATGTCCTACCAGATGGGAACGTTCTACGTCAGCAAAGAGTGAATCAGGAAGGGAGAAGATTCTGATCCAAATTCTCATTGTGTTAAAGTTGTAGTCGGTTAAGGATTTGGCTAGATCATATTCGGTGACTGCAAGCCATTCATCCTTGTACAGCCAAGGTCCGCGATTGATGATTTCATAGCAGTTCTTGATTTCTTTAAACTTGATCTTGAGGAAGTTATCTTGTAACACTGAGATGGATACCACATTATTGGGTTTCCAGATCCCTTCGAAAGCATTGATAACAGCATAAATATCAAGAGGTTTGGACGATGTGAAGCGACCGATGACAATGAGTTTGGGATCTTCCTTGATGAAGTCGAAGTCAGGAGTGTAGAGCAGTTTTGATTCTTCAGTGGTGAGATTGATCGAGTTGAGTTGGGGGATTGAAGAGGATGAAGCCATTGAGGAGTTTGGAGGGTATGAGTAGTAAGATTGAGATGATAGTTGTGGTGGGTTGGTATAACTGTATAGTGGGTATATAAAGAAAACGAGGACCGCTAAAGGGGATGAGATATGGAAAGTGGATCGTAATATATTTAGAGAAAAGATAGACAATTGTAAAAGGTAGAGAATATTAGTATCAAAAAGTAATTTAATTAAGGTAGTTCCCTTAATTGATTTAATAGTCCTATAAAAGATAGAAAATCTGGGAGTTATAAAAGGAAAGTATCTTAATTGGAACTTTGATTGCGATAATAAAAGGGTTTGATTGAAAAAGTGGTTGTAAAAGATGGTCATATAAGGGAATTTTTTAATAAAGAAGAAACTGAAAATGTGAATAAATTGTAAGGGCGTAAATATAGGAGAATAAAATATATAACTGTTGGGACTTATTAACATTATTGATGTTAATGTTGCAAAGTAAAAGGTATAGATTGAGGGGGAAGATTTTAGAAATAAAGTTGATTTTAATAGATAGAGTAAAAACGGAAAAATGATTTTATCGTTGACTATATTTAAAGCTTCAATATGGAAAAATTTATGAGTTAGATATGCATATAAATATGAAGGGGAAATTTTGAGTGACCGGCGAATTAGTTGGGAGGTAAACGGTAAATAAGAGTTAATAAAGCTTTTAAAATTGGAATACTCTATGAGGTAGCGGATAATTAGTGGAAAGGGTTGAAAGAATAAAATGTGGCTAGCTTTTGAAGATGTATTTGAAAAGATAGAATTTAATAGAACTAAAAAGTTTGAGGAATAAGTATAGTGTATAACGGAAAGGCTCCTATTAAATAGGATTTGATCAGAATCCCAGAATTGGGCTTGTGGTAATTCACCTAAAAAGGTGTAGTGGGGAAGGATGTTACGCGAGCATATCAAAGAGTAACATGCAGTTATAGAAACACATATATCAAGAGATGAAAATAAAACATACATGGCAGTATAAATATAAATTAATAAGCAGATAAAGGCATGAAAATGAAAATAAGGAAAAAGCAGAAAAGAAAAAAAGCAGGAAAAAATAATTACAGACCCAGGGGAATGAAGAAGAGGGGATAAGAAAATAAATACAGACCAAAAGAGCAAAAAATTATAGGGGGGAGTGCTATGTAATTTAAATAAAATAAAGGTGAATCTTAACCCGGTAGTATTGAGATTCCAGAAATCCTTGATCAGCTGCTTAGTAACTTGTGTAAGTTCATCCATAGTTGGTACATAATGAGAGACCTCAAATAAGTTGACACAAAGAAGAAACATGCAGTGAGATAAATTAGAGTATATGATAAAACGAAAATTGTAATAGGGGAGATAAAGCAAGGAAATAGAGTAAAGATACCGAATGAGCAAGTGATAAGCATAACATAATTTAAAAGATAACATTACTGAGATAAATGGATAATTAAGAATTTTATTGAGGTATAATAAAAGTAGAGAGAATATGTGAGTGGCAAAATCATTAGAGAAGGTAGTATTGGTAGTAGAATGATATACAAAGGTTATGCTGTTGAACATAGGATGGAAATACAAAACATGGATTTGGAACAGATAGGATGAGGCTGGTGAAAGGGTGAAAGTTACTAGACTAAGCAGAATAATTAGATAAAGCTTAAATAAAATGGAAGTGACTGTGTTTAGAAGAGCATTTCTCATATTGTTCCAAAAGTGAAGAATTATAGGGTGGTCGTTGGAAGGAAAATTAGAATGTGTGTGTATATTAATGTTTTGATGTAATAAAGTTACAGTATACATTATGGACAGAGGAGAAAACACATTTGGGGTGTAAAAGCAATAAGGAACACATTTGGTATGTAGGAACAGGTACTGAAAAGTATGGATACAATGGTTAAACCAATTGGGAGACCATGTAACAATATTATAAGATGTTAGTATCCCAAACACAGAAAGGTAATGATGTAAATGATGGTATTGAAAAGTGAAAGGGAACATGTGTATACAATAATTGTAGAAAATAATGTAGGATCCCAGAATTTGGGCTTGAGATTGATTCCCTAAAAGGGCTTGAATTCGAGATAATACAGTGTAACGTTTAAATATGAAGATGTTTAACAGAGAATAAGATATAATAGCAGACATGAAATTTTTTACATCAATGGCACATGAAACATAGAAGGGACAGAAAGGCAATACGAAAAGAAGGGACCAACAGATTAAGGAAGTAGAATGAAACTCTAGCATATTTAGATAGAGATATCTAAAAACATAATCAGGAAGGAGAAAGATATGATTATATTGCATAAAAGAGAAGAAAATAAGACATAAGTCAAAAAGAAACAGCACCGAAGATTCTGGCAAATGCTAGCAGTAAAAGCAATACTGCTGAAAGGGATTAACGAGTTTATCTGGAGAAGAAAAGACAAAGAAAGGGTTAATAGAAGAACAAACCATAAAAAATAAAAAGAACAGAAATAGAATAAAAACCCTTGCTGTCGATGAAGGGAGGTCACTGAATAGAGCCACCCCCAGATCCCAAATAGGGAGATACCCATTGCAGATAGACAAGAATGTAAAAAATATCTGGAAAACAGAAAGAGGTTGAAAGAGGAAGACGATGAGAAAAGGTAAAAATCATTAAAAGGAAAGATGAAATAAAACAGAAATAATGGAGGTGGGAGAAAGGGGAAAAGAAACCCTAGGCCGCATTGTGGTCTATAGCAACCCTGAGAAGGGCGGTGGAAGGTGGCCGCCATATTTAGCCAGATGGTTCGTCGCCTCTGTTCCGAGTACGATGAGAAGGAGAAAAGCCCCTCATCGGTCATCGAACAAGATGCATGTAAAGGAGGGATTCTGCAAAACAAAAATAGAAAAACATTGTAATATGACATAAATAGAAAAGAAAGATCTAAAAAAGAAAAAAGGGGAAACAAAAGGTAAAGAGAAATGGCCATGAAAAAGCCATTCAGATCTGTAAAAAAAATAGAACCGAAGGGACTTTCTGCAAAAGACAACGCCGGAGACAAGGTCGACTGGAAAAAGAACATGGATCGATTCTTGCCATCGCCGTAGGAGAGACATAGGTGTGCCAACGAAATCAATCGTGAGAGTGAGCCCATGAAAAACAGAAAGAAAAGAGTTAGAAGAGAACTAAAAAAATGATAAAAAAACAAATAAAAAGAGAGATGATAAATCAAACCGTTCAGATCTGTGAAAAATCGAAGGGATTTACCCATCTCTAGATCAGACGAAATGGAAGAAATGAAGATGTTGAAAGTAAGTGTAAAACTCAGCCGATATACAAAGCCCTGAGAAGACCAAAAGATTAGATAAACCAACTGAAAAACGTAAATAAAAAATAAACTATAATAAAATGAGATAAGCGGTGGGATGACTCCCTGACTCCTCCCGAATTCCAAGGGATGTTGCTGTTTGACTTGCGTTTTCGGCTGAAACTGAAGAGCCGTGTGGGGAAGGGGGATCGGTGTAATAAAGAGAAAAACCACCGGAAAACATGGAGCAAGCAAAAACCAAAAAACCCCTGAAAATTTTGAGAAAGAATTGAGAGCCATCCAACTGAGTAAAAAGTATAAATTTGAGGTTTTTCAATATGATTGTGTTGAAAAGCTCCTAATCAATTATTTGAACTCCTAAAATTTGATTAAAACTATTTTTGCGGTCCTTTTTGTCAAGGTTTCAGACGAGCAGGTCTAAATGGGCCTTTCAATAGACCCGTTAGAATTTTAACTGAGTAAAAAGTACAGAAATTGAGGTTTTTCGACATAATTGTGTTGAAAATCTCTTAATCAATTACATGAACTACCTAAAATTTGATTAAAACTTTTTTTGTGGTCCTTTTTATAGAGGTTTCGGACGAGCGGGTCTAAATGGTCGTTTCAATGGACCCGTTGGAATTTTAACTGAGTAAAAAGTATAAAAATTGAAGTTTTGCAATATAATTGTGTTGAAAAGCTCCTAATCATTTATTTGAACTCCTAAAATTTGATTAAAACTTGTTTTGCGGTCCTTTTTGTAGAGGTTTTAGACGAGCGAGTCGAAATGAGCCTTTCAATGGACCCGTTGGAATTTTAACTGAGTAAAAAGTATAAAATTGAGGTTTTTCAATATAATTGTGTTGAAAAGTTCCTAATCAATTATTTGAACTCTTAAAATTTGATTAAAACTATTTTTGCGGTCCTTTTTGTCGAGTTTACGGACTGGCGGGTCGAAATGAGCCTTTCAAAGGACCCGTTGGAATTTTAAATGAGTAAAAAGTACAGAAATTGAGGTTTTGAAATATAATTGTGTTGAAAAGCTCCTAATAAATTACATGAACTCCTAAAATTTGATTAAAACGTGTTTTGCATTCCTTTTTGTAGAGGTTTCGGACGAGAGAATCGAAATGGGCCTTTCAATGGACCCGTTGGAATTTTAACTGAGTAAGAATCACAGAGATTGAGGTTTTGCAATATAATTGTGTTGAAAAGCTCCTAATCAAATATTTGAGCTCCTAAAATTTGTTTAAAACTTGTTTTGTGGTCCTTTTTGTAGAGGTTTCGGACGAGCGGGTCGAAATGGGCCTTTTAATGGACAATTTGGAATTTTAACTGAGTAAAAAGTACAGAAATTGAGGTTTTGCAATATAATTGTGTTGAAAAGCTCATAACCAATTACATGAACTCCTAAAATTTGATTAAAACCTGTTTTGTAGTCCTTTTTGTAGGGGTTTCGGACGAACGGGTCGAAATGGGCCTTTTAATGGACCCGTTGGAACTTTAACTGAATAAAAAGTACAGAAATTGAGTTTTTGCAATATAATTGTGTTGAAAAGCTCCTAATATATTATTTGAACTCCTAATATTTGAAGAAAACTTTTTTGCGGTCCTTTTTGTAGAGGTTTCGGACGAGCAGGTCTAAATGGGCCCGTTGGAATTTTAACTGAGTAAAAAGTATAAAATTGAGGTTTTTCAATATAATTGTGTTGAAAAGCTCCTAATCAATTATTTGAACTCCTAAAATTCGATTAAAACTATTTTTGCGGTCCTTTTTGTCAAGGTTTCGGACGAGCAGGTCTAAATGGGCCTTTCAATGGACCCGTTGGAAATTTAACTGAGTAAAATGTACAGAAATTGAGGTCTTGCAATATAATTGTGTTGAAAAGCTCCTAATCAATTACATGAACTCCTAAAATTAGGTTAAAACGTGTTTTGCAGTCCTTTTTGTAGAGGTTTCGGACGAGCGGGTCGAAATAGGCCTTTGAATGGACCCGTTTGAATTTTAACTGAGTAAAAAGTACAGAAATTGAGGTTTTGCAATATAATTGTGTTGAAAAGCTCCTAATAAATTACATGAACTCCTAAAATTTGATTAAAACTTGTTTTGCAGTCCTTTTTGTATAGGTTTCGGACGAGCGGGTCGAAATGGGCCTTTAAATGGACCCGTTGGAATTTTAACTGAGTAAAAAGTACAGAAATTGAGGTTTTGCAATATAATTGTGTTGAAAAGCTCCTAATCAATTATTTGAACTCCTAATATTTGAATAAAACATTTTTGCCGTCCTTTTTGTCGAGGTTTCGGACGAGTAGGTCTAAATGGGCATTTCAATGTACCCGTTAGAATTTTAACTGAGTAAAAAGTACATAAATTGAGGTTTTGAAATATAATTGTGTTGAAAAGCGCCTAATAAATTACATGAACTCGTAAAATTTGATTAAAACTTGTTTTGCAGTCCTTTTTGTAAAGGTTTCGGACGAGCGGGTCGAAATGGGCCTTTCAATGGACCCGTTGGAATTTTAACTGAGTAAACAGTACAGAAATTGAGGTTTTACAATATAATTGTGTTGAAAAGATCCTAATCAATTATTTGAACTCCTACAATTTGAGTAAAACTTGTTTTGCGGTCCTTTTTGTCGAGGTTTCGGACGAGCAGGTCTAATTGGGCCTTTCAATGGAACCGTAGGAACTTTAACTGAGTAAAAAGTACAGAAATTGAGGTTTTGCAATATAATTGTGTTGAAAATCTCCTAATCAATTACATGAATTCCTAAAATTTGATTAAAACTTGTTTTGCGGTCCTTTTTGTAGAGGTTTCGGACGAGCATGTTGAAATGGGCCTTTCAATGGACCTGTTGGAATTTTAACTGAGTAAAAAGTACAGAAATTGAGGTTTTGCAATATAATTGTGTTGAAAAGCTTCTAATCAATTATTTGAACTCCTAAAATTTGTTTAAAACTTGTTTTGCGGTCCTTTTTGTAGAGGTCTCGGACGAGCGGGTGTAAATGGGCCTTTTAATGGACACGTTGGAATTTTAACTGAGTAAAAAGTGCAGAAATTGAGGTTTTGCAATATAATTGTGTTGAAAATCTCCTAATCAATTACATGAACTCCTAAAATTTGATTAAAACTTGTTTTGCAGTCGTTTTGTTAGAGGTTTCAGACGAGCGGGTCGAAATGGGCCTTTCATGGACCCGCTGAAATTTTAACTGAGTAAAAAGTACAAAAATTGAGGTTTTGCAATATAATTGTGTTGAAAAGCCCCTAATGAGTTATTTGAACTCCTAAAATTTGATTAAAACTTGTTTTGCAGTCCTTTTGTAAAGGTTTCGGACGGGCGGGTCGAAATGGGTCTTTCAATGGACCCGTTGGAATTTTAACTGAGTAAAAAGTACAGAAATTGAGGTTTTGCAATATAATTGTGTTGAAAAGCTCCTAACAAATTACATGAACTCCTAAAATTTGATTAAAACATGTTTTGTAGTCCTTTTGTAGGGGTTTCGAACGAACGGGTCGAAATGGGCCTTTTAATGGACCCGTTGGAACTTTAACTGAGTAAAAAGTACAGAAATTGAGTTTTTGCAATATAATTGTGTTGAAAAGCTCCGAATATATTATTTGAACTCCTAATATTTGAATAAAACATTTTTGCGGTCCTTTTTGTAGAGGTTTCAGAATAGCAGGTCTAAATGGGCCTATCAATGGGCCCGTTGGAATTTTAACTAAGTAAAAAGTATAAAATTGAGGTTTTTCAATATAATTGTGTTGAAAAGCTCCTAATCAATTATTTTAACTCCTAAAATTTGATTAAAACTATTTTGCGGTCCTTTTTGTCAAGGTTTCGGACGAGCAGGTCTAAATGGGCCTTTCAATAGACCCGTTAGAATTTTAACTGAGTAAAAGTACAGAAATTGAGGTTTTGCAACATAATTGTGTTGAAAAGCTCCTATTTAATTACATGAACTACCTAAAATTTAATTAAAACTTTTTTGTGGTCCTTTTTATAGAGGTTTCGGACGAGCGGGTCTAAATTGTCCTTTCAATGGACCCGTTGGAATTTTAACTGAGTAAAAAGTATAAAAATTGAAGTTTTGCAATATAATTGTATTGAAATGCTCCTAATCATTTATTTGAACTCCTAAAATTTGATTAAAACTTGTTTTGCAGTCCTTTTTTGTCGAGGTTTCGGACGAGCAGGTCTAAATGGGCCTTTCAATGGACCCGTTGGAAATTTAACTGAGTAAAAAGTACAGAAATTGAGGTTTTGCAATATAATTGTGTTGAAAAGCTCCTAATGAATTACATGAACTCCTAAAATTAGATTAAAACGTGTTTTGCAGTCCTTTTTGTAGAGGTTTCGGACGAGCGGGTCGAAATAGGCCTTTGAATGGACCCGTTTGAATTTTAACTGAGTAAAAAGTACAGAAATTGAGGTTTTGCAATATAATTGTGTTGAAAAGCTCCTAATAAATTATATAAACTCCTAAAATTTGATTAAAACTTGTTTTGCAGTCCTTTTGTATAGGTTTCGGACGAGCGGGTCGAAATGGGCCTTTCCATGGACCCGTTGGAATTTTAACTGAGTAAAAAGTACAAAAATTGAGGTTTTGCAATATAATTGTGTTGAAAAGCTCCTAATCAATTATTTGAACTCCTAATATTTGAATAAAACATTTTTGTCGTTCTTTTTGTCGAGGTTTCGGACGAGCAGGTCTAAATGGGCATTTCAATGTAGCCGTTAGAATTTTAACTGAGTAAAAAGTATAGAAATTGAGGTTTTTCAAAATAATTGTGTTGAAAAGCTCCTAATAAATTACATGAACTCGTAAAATTTGATTAAAACTTGTTTTGCAGTCCTTTTTGTAAAGGTTTCGGACGAGCGGGTCGAAATGGGCCTTTCAATGGACCCGTTGGAATTTTAACTGAGTAAAAAGTACAGAAATTGAGGTTTTACAATATAATTGTGTTGAAAAGCTCCTAATCAATTATTTGAACTCCTAGAATTTGATTAAAACTTGTTTTGCGGTCCTTTTTGTCGAGGTTTCGGACGAGTAGGTCTAAATGGGCCTTTCAATGGACCCGTTGGAATTTTAACTGAGTAAAAACTACAAAAATTGAGGTTTTGCAATATAATTGTGTTGAAAATCTCCTAATCAATTACATGAATTCCTAAAATTTAATTAAAACTTGTTCTGCGGTCTTTTTTGTAGAGGTTTCGGACGAGCAGGTTTAAATGGGCCTTTCAATGGACCTGTTGGAATTTTAACTGAGTAAAAAGTACAGAAATTGAGGTTTTGCAATATAATTGTGTTGAAAAGCTCCTAATCAATTATTTGAACTCCTAATATTTGAATAAAACATTTTTGCGGTCCTTTTTGTAGAGGTTTCGGACGAGCAGGTCTAATTGGGCCTATCAATGGGCCCGTTGGAATTTTAAGTGAGTAAAAAGTATAAAATTGAGATTTTTCAATATAATTGTGTTGAAAAGCTCCTAATCAATTATTTGAACTCCTACAATTTGATTAAAACTATTTTTGCGGTCCTTTTTGTCGAGGTTTCGGACGAGGAGGTGTAAATGGGCCTTTCAATGGACCTGTTAGAATTTTAACTGAGTAAAAAGTATAGAAATTGAGGTTTTGCAATATAATTGTGTTGAAAAGCTCCTAATCAATTACATGAACTCCTAAAATTTGATTAAAACTTTTTTTGTGGTCCTTTTTGTAGAGGTTTCGGACGAGCGGGTCTAAATGGGCCTTTCAATGGACCCGTTGAAATTTTAACTGAGTAAAAAGTACAGAAATTGAGGTTTTGCAATATAATTGTGTTGAAAAGCTCCTAAACAATTACATGAACTCCTAAAATTTGATTAAAACTTGTTTTGCATTCCTTTTTGTAGAGGTTTCGGTCGAGCGGGTTGAAATGGGCCTTTCAATGGACCCGTTGGAATTTTAACTGAGTAAAAAGTACAGAAATTAAGGTTTTGCAATATAATTGTGTTGAAAATCTCCTAATCAATTACATGAACTACCTAAAATTTGATTAAAAAAATTTTTGTGGTCCTTTTTATAGAGGTTTCGGACGAGCGAGTCTAAATGGGCCTTTCAATGGACCCGTTGGAATTTTAACTGAGTAAAAGTATAAAAATTGAAGTTTTGCAATATAATTGTGTTGAAAAGCTCCTAATCATTTATTTGAACTCCTAAACTTTGATTAAAACTTGTTTTGCCTTCCTTTTTGTAGAGGTTTTAGACGAGCGGGTCGAAATGAGCCTTTCAATGGACCCGTTGGAATTTTAACTGGGTAAAAAGTATAAAATTGAGGTTTTTCAATATAATTGTGTTGAAAAGATCCTAATCAATTATTTGAACTCCTAATCAATTGTGTTGAAAAGCTCCTAATCAATTATTTGAACTCTTAAAATTTGATTAAAACTATTTTTGCGGTCCTTTTTGTCGAGTTTACGGACGGGCCGGTCTAAATGGGCCTTTCAATGGACCCGTTCGAATTTTAAATGAGTAAAAAGTACAGAAATTGAGGTTTTGCAATATAATTGTGTTGAAAAGCTCCTAATAAATTACATGAACTCCTAAAATTTGATTAAAACGTGTTTTGCATTCCTTTTTGTAGAGGTTTCGGACGAGAGAATCGAAATGGGCCTTTCAATGGACCCGTTGGAATTTTAACTAAGTAAAAATAACAGAGATTGAGGTTTTGCAATATAATTGTGTTGAAAAGCTCCTAATCAATTATTTGAACTCCTAAAATTTGTTTAAAACTTGTTTTGCGGTCCTTTTTGTGGAGGTTTCGGACGAGCGGGTCGAAATGGGCCTTTTAATAGACAATTTTGAATTTTTACTGAGTAAAAAGTACAGAAATTGAGGTGTTTCAATATAATTGTGTTGAAAAGCTCCTAATCAATTACATGAACTCCTAAAATTTGATTAAAACTTGTTTTGCAGTCCTTTTTGTAAAGGTTTCGGACGAGAGAGTCGAAATGGGCCTTTCAATGGACCGTTGGAATTTTAACTGAGTAAAAATAACAGAAATTGAGGTTTTGCAACATAATTGTGTTGAAAAGCTCCTAATCAATTATTTGAACTCCTAAAATTTGTTTAAAACTTGTTTTGCGGTCCTTTTTGTAGAGGTTTCGGACGAGCGGGTCTAAATGGGCCTTTGAATGGACACGTTGAAATTTTAACTGAGTAAAAAGTACTGAAATTGAGGTTTTGCAATATAATTGTGTTGAAAAGCTCCTAATCAGTTATTTGAACTCCTAAAATTTGATTAAAACTTGTTTTGCAGTCCTTTTTGTAGAGGTTTCGGACGGGCGGGTCGAAATGGGCCTTTCAATGGACCCGTTGGAATTTTAACTGAGTAAAAAGTACAGAAATTGAGGTTTTGCAATATAATTGTGCTAAAAAGCTCCTAATCAATTACATGAACTCCTAAAATTTGATTAAAACTTGTTTTGTAGTCCTTTTTATAGAGGTTTCGGACGAGAGAGTCGAAATGGGCCTTTCAATGGAGCCGTTGGAATTTTAACTGAGTAAAAATAACATAAATTTAGGTTTTGCAATATAATTGTGTTGAAAAGCTCCTAATCAATTATTTGAACTCCTAAAATTTGTTTAAAACTTGTTTTGCGGTCCTTTTTGTAGAGGTTTCGGACGAGCGGGTCTAAATGGGCCTTCTAATGGACACGTTGAAATTTTAACTGAGTAAAAAGTACAGAAATTGAGGTTTTGCAATATAATTTTGTTGAAAAGCTCCTAATCAATTATTTTAACTCCTAAAATTTGATTAAAACTTGTTTTGCGGTCCTTTTTGTCAAGGTTTCGGAGGAGCAGGTCTAAATGGGCCTTTCAAAGGACCCGTTAGAATTTTAGCTGAGTAAAAAGTACAGAAATTGAGGTTTTGCAACATAATTGTGTTGAAAAGCTCCTAATCAATTACATGAACTACCTAAGATTTGATTAAAACTTTTTTTGTGGTCCTTTTTATAGAGGTTTCAGACGAGCGGGTCTAAATGGTCCTTTCAATGGACCCGTTGGAATTTTAACTGAGTAAAAAGTATAAAAATTGAAGTTTTTCAATATAATTGTGTTGAAAAGCTCCTAATCATTTATTTGAACTCCTAAAATTTGATTAAAACTTGTTTTGCAGTCCTTTTTGTCGAGGTTTCGGACGAGCAGGTCTAAATGGGCCTTTCAATGGACCCGTTGGAAATTTAACTGAGTAAAAAGTACAGAAATTGAGGTTTTGCAATATAATTGTGTTGAAAAGCTCCTAATCAATTACATGAACTCCTAAAATTAGATTAAAACGTGTTTTGCAGTCCTTCTTGTAGAGGTTTCGGACGAGCGGGTCGAAATAGGCCTTTGAATGGACCCGTTTGAATTTTAACTGAGTAAAAAGTGCAGAAATTGAGGTTTTGCAATATAATTCTGTTGAAAAGCTCCTAATAAATTACATGAACTCCTAAAATTTGATTAAAACTTATTTTGCAGTCCTTTTTTTATAGGTTTCGGACGAGCGGGTCGAAATGGGCCTTTCAATGGACCCGTTGGAATTTTAACTGAGTAAAAAGTACAGAAATTGAGGTTTTGCAATATAATTGTGTTGAAAAGCTCCTAATCAATTATTTGAACTTCTAAAATTTGATTAAAACTTGTTTTGCGGTCCTTTTTGTAGAGGTTTCGGACGAGCAAGTCTAAATGGCCTTTCAATGGACCAGTTGGAATTTTAACTGAGTAAAAAGTACAGAAATTGAGGTTTTGCATTATAATTGTGTTGAAAAGCTCCTAATTAATTACATGAACTCCTAAAATTTGATTAAAACTTGTTTTGCAGTCCTTTTTGTTGAGGTTTCGGTCGAGTGGGTTGAAATGGGCCTTTCAATGGACCCGTTGGAATTTTAACTGAGTAAAAAGTACAGAAATTGCGGTTTTGCAATATAATTGTGTTGAAAAGCTCCTAATCAATTACACGAACTACCTAAATTTTGATTAAAACTTTTTTGTGTTCCTTTTTATAGAGGATTCGGACGAGCGAGTCTAAATGGGCCTTTCAATGGACCCGTTGGAATTTTAACTGAGTAAAAAGTATAAAAATTGAAGTTTTGCAATATAATTGTGTTAAAAAGCTCCTAATCATTTATTTGAACTCCTAAAATTTGATTAAAACTTGTTTTGCGGTCCTTTTTGTCGAGGTTTCGGACGAGCAGGTCTAAATAGGCCTTTCAATGGACCCGTTGGAAATTTAACTGAGTAAAAAGTACAGAAATTGAGGTTTTGCAATATAATTTTGTTGAAAAGCTCCTAATCAAATACATGAACTCCTAAAATTTGATTAAAACGTGTTTTCCAGTCCTTTTTGTAGAGTTTTCGGACGAGCGGGTCGAAATGGGCCTTTGAATGGACCCGTTGGAATTTTAACTGAGTAAAAAGTACAGAAATTGAGGTTTTGCAATATAATTGTGTTGAAAAGCTCCTAATCAATTACATGAACTCCTAAAATTTGATTAAAACTTGTTTTGCGGTCCTTTTTATAAAGGTTTCGGACGAGCGGGTCGAAATGGGCATTTCAATAGACCCGTTAGAATTTTAACTAAGTAGAAAGTACAGAAATTTAGGTTTTGCAATATAATTGTGTTGAAAAGCTCCTAATCAATTACATGAACTCCTAAAATTTGATTAAAACTTGTTTTGTAGTCCTTTTTGTAAAGGTTTCGGACGAGCGGGTCGAAATGGGCCCATCAATGGACCCGTTGGAATTTTTTTTTTTGAAGATACCTGTTGGAATTTTAACTGAGTAAAAAGTACAGAAATTGAGGTTTTACTATATAATTGTGTTGAAAAGCTCCTAATCAATTATTTGAACTCCTAAAATTTGATTAAAACTTGTTTTGCGGTCCTTTTTGTCGAGGTTTCGGACGAGCAGGTCTAAATAGGCCTTTCAATAGACCCGTTAGAATTTTAACTGAGTAAAAAGTACAGAAATTGAGGTTTTGCAATATAATTGTGTTGAAAAGCTCCTAATCAATTACATGAACTCCTAAAATTTGATTAAAACTTTTTTTGTGGTCCTCTTTGTAGAGGTTTCGGACGAGCGGGTCTAAATGGGCCTTTCAATGGACCCGTTGAAATTTTAACTGAGTAAAAATTACAGAAATTGAGGTTTTGCAATATAATTGTGTTGAAAAGCTCCTAATCAATTATTTGAACTTCTAATATTTGAATAAAACATTTTTGCCGTCCTTTTTGTCGAGGTTTCGGACGAGCAAGTCTAAATGGGCATTTCAATGTACCGGTTAGAATTTTAACTGAGTAAAAAGTACAGAAATTGAAGTTTTTCAATATAATTGTGTTGAAAAGCTCCTAATAAATTACATGAACTCGTAAAATTTGATTAAAACTTGTTTCGCAGTCCTTTTTGTAAAGGTTTGGACGAGCGGGTCGAAATGGGCCTTTCAATGGACCCGTTGGAATTTTAACTGAGTAAAAAGTACAGAAATTGAGGTTTTACTATATAATTGTGTTGAAAAGCTCCTAATCAATTATTTGAACTCCTAAAATTTGATTAATACTTGTTTTGCGGTCCTTTTTGTCGAGGTTTCGGACGAGCAGGTCTAAATGGGCCTTTCAATAGACCCGTTGGAATTTTAACTGAGTAAAAAGTACAGAAATTGAGGTTTTGCAATATAATTGTGTTGAAAAGCTCCCAATCAATTACATAAACTCCTAAAATTTGATTAAAACTTGTTTTGCAGTCCTTTTTGTAGAGGTTTCGGTCGAGTGGGTTGAAATGGGCCTTTCAATGGACCCGTTGGAATTTTAACTGAGTAAAAAGTACAGAAATTGCGGTTTTGCAATATAATTGTTTTGAAAAGCTCCTAATCAATTACATCTACCTAAAATTTGATTAGAACTTTTTTTGTGGTCCTTTTTATAGAGGTTTCGGACGATCGAGTCTAAATGGGCCTTTCAATGGACCCGTTGGAATTTTAACTGAGTAAAAAGTATAAAAATGGAAGTTTTGCAATATAATTGTGTTGAAAAGCTCCTAATCATTTATTTGAACTCCTAAAATTTGATTAAAAATTGTTTTGCGGTCCTTTTTGTCGAGGTTTCGGACGAGCAGGTCTAAATAGGCCTTTCAATGGACCCGTTGGAAATTTAACTGAGTAAAAAGTACAGAAATTGAGGTTTTGCAATATAATTGTGTTGAAAAGCTCCTAATCAAATACATAAACTCCTAAAATTTGATTAAAACGTGTTTTGCAGTCCTTTTTGTAGAGGTTACGGACGAGCGGGTCGAAATGGGCCTTTGAATGGACCCGTTGGAATTTTAACTGAGTAAAAAGTACAGAAATTGAGGTTTTGCAATATAATTGTTTTGAAAAGCTCCTAATCAATTACATGAACTCCTAAAATTTGATCAAAACTTATTTTGCGGTCCTTTTTCTAAAGGTTTCGGACGAGCGGGTCGAAATGGGCCTTTCAATGGACCCGTTGGAATTTTAACTGAGTAAAAAGTACATAAATTGAAGTTTTGCAATATAATTGTGTTGAAAAGCTCCTAATAAATTACATGAAATCCTAAAATTTGATTAAAACTTTTTTTGCAGTCCTTTTTGTAGAGGTTTCGGACGAGCGAGTCGAAATGGGCCTTTCAATGGACCCGTTGGAATTTTAACTGAGTAAAAAGTACTGAAATTGAGGTTTTGAAATATAATTGTATTGAAAAGCTCCTAATCAATTACATGAACTCCTAAAATTTGATTAAAAATTGTTTTGCAGTCCTTTTTCTAGAGGTTTCAGACGAGCGGGTCGAAATGGGCCTTTCAATGGACCCGTTGGAATTTTTTTTTTCAAATGACCCGTTGGAATTTTAACTGAGTAAAAAGTACAGAAATTGAGGTTTTGCAATATAATTGTGTTGAAAATTCCTAATCAATTACATGAACTCCTAAAATTTGATTAAAACTTGTTTTGCAGTCCTTTTTGTAGAGATTTTGGACGACCGAGTCGAAATGGGCCTTTTAATGGACCCGTTGGAATTTTAACTGAGTAAAAAGTACAGAAATTGAGGTTTTGCAATATAATTGTGTTGAAAAGCTCCTAATCAATTATTTGAACTCCTAATATTTAAATAAAACATTTTTGCGTTCCTTTTTGTAGAGGTTTCAGACGAGCGGGTCAAAATGAGCCTTTCAATGGACCCGTTGGAATTTTAACTGAGTAAAAAGTATAAAATTGAGGTTTTTCAATATAATTGTGTTGAAAAGCTCCTAATCAATTATTTTAATTCCTAAAATTTGATTAAAACTTGTTTTGCGGTCCTTTTTGTAGAAGTTTAGGACGAGCAGGTCTAAATGGGCCTTTCAATGGACCCGTTGGAATTTTAACTGAGTAAAAAGTATAAAAATTGAGGTTTTGGAATATAATTGTGTTGAAAATCTCCTAATCAATTACATGATCTCCTAAAATTTGATTAAAACTGGTTTTGCGGCCCTTTTGTAGAGGTTTCGGACGAGCATGTCTAAATGGGCCTTTCAATGGACCCGTTGGAATTTTAACTTAGTAAAAAGTACAGAAATTGAAGTTTTGCAAAATAATTGTGTTGAAAATCTCCTAATCAATTACATGAGTTCCTAAAATTTAATTATAACTTGTTTTGCGGTCCTTTTTGTAGAGGTTTCGGACGAGCAGGTCTAAATGGGCCTTTCAATGGACCTGTTGGAATTTTAACTGAGTAAAACTCCAGAAATTGAGGTTTTGCAATATAATTGTGTTGAAAAGCTCCTAATCAATTCTTTGAACTACTAATATTTGAATAAAACATTTTTGCGGTCCTTTTTGTAGAGGTTTCGAACGAGCAGGTCTAAATGGGCCTATCAATGGGCCCGTTTGAATTTTAACTGAGTAAAAATTATTAAATTGAGGGTTTTCAATATAATTTTGTTGAAAAGCTCCTAATCAATTATTTGAACTCCTAAAATTTGATTAAAACTATTTTTGCGGTCCTTCTTGTTGAGGTTTCGGACGAGCAGGTCTAAATGGGCCTTTCAATGGAACCGTTAGAATTTTAACTGAGTAAAAAGTACATAAATTGAGGTTTTGCAATATAATTGTGTTGAAAATCTCCTAATCAATTACATGAACTCCTAAAATTTGATTAAAACTTGTTTTGCAGTCCTTTTTGTAGAGGTTTCGGACGAGCGGGTCGAAATGGGCCTTTTAATGGACCCGTTGAAATTTTAACTGAGTAAAAAGTACATAAATTGAGGTTTTGGAATATAATTGTGTTGAAAATCTCCTAATCAATTACATGATCTCCTAATATTTGATTAAAACTTGTTTTGCGGCCCTTTTTGTAGAGGTTTCGAACGAGCATGTCTAAATGGGCCTTTCAATGGACCCGTTGGAATTTTAACTGAGTATAAAGTATAAAAATTGAGGTTTTGCAATATAATTGTGTTGAAAAGCTCAAAATCAATTGTTTGTACTCCTAAAATATGATCAAAACTTGTTTTGCGGTCCTTTATGTAGAGGTTTTGGACGTGCGGGTCTAAATGGGCCTTTCAATGGACCCGTTGGAATTTTAACTGAGTAAAATGTATAAAAATCAAAGTTTTTCAATATAATTGAGTTGAAAAGCTCCTAATCATTTATTTCAACTCCTACAATTTGATTAAAACTTTTTTGTGGTCCTTTTTGTCGATGTTTCGGACGAGCAGGTCTAAATGGGCCTTTCAATGGACCCGTTGGAATTTTAACTGAGTAAAAAGTACAGAAATTGAGGTTTTGGAATATAATTGTGTTGAAAATCTCCTAATCAATTACATGATCTCCTAATATTTGATTAAAACTTGTTTTGCGGCCCTTTTTGTAGAGGTTTCGAACGAGCATGTCTAAATGGGCCTTTCAATGGACCCGTTGGAATTTTAACTGAGTATAAAGTATAAAAATTGAGGTTTTGCAATATAATTGTGTTGAAAAGCTCAAAATCAATTGTTTGTACTCCTAAAATATGATCAAAACTTGTTTTGCGGTCCTTTATGTAGAGGTTTTGGACGTGCGGGTCTAAATGGGCCTTTCAATGGACCCGTTGGAATTTTAACTGAGTAAAATGTATAAAAATCAAAGTTTTTCAATATAATTGAGTTGAAAAGCTCCTAATCATTTATTTCAACTCCTACAATTTGATTAAAACTTTTTTGTGGTCCTTTTTGTCGATGTTTCGGACGAGCAGGTCTAAATGGGCCTTTCAATGGACCCGTTGGAATTTTAACTGAGTAAAAAGTACAAAAATTGAGGTTTTGCAATATAATTGTGTTGAAAAGCTCATAATCAATTACATGAACTCCTAGAATTTGATTAAAACTTGTTTTGCAGTCCTTTTTGTAGTGGTTTCGGACGAGCAGGTTGAAATGGGCCTTTCAATGGACCCGTTTGAATTTTAACTGAGTAAAAAGTACATAAATTGAGGTTTTGCAATATATTTGTGTTAAAAAGTTCCTAATCAATTATTTGAACTCCTAATATTTGAATAATTGTGTTGAAAAGTTCCTAATAAATGGGCCCGTTGGAAATTTAACTGAGTAAAAAGTATAAAATTAAGGTTTTTCAATATAATTGTGTTGAAAAGTTCCTAATAAATTATTTGAACTCCTAAAATTTGATTAAAACCTTTTTTGTCGAGGTTTTGGACGAACAGGTCTAAATGGGTCTTTCAATGGACCCGTTAGAATTTTAACTGAGTAAAAAGTACATAAATTGAGGTTTTAAAATATAATTGTGTTGAAAAGCTCCTAATAAATTACATGAACTCCTAAAATTTGATTAAAACTTGTTTTGCGGACCTTTTTGTAGAGGTTTCGGACGAGCGGGTCGAAATGGGACTTTCAATGGACCCGTTGGAATTTTAACTGAGTAAAAAGTACAGAAATTGAGGTTTTGCAATATAATTGTGTTGAAAAGATCCTATTCAGTTATTTGAACTCCTAATATTTGAATAAAACATTTTTGCGGTCCTTTTTGTAGAGGTTTCAAAAGAGCAGGTCTAAATGGGCCTTTCAATGGGCCCGTTGGAATTTTAACTGAGTAAAAAGTATAAAATTGAGGTTTTTCAAAATAATTTTGTTGAAAAGCTCATAATCAATTATTTGAACTCCTAAAATTTGATTAAAACTTGTTTTGCGGTCCTTTTTGTCGAGGTTTCGGACGAGCAGGTCTGAATGGGCCTTTCAATGGACCCGTTGGAATTTTAACTGAGTAAAAAGTACAGAAATTGAGGTTTTGCAATAAAATTGAGTTGAAAAGCTCCTAATCAATTACATGAACTCCTAAAATTTGATTAAAACTTGTTTTGCGGTCCTTTTTGTAAAGGTTTCGGACGAGCGGGTCGAAATGGGCCTTTCAATGGACCCGTTGGAATTTTAACTAAGTAAAAAGTACATAAATTGAAGTTTTGCAATATAATTGTGTTGAAAAGCTCCTAATAAATTACATGAACTCCTAAAATTTGATTAAAACTCTTTTTGCAGTCCTTTTTGTAGAGGTTTCGGACGAGCGACTCGAAATGGGCCTTTCAATGGACCCGTTGGAATTTTAACTGAGTAAAAAGTACTGAAATTGAGGTTTTGAAATATAATTGTGTTGAAAATTCCTAATCAATTACAGGAACTCCTAAAATTTGATTAAAACTTGTTTTGCAGTCCTTTTTGTAGAGATTTCGGACGAGCGAGTCGAAATGGGCCTTTTAATGGAGCCGTTGGAATTTTAACTGAGTAAAAAGTACAGAAATTGAGGTTTTGCAATATAATTGTGTTGAAAATCTCCTAATCAATTATTTTAATTCCTAAAATTTGATTAAAACTTGTTTTGCGGTCCTTTTTGTAGAAGTTTAGGACGAGCAGGTCTAAATGGGCCTTTCAATGGACCCGTTGGAATTTTAACTGAGTAAAAAGTATAAAAATTGAGGTTTTGGAATATAATTGTGTTGAAAATCTCCTAATCAATTACATGATCTCCTAAAATTTGATTAAAACTGGTTTTGCGGCCCTTTTGTAGAGGTTTCGGACGAGCATGTCTAAATGGGCCTTTCAATGGACCCGTTGGAATTTTAACTTAGTAAAAAGTACAGAAATTGAAGTTTTGCAAAATAATTGTGTTGAAAATCTCCTAATCAATTACATGAGTTCCTAACATTTAATTATAACTTGTTTTGCGGTCCTTTTTGTAGAGGTTTCGGACGAGCAGGTCTAAATGGGCCTTTCAATGGACCTGTTGGAATTTTAACTGAGTAAAAGTCCAGAAATTGAGGTTTTGCAATATAATTGTGTTGAAAAGCTCCTAATCAATTCTTTGAACTCCTAATATTTGAATAAAACATTTTTGCGGTCCTTTTTGTAGAGGTTTCGAACGAGCAGGTCTAAATGGGCCTATCAATGGGCCCGTTTGAATTTTAACTGAGTAAAAAGTATTAAATTGAGGTTTTTCAATATAATTTTGTTGAAAAGCTCCTAATCAATTATTTGAACTCCTAAAATTTGATTAAAACTATTTTTGCGGTCCTTTTTGTTGAGGTTTCGGACGAGCAGGTCTAAATATGCCTTTCAATGGAACCGTTAGAATTTTAACTGAGTAAAAATTACATAAATTGAGGTTTTGCAATATAATTGTGTTGAAAATCTCCTAATCAATTACATGAACTCCTAAAATTTGATTAAAACTTGTTTTGCAGTCCTTTTTGTAGAGGTTTCGGACGAGCGGGTCGAAATGGGCCTTTTAATGGACCCGTTGAAATTTTAACTGAGTAAAAAGTACAGAAATTGAGGTTTTGGAATATAATGGTGTTGAAAATCTCCTAATCAATTACATGATCTCCTAATATTTGATTAAAACTTGTTTTGCGGCCCTTTTTGTAGAGGTTTCGAACGAGCATGTCTAAATGGGCCTTTCAATGGACCCGTTGGAATTTTAACTGAGTATAAAGTATAAAAATTGAGGTTTTGCAATATAATTGTGTTGAAAAGCTCAAAATCAATTGTTTGTACTCCTAAAATATGATCAAAACTTGTTTTGTGGTCCTTTATGTAGAGGTTTTGGATGTGCGGGTCTAAATGGGCCTTTCAATGGACCCGTTGGAATTTTAACTGAGTAAAATTGTAACCCCCTCGTCCCGGTCTGGTCGGGTGACCGGTCCAAGTGGGCCACACGGGGAAAACCGAAGCGAAACCCGTTAAGATTTCCCCTCGGTTAACGACCCAAAATTTCTTTTTATCTTATCTTGTCTACATGCATAATTAAGACCTATGTGTGGCACAGCAGCGGAAGATTTCAAACATTTCAACATACATAGACCGACCAAACCACCAAACAGTTCATTTTAAGGTTTTTCAGCAGGCCGTTTCGAAATGCCCCTAGGGTGTTCCGAAACGCCTTGACTTGGTCAACGGCCCTGGGTCAACCATAAGGTGACCGTTCCGAAACAGGGGTGTCCCGTATCGGAACGACCTTGACGGTCAATATCTCGTGGTCAACGAGATTTTACCGTTTCGAAACATCAAAGGCACGTTTCGGAACGGCTTCATCTCGCCAATTTCTCAAAATTCCAGTAGCCAAAGTGTTCCGAAACGACCCTCATCCGTTCCGAAACGGCAGGCCATTTACAAAGGGACCGTTCCGGAACAGGGGGACCCGTTCCGAAACACCCCCTGTCTGCAGACTCGATTTTGCTGTTTTGAGGCACAAAGGTGCCCCAAAACATCACCCAAACGCATCACAACACCAAATCAATTTAACCCAAGGCATACCAACAATACTATCATGCTTTAACAAGGTTTAGACATGTCAAACTCTAGGGCAACATCCCACAAACATGCTTTCATACAGACATCATTCAAACACATATATAAACTCTTAAGGCATAAAGCTAACATTCAAAGTAAGCAATTAGGCATGAGTTAACATACAACATGGCAACACAACCATGAAAAGCAAGATATTAAGGAGTCTAAACATGCTCCTAGCAACCGACAACAACCAACAAAACATTACACATCCCATTGCTTAAACTATTACATGTCTTAGCATTAAAATCCATACTTGATGAACTCAAGTCCAAAAACCACACTTGGAGGCCCTCCACTTGCCCGAGCAACCCACGAACTAAGGATCTGCAATGTTGAACAAAGAGAGCGTAAGCAATGATGCTTAGTGAGGGTAAGCTCTAAAAACAAACCTCAACATCGCAGGGTCCGAGCAAGATCTAGCCAAGGCAATTCACATTTACCAAAAGTCCACAAGATAGAGATGCATGAGCAATATATATCACATATATGCCTTGATCATGAGCTCAACACTACCATACATGTAATCACATTTAAACATCCAAACAGCTCATATATCTCAACCCATTGATACACGTATCAATCAACATTGGCACCTAGTTAAGACTCAAATACACGGATAACCGTTGGAACTCACATCCAACAACACAACCATTACCTGACGGTGGGATTACACTCATCACCGGTCTCGCGGAGGGGATTCCACTCATCCTCACGCCCCGTCGATGGGATTCCACTCATCACCGACTATATTTAAATACCATTTCCGGGCGTACCCGTACTCCTCCTTGGTGACTCAACGCCACCAAGGCCACGCGCGACTTTTGACTCATATGTACACACTAACATCCTAATGATCGATCATTTGTATTTAAGTATACTAGTGCCAATATTTTACTCGTTCCACATTACTCATTTCAATCATTTCCGTGCTTAGCACGTACTCACCATGAACACAATCATGAACCAACACCATGCATGCTTTAAGCAATACAAATCATGCCCCATCTCACATGTATAATACAATATACATAAGCATTCATAACACAACACATACGAGGCATATACATTCATACATTCAAGTTCATCCAAGGGCTCTAGATCAAGCTTAGGATTAGGCTACCACCCTAATCCTAACTCTAGGTGGGTCTACCAAGCCCGACCTAGTCCATATACTCGAACCAACCAATTTAAAACCATTTAAAACAATTAACCACTCACCTAAGCTCCCGAGCTCAAGACCAAGCAAGCAATTGTCTTCAATTCCCCGGATTCACTTCCGATGCTTCACCGATGCCCAAACTTGATTCTAATCAATCCCAAACACAAACAAAACATCCACAATCAATATCTTGTCATCGAAACTAACCCGGATTACATTACCAAGCATCCAACACTCAAAACAAGTCCAAAAACAGAATTTTCGAGCAGCCCACTTGACCCACTGAATTCTCTCATTTCAAACACCCAAACAAGCATCAATTGCACCCAAAATGATCCTCATATATCATACTACCTACAGCCCCCAAAACCCAACCTTAAACAGCCCCAAAACCCACTTTAAAACCCTCCAAAAACCCTCTCAAAACCCAATTCCGAAAATTGATTAAAATCATTTGAAATTCATATATGTAGTATCATTTGGTCTCTATACATCATTACCAAACATATTAAATCAAAACATTTAACTTTGCAACATAAAGACACCATTTTTAATCCAAATATTCAAAAATGACATTTTCTAAAACTTCCATGGAAATCAAAATGAAAGGTACTTTTATGAAGGGGGAGATGAGGGGAAGTCAGAAACGTCCTTACCTTTCGATTTGGAGTTGAAATAGAGAAGCTTTTGGATGGAATAGTGATTTGGGTAGTGAGCCTTGGTTTCCCGTTGGTGAGTTTTGAAGGGGAAGATGAATAGTAGAAAGATGGGTGTTTTATTTGACATGTGGTATATTTTGAGGCTTAAAAGTCTAGTTTACCCCTAATGAAATGGAATATCTACAAGGGAGGTAAATCCATGGTTAAAAGTGGTTTAATCTTAAAACGTGATTAACCCCAAATTGATTAATTTTGAAAACAACTCGAAATATTATTTAGAGTATAAAACCGAGCCCAAAATAATATTAAAATATTATTTTCACCTAACCCCTAAACCCGGGTGTTACAAAAATGTATAAAAATCAAAGTTTTTCAATATAATTGTGTTGAAAAGCTCCTAATCATTTATTTCAACTCCTACAATTTGATTAAAACTTTTTTGTGGTCCTTTTTGTCGATGTTTCGGACGAGCAGGTCTAAATGGGCCTTTCAATGGACCCATTGGAATTTTAACTGAGTAAAAAGTACAGAAATTGAGGTTTTGCAACATAATTGTGTTGAAAAGCTCCTAATAAATTACATGAACTCCTAAAATTTGATTAAAACTTGTTTGCAGTCCTTTTTGTAGAGGTTTCAGACGAGCGGGTCCAAATGGGCCTTTCCATGGACCGGTTGGAATTTTAACTGAGTAAAAAGTACATAAATTGAGGTTTTGCAATATAATTGTGTTGAAAAGCTCCTAATAAATTACATGAACTCCTAAAATTTGATTAAAACTTGTTTGCAGTCCTTTTTGTAGAGGTTTCGGACGTGCGGGTCTAAATGGGCCTTTCAATGGACCCGTTGGAATTTTAACCTAGTAAAAAGTACAAAAATTGAGGTTTTGCAATATAATTGTGTGGAAAAGCTCCTAATAAATTAAATGAACTCCTAAAATTTGATTAAAACCTGTTTTGCGGCCCTTTTTGTATCAGTTTCAGACGAGAATGTCTAAATGGGCCTTACAATGGACCCGTTGGAATTTTAACTGAGTAAAAAGTATAAAAATTTAGGTTTTGCAATATAATTGTGTTGAAAATCTCATAATCAATTATTTGTACTCCTAAAATATTATCAGAACTTGTTTTGTGGTCCTTTATGTAGAGGTTTCGGACGTGCGGGTCTAAATGGGCCTTTCAGTGGACCCGTTGGAATTTTAACTATGTAAAATGTATAAAAATGGAAGTTTTGCAATATAATTCTGTTCAAAAGCTCCTTAGCATTTATTTGAACACGTAAAATTTGATTAAAACTTTTTTGCGGTCCTTTTTGTATCGGTTTCGGACGAGCAGGTCTAAATGGGCCTTCAATGGACCCGTTGGAATTTGAACTGAGTAAAAAGTACAGAAATAGAGGTTTTGCAATATAATTGTGTTGAAAAGCTCCTGATCAATTATTTGAACTCCTAAAATTTGATTAGAACTTCTTTTGCGGTCCTTTTTGTCGAGGTTTCGGACGAGCAGGTCTAAATGGGCCTTTCAATGGACCCGTTGGAATTTTAACTGAGTAAAAAGTACAGAAATTGAGGTTTTGCAATATAATTGTGTTGAAAAGCTCCTAATCAATTCTTTGAACTACTAATATTTGAATAAAACATTTTTGCGGTCCTTTTTGTAAAGGTTTCGAACGAGCAGGTCTAAATGGGCCTATCAATGGGCCCGTTTGAATTTTAACTGAGTAAAAAGTATTAAATTGAGGGTTTTCAATATAATTGTGTTGAAAAGCTCCTAATCAATTATTTGAACTCCTAAAATTTGATTAAAACTTGTTTTGCGGTCCTTTTTGTCGAGGTTTCGGACGAGCAGGTCTAAATGGGCCTTTCAATGGACCCGTTGGAATTTTAACTGAGTAAAAAGTACAGAAATTGAGGTTTTGCAATATAATTGTGTTGAAAAGCTCCTAATAAATTACATGAACTCCTAAAATTTGATTAAAACTTGTTTTGCAGTCATTTTTGTAGAGGTTTCTGACGAGCGAGTCGAAATGGGCCTTTCAATGGATCCGTTGGAATTTTAACTGAGTAAAAAGTACATAAATTGAGGTTTTGCAATATAATTGTGTTGAAAAGCTCCTAATCAATTACATGAACTCCTAAAATTTGATTAAAACTTGTTTTGCAGTCCTTTTTGTAGAGGTTTCGGACGAGCGGGTCGAAATGGGCCTTTTAATGGACCCGTTGGAATTTTAACTGAGTAAAAAGTACAGAAATTGAGGTCTTGCAATATAATTGTTTTGAAAAGCTCCTAATCAATTATTTGAACTCCTGATATTTGAATAAAACATTTTTGCGGTCCTTTTTGTAGAGGTTTCGGACGAGCAGGTCTAAATGGGCCTTTCAATGGGCCCGTTGGAATTTTAACTGAGTAAAAAGTATAAAAATTGAGGTTTTGCAATATAATTGTGTTGAAAAGCTCCTAATCAATTATTTGAACTCCTAAAATCTGATTAAAACTTGTTTTGCGGTCCTTTTTGTCGAGGTTTCGGACGAGTAGGTCTAAATGGGCCTTTCAATGGACCCGGTTGAATTTTAACTGAGTAAAAAGTACAGAAATTGAGGTTTTGCAATATAATTGTGTTGAAAAGCTCCTAATCAATTACATGAACTCCTAAAATTTGATTAAAACGTGTTTTGTAGTCCTTTTTGTAGAAGCTTTTGACGAGCGAGTCGAAATGGGCCATTCAATGGACCTGTTGGAATTTTAACTGAGTAAAAAGTACAGAAATTGAGGTTTTGCAATATAATTGTGTTGAAAAGCTCATAATCAATTACATGAACTCCTAGAATTTGATTAAAACTTGTTTTGCAGTCCTTTTTGTAGTGGTTTCGGATGAGCAGGTTGAAATGGGCCTTTCAATGGACCCGTTTGAATTTTAACTGAGTAAAAAGTACATAAATTGAGGTTTTGCAATATATTTGTGTTGAAAAGTTCCTAATCAATTATTTGAACTCCTAATATTTGAATAAAGCATTTTTGCGGTCCTTTTTGTATAGGTTTCGGACGAGCAGGTCTATATGGGCCCATCAATGGGCCCGTTGGAAATTTAACTGAGTAAAAAGTATAAAATTGAGGTTTTTCAATATAATTGTGTTGAAAAGTTCCTAATAAATTATTTGAACTCCTAAAATTTGATTAAAACCTTTTTTGCTGTCCTTTTTGTCGAGGTTTTGGACGAACAGGTCTAAATGGGTCTTTCAATGGACCCGTTAGAATTTTAACTGAGTAAAAAGTACATAAATTGAGGTTTTAAAATATAATTGTGTTGAAAAGATCCTAATAAATTACATGAACTC
Source organism: Hibiscus trionum (assembly GCA_030270665.1). Classification (NCBI taxonomy): domain Eukaryota; kingdom Viridiplantae; phylum Streptophyta; class Magnoliopsida; order Malvales; family Malvaceae; genus Hibiscus; species Hibiscus trionum. The sequence continues at coordinate 20,466,576 of BSYR01000007.1, forward strand.
CTAAAATTTGATTAAAACTTGTTTTGCGGACCTTTTTGTAGAGGTTTCGGACGAGCGGGTCGAAATGGGACTTTCAATGGACCCGTTGGAATTTTAACTGAGTAAAAAGTACAGAAATTGAGGTTTTGCAATATAATTGTGTTGAAAAGATCTTATTCAGTTATTTGAACTCCTAATATTTGAATAAAACATTTTTGCGGTCCTTTTTGTAGAGGTTTCAAAAGAGCAGGTCTAAATGGGCCTTTCAATGGGCCCGTTGGAATTTTAACTGAGTAAAAAGTATAAAATTGAGGTTTTTCAAAATAATTTTGTTGAAAAGCTCATAATCAATTATTTGAACTACTAAAATTTGATTAAAACTTGTTTTGCAGTCCTTTTTGTCGAGGTTTCGGACGAGCAGGTCTGAATGGGCCTTTCAATGGACCCGTTGGAATTTTAACTGAGTAAAAAGTACAGAAATTGAGGTTTTGCAATAAAATTGTGTTGAAAAGATCCTAATCAATTACATGAACTCCTAAAATTTGATTAAAACTTGTTTTGCGGTCCTTTTTGTAAAGGTTTCGGACGAGCGGGTCGAAATGGGCCTTTCAATGGACCCGTTGGAATTTTAACTGAGTAAAAAGTACATAAATTGAAGTTTTGCAATATAATTGTGTTGAAAAGCTCCTAATAAATTACATGAACTCCTAAAATTTGATTAAAACTTTTTTTGCAGTCCTTTTTGTAGAGGTTTCGGACGAGCGACTCGAAATGGGCCTTTCAATGGACCCGTTGGAATTTTAACTGAGTAAAAAGTACTGAAATTGAGGTTTTGAAATATAATTGTGTTGAAAATTCCTAATCAATTACAGGAACTCCTAAAATTTGATTAAAACTTGTTTTGCAGTCCTTTTTGTAGAGATTTCGGACGAGCGAGTCGAAATGGGCCTTTTAATGGAGCCGTTGGAATTTTAACTGAGTAAAAAGTACATAAATTGAAGTTTTGCAATATAATTGTGTTGAAAAGCTCCTAATAAATTACATGAACTCCTAAAATTTGATTAAAACTTTTTTTGCAGTCCTTTTTGTAGAGGTTTCGGACGAGCGACTCGAAATGGGCCTTTCAATGGACCCGTTGGAATTTTAACTGAGTAAAAAGTACTGAAATTGAGGTTTTGAAATATAATTGTGTTGAAAATTCCTAATAAATTACAGGAACTCCTAAAATTTGATTAAAACTTGTTTTGCAGTCCTTTTTGTAGAGATTTCGGACGAGCGAGTCGAAATGGGCCTTTTAATGGAGCCGTTGGAATTTTAACTGAGTAAAAAGTACAGAAATTGAGGTTTTGCAATATAATTGTGTTGAAAAGCTCCTAATCAATTATTTGAACTCCTAATATTTGAATAAAACATTTTTGCGTTCCTTTTTTTAGAGGTTTCAGACGAGCGGGTCAAAATGAGTCTTTGAATGGACCAGTTGGAATTTTAACTGAGTAAAAAGTATAAAATTGAGATTTTTCAATATAATTGTGTTGAAAAGCTCCTAATCAATTAATTGTGCTGAAATTTTAACTGAGTAAAAAGTACAGAAATTGAAGTTTTGCAATATATTTGTGTTGAAAAGCTCCTGATCAATTATTCGAACTCCTAAAATTTGATTAAAACTTGTTTTGTAGTCCTTTTTGTAGAAGTTTCGGACGAGCAGGTCTAAATGGGCCTTTCAATGGAGCCGTTGGAATTTTAACTGAGTAAAAAGTATAGAAATTGAGGTTTTGGAATATAATTGTGTTGAAAATCTCCTAATCAATTACATGATCTCCTAAAATTTGATTAAAACTGGTTTTGCGGCCCTTTTTGTAGAGGTTTCGGACGAGCATGTCTAAATGGGCCTTTCAATGGACCCGTTGGAATTTTAACTTAGTAAAAAGTATAAAAATTGAGGTTTTGCAATATAATTGTGTTGAAAAGCTCATAATCAATTATTTGTACTCCTAAAATATGATCAAAACTTGTTTTGCGGTCCTTTATGTAGAGGTTTCGGACGAGCGACTCGAAATGGGCCTTTCAATGGACCCGTTGGAATTTTAACTGAGTAAAAAGTACTGAAATTGAGGTTTTGAAATATAATTGTGTTGAAAATTCCTAATCAATTACAGGAACTCCTAAAATTTGATTAAAACTTGTTTTGCAGTCCTTTTTGTAGAGATTTCGGACGAGCGAGTCGAAATGGGCCTTTTAATGGAGCCGTTGGAATTTTAACTGAGTAAAAAGTACATAAATTGAAGTTTTGCAATATAATTGTGTTGAAAAGCTCCTAATAAATTACATGAACTCCTAAAATTTGATTAAAACTTTTTTTGCAGTCCTTTTTGTAGAGGTTTCGGACGAGCGACTCGAAATGGGCCTTTCAATGGACCCGTTGGAATTTTAACTGAGTAAAAAGTACTGAAATTGAGGTTTTGAAATATAATTGTGTTGAAAATTCCTAATCAATTACAGGAACTCCTAAAATTTGATTAAAACTTGTTTTGCAGTCCTTTTTGTAGAGATTTCGGACGAGCGAGTCGAAATGGGCCTTTTAATGGAGCCGTTGGAATTTTAACTGAGTAAAAAGTACAGAAATTGAGGTTTTGCAATATAATTGTGTTGAAAAGCTCCTAATCAATTATTTGAACTCCTAATATTTGAATAAAACATTTTTGCGTTCCTTTTTTTAGAGGTTTCAGACGAGCGGGTCAAAATGAGTCTTTGAATGGACCAGTTGGAATTTTAACTGAGTAAAAAGTATAAAATTGAGATTTTTCAATATAATTGTGTTGAAAAGCTCCTAATCAATTAATTGTGCTGAAATTTTAACTGAGTAAAAAGTACAGAAATTGAAGTTTTGCAATATATTTGTGTTGAAAAGCTCCTGATCAATTATTCGAACTCCTAAAATTTGATTAAAACTTGTTTTGTAGTCCTTTTTGTAGAAGTTTCGGACGAGCAGGTCTAAATGGGCCTTTCAATGGAGCCGTTGGAATTTTAACTGAGTAAAAAGTATAGAAATTGAGGTTTTGGAATATAATTGTGTTGAAAATCTCCTAATCAATTACATGATCTCCTAAAATTTGATTAAAACTGGTTTTGCGGCCCTTTTTGTAGAGGTTTCGGACGAGCATGTCTAAATGGGCCTTTCAATGGACCCGTTGGAATTTTAACTTAGTAAAAAGTATAAAAATTGAGGTTTTGCAATATAATTGTGTTGAAAAGCTCATAATCAATTATTTGTACTCCTAAAATATGATCAAAACTTGTTTTGCGGTCCTTTATGTAGAGGTTTCGGACGTGCGGGTCTAAATGGGCCTTTCAATGGACCCGTTGGAATTTTAACTGAGTAAAATGTATAAAAATTGAGGTTTTGCAATATAATTGTGTTGAAAAGCTCCTAATCAATTATTTGAACTCCTAAAATTTGATTAAAACTTGTTTTGCGGTCCTTTTTGTCGAGGTTTCGGACAAGCAAGTCTAAATGGGCCTTTCAAGGGACCCGTTGGAATTTTAACTGAGTAAAAAGTACAGAAATTGAAGTTTTGCAATATAATTGTGTTGAAAATCTCCTAATCAATTACATGAGTTCCTAAAATTTAATTATAACTTGTTTTGCGGTCCTTTTTGTAAGGTTTCGGACGAGCAGGTCTAAATGGGCCTTTCAATGGACATGTTGGAATTTTAACAGAGTAAAAGTCCAGAAATTGAGGTTTTGCAATATAATTGTGTTGAAAAGCTCCTAATCAATTCTTTGAACTCCTAATATTTGAATAAAACATTTTTGCGGTCCTTTTTGTAGAGGTTTCGAACGAGCAGGTCTAAATGGGCCTTTCAATGGGCCGGTTGGAATTTTAACTTAGTAAAAAGTATAAAATTGAGGTTTTTCAAAATATTGTGTTGAAAAGCTCCTAATCAATTATTTGAACTCCTAAAATTTGATTAAAACTTGTTTTGCGGTCCTTTTTGTTGAGGTTTCGGACGAGCAGGTCTGAATGGGCCTTTCAATGGACCCGTTGGAATTTTAACTGAGTAAAAAGTACAGAAATTGAGGTTTTGCAATATAATTGTGTTGAAAAGCTCCTAATCAATTACATGAACTCCTAAAATTTGATTAAAACGTGTTTTGTAGTCCTTTTTGTAGAGGTTTCTGACGAGCGAGTCGAAATGGGCCATTCAATAGACCTGTTGGAATTTTAACTGAATAAAAAGTACAGAAATTGAAGTTTTGCAATATAATTGTGTTGAAAATCTCCTAATCAATTACATGAGTTCCTAAAATTTAATTATAACATGTTTTGCGGTCCTTTTTGTAGAAGTTTCGAACGAGCAGGTCTAAATGGGCCTTTCAATGGAGCCGTTGGAATTTTAACTAAGTAAAAAGTATAGAAATTGAGGTTTTGGAATATAATTGTGTTGAAAATCTCCTAATCAATTTCATGATCTCCTAAAATTTGATTAAAACTGGTTTTGCGGCCTTTTTTGTAGAGGTTTCAGACGAGCATGTCTAAATGGGCCTTTCAATGGACCCGTTGGAATTTTAACTTAGTAAAAAGTATAAAAATTGAGGTTTTGCAATATAATTGTGTTGAAAAGCTCATAATCAATTATTTGTACTCCTAAAATATGATCAAAACTTGTTTTGCAGTCCTTTATGTAGAGGTTTCGGACGTGCGGGTCTAAATGGGCCTTTCAATGGACCCGTTGGAATTTTAACTGAGTAAAATGTATAAAAATTGAGGTTTTGCAATATAATTGTGTTGAAAAGCTCCTAATCAATTATTTGAACTCCTAAAATTTGATTAAAACTTGTTTTGCGGTCCTTTTTGTCGAGGTTTCGGACAAGCAAGTCTAAATGGGCCTTTCAAGGGACCCGTTGGAATTTTAACTGAGTAAAAAGTACATAAATTGAAGTTTTGCAATATAATTGTGTTGAAAATCTCCTAATCAATTACATGAGTTCCTAAAATTTAATTATAACTTGTTTTGCGGTCCTTTTTGTAGAAGTTTCGAACGAGCAGGTCTAAATGAGCCTTTCAATGGAGCCGTTGGAATTTTAACTAAGTAAAAAGTATAGAAATTGAGGTTTTGGAATATAATTGTGTTGAAAATCTCCTAATCAATTTCATGATCTCCTAAAATTTGATTAAAACTGGTTTTGCGGCCCTTTTTGTAGAGGTTTCAGACGAGCATGTCTAAATGGGCCTTTCAATGGACCCGTTGGAATTTTAACTTAGTAAAAAGTATAAAAATTGAGGTTTTGCAATATAATTGTGTTGAAAAGCTCATAATCAATTATTTGTACTCCTAAAATATGATCAAAACTTGTTATACGGTCCTTTATGTAGAGGTTTCGGACGTGCAGGTCTAAATGGGCCTTTCAATGGACCCGTTGGAATTTTAACTGAGTAAAATGTATAAAAATTGAGGTTTTGCAATATAATTGTGTTGAAAAGCTCCTAATCAATTATTTGAACTCCTAAAATTTGATTAAAACTTGTTTTGCGGTCCTTTTTGTCGAGGTTTCGGACAAGCAAGTCTAAATGGGCCTTTCAAGGGACCCGTTGGAATTTTAACTGAGTAAAAAGTACATAAATTGAAGTTTTGCAATATAATTGTGTTGAAAATCTCCTAATCAATTACATGAGTTCCTAAAATTTAATTATAACATGTTTTGCGGTCCTTTTTGTAGAAGTTTCGAACGAGCAGGTCTAAATGGGCCTTTCAATGGAGCCGTTGGAATTTTAACTAAGTAAAAAGTATAGAAATTGAGGTTTTGGAATATAATTGTGTTGAAAATCTCCTAATCAATTTCATGATCTCCTAAAATTTGATTAAAACTGGTTTTGCGGCCCTTTTTGTAGAGGATTCAGACGAGCATGTCTAAATGGGCCTTTCAATGGACCCGTTGGAATTTTAACTTTGTAAAAAGTATAAAAATTGAGGTTTTGCAATATAATTGAGTTGAAAAGCTCATAATCAATTATTTGTACTCCTAAAATATGATCAAAACTTGTTTTGCGGTCCTTTATGTAGAGGTTTCGGACGTGCGGGTCTAAATGGGCCTTTCAATGGACCCGTTGGAATTTTAACTGAGTAAAATGTATAAAAATTGAGGTTTTGCAATATAATTGTGTTGAAAAGCTCCTAATCAATTATTTGAACTCCTAAAATTTGATTAAAACTTGTTTTGCGGTCCTTTTTGTCGAGGTTTCGGACAAGCAAGTCTAAATGGGCCTTTCAAGGGACCCGTTGGAATTTTAACTGAGTAAAAAGTACATAAATTGAAGTTTTGCAATATAATTGTGTTGAAAATCTCCTAATCAATTACATGAGTTCCTAAAATTTAATTATAACTTGTTTTGCGGTCCTTTTTGTAGAAGTTTCGAACGAGCAGGTCTAAATGGGCCTTTCAATGGAGCCGTTGGAATTTTAACTAAGTAAAAAGTATAGAAATTGAGGTTTTGGAATATAATTGTGTTGAAAATCTCCTAATCAATTTCATGATCTCCTAAAATTTGATTAAAACTGGTTTTGCGGCCCTTTTTGTAGAGGTTTCAGACGAGCATGTCTAAATGGGCCTTTCAATGGACCCGTTGGAATTTTAACTTAGTAAAAAGTATAAAAATTGAGGTTTTGCAATATAATTGTGTTGAAAAGCTCATAATCAATTATTTGTACTCCTAAAATATGATCAAAACTTGTTTTGCGGTCCTTTATGTAGAGGTTTCGGAAGTGCGGGTCTAAATGGGCCTTTCAATGGACCCGTTGGAATTTTAACTGAGTAAAATGTATAAAAATTGAGGTTTTGCAATATAATTGTGTTGAAAAGCTCCTAATCAATTATTTGAACTCCTAAAATTTGATTAAAACTTGTTTTGCGGTCCTTTTTGTCGAGGTTTCGGACAAGCAAGTCTAAATGGGCCTTTCAAGGGACCCGTTGGAATTTTAACTGAGTAAAAAGTACATAAATTGAAGTTTTGCAATATAATTGTGTTGAAAATCTCCTAATCAATTACATGAGTTCCTAAAATTTAATTATAACTTGTTTTGCGGTCCTTTTTGTAGAAGTTTCGAACGAGCAGGTCTAAATGGGCCTTTCAATGGAGCCGTTGGAATTTTAACTAAGTAAAAAGTATAGAAATTGAGGTTTTGGAATATAATTGTGTTGAAAATCTCCTAATCAATTTCATGATCTCCTAAAATTTGATTAAAACTGGTTTTGCGGCCCTTTTTGTAGAGGTTTCAGACGAGCATGTCTAAATGGGCCTTTCAATGGACCCGTTGGAATTTTAACTTAGTAAAAAGTATAAAAATTTAGGTTTTGCAATATAATTGTGTTGAAAAGCTCATAATCAATTATTTGTACTCCTAAAATATGATCAAAACTTGTTTTGCGGTCCTTTATGTAGAGGTTTCGGAAGTGCGGGTCTAAATGGGCCTTTCAATGGACCCGTTGGAATTTTAACTGAGTAAAATGTATAAAAATTGAGGTTTTGCAATATAATTGTGTTGAAAAGCTCCTAATCAATTATTTGAACTCCTAAAATTTGATTAAAACTTGTTTTGCGGTCCTTTTTGTCGAGGTTTCGGACAAGCAAGTCTAAATGGGCCTTTCAAGGGACCCGTTGGAATTTTAACTGAGTAAAAAGTACATAAATTGAAGTTTTGCAATATAATTGTGTTGAAAATCTCCTAATCAATTACATGAGTTCCTAAAATTTAATTATAACTTGTTTTGCGGTCCTTTTTGTAGAAGTTTCGAACGAGCAGGTCTAAATGGGCCTTTCAATGGAGCCGTTGGAATTTTAACTAAGTAAAAAGTATAGAAATTGAGGTTTTGGAATATAATTGTGTTGAAAATCTCCTAATCAATTTCATGATCTCCTAAAATTTGATTAAAACTGGTTTTGCGGCCCTTTTTGTAGAGGTTTCAGACGAGCATGTCTAAATGGGCCTTTCAATGGACCCGTTGGAATTTTAACTTAGTAAAAAGTATAAAAATTTAGGTTTTGCAATATAATTGTGTTGAAAAGCTCATAATCAATTATTTGTACTCCTAAAATATGATCAAAACTTGTTTTGCGGTCCTTTATGTAGAGGTTTCGGAAGTGCGGGTCTAAATGGGTCTTTCAATGGACCCGTTGGAATTTTAACTGAGTAAAATGTATAAAAATTGAGGTTTTGCAATATAATTGTGTTGAAAAGCTCCTAATCAATTATTTGAACTCCTAAAATTTGATTAAAACTTGTTTTGCGGTCCTTTTTGTCGAGGTTTCGGACAAGCAAGTCTAAATGGGCCTTTCAAGGGACCCGTTGGAATTTTAACTGAGTAAAAAGTACATAAATTGAAGTTTTGCAATATAATTGTGTTGAAAATCTCCTAATCAATTACATGAGTTCCTAAAATTTAATTATAACTTGTTTTGCGGTCCTTTTTGTAGAAGTTTCGAACGAGCAGGTCTAAATGGGCCTTTCAATGGAGCCGTTGGAATTTTAACTAAGTAAAAAGTATAGAAATTGAGGTTTTGGAATATAATTGTGTTGAAAATCTCCTAATCAATTTCATGATCTCCTAAAATTTGATTAAAACTGGTTTTGCGGCCCTTTTTGTAGAGGTTTCAGACGAGCATGTCTAAATGGGCCTTTCAATGGACCCGTTGGAATTTTAACTTAGTAAAAAGTATAAAAATTTAGGTTTTGCAATATAATTGTGTTGAAAAGCTCATAATCAATTATTTGTACTCCTAAAATATGATCAAAACTTGTTTTGCGGTCCTTTATGTAGAGGTTTCGGAAGTGCGGGTCTAAATGGGTCTTTCAATGGACCCGTTGGAATTTTAACTGAGTAAAATGTATAAAAATTGAGGTTTTGCAATATAATTGTGTTGAAAAGCTCCTAATCAATTATTTGAACTCCTAAAATTTGATTAAAACTTGTTTTGCGGTCCTTTTTGTCGAGGTTTCGGACAAGCAAGTCTAAATGGGCCTTTCAAGGGACCCGTTGGAATTTTAACTGAGTAAAAAGTACATAAATTGAAGTTTTGCAATATAATTGTGTTGAAAATCTCCTAATCAATTACATGAGTTCCTAAAATTTAATTATAACTTGTTTTGCGGTCCTTTTTGTAGAAGTTTCGAACGAGCAGGTCTAAATGGGCCTTTCAATGGAGCCGTTGGAATTTTAACTAAGTAAAAAGTATAGAAATTGAGGTTTTGGAATATAATTGTGTTGAAAATCTCCTAATCAATTTCATGATCTCCTAAAATTTGATTAAAACTGGTTTTGCGGCCCTTTTTGTAGAGGTTTCAGACGAGCATGTCTAAATGGGCCTTTCAATGGACCCGTTGGAATTTTAACTTAGTAAAAAGTATAAAAATTTAGGTTTTGCAATATAATTGTGTTGAAAAGCTCATAATCAATTATTTGTACTCCTAAAATATGATCAAAACTTGTTTTGCGGTCCTTTATGTAGAGGTTTCGGAAGTGCGGGTCTAAATGGGCCTTTCAATGGACCCGTTGGAATTTTAACTGAGTAAAATGTATAAAAATTGAGGTTTTGCAATATAATTGTGTTGAAAAGCTCCTAATCAATTATTTGAACTCCTAAAATTTGATTAAAACTTGTTTTGCGGTCCTTTTTGTCGAGGTTTCGGACAAGCAAGTCTAAATGGGCCTTTCAAGGGACCCGTTGGAATTTTAACTGAGTAAAAAGTACATAAATTGAAGTTTTGCAATATAATTGTGTTGAAAATCTCCTAATCAATTACATGAGTTCCTAAAATTTAATTATAACTTGTTTTGCGGTCCTTTTTGTAGAAGTTTCGAACGAGCAGGTCTAAATGGGCCTTTCAATGGAGCCGTTGGAATTTTAACTATGTAAAAAGTATAGAAATTGAGGTTTTGGAATATAATTGTGTTGAAAATCTCCTAATCAATTTCATGATCTCCTAAAATTTGATTAAAACTGGTTTTGCGGCCCTTTTTGTAGAGGTTTCAGACGAGCATGTCTAAATGGGCCTTTCAATGGACCCGTTGGAATTTTAACTTAGTAAAAAGTATAAAAATTTAGGTTTTGCAATATAATTGTGTTGAAAAGCTCATAATCAATTATTTGTACTCCTAAAATATGATCAAAACTTGTTTTGCGGTCCTTTATGTAGAGGTTTCGGAAGTGCGGGTCTAAATGGGCCTTTCAATGGACCCGTTGGAATTTTAACTGAGTAAAATGTATAAAAATTGAGGTTTTGCAATATAATTGTGTTGAAAAGCTCCTAATCAATTATTTGAACTCCTAAAATTTGATTAAAACTTGTTTTGCGGTCCTTTTTGTCGAGGTTTCGGACAAGCAAGTCTAAATGGGCCTTTCAAGGGACCCGTTGGAATTTTAACTGAGTAAAAAGTACATAAATTGAAGTTTTGAAATATAATTGTGTTGAAAATCTCCTAATCAATTACATGAGTTCCTAAAATTTAATTATAACTTGTTTTGCGGTCCTTTTTGTAGAAGTTTCGAACGAGCAGGTCTAAATGGGCCTTTCAATGGAGCCGTTGGAATTTTAACTAAGTAAAAAGTATAGAAATTGAGGTTTTGGAATATAATTGTGTTGAAAATCTCCTAATCAATTTCATGATCTCCTAAAATTTGATTAAAACTGGTTTTGCGGCCCTTTTTGTAGAGGTTTCAGACGAGCATGTCTAAATGGGCCTTTCAATGGACCCGTTGGAATTTTAACTTAGTAAAAAGTATAAAAATTGAGGTTTTGCAATATAATTGTGTTGAAAAGCTCATAATCAATTATTTGTACTCCTAAAATATGATCAAAACTTGTTTTGCGGTCCTTTATGTAGAGGTTTCGGACGTGCGGGTCTAAATGGGCCTTTCAATGGACCCGTTGGAATTTTAACTGAGTAAAATGTATAAAAATTGAGGTTTTGCAATATAATTGTGTTGAAAAGCTCCTAATCAATTATTTGAACTCCTAAAATTTGATTAAAACTTGTTTTGCGGTCCTTTTTGTCGAGGTTTCGGACAAGCAAGTCTAAATGGGCCTTTCAAGGGACCCGTTGGAATTTTAACTGAGTAAAAAGTACATAAATTGAAGTTTTGCAATATAATTGTGTTTAAAATCTCCTAATCAATTACATGAGTTCCTAAAATTTAATTATAACTTGTTTTGCGGTCCTTTTTGTAAGGTTTCGGACGAGCAGGTCTAAATGGGCCTTTCAATGGACCTGTTGGAATTTTAAATGAGTAAAAGTCCAGAAATTGAGGTTTTGCAATATAATTGTGTTGAAAAGCTCCTAATCAATTCTTTGAACTCCTAATATTTGAATAAAACATTTTTGCGGTCCTTTTTGTAGAGGTTTCGAACGAGCAGGTCTAAATGGGCCTATGAATGGGCCCGTTGGAATTTTAACTGGGTAAAAAGTATAAAAATTGAGGTTTTGCAATATAATTGTGTTGAAAAGCTCAAAATCAATTATTTGTACTCCTAAAATATGATCAAAACTTGTCTTGCGGTCCTTTATGTAGAGGTTTTGGACGTGCGGGTCTAAATGGGCCTTTCAAAGGACCCGTTGGAATTTTAACTGAGTAAAATGTATAAAAATTAAAGTTTTTCAATATAATTGTGTTGAAAATCTCCTAATCATTTATTTGAACTCCTACAATTTGATTAAACTTTTTTGTGGTCCTTTTTGTATCGGTTTCGGACGAGCAGGTCTAAATGGGCCTTACAATGGGTCCGTTGGAATTTTAAGTGAGTAAAAAGTACGGAAATTGAGGTTTTGCAATATAATTGTGTTGAAAAGCTCCTAATTAATTTCATGAACTCCTAAAATTTGATTAAAACTTGTTTGCAGTCCTTTTTGTAGAGGTTTCGGTCGAGCGGGTCCAAATGGGCCTTTCAATGGACCCGTTGGAATTTTTTTTTGAGAAAAAGGCCTCATTAAAAACCCCACTAATCCCAACTGGGCCGAGCCCAGAGGGGGTCCTAAAGGGGAAAAAAGTGCCCAAATATATATATATATAATCAAGGGGGTTGAAAACCAACTGGTACAATAGAGCGTAAGACATCGGGCAAGCCCGACCCAAAAAACAAGGAGGATCTAGAGTGCAAGGCCCAATTGGCAATAGTATGAGCTAGAACATTAGCAACTCGCGGTACATAAAGAAAATTTAAATCTGGAATAGATACAAAGAGAGGGCGAGCTGCATCAATATGTGGCCGTAAAGGAGAGGCGTCCGAGCCGAGGCAACGTATTTTGTTGATGACCAAAGCAGCATCGTACTCGATAATGATGCTGCACCAGCCGGCATCCCTACCAAGTGTAGCCCCCGTGACAATGGCACGAAGCTCCGCAGTGGTGGCATCAAGGCATCCTGCGCAGTAAACAGCACAACCACGGAGAATAGCGCCGCTAGCATCACGAGCCACAACACCAAAACCTGCTTCGCCTGTAGCGGGGTTGAAAGTACCGTCCACATTGATTTTAACCTTCCTTTCCGGTGGCGGCCTCCATGTTGGTTGAGAAAGGGTTGGCTCCGTCCGTAGATGCGTCGAGGCGTAAAGAGAGTTGGCCGAGTCGTAGTCCTGTAACAGTTCCTTAGAGTTCATAAGAGTAAGCCATGGCGGCTGCAAACGCTTGGAGTGAACCCAGTCATTCCTCCGGTTCCAAATGTTCCAAAGGATAGTGAGGAACAAACTAAATTCAGAGCGAGAAAGTAACGAGGCCCCTTGTTCTAACCATAAGTGAGTAGGGAAGAGCGTGCTAGTACGTAAAGGGAGGGGAAACCCAGCTAGTTGTAGAACCTCAGCTGCTCCAACACAATCTCAGAGAGCATGGAGTGGGGTTTCTACTATAGTCGGACAAAAAGGGCACATGCCAGTGCCTAACCCCACAGTTGCAAGACGGTCTCCTGTGGGTAGAGCATCTCGTCCTGCTCTCCAGCTAAAGGACCGAATCTTCGGAAGGGTGTTCGCTTTGAAGATAACTCGCCAAAGGGGAGAAGGACGACTGATAGGTCTGATTGGACGTCGTAAGAATAGATATCCGGAACGCACCGAATACATCCCCGTGTCATGATATCCCCAAAGTAATGCATCGCACCGCTCATTGGAGATTAGCACACGCAGTATGACATCATCATCATCCCAGTCAAAATGCTGGCAGACTTTGGGTTCATCCCAAGACGCTTGATTGCCGATCATGAAGTCACGACATCGTAAAGGGAGTTCCTCCTCGTCTTGATAGTTTCCAAAGAAGGATAAACTAGAGGTACCACCCCAAGGGTCGCGGTGGATACGGATCTGACTCTGAATTCCGGGTCGCCAAAAAAACCCTGGTTGCAGTCGTTGCATGGCCTGCCAAAGACCTCGCCATGCGAAGGACGCGCGTCGATCGAGCTTAGCATCCAACAATTTCCTAGAAGGAAAGTAACGTGAACGTAGGACACGCGCAAGGAGGGATTCAGGCGAGTGGATCAGCCTCCATAATTGTTTACCTAAGAGAGCAATGTTAAAATCGTGTAGATTCCTAAAGCCTATTCCCCTGCTGCCTTGGGATCACAAATAGACTCCCAAGATAGCAGAGGCCAACCTCGCTTGTTACTGCGGCCAGACCACCAATAACGACGGATCGAGCTAGTCATATCATCTATGATGTTCTGCGGAAGTAGGTAACAAGACATAACATACTGAGGTATGGCTTGTGCGACCGACTTGATCAGTGTTTCGCGTCCACTAAATGAGAGTAAGTTGGTGTCCCATTTAGTTATTCGAGAACTGACTTTGTCACGGACAAAACCTAAGCATTCGGTTCGGTTCCGCCCTATCATGAGGGGAACTCCGAGATAGATACCCGGGTCCTCGACAATGCGTATTCCGAGAGTCAATCGAACTACCTGAATGAAGGTCTCAGAACAGCGTGAACTGCAGTAAGCTGTGGACTTATCGAAATTAACAGTTTGTCCTGAAGAGGATTCATATAGGCGTAGAATTTCTTTCAACCTTTCAACCTCATCTGGGCAATTACGAAGGAAAACAATGCTATCATCGGCAAATAGCAGATGTGTAATTCTAGGTCCATGTCGATTGGCCTGTAGACCGAGAAGGCGCCCTTCCCATTGCTCGGATTCAAGGGCCGCTGATAACCCTTGGGAACAAATCAGAAAGAGGAAGGGGGAGAGGGGATCGCCCTGCCGGATGCCTCGAGCAGGCACAAACTCGTCGGATAGGGTCCCGTTAAGTCTAACAGAAAAAGAGACTGAGGAGACACAACGAAGTATGAGGTGCACCCATTCAGGTGCAAAGCCCATACGTGACATCACATCCTGAAGGAATGACCATTCGACTTTGTCGAACGCCTTCTCCATATCTAGTTTCAACACCGCCCCTTGGTAAATGGCAGCGCTATTTGAGTGGAGGGTATGCACTAGCTCATGGGCGATTAAAATGTTGTCGGTTATGTTCCTTCCACGAACAAAGGCTGCTTGTGCATCGCTGATACAATCAGGTAGAACAGGCTTAAGACGGTTAACAAGAACCTTAGCAACTGTTTTGTATATGATCGTGCATAAGCTAATTGGTCGAAACTGGCGCATATTGGTGGGGTCCGCAACCTTCGGGATAAGCACGATGACTGTTTTATTAACAGTCGACATGTCGGCTTCCCCACGCAATAGACGGAGACAGAGCTGGATAAATTCAGGCCCAATGACGTTCCAGTGTTGCCGGAAAAAACCACTAGGAAAACCATCGATGCCTGGAGCTTTCTTAGGACTAATATCCTGAAAGGCGGCAAGCACTTCACCCTCTGTGAATGGTCTCAATAGAGAGGCATTCATTGATGGAGTGACGACCGGAGAAATTTTCTCCAACAGACGTGGCGAAGAACTAGGGTTCGACGATGTAAACAGCATCCGAAAATAATCCAAGGCTATTTGAAGGAGCCTTGGCGTAGCTGTATGCCATACATGGTTACCATCGTGAAGGCCACGAATAGTATTCTTTTTCCTGCGCTTAGAGGCTCTAGCATGGAAAAAAGACGTGTTTTTGTCCCATTGGGACAACCATGTGACCCGCAATCGTTGTGCCCAGTAGGCTTCACGGACGTCTAGAAGACGTCGAAGCTCTAGTTTTGCGTCGCGCAGGTCATTTAGCATCGCATGCGATAGATGACGACGTCGCATATATGAATTGATTTTGCGTTGTAATTCTGCAATACGGTTGTGTGACTGGTATCGGCGATGAGATTGCCAATCGTGCAGCTGGTTACCGACCATACGTAATTTTTCAGGCAAGTTACCCGATGCATTCGCCCATGCCTGTTGGACGGTCGTGATGCATGATGGATCATTTGCCCAACAAGATTCAAAACGGAAATGGTCAAAGGTCTCACGAGGAGTAGTGTTGCGCTGGGGAACAAATTTGGTATCCATGACTATGACATAATGGTCAGAATCCGGGGAAAAAATATTACGACATTCGAAAGTGGAATGTTCACTAAGCCATGCATTGCATGCTACAAAACGGTCAAGTCGTTCACAAACAGTTGAGACATTAGGCCCGGTGCGGGACCAAGTGAACCAACCCGATGCTGGCTTGCAATCAAAAAGACTATTGCGAGATAAACATTCGCGAAAGCTAGTGATTTGTGATTGCGGTCGGCGACAGCCTCCCTGTTTTTCTGAATCTGATAAAATATCATTAAGGTCACCGCCGATTAACCAAGGCATTGGTGAAGCATGACGCAAAGAATCAATCAAATCCCATGTTTTAGACTTCATATTTGTGTCAGCGTAGCCATAAATGCCCGTAAAACGAAAACATTCATCATTCGAATTTAAAACAACATCAATGGATCGATCAGAATACGAAAGCAAATCAAGTTGAATTTTATTATTCCAAAATATGATGAGTCCGGAACATGTGGGGCTGCTATCAACATGGATGCAGCCATACATATCTAATAAAATTCTTAAACGATCATAATCGTAACGACATAAGCGAGTTTCAGACAAAAAGATAACATCCGGTTGCAACCTGCGAGCAATGGTGCTCAACCCTTGAACTGCCGTCGGGGAACCAAGACCGCGGCAGTTCCAGCAAAAGATCCTCATTTCTCTCGGCGGGGTTGAACGTCAACCGCCGCCGAAGAGATTTTGCTGCTCATCCCAGCTTTAGATAGTTTGGAAGGTATGTCAGAGGGCATTCCAGGTTTCACCGGCTTAACTTGAGTGGAGGGGGAAGTTCTCGGCCTCTTGGTAACACCAGCAGCAACCATCAGAGGGCTACGTTTGGTTTTGCACGAGCCATTTGCTCCTTTGGTAGTTCCTGACGTTGCAGCCAACCAATCCTCAAAATTCAATTTTAACTTAGATAATTTAAGTTTGAAATAGAATTTGAAGATGTATGGTATTTTTAGATCAGTAGAGATAGTGATAGATTCCTTACCAACTTCAAAAAATATTCTAAATTTAGATAATTTGGAGAAAATTCGAATTGCAGAGGATAAACTAACGTTTAAATGTAATTTTATCTGCAATTTGATCAAATCTCTCTCAACAAATTCAAAATTCAATTTTAACTTAGATAATTTAAGTTTAAAATAGAATTTGAAAATGTATGGTATTTTTAGATTGGTAGAGATAGTGATAGATTCCCCACCAATTTCAAAAAATATTCTAAATTTAGATAATTTGGAAAAAATTCGAATTGCAGAGGATAAAATAACATTTAAATGTAATTTTATCTGCAATTTGAAATGCATGGGAATCTTATAGAGCCTTAGATTCACCGAAAAAGGAGATAGCAAATCTCGTCCAACAAATTCAAAATTCAATTTTAACTTTAGATAATTTAAGTTTGAAATAGAATTTGAAAATGTATGGTATTTTTAGTTCAGTAAAGATAGTGATAGATTCCCTATCAACTTCAAGAAATATTCTAAATTTAGATAATTTGGAGAAAATTCGAATTTCAGAGGATAAAATAACGTTTAAATGTAATTTTATCTGCAATTTGATCAAATCTCTCTCAACAAATTCAAAATTCAATTTTAACTTAGATAATTTAAGTTTGAAATAGAATTTGAAAATGTATGATATTTTTAGATTAGTAGAGATAGTGATAGATTCCCCACCAACTTCAAAAAATATTCTAAATTTAGATAATTTGGAGAAAATTCGAATTGCAGAGGATAAAAGAACATTTAAATGTAATTTTATCTGCAATTTGAAGTGCATGGGAATCCTAAAGATCCTTAGATTCATCAAAAAAGGAGATATCAAATCTCTTCCAACAAATTCAAAATTCAATTTTAACTTAGATAATTTAAGTTTGAAATAGAATTTGAAAATGTATGGTAATTTTAGATCAGTAGAAAGAGAGATAGATTCCTTACCAACTTCAAAAAATATTCTAAATTTAGATAATTTGGAGAAAATTCGAATTGCAGAGGATAAAATAACGTTTAAATGTAATTTTATCTGCAATTTGATCAAATCTCTCTCAACAAATTCAAAATTCAATTTTAACTTAGTTAATTTAAGTTTGAAATAGAATTTGAAAGTGTATGGTATTTTTAGATTAGTATAGATAGGGAAAGATTCCCCACCAACTTCAAAAAATATTCTAAATTTAGATAATTTAGAGAAATTTCGAATTGTAGAGAATAAAATAACATTTAAATGTAATTCGACCTGCAATTTGAAATACATGGGAGTCCTAAAGAGCTTTAGGTTCACCGTAAAAAGAGATATCAAATCTCTCTCAACAAATTCAATATTCAATTTTAACTTAGATAATTTAAGTTTGAAATAGAATTTGAAAAGATTTTCTATTGTGAAACCGAGATCCATGTCCCTCGTTTCTAGGAACTGGGACTCCCATTGGAGTTGGAGATTCCCAGGCTGCCATCGCTGGCCCGTGCTATGGCTGCACTCGACTCTGCCAACGCCAGTTTGTGGCCAAGAGTTTGCGATGGTGGATGATATGTCTGTTCTAGACAGTGAGTTTTGTGTAGTGGAGAACTTAAGACATAAGAGATTCCTATTCACTTCATTCTTAAAAGAAAAAATGAATAATAAGAATAATAATAAAACATGCAATATCAGAAGAGTATTGCAAGAACAAAGTGGGGGAGACAATGAGAGCACCCTGCCAAAATTGCAAACGTGCTGACTTGCTTCCTCGTACCAACATGGTAATGTGACATAAGGTAGGATAACCCAATACCAGGACTTGCGCATGGTTGTTGCCACGTCATAGGATGAAATACAAGGTCTAACAGACCAGGAAGAAACTTGCATTCTAATATTAGAAGCAAGGTATATGAAGGGTACCAAAAGTGGTACTCCAGCACATGGAAGAAATCCTTGGGGCGGGGCTGTCGCCGGCAAGGCTAGGGAGCCTCGGAAAGGCCCGAGGGCTATTCGAATCCAATAGTAAAAGGATGGCCGTGGCCGTTGTGCAGCCATCTTTCGACGTATGAAGATTAGAAAATCATTGCTAAAATTCTCACGGGCATGAAGGGGTTGATGCACCACTGCATCGGAGGTGCTAAGCAAGCACCACCACGGTGGTGTTGGGATTGAAAGGCGGTGGAAGAGGGTGGTTATGGGTGGTGGTAGTGAGAGGGAGGTGGTTAGGAAAAAGATGGAAAGAGAAAAGAAGAGAAAAGTTGAGAGAAAAGTTGAGAGCGTTTTCATCACCCACCTGTTGGAATTTACCCGTTGGAATTTTAACTGAGTAAAAAGTACAGAAATTGTGGTTTTGCAATATAATTGTGTTGAAAAGCCCCTAATCAATTATTTGTAATCCTAAAATATGATCAAAACTTGTTTTGCGGTCCTTTATGTAGAGGTTTCGGACGTGCGGGCCTAAATGGGCCTTTCAATGGATCCGTTGGAATTTTAACCTAGTAAAAAGTACAGAAATTGAGGTTTTGTAATATAATTGTGTGGAAAAGCTCCTAATCAATTACATGAACTCCTAAAATTTGATTAAAACCTGTTTTGCGGCTCTTTTTGTATCAGTTTCAGACGAGAATGTCTAAATGGGCCTTACAATGGACCCGTTGGAATTTTAACTGAGTAAAAAGTATAAAAATTTAGGTTTTGCAATATAATTGTGTTGAAAATCTCATAATCAATTATTTGTACTCCTAAAATATTATCAGAACTTGTTTTGTGGTCCTTTATGTAGAGGTTTCGGACGTGCGGGTCTAAATGGGCCTTTCAGTGGACCCGTTGGAATTTTAACTGAGTAAAATGTATAAAAATTGAAGTTTTGCAATATAATTGTGTTGAAAAGCTCCTAAGCATTTATTTGAACTCGTAAAATTTGATTAAAACTTTTTTGCGGTCCTTTTTGTATCGGTTTCGGACGAGCAAGTCTAAATGGGCATTACAATGGACCCGTTGGAATTTGAACTGAGTAAAAAGTATAGAAATAGAGGTTTTGCAATATAATTGTGTTGAAAAGCTCCTGATCAATTATTTGAACTCCTAAAATTTGATTCGAACTTGTTTTGCGGTCCTTTTGTCGAGGTTTCGGACGAGCAGGTCTAAATGGGCCTTTCAATGGACCCGTTGGAATTTTAACTGAGTAAAAAGTACAGAAATTGAGGTTTTGCAATATAATTGTGTTGAAAAGCTCCTAATAAATTACATGAACTCCTAAAATTAGATTAAAACTTGTTTTGCAGTCCTTTTTGTAGAGGTTTCTGACGAGCGAGTCGAAATGGGCCTTTCAATGGATCCGTTGGAATTTTAACTGAGTAAAAAGTACATAAATTGAGGTTTTGCAATATAATTGTGTTGTAAAGCTCCTAATCAATTACATGAACTCCTAAAATTTGATTAAAACTTGTTTTGCAGTCCTTTTTGTAGAGGTTTCGGACGAGCGGGACGAAATGGGCCTTTTAATGGACCCGTTGGAATTTTAACTGAGTAAAAAGTATAGAAATTGAGGTTTTGCAATATAATTGTTTTAAAAAGCTCCTAATCAATTATTTGAACTCCTGATATTTGAATAAAACATTTTTGCGATCCTTTTTGTAGAGGTTTCAGACGAGCAGGTCTAAATGGGCCTTTTTATAGGCCCGTTGGAATTTTAACTGAGTAAAAAGTATAAAAATTGAGGTTTTGCAATATAATTGTGTTGAAAAGCTCCTAATCAATTATTTGAACTCCTAAAATCTGATTAAAACTTTGTTTGCGGTCCTTTTTGGCGAGGTTTCGGACGAGCAGGTCTAAATGGGCCTTTCAATGGACCCGTTGGAATTTTAACTAAGTAAAGAGTACAGAAATTGAGGTTTTGCAATATAATTGTGTTGAAAAGCTCCTAATCAATTACATGAACTCCTAAAATTTGATTAAAACGTGTTTTGTAGTCCTTTTTGTAGAGGTTTCTGACGAGCGAGTCGAAATGGGTCATTCAATGGACCTGTTGGAATTTTAACTGAGTAAAAAGTACAGAAATTGAGGTTTTTCAATATAATTAGTGTTGAAAAGCTCATAATAAATTATATGAACTCCTAAAATTTGATTAAAACTTGTTTTGCAGTCCTTTTTGTAGTGGTTTCGAACGGGCGGGTTGAAATGGGCCTTTCAATGGACCCGTTTGAATTTTAACTGAGTAAAAAGTACATAAATTGAGGTTTTGCAATATATTTGTGTTGAAAAGTTCCTAATCAATTATTTGAACTCCTAATATTTGAATAAAACATTTTTGCGGTCCTTTTTGTAGAGGTTTCGGACGAGCATGTCTATATGGGCCTATCAATGGGCCCATTGGAAATTTAACTGAGTAAAAAGTATAAAATTGAGGTTTTTCAATATAATTGTGTTGAAAAGCTCCTAATAAATTATTTGAACTCCTAAAATTTGATTAAAATCTTTTCTGCGGTCCTTTTTGTCGAGGTTTTGGATGAACAGGTCTAAATGGGCCTTTCAATGGACCCGTTAGAATTTTAACTGAGTAAAAAGTACATAAATTGAGGTTTTAAAATATAATTGTGTTGAAAAGCTCCTAATAAATTACATGAACTCCTAAAATTTGATTAAAACTTGTTTTGCGGACCTTTTTGTAGAGGTTTCGGACGAGCAGGTCGAAATGGGCCTTTCAATGGACCCGTTGGAATTTTAACTGAGTAAAAAGTACAGAAATTGAGGTTTTGCAATATAATTGCGTTGAAAAGATCCTATTCAGTTATTTGAACTCCTAATATTTGAATAAAACATTTTTGTGGTCCTTTTTGTAGAGGTTTCAAAAGAGCAGGTCTAAATGGGCCTTTCAATGGGCCCGTTTGAATTTTAACTTAGTAAAAAGTATAAAATTGAGATTTTCAAAATAATTGTGTTGAAAAGCTCCTAATCAATTATTTGAACTCCTAAAATTTGATTAAAACTTGTTTTGCAGTCCTTTTTGTCGAGGTTTCGGACGAGCAGGTCTGAATGGGCTTTTCAATGGACCCGTTGGAATTTTAACTGAGTAAAAAGTACAGAAATTAAGGTTTTGCAATATAATTGTGTTGAAAAGCTCCTAATCAATTACATGAACTCCTAAAATTTGATTAAAACTTGTTTTGCGGTCATTTTTGTAAAGGTTTCGGACGAGCGGGTCGAAATGGGCCTTTCAATGGACCCGTTGGAATTTTAACTGAGTAAAAAGTACATAAATTGAAGTTTTGCAATATAATTGTGTTGAAAAGCTGCTAATAAATTACATGAACTCCTAAAATTTGATTAAAACTTTTTTTGCAGTCCTTTTTGTAGATGTTTCGGACGAGCGAGTCGAAATGGGCCTTTCAATGGACCCGTTGGAATTTTAACTGAGAAAAAAGTACTGAAATTGAGGTTTTGAAATATAATTGTGTTGAAAAGCTCCTAATCAATTACATGAACTCCTAAAATTTGATTAAAAATTGTTTTGCAGTCCTTTTTCTAGAGGTTTCAGACGAACGGGTTGAAATGGGCCTTTCAATGGACCCGTTGGAATTTTTTTTTGAAATGACCCGTTGGAATTTTAACTGAGTAAAAAGTACAGAAATTGAGGTGTTGCTATATTATTGTGTTGAAAATTCCTAATCAATTACATGAACTCCTAAAATTTGATTAAAACTTGTTTTGCAGTCCTTTTTGTAGAGATTTCGGACGAGCGAGTCGAAATGGGCCTTTTAATGGACCCGTTGGAATTTTAACTAATTAAAAAGTACAGAAATTGAGGTTTTGCAATATAATTGTGTTGAAAAGCTCCTAATCAATTATTTGAACTCCTAATATTTGAATAAAACATTTTTGCGTTCCTTTTTGTAGAGGTTTTAGACGAGCGGGTCGAAATGAGCCTTTCAATGGACCCGTTGGAATTTTAACTGAGTAAAAAGTATAAAATTGAGGTTTTTCAATATAATTGTGTTGAAAAGCTCCTAATCAATTAATTGTGTTGAAATTTTAACTGAGTAAAAAGTACAGAAATTGAAGTTTTGCAATATAATTGTGTTGAAAAGCTCCTAATCAATTATTTGAACTCCTAAAATTTGATTAAAACTTGTTTTGCGGTCCTTTTTGTAGAAGTTTCGGACGAGCAGGTCTAAATGGGCCTTTCAATGGAGCCGTTGGAATTTTAACTGAGTAAAAAGTATAGAAATTGAGGTTTTGGAATATAATTGTGTTGAAAATCTCCTAATCAATTACATGATCTCCTAAAATTTGATTAAAACTGGTTTTGCGGCCCTTTTTGTAGAGGTTTCGGACGAGCTTGTCTAAATGGGCCTTTCAATGGACCCGTTGGAATTTTAACTTAGTAAAAAGTATAAAAATTGAGGTTTTGCGATATAATTGTGTTGAAAAGCTCATAATCAATTATTTGTAGTCCTAAAATATGATCAAAATTGTTTTGCGGTCCTTTATGTAGAGGTTTCGGATGTGCGGGTCTAAATGGGCCTTTCAATGGACCCGTTGGAATTTTAACTGTGTAAAATGTATAAAATTTGAGGTTTTGCAATATAATTGTGTTGAAAAGCTCCTAATCAATTATTTGAACTCCTAAAATTTGATTAAAACTTGTTTTGCGGTCCTTTTTGTCGAGGTTTCAGACAAGCAAGTCTAAATGGGCCTTTCAAGGGACCCGTTGGAATTTTAACTGAGTAAAAAGTACAGAAATTGAATTTTTGCAATATAATTGTGTTGAAAATCTCCTAATCAAGTACATGAGTTCCTAAAATTTAATTATAACTTGTTTTGCGATCCTTTTTGTAGAGGTTTCGGACGAGCAGGTCTAAATGGGCCTTTCAATGGACCTGTTGGAATTTTAACTGAGTAAAAGTCCAGAAATTGAGGTTTTGCGATATAATTGTGTTGAAAAGCTCCTAATCAATTCTTTGAACTCCTAATATTTGAATAAAACATTTTTGCGGTCCTTTTTGTAGAGGTTTCGAACGAGCAGGTCTAAATGGGCCTATCAATGGGCCCGTTGGAATTTTAACTGAGTAAAAAGTATAAAATTGAGGTTTTTCAATATAATTTTGTTGAAAAGCTCCTAATCAATTATTTGAACTCCTAAAATTTGATTAAAACTATATTTGCGGTCCTTTTTGTCGAGGTTTCGGACAAGCAGGTCTAAATCGACCTTTCAATAGAACCGTTAGAATTTTAACTGAGTAAAAAGTACATAAATTGAGGTTTTACAATATAATTGTGTTGAAAATCTCCTAATCAATTACATGAACTCCTAAAATTTGATTAAAACTTGTTTTGCAGTCCTTTTTGTAGAGGTTTCGGACGAGCGGGTCGAAATGGGCCTTTCAATGGACCCGTTGAAATTTTAACTGAGTAAAAAGTACAGAAATTGAGGTTTTGGAATATAATTGTGTTGAAAATCTCCAAATCAATTACATGATCTCCTAAAATTTGATTAAAACTTGTTTTGCGGCCCTTTTTGTAGAGGTTTCGGACGAGCATGTCTAAATGGGCCTTTCAATGGGCCCGTTGGAATTTTAACTGAGTAAAAAGTACAGAAATTGAGGTTTTGCAATATAATTGTGTTGAAAATATCATAATCAATTATTTGAACTCCTAATATTTGAATAAAACATTTTTGTGATGCTTTTTGTAGAGGTTTCAGACGAGCAGGTCTAAATTGGCCTATCAATGGGCCCGTTGGAATTTTAACTGAATAAAAAGTATAAAATTGAGGTTTTTCAATATAATTGTGTTCAAAAGCTCCTAATAAATTATTTGAACACCTAAAATTTGATTAAAACTATTTTTACGGTCCACTTTGTCGAGGTTACGGACGAGCTTGTGTAAATGGGCCTTTCAATGGACCCGTTAGAATTTTAACTGAGTAAAAAGTACAGAAATTGATGTTTTGCAATATAAATGTGTTGAAAAGCTCCTAATCAATTACATGAACTCCTAAAATTTGATTAAAACTTTTTTTGTGGTCCTTTTTGTAGAGGTCTCGGACGAGCGGGTCTAAATGGGCCTTTCAATGGACCCGTTGAAATTTTAACTGAGTAAAAAGTATAGAAATTGAAGTTTTGCCATATAATTGTTTTGAAAAGCTCCTAATAAATTATTTTAACTCCTAAAATTTGATTAAAACTTGTTTTGCGGTCCTTTTTCTAGAGGTTTCGGACGAGCAGGTCTAAATGGGCCTTTCAATGGACCCGTTTGAATTTTAACTGAGTAAAAAGTACAGAAATTGAGGTTTTGGAATATAATTGTGTTGAAAATCTCCTAATCAATTACATGAACTCCTAAAATTTGATTAAAACTTGTTTTGCGGCCCTTTTTGTAGAGGTTTCGGACGAGCGGGTCGAAATGGGCCTTTCAATGGACCCGTTGGAATTTTAACTTAGTAAAAAGTACAGAAATTGAGGTTTTGCAATATATTTGTGTTGAAAAGATCCTATTCAGTTATTTGAACTCCTAATATTTGAATAAAACATTTTTGCGGTCCTTTTTGTAGAGGTTTCAAAAGAGCAGGTCTAAATGGGCCTTTCAATGGGCCCGTTGGAATTTTAACTGAGTAAAAAGTATAAAATTGAGGTTTTTCAAAATAATTGTGTTGAGAAGCTCCTAATCAATTATTTGAACTCCTAAAATTTGATTAAAACTTGTATTGCGGTCCTTTTTGTCGAGGTTTCGGACGAGCAGGTCTAAATGGGCCTTTCAATGGACCTGTTGGAATTTTAACTGAGTAAAAAGTACAGAAATTGAGGTTTTTAAATATAATTGTGTTGAAAAGCTCCTATTCAATTACATGAACTCCTAAATTTGATTAAAACTTGTTTTGCAATCCTTTTTGTAGAGGTTTCGGACGAGCGGGTCGAAATGGGCCTTTTAATGGACCCGTTGGAATTTTAACTGAGTAAAAAGTACAGAAATTGAGGTTTTGCAATATAATTGTGTTGAAAAGCTCCTAATCAATTATTTGAACTCATAATATTTGAATAAAACATTTTTGCGTTCCTTTTTGTAGAGGTTTCAGACGAGCGGGTCGAAATGATCCTTTCAATGGACCCGTTGGTATTTTAACTGAGTAAAAAGTATAAAATTGAGGTTTTTCATTATAATTGTGTTGAAAAGATCCTAATCAATTATTTGAACTCCTAAAATTTGATTAAAACTATTTTTTTGGTCCTTTTTGTCGAGGTTTCGGACGGGCGGGTCGAAATGGGCCTTTCAATGGACCCGTTGGAATTCTAAATGAGTAAAAAGTACAGAAATTGAGGTTTTGCAATATAATTGTGTTGAAAAGCTCCTAATAAATTACATGAACTCCTAAAATTTGATTAAAACTTGTTTTGCAGTCCTTAATGTAGAGGTTTCGGACGAAATGGGCCTTTCAATGGACCCGTTGGAATTTTAACTGAGTAAAAATAACAGGAATTGAGGTTTTGAAATACAATTGTGTTGAAAATCTCTTAATCAATTATTTGAACTCCTAATATTTGAATAAAACATTTTTGCGGTCCTTTTTGTAGAGGTTTCGGACGAGCGGGTCGAAATGGGCCTTTCAATGGACCCATTGGAATTTTAACTGAGTAAAAAGTACAGAAATTGAGGTTTTGCAATATAATTGAGTTGAAAAGTTCCTAATCAATTACATGAAGTCCTAAAATTTGATTAAAACTTGTTTTGCGGTCCTTTTTGTCGAGGTTTCGGACGAGCAGGTCTGAATGGGCCTTTCAATGGACCCGTTGGAATTTTAACTGAGTAAAAAGTACAAAAATTGAGGTATTGCAATATAATTGTGTTGAAAACCTCCTAATCAATTACATGAACTCCTAAAATTTGATTAAAACTTGTTTTGGAGTCCTTTTTGTAGAGGTTTCGGACGAGCAGGTCGAAATGGGCCTTTTAATGGACCCGTTGGAATTTTAACTTAGTAAAAAGTACAGAAATTGAGGTTTTGCAATATATTTGTGTTGAAAAGATCCTATTCAGTTATTTGAACTCCTAATATTTGAATAAAACATTTTTGCGGTCCTTTTTGTAGAGGTTTCAAAAGAGCAGGTCTAAATGGGCCTTTCAATGGGCCCGTTGGAATTTTAACTGAGTAAAAAGTATAAAATTGAGGTTTTTCAAAATAATTGTGTTGAAAAGCTCCTAATCAATTATTTGAACTCTTAAAATTTGATTAAAACTTGTTTTGCGGTCCTTTTTGTCGAGGTTTCGGACGAGCAGGGCTGAATGGGCCTTTCAATGGACCCGTTGGAATTTTAACTAAGTAAAAAGTACAGAAATTGAGGTTTTTAAATATAATTGTGTTGAAAAGCTCCTAATCAATTACATGAACTCCTAAATTTGATTAAAACTTGTTTTGCAGTCCTTTTTGGAGAGGTTTCGGACGAGCGGGTCGAAATGGGCCTTTTAATGGACCCGTTGGAATTTTAACTGAGTAAAAAGTACAGAAATTGAGGTTTTGCAATATAATTGTGTTGAAAAGCTCCTAATCAATTATTTGAACTCATAATATTTGCATAAAACATTTTTGCGTTCCTTTTTGTAGAGGTTTCAGACGAGCGGGTCGAAATGATCCTTTCAATGGACCCGTTGGTATTTTATCTGAGTAAAAAGTATAAAATTGAGGTTTTTCATTATAATTGTGTTGAAAAGATCCTAATCAATTATTTGAACTCCTAAAATTTGATTAAAACTATTTTTTTTGGTCCTTTTTGTCGAGGTTTCAGACGGGCGGGTCGAAATGGGCCTTTCAATGGACCCGTTGGAATTCTAAATGAGTAAAAAGTACAGAAATTGAGGTTTTGCAATATAATTGTGTTGAAAAGCTCCTAATAAATTACATGAACTCCTAAAATTTGATTAAAACCTGTTTTGCAGTCCTTAATGTAGAGGTTTCGGACGAAATGGGCCTTTCAATGGACCCGTTGGAATTTTAACTGAGTAAAAATAACAGGAATTGAGGTTTTGAAATACAATTGTGTTGAAAAGCTCTTAATCAATTATTTGAACTCCTAATATTTGAATAAAACATTTTTGCGGTCCTTTTTGTAGAGGTTTCGGACGAGCGGGTCGAAATGGGCCTTTCAATGGACCCATTGGAATTTTAACTGAGTAAAAAGTACAGAAATTGAGGTTTTGCAATATAATTGAGTTGAAAAGTTCCTAATCAATTACATGAAGTCCTAAAATTTGATTAAAACTTGTTTTGCGGTTCTTTATGTCAAGGTTTCGGACGAGCAGGTCTGAATGGGCCTTTCAATGGACCCGTTGGAATTTTAACTGAGTAAAAAATACATAAATTGAGGTTTTGCAATATAATTGTGTTGAAAACCTCCTAATAAATTACATAAACTCCTAAAATTTGATTAAAACTTGTTTTGCAGTCCTTTTTGTAGAGGTTTCGGACGAGCGGGTCGAAATGGGCCTTTCAATGGACCCGTTGGAATTTTAACTTAGTAAAAAGTACAGAAATTGAGGTTTTGCAATATATTTGTGTTGAAAAGATCCTATTCAGTTATTTGAACTCCTAATATTTGAATAAAACATTTTTGCGGTCCTTTTTGTAGAGGTTTCAAAAGAGCAGGTCTAAATGGGCCTTTCAATGGGCCCGTTGGAATTTTAACTGAGTAAAAAGTATAAAATTGAGGTTTTTCAAAATAATTGTGTTGAAAAGCTCCTAATCAATTATTTGAACTCCTAAAATTTGATTAAAACTTGTTTTGCGGTCCTTTTTGTCGAGGTTTCGGACGAGCAGGGCCTAATGGGCCTTTCAATGGACCCGTTGGAATTTTAACTGAGTAAAAAGTACAGAAATTGAGGTTTTTAAATATAATTGTGTTGAAAAGCTCCTAATCAATTACATGAACTCCTAAATTTGATTAAAACTTGTTTTGCAGTCCTTTTTGGAGAGGTTTCGGACGAGCGGGTCGAAATGGGCCTTTTAATGGACCCGTTGGAATTTTAACTGAGTAAAAAGTACAGAAATTGAGGTTTTGCAATATAATTGTGTTGAAAAGCTCCTAATCAATTATTTGAACTCATAATATTTGCATAAAACATTTTTGCGTTCCTTTTTGTAGAGGTTTCAGACGAGCGGGTCGAAATGATCCTTTCAATGGACCCATTGGTATTTTAACTGAGTAAAAAGTATAAAATTGAGGTTTTTCATTATAATTGTGTTGAAAAGATCCTAATCAATTATTTGAACTCCTAAAATTTGATTAAAACTATTTTTTTTGGTCCTTTTTGTCGAGGTATCGGACGGGCGGGTCGAAATGGGCCTTTCAATGGACCCGTTGGAATTCTAAATGAGTAAAAAGTACAGAAATTGAGGTTTTGCAATATAATTGTGTTGAAAATCTCCTAATAAATTACATGAACTCCTAAAATTTGATTAAAACCTGTTTTGCAGTCCTTAATGTAGAGGTTTCAGACGAAATGGGCCTTTCAATGGACCCGTTGGAATTTTAACTGAGTAAAAATAACAGGAATTGAGGTTTTGAAATACAATTGTGTTGAAAAGCTCTTAATCAATTATTTGAACTCCTAATATTTGAATAAAACATTTTTGCGGTCCTTTTTGTAGAGGTTTCGGACGAGCGGGTCGAAATGGGCCTTTCAATGGACCCATTGGAATTTTAACTGAGTAAAAAGTACAGAAATTGAGGTTTTGCAATATAATTGAGTTGAAAAGTTCCTAATCAATTACATGAAGTCCTAAAATTTGATTAAAACTTGTTTTGCGGTCCTTTTTGTCGAGGTTTCGGACGAGCAGGTCTGAATGGGCCTTTCAATGGACCCGTTGGAATTTTAACTGAGTAAAAAGTACATAAATTGAGGTTTTGCAATATAATTGTGTTGAAAACCTCCTAATCAATTACATGAACTCCTAAAATTTGATTAAAACTTGTTTTGCAGTCCTTTTTGTAGAGGTTTCGGACGAGCAGGTCGAAATGGGCCTTTTAATGGACCCGTTGGAATTTTAACTTAGTAAAAAGTACAGAAATTGAGGTTTTGCAATATATTTGTGTTGAAAAGATCCTATTCAGTTATTTGAACTCCTAATATTTGAATAAAACATTTTTGCGGTCCTTTTTGTAGAGGTTTCAAAAGAGCAGGTCTAAATGGGCCTTTCAATGGGCCCGTTGGAATTTTAACTGAGTAAAAAGTATAAAATTGAGGTTTTTCAAAATAATTGTGTTGAAAAGCTCCTAATCAATTATTTGAACTCCTAAAATTTGATTAAAACTTGTTTTGCGGTCCTTTTTGTCGAGGTTTCGGACGAGAAGGTCTGAATGGGCCTTTTAATGGACCCGTTGGAATTTTAACTGAGTAAAAAGTACAGAAATTGAGGTTTTTAAATATAATTGTGTTGAAAAGCTCCTAATCAATTACATGAACTCCTAAATTTGATTAAAACTTGTTTTTGCAGTCCTTTTTGTAGAGGTTTCGGACGAGCGGGTCGAAATGGGCCTTTTAATGGACCCGTTGGAATTTTAACTGAGTAAAAAGTACAGAAATTGAGGTTTTGCCATATAATTGTGTTGAAAAGCTCCTAATCAATTATTTGAACTCATAATATTTGCATAAAACATTTTTGCGTTCCTTTTTGTAGAGGTTTCAGACGAGCGGGTCTAAATGATCCTTTCAATGGACCCGTTGGTATTTTAACTGAGTAAAAAGTATAAAATTGAGGTTTTTCATTATAATTGTGTTGAAAAGATCCTAATCAATTATTTGAACTCCTAAAATTTGATTAAAACTATTTTTTTGGTCCTTTTTGTCGAGGTTTCGGACGGGCGGGTCGAAATGGGCCTTTCAATGGACCCGTTGGAATTATAAATGGGTAAAAAGTACAGAAATTGAGGTTTTGCAATATAATTGTGTTGAAAAGCTCCTAATAAATTACATGAACTCCTAAAATTTGATTAAAACCTTTTTTGTAGTCCTTAATGTAGAGGTTTCGGACGAAATGGGCCTTTCAATGAACCCGTTGGAATTTTAACTGAGTAAAAATAACAGGAATTGAGGTTTTGAAATAAAATTGTGTTGAAAAGCTCTTAATCAATTATTTGAACTCCTAATATTTGAATAAAGCATTTTTGCGGTCCTTTTTGTAGAGGTTTCGGACGAGCGGGTCGAAATGGGCCTTTCAATGGACCCATTGGAATTTTAACTGAGTAAAAAGTACAGAAATTGAGGTTTTGCAATATAATTGAGTTGAAAAGTTCCTAATCAATTACATGAAGTCCTAAAATTTGATTAAAACTTGTTTTGCGGTCCTTTTTGTCGAGGTTTCGGACGAGCATGTCTATATGGGCCTTTCAATGGACCCGTTGGAATTTTAACTGAGTAAAAAGTACATAAATTGAGGTTTTGCAATATAATTGTGTTGAAAACCTCCTAATCAATTACATGAACTCCTAAAACTTGATTAAAACTTGTTTTGCAGTCCTTTTTGTAGAGGTTTCGGACGAGCGGGTCGAAATGGGCCTTTCAATGGATCCGTTGAAATTTTAACTGAGTAAAAAGAACAGAAATTGAGGTTTTGCAATATAATTGTGTTGAAAAGCTCCTAATCAGTTATTTGAACTCCTAAAATTTGATTAACACTTGTTTTGCAGTCATTTTTGTAGAGGTTTCGGACGGGCGGGTCGAAATGGGCCTTTCAATGGAGCCGTTGGAATTTTAACTGAGTAAAAAGTACAGAAATTGAGGTTTTGCAATATAATTGTGTTGAAAATCTCTTAATCAATTACATGAACTCCTAAAATTTGATTAAAACTTGTTTTGCAGTCCTTTTTGTAGAGGTTTCGGACGAGCGGGTCGAAATGGGCCTTTTAATGGACACGTTGGAATTTAAACTGAGTAAAAAGTACAGAAATATAGGTTTTGCAATATAATTGTGTTGAAAACCTCTTAATCAATTACATGAACTCCTAAAATTTGATTAAAACTTGTTTTGCAGTCCTTTTTGTAGAGGTTTCGGACGAGCGGGTTGAAATGGGCCTTTCAATGGATCTGTTGAAATTTTAACTGAGTAAAAAGTACAGAAATTGAGGTTTTGCAATATAATTGTTTTGAAAAGCTCCTAATCAGTTATTTGAACTCCTAAAATTTGATTAAAACTTGTTTTGTAGTCCTTTTTGTAGGGGTTTCGGACGAGCGGGTCAAAATGGGCCTTTTAATGGACCCGTTGGAATTTTAACTGAGTAAAAAGTACAGAAATTGAGGTTTTGGAATATAATTGTGTTGAAAATCTCCTAATCAATTACGTGATCTCCTAAAATTTGATTAAAACTTGTTTTGCGGCCCTTTTTGTAGAGGTTTCGGACGAGCATGTCTAAGTGGGCCTTTCAATGGACCCGTTGGAGTTTTAACTGAGTAAAAAGTATAAAAATTGAGGTTTTGGAATATAATTGTGTTGAAAAGCTAAAAATCAATTATTTGTACTCCTAAAATATGATCAAAACTTGTTTTGCGGTCCTTTTTGTAGAGGTTTTGGACGTGCGGGTCTAAATGGGCCTTTCAATGGACCCGTTGGAATTTTAACCTAGTAAAAAGTACAAAAATTGAGGTTTTGCAATATAATTGTGTTGAAAAGCACCTAATCATTTATTTGAACTCCTACAATTTGATTAAAACTTTTTTGCGGTCCTTTTTGTCGAAGTTTCGGACGAGCATGTCTAAATGGGCCTTTCAATGGACCCGTTGGAATTTTAACTGAGTAAAAAGTACAGAAATTGAGGTTTTGCAATATAATTGTGTTGAAAAGCTCCTAATCAATTACATGAACTCCTAAAATTTGATTAAAACTTGTTTGCAGTCCTTTTTGTAGGGGTTTCGGACGAGCGGGTCTAAATGGGCCTTTCAATGGACTCGTTGGAATTTTAACTGAGTAAAAAGGAAAGAAATTGAGGTTTTGCAATATAATTGTGTTGAAAAGCTCCTAATAAATTATTTGTAATCCTAAAATATGATCAAAACTTGTTTTGCGGTCCTTTATGTAGAGGTTTTGGACGTACGGGTCGAAATGGGCCTTTCAATGGACCCGTTGGAATTTTAACCTAGTAAAAAGTACAGAAATTGAGGTTTTGCAATATAATTGTGTGGAAAATCTCCTAATAAATTACATGAACTCCTAAAATTTGATTAAAACTTGTTTTGCGGCCCTTTTATATCGGTTTCAGATGAGAATGTCTAAATGGGCCTTACAATGTACACGTTGGAATTTTAACTGAGTAAAATGTATAAAAATTGAAGTTTTGCAATATAATTGTGTTGAAAAGCTCCTAAGCATTTATTTGAACTCGTAAAATTTGATTAAAACTTTTTTGCGATCCTTTTTGTATCGGTTTCGGACGAGCAGGTCTAAATGGGCCTTACAATGGACCCGTTGGAATTTGAACTGAGTAAAAAGTACAGAAATTGAGGTTTTGCAATATAATTGTGTTGAAAAGCTCCTGATCAATTATTTGAACTCCTAAAATTTGATTAGAACTTGTTTTGCGGTCCTTTTTGTCGAGGTTTCGGACGAGCAGGTCGAAATGGGCCTTTCAATGGATCCGTTGGAATTTTAACTGAGTAAAAAGTACATAAATTGAGGTTTTGCAATATAATTGTGTTGAAAAGCTCCAAATCAATTACATGAACTCCTAAAATTTGATTAAAACTTGTTTTGCAGTCCTTTTTGTAGAGGTTTCGGACGAGCGGGTCGAAATGGATCTTTTAATGGACCCGTTGGAATTTTAACTGAGTAAAAAGTACAGAAATGAGGTTTTGCAATATAATTGTTTTGAAAAGCTCCTAATCAATTATTGAACTCCTGATATTTGAATAAAACATTTTTGCGGTCCTTTTTGTAGAGGTTTCGGACGAGCAGGTCTAAATGGGCCTTTCAATGGGCCCGTTGGAATTTTAAATGAGTAAAAAGTATAAAAATTGAGGTTTTGCAATAAAATTTTGTTGAAAAGCTCCTAATCAATTATTAGAACTCCTAAAATCTGATTTAAACTTGTTTTGCGGTCCTTTTTGTCGAGGTTTCGGACGAGCAGGTCTAAATGGGCCTTTCAATGGACCCGTTGGAATTTTAACTGAGTAAAAAGTACAGAAACTGAGGTTTTGCAATATAATTGTGTTGAAAAGCTCCTAATCAATTACATGAACTACCTAAAATTTGATTAAAACTTTTTTTGTGGTCCCTTTTGTAGAGGTTTCGGACGAGCTGGTCTAAATGGGCCTTTCAATGGACCCGTTGGAATTTTAACTGAGTAAAAAGTACAGAAATTGAGGTTTTGCAATATAATTGTGTTGAAAAGCTCCAAATCAATTACATGAACTCATAAAATTTGATTAAAACGTGTTTTGCAGTCCTTTTTGTAGAGGTTTCTTACGAGCGTGTCGAAATGGGCCTTTCAATGGACCTGTTGGAATTTTAACTGAGTAAAAAGTACAGAAATTGAGGTTTTGCAATATAATTGTGTTGAAAAGCTCATAATCAATTACATGAACTCCTAAAATTTGATTAAAACTTGTTTTGCAATCCTTTTTGTAGTGGTTTCGGACGAGCGGGTCGAAATGGGCCTTTCAATGGACCCGTTGGAATTTTAACTGAGTAAAAAGTACATAAAGTGAGGTTTTGCAATATATTTGTGTTGAATAGTTCCTAATAAATTATTTGAACTCCTAATATTTGAATAAAACATTTTTGCGGTCCTTTTTGTAGAGGTTTCGGATGAGCAGGTCTATATGGGCCTATCAATGGGCCCGTTGGAATTTTAACTGAGTAAAAAGTATAAAATTGAGGTTTTTCATTATAATTGTGTTGAAAAGCTCCTAATCAATTATTTGAACTCCTAAAATTTGATTAAAACTATTTTTGCGGTCCTCTTTGTCGAGGTTTCAGACGAGCAGGTCTAAATGGGCCTTTCAATGGACCCGTTAGAATTTTAACTGTGTAAAAAGTACATAAATTGAGGTTTTGCAATATAATTGTGTTGAAAAGCTCCTAATCAATTACATGAACTACCTAAAATTTGATTAAAACTTTTTTTGTGGTCCCTTTTGTAGAGGTTTCGGACGAGCGAGTCTAAATGGGCCTTTCAATGGACCCGTTGGAATTTTAAGTGAGTAAAAAGTATAAAATTGAAGTTTTGCAATATAATTGTGTTGAAAAGCTCCTAATCATTTATTTGAACTCCTAAACTTTGATTAAAACTTGTTTTGCCTTCCTTTTTGTAGAGGTTTTAGACGAGCGGGTCGAAATGAGCCTTTCAATGGACCCGTTGGAATTTTAACTGGGTAAAAAGTATAAAATTGAGGTTTTGCAATATATTTGTGTTGAAAATCTCCTAATCAATTACATGATCTCCTAAAACTTCATTAAAGCTTGTTTTACGACCCTTTTGTAGAGGTTTCGGACGAGCAGGTCTAAATGGGCCTTTCAATGGACTCGTTGGAATTTTAACTGAGTAAAAAGTATAGAACTTGAGGTTTTGCAATATAATTGTGTTGAAAAGGTCCTAATCGATTATTTCAACTCCTAAAATTTGATTAAAACTTGTTTTGCGGTCCTTTTTGTCGAGGTTTCGAACGAGCAGGTCTAAATGGGCCTTACAATAGACCCGTTTGAATTTTAACTGAGTAAAAAGTATAGAAATTGAGGTTTTGCAATATAATTGTGTTGAAAAGCTCCTAATCAATTATTTGAACTCCTATAATTTAATTAAAACTTGTTTTGCGACCCCTTTTTGGATGGGATCCAGGCATTTATCGGTCAACATGTCTTCTTGAAACTTGTCCGGCTGTCAATTAGCTTTCTGACGGATCTTGAAACGCCTGAATCGGACATCTGGAACTCAAGATACGTCTATTTTAGCAAAGACAACGCATGCAGAAATTCCTATACGGGATTAATACGAGATTTTTGGATAATTACGAATTTTCAAGAATTTATTTGATTATTTGTAATTTAAATCAATATAGGATTCTGCAATATCTATTAGGATCAGCTTTATTTAATTAGGATTTTATTTTTAATATTTATTTATTATTAGAAGTTACTTATGTAATTAGGAGATTAGATTTCAGCATTTATTTATTGTATTTAATTTCCTAAGTTTACTAGGATTAGAACTTCTTCAAGGCTTATATAAGGAGGCTTCAACTACATTGTAATTTAAGATTTGAATGATTAAATAAAGTTCTCTTTTGAGTTCAGACTTGCAAGAAGTATAACTTGTGTTCTTTATTTTAGAAGCG
The DNA here is from genome assembly GCA_030270665.1 of Hibiscus trionum. Classification (NCBI taxonomy): domain Eukaryota; kingdom Viridiplantae; phylum Streptophyta; class Magnoliopsida; order Malvales; family Malvaceae; genus Hibiscus; species Hibiscus trionum. Next base: position 20,502,320 of record BSYR01000007.1, read on the forward strand.
ATTCTTCAAGTTCGTCAGAATTTGTTGTTGATCTTCACACTCCTGCTTGCCTAGGTAACTGCGTCTAGGAGGGTGGGTTAGAGCCGCTTGAGGTTGCTTGCTTGGTTAATTGCGATCAAGAGGGTGCCGAGGACAATTTATCCATTTATCTTCCATCTACATCGTCATCGCCTATCTTCAACCATCTTTTCACCGATCCAACATTCGTGCCAATATCCTTATCCGCTTCCGCAAGCTCAACGTTCGCATATACGGGGCCGTGTTCGTATCATTTGGTATCAGATTCAGATTGTTCTTGAGGATGTCATTGAGCAACGTATTGAATTTTACTCTTTTGGGGACTCGATGTCATTATTGTTGTCGACTAGATCATTCCGGGTATGATTGTCCAGATAAGTCTTATTTTCAAGAAATTTTTTTGAGAGATATGTTGTCTGAAATCATGCCTTCTAATGATATTGAAATATGTGATTCAAAGCATGATGGAGAAATTTGTTCTCCTAAAGAACATGAGGAAGGCGATACCATCGAGTGTTTAACCTTGCCTATTGATGAAGAAGAAATTGTAAGTAGCGTGTTTGTTTCTAGTAACAAATCTACTATTCTGATTCAAGATGACCATCAAACGACAAACACCGACGAAGGTACGCTACAATCAAAAGGTACCATTGATTGTTTTCAAAATTCTATTTATGCTTATTTCTCTTCTAGCATTGATAACAATTTTGAAGATGAGAATGAGTCACTTTGCAACCAAAAGAAAAATAGTGATGATCTCAATGAGAAGGAAATTGTAAATTACATTGCAAAAAGAGACTATGCACAAGGATTCTTCAAGACATCTTCTCTTTCCTGGTACTTTGATGAACTTCTTCCATTGACCAGTTTAGATTCGAGGGCGAATCTTTTTGAGGAGTGGGGGAATGATACATGCATGAGAGGGGTGAAACTAATCATCTTGGAAAAGAAGTTAAAACTGTTTTGCAAGTCAGAAACGTCAGTCAACTTGCGACCCCTTTTTGGATGGGATCCAGGCATTTATCGGTCAACATGTCTTTTTGAAACTTGTCCGGCTGTCAATTAGCTTTCCGACGGATCTTGAAACGCCTGAATCGGACATTTGGAACTCAAGATACGTCTATTTTAGCAAAGACAGCGCATGCAGAAATTCCTATACGGGATTAATACGAGATTTTTGGATAATTACGAATTTTCAAGAATTTATTTGATTATTTGCAATTTAAATCAATATAGGATTCTGCGATATCTATTAGGATCAGATTTATTTAATTAGGATTTTATTTTTAATATTTATTTATTATTAGAAGTTACTTATGTAATTAGGAGATTAGATTTCAGCATTTATTTATTGTATTTAATTTCCTAAGTTTACTAGGATTAGAACTTCTTCAAGGCTTATATAAGGAGGCTTCAACCACATTGTAATTTAAGATTTGAATGATTAAATAAAGTTCTCTTTTGAGTTCAGACTTGCAAGAAGTATAACTTGTGTTCTTTATTTTAGAAGCGATTCTTCAAGTTCGTCAGAATTTGTTGTTGATCTTCACACTCCTGCTTGCCTAGGTAACTGCGTCTAGGAGGGTGGGTTAGAGCCGCTTGAGGTTGCTTGCTTGGTTAATTGCGATCAAGAGGGTGCCGAGGACAATTTATCCATTTATCTTCCATCTCCATCGTCATCGCCTATCTTCAGCCATCTTTTCACCGATCCAACATTCGCGCCAATATCCTTATCCGCTTCCTTAAGCTCAACGTTCGCGTATACGGGGCCGTGTCCGTATCAGACCCTCTAGTTATGTAGAACTAGAAATCAAAGATATCAAATTTTAATTCAATAAGCATAACTTGAAGGATCGATAAAGTTCTCAAAAGAACAAAAGAGATAAACTCTCAAATTTCATTAATCAAAGTTGTGTCTTACAGTTGAAAAAACCAACCTCTATTTATAGGCTTTACAAACTAAAGTGACCAGCCATCATTCCTAGGGAGGTGTGAAAGGATAATGAATTAAAAATTAAAACATTGAAATGTGTGCCTTTGCCACCCAATGTAATCAGAAGCAAGCAAGTCAATTCGCAAGTGTATGTATCAGAAGCAAGCATGTCAATTCGCAAGTGGATGTAAGCAAGCATGTCAATTTGCAAGTGGATGTAAGCAAGCACCTCTCTAAGGTTGCCGTCCATTGGGAATGTAAGCAAACATGTCAATTTCCTGTGAATGTAAGCAAGCACCTCAAGCAAGCACCTCTCTAGAATTGTCGTCCATCGTAAATGTAAGCAAGCATGTCAATTTCCATGTGAGTGTAGAAAGCACCTCAAGCAAGCATCTCAAGCAAGCACCTCTCCAATAGTAACAATTCTCTGAATCACCCTAGTGACGTGTCTATTCATTGTCCTTGCATAACATCGGTAGATACAAGAAATGAAACAATATAATATGATTCATGCTAAATATAATAAATATATGTTATATGATTCAACAAACTCTAGTGCTACTAAAATAAACCATAAACAACATAATAGAAAACACGTGCACACTAAAACTGATATGCTCCAACTCTCCAATTGGCATTGTTGAGAGAAGCTTTGATTGCTCGGACCTTAGAATGCAAGTAAGCCTTGTTGCACGTTCGTCTTCATGTGGGAATATGTTGAAATGGATGAAAGAAGATAGGTGGCAGAAGGATGGTAGTGTTTGTAAGGGAAAAGGGATGAAGGAAATGAAGATGGAAGGTGAAAGGTGATTGTTTCGAATAGTGAAAGAAAGGAGGATGAAAGAAATAAGATGGATAGTATTCAAAGTCTCAAAAAGATGAACTTATGCTAAGAAGCATAAACCCGAACTTGAATAAGGCTTTGAGGGTGGTAGGAAGGACTTAGACTGGTGAATAATAAATATTCAACAACCTAGAGTATCAAAAGATGGAATAGGAGACACCACAAATTAATAAAATGATTTGATAATTCAAAGAAGTTCTTAAAAGAACAAGAAAGATAGATAAACTCACAAAATAAAATTTGTATTGATCAAAGTGTGTGTCCAAATGCCAAAATGGCTTACATATTTATAGTAGGGGAAGGGAGTGGCCGAACAGGCATGTACAAAGGCAAGGAATGTTTCGGCTAGAGCTTGTACCGCTTCACAATGGCTGAAAAGGCTTGATAAGTGCATGAATAGGCCTTGATAAGTTATAAACAATGATTCGGCCCCTTGGTGTCTCTCCACGATGGCGCCAAGCTTTCCCTCCCTTGGCCGAATGGGTGCATGGAAGCTTCCATGGTGTTTCGGTTGGTAGGTGACCCTTGGGGTGTCCACACTCTCGAGCTGGTAGTAGTAGGGTGAGCTGATTGAGCTGAGCTTGAGCTAGTTCGAGCTGACCTAGCTAGCTGATTTAGCTAGCTAAAGTTGAGTGATGTTTTGAGCTAAACGGAGCTTTCTCTAGCTAAGTGAGCTGGTCCTTTAGTGTCCTTGAGCTGCCCTTGAACCATAGGAGTGTTTTGAAGCTGAAACATAGCTTGCACGGTCTCGAATCATCAATGAGCTATTTTGAGCTCAAAGAAAGTCTTTGAGCTGAAATGGAGCTGGCCACTAGTCCCTTGAGCTATGTTTATCATGTCCGACAAAGAAAACACATAAAAATATAAGTGAATATGATTAAATATATATAGCTGACTACCTATGATATAATTGAGCTGGAAATGAGCTGAAATACTAAGTAAAGATGTGGTTTATGTAATGCATGAATATCATATGATATACAAATGAATGATAACATATGATAATCCAAGCATATTATATAATGCATAAATAAGTAAATAGATAATGAAATAAGGAAGAACTCCCTCTTCTTTCATGCTTGATAAACAAGATGAAAGCATAGTGAATGTGAGTAGAAACGTGCATACAACACCCCCTCCTTCTTTTGAGCTGATAAGGGCATTGTTTGTCGAAACAACGTTCCTTGTCTGTAACGGATCTAGAATAGTAGCAAGCATATCTCAACAATAAAAACAAATATGTACATTGTTTTAGGATCAAAATAACAAGAAAAATAAAAAGAAAATAAAAAGAAACATAGAAAAAGGGTGTAGGAATTTCGGGACAGATTTGGATGACAAAGAAGACGAATGCTTCAAAGGGCGTTCATGGCTGTTTCTGATACGTGCATGGGAGAGGTGAAACTAATCATCTTGGAAAAGAAGTTAAAACTGTTTTGCAAGTCAGAAACGTCAGTCAACTTGCGACCCCTTTTTGGATGGGATCCAGGCATTTATGGGTCGACATGTCTTCTTACAACTTGTTCGACTGTCAATTATCTTTCCAACGGATCTTGAAACGTCTCAATCGGACATCTGGAACTCAAGATACGTCTATTTTAGCAAAGACAATGCATGCAGAAATTCCTATACGGGATTAATACGAGATTTTTGGATAATTACGAATTTTCAAGAATTTATTTGATTATTTGTAATTTAAATCACTATAGGATTCTGCAATATCTATTAGGATCAGATTTATTTAATTAGGATTTTATTTTTAATATTTATTTATTATTAGAAGTTACTTATGTAATTAGGAGATTAGATTTCAGTATTTATTTATTGTATTTAATTTCCTAAGTTTACTAGGATTATAACTTCTTCAAGGCTTATATAAGGAGGCTTTAACCACATTGTAATTGAAGATTTGAATGATTAAATAAAGTTCTCTTTTGAGTTCAGACTTGCAAGGAGTATAACTTGTGTTTTTTATTTTAGAAGCGATTCTTCAAGTTCGTCAAAATTTGTTGTTGATCTTCACACTCCTCCTTGCCTAGGTAATTGCGTCTAGGAGGGTGGGTTAGAGCCGCTTGAGGTTGCTTGCTTGGTTAATTGCAATCAAGAGGGTGCCGAGGACAATTTATCCATTTATCTTTCATCTCCATCGTCATCGCCTATCTTCATCCATCTTTTCACCGATCCAACATTCGCGCCAACATCCTTATTCGCTTCCGCAAGCTCAACATTCGCGTATACGGGGCCGTGTTCGTATCAGTTTTGGTGTCCGAAATATGACATAAATGTTGCTGGAAATTCAGCTGAAATTTGGTGACGAAAAGCTAGAAAGAACCTACATAATCTACTATGCAAAACCAAATCGAATCTGCTCCGCGTCAATAGGACTTGGACCCACTAGATAGCGATCTAGGAACACGAAGTATCAAGTAAAATTTTGACACAACAAACAACGTCTGAAATGCCAAAGAAAGTTCGGTGAAAAACCGAAATTGAGAGAATAATCTCACAAAAATTTTATTCATAAAATGATCCAACATTTTACAAATATGTTTGGCTACAATATATAATACAAGGGAGGGGGTTGCCCAATTCAATTTGTGGCTGTCTTTCGGCCATTTTAAAATTAAATTCAAAGTGGAAAACTAACTAAGGGCGGCATGTGCTTTTCATACGTGAATTCAGTTTGGTGCGCCAAATATTTTAAGCACATGTAAAATGTGCATGGTTTGAATTTCAAACCCACAAAGCCGTATATGCTTATCCATTTCTGGTCGTGTATGGCATGTGGGCGGCAATGTGAATTAAATCACATGCAATCACGCGTCATCTTTGAATTTCAAAGAATTCTGCATTTGTTCTCATACAGATTGCTGCACATGTAATTATGTGCTGAAGCAATTTTCAAACCCCACTTGCAAGACGTGTGAGAGTGAAAACAAAGGCCATTCTGCATGTGCTTCCATCAAAGGTAATAAACCCATGTGCTCTTTAAATGGAATTCCACACTGGAAATGAAAAAAATGCCGCGCATGGTCAAATGTTGAAGTCAAATGTCACACATATGTAATTCCATTTGCCCGCACATGTGATGAATGAACAAGGAAGCCTCTCGGCTGCACCTAGCTGCACCAAGCAATTGATGTGGGATATGCACGGTACATGCTCACATGAACATATGGTACTGTCAATTCGGCTCACATTTGTTGTATTGGCTGCCACACTCTTGTAGGACACTTGTTCAGCTGCTACGGGACTTGTCAGTTGTAGTTGAGCTAGTGGAGCTGAAGTTGAGCTGACAGAAATCGAGCTGAGCTGAAACGAACTAGCTGAAAGTGAGCTGGTTACACTCTCCTGAGCTGGGACTGAGCTGCATATACTCTGGTGAGCTGGAGATGAGATGCACACATTCACTTGAGCTGGAGTTGAGCTGCATATGCTCACTTGAGTGAGTGTCCTCCTACGTACCTACGTCAAAAGGCAACAAACTTCCATCAAAGCAATATAAACATAATGGAAACAATAATACAAGTCGTAAACACACCATAAGTAATATCAAACTAAGTTAAAACACACCAAACATACTATATGCATAGTAAACACACTAATATAAATAATATAGCATAAAAATGTTACACATCAGTATGTAACAAGTGAAAAAGTAAACTCCCTGAAAGTTTGAAGCTGCACCGTTGGGTGGCATAAACATGCTCTGATACATGCATGGGAGGGGTGAAACTAATCATCTTGGAAAAGAAGTTAAAACTGTTTTGCAAGTCAGAAACGTCAGTCAACTTGCGACCCCTTTTTGGATGGGATCCAGGCATATTTGGGTCGACATGTCTTCTTAAAACTTGTTCGGCTATCAATTATCTTTCCAACGGATCTTGAAACGCCTCAATCGGACATCTGGAACTCAAGATATGTCTATTTTAGCAAAGACAGCGCATGTAGAAATTCCTATACGGGATTAATACGAGATTTTTGGATAATTACGAATTTTAATGATTTTATTTGATTATTTGTAATTTAAATCAATATAGGATTCTGCAATATCTATTAGGATCAGATTTATTTAATTATGATTTATTTTTAATATTTATTTATTATTAGAAGTTACTTATGTAATTAGGAGATTAGATTTCAACATTTATTTATTGTATTTAATTTCCTAAGTTTACTAGGATTAGAACTTCTCCAAGGCTTATATAAGGAGGCTTCAACCACATTGTAATTAAAGATTTGAATAATTAAATAAAGTTCTCTTTTGAGTTCAGACTTGCAAGAAGTATAACTTGTGTTCTTTATTTTAGAAGCGATTCTTCAAGTTCGTCAGAATTTGTTGTTAATCTTCACACTCATGCTTGCCTAGCTAACTGCGTCTAGGAGGGTGGGTTAGAGCCATTTGAGGTTGCTTGCTTGGTTAATTGCGATCAAGAGGGTGTCGTGGACAATTTATCCATTTATCTTCCATCTCCATCATCATCGCCTTTCTTCAGCCATCTTTTCACCGATCCAACATTCGCGCTAACATCCTTATCCGCTTCCGCAAGTTCAACGTTCGCGTATACGGGGCCGTGTCCGTATCATGCTCACATCATAATCTTTTTGCCTTGAAAAGAAAAGGAATATCGGTTGGCGAATCCATCCTGAATTGCTCGTCTATCGTATTGCCACGGTCGTCCATGAAGTAGATGGCTGGTATGCATGGGTGTCACATCACAAATTGCTTCATACTTGTATCTTCCAATGGAAAATGGAATGATAACTTGCTCGGTGATTTCGATCTCATCATCATCATTAAACCACTGAATCTTTTATGGACTTGGATGCTTTGTTGTTGTCAAACCAAGTTTCTTGACCATCAAAGTGCTGGCAATATTTGTACAACTTCCACCATCTATGACAATGGAGCACACTTTTCCTTAAACATGGCAATGTGTCCGAAAGATGTTTGAACATTGTAGATCATCCGGCACGTCTTGGGTTGATGGATTGTTGAAGGAATCCTGTGACATGGTTAGTACAAGAAAGATGAAAGAAATGTATAAAAGGACCTCACCAAACACACATACACAAAAACCTCACGGTCACTCCAAAGAAAAGAGAAGATGTCACTCAATTTCACTCGTGTTTACACTCTGGGAATTCTGGCTTTTACTTCCCCTTCTGTGCTCACCACTCTCTTGTCTTTTACCTCTCGAATCTCACAAATCAAGTTCTTGAAAGAACTAACTAAAAGCTGTCAAATATTTTATGATATTATGACGTTTGGGCTGCAAAACAAGGGTTAAGTTTGGGAAATTGAAAGAACGAAGGAGTTTAAAAGAAGAAAGAAAAGTTTAGGGACTAAAATGTAAGAAAAGATAAATTGAAAGAAAGAAATGAAGAAAACAGAATCGTTACCACAAAACTTGACTTACAAACTGGTCGCGAGCAATCAAACTTGAGGAACTTCTCCGAGTTGGTTGCTTGGATGTTTGTACTTCAATCTTCACCCTTTTGAAATTCTGATTTCTTTCCTCTTATTTTTTTTTATCTAATTCAGATTCCTTGTATTTGTAGTAAGGAACAATCTGAATTTCTTTTTCTTTTCTTTTTGTTTTTTTTTTGCTCTTTTTTAAAATCAGAAATAAGAAATGACAAAAATATAGGGCTTACTTGATTCTTCCTTTGCTCTGATTACCACATGATACGCTCCAACTCTCTAATTGGCATTGTTGAGAGAATCTTTGATTGCCCGGACCTTAGAATGCAAGTAAGCCTTGTTGCACGATCGTCTTCTTGTGGGAATATGTTGAAATGGATGAAAGAAGATAGGTGGCGGAAGGATGGTAGTGTTTGTAAGGTAAAATGGATGAAGGGAATGAAGATGGAAGGTGAAAGGTGAAAGGTGATGGTTTCGGATAGTGAAACAAAAGAGGATTAAAGAAATAAGAAGGATAGTATTCAAAGTCTCAAAAAGATGAACTTGTGCTAAGAAGCATAAACCCGAACTTGAATAAGGCTTTGAGGGTGGTAGGAAGGACTTAGATTGATGAATAATAAATATTCAACAACCTAAAGTATCAAAAGATGGAATAAGAGACGCCACAAATCAATAAAATGATTTGATAAGTCAAAGAAGTTCTTAAAAGAACAAGAATGAGAGATAAACTCACAAAATATAATTTGTATTGATCAAAGTGTGTGTCCAAATGCCAAAATGGCTTACATATTTATAGTAGGGGAAGGAGGTGGCCGAATAGGCATGTACAAAGGCAAGGAATGTTTCAGCTAGGGCTTGTACCCCTTCACAATGGCCGAAAAGGCTTGATAAGTGCATGAATAGGCCTTGATAAGTTATAAGAAATGATTCGGCCCCTTGGTGTCTCTCCACGATGGCGCCAAGCTTTCCCTCCCTTGGTCGAATGGGTGCATGGAAGCTTCCATGGTGTTTCAGCTGGTAGGTGACCCTTGGGGTGTCCACACTCTCGAGCTGGTAGTTTTAGGGTAAGCTGAGATGAGCTAATTGTGCTGAGGTTGAGCTGGTTCGAGCTGAGCTAGCTAGCTAAAGTTGAGTGATGTTTTGAGCTAAACATAGCTTCATCTAGCTAAGTGAGCTGGTTCTTTAGTGTCTTTGAGCTACCCTTGAACCATATGAGTGTTTTGGAGCTGAAACATAGCTTGCACGGTCTTTAAAAAGAACTGAATTGAGAGAAAACTCACAAATAAATTTTTCATTCAAAAAGTAACCCTTTTACATTGTTTGGAACATATATATATAGAAGAAGAGGGAGGGGTGGCCGACCATAACATGCGGTTGAAATTAAATTACAATTTAAAATTCAACTTTAAATTTGTAACTAATGAAAACCTCCTTTGGGCGGCTACAAAAATCAGCCACTCATTTGAACCTTTAGGCGCCACATGAATCACATTTAACATGTGATAAATGATTGAAATTCAAACGTAAAACTTCTTGGTCTTATCAATTAAGTTTGCTGCACCCTGTGAAGGTAGGGGCTGTTTGGTTCGGCCACACATGCACACACATCATCCAAGCTGCCACGTGGATGCTTCGCATGACTAGATGCCACCTAGGCTGCCACATGTGCACTGGTACACTCCCCGACATGTAGGACACTTTTCAGCTACTTCTAGACTTGTCAGCTGAAGTTGAGCTAGTGGAGCTGAAGTTGAGCTGACTGGAACTGAGCTGAGCTAGAATGAGCTAGCTACAAGTGAAGTGAGATGAGGTGAGCTGGGATCAAAGGCTTCCAGCTATCTTGAGTTGAAGGTGAGCTGGTTACACTCTCCTGAGCTGGAGCTGAGCTGCATACACTCTCTTGAGCTGGTGATGAGCTGCATACACTCACTTGAGCTTCCTCCGAGCTGAATATAACTCTCCTGAGCTGCTATCCTTTCATGTACATGTTACAAAACAATAGAACACTTATCAAAGCTTTGTAATCTTATTCAACAACACACAAACAAATACAAAAACGTTATAAGTCATGTCAAATACATTATAAAACACACCAAACATAATAGATACATAATAAACACACTTAGATACATAGTATAAGCATAGATATGTCACATATCAGCTTGAAACACATTATAAAGCCTATTTTCTAAGGCACAATCACTGTCAAAAGATTCAGAAACTTTAGCACAAGTGAGGGAAAGAACTTCCCTGAATTTCTTTGCCTTAGAATGAGTGATAGGTCCTATTGGCAAGACCTCCGGATCAGCCTCCTTTGCATGCATGGATGTGCTCACATCAACATCTTTCATACAAGATGCCTTGATGTGTGCACGTTCACCAGCAAGTTTTGCACACTTTCATGTTGTGTTTTAAACATGAAAGACACATGAGTTTTCTTTACTTCTCTCATATTACTTACTTTTTCTACACTCATTTCTGGTTATTTAGATTCATGTTATCACATCATACTCTGTATATGTTTTGCATACTTTATTTTCATGACCTTAGCATGTTATATGTGATACCCATACTTAAGTTTAAAACCACATCTTTACTTAAGCAAATGTTTGCATCTTTAGATTATAGTTTGCATCATTTAAAACTTTACTTTATACTTATGCATTATAGTCCCTATACTATTTAAAGGAGACATTACTTATATAATTCATTGTTTTCTTCATAGGTTATATTAACACAGCTCAAGGGAGTGTGCTACAGCTCAGTTCCAGCTCAAAATGTCAAAATCAGCTCAAAACGTTGTTCGGCCGTTTCAAGACTCTACAAGCTGCCAAATGGTTCGAGGACACTTATGAAATCTTAAAAGAGCTCAAGGATACTAAAGGACCAGCTCACTCAGCTCAAAACAACTTCAAAGAGCTCAAATAGCAAAAGGGTGATTTCTGAGCAGAGGATTCGTTTCAGCTCCAAAACACTCCAGTAGCTAGAGGACAACTTAAAGGCACTTCAAGACTAGCTCACTCAGCTAAAGGAAGCTCGGATCAGCTCAAATCAGCTACTCACCTTTAGCTAGCTAAGTCAGCTAGCTAGCTCAGCTCAAGTCAGCTCAAGCCTAGCTCATCCAGCTCATCTCCAGCTCCTCTGACTACTACCAGCTCCTTCAGTGGTCCAGCTAGTGACACTAGCTACCTAGCTAAGTGATGGAAGGGCACCTACCTAGCCGAATAGAAAAGGAGGGAACCTAGGCACCTCTACACACCTTGGCGCATATTTGGAAAGGTGCAAGGCTGCCGAATAGTGCTTGATAGGTTATCAACACCTATTCAAGCCCTTATCACACCAATTCGGCCAAAGGAGGGAGACACCAAAGCTGCCGAATCATTCCCTCTCCCCTACACACCATTTCGGCCACCCCCTTTCATTTACTATAAATATGTAATGCATTTTCATTTGTAAACACACAATTCAGATTATAAAAATTACTTTGTTAGGTTTTCTCTCATCCTTTTTCTTTTTAGAACTTCTTGACTTATCAAATCTTTATTGATTTGTGGCGTCTCCCTTTTTCTTTCCATCTTGATACTTTAAATTGTTAAACATCCATTGTTTCTCAGTCTAAGTCCTTTTACCACCCTCAAGGCCTCATCCAAGTTAGGGTATATGCTCCTTAGCATATGTTCATCTTTTTGAGCCTTTGAATACTACCAACATCCTTTCTCTTCACCATCTTCCATACACCATTCGAAACCATCTTCATACTTATCTATATTCCTTTCCTTACACCCTTTTGACATACAAACACTACCATCCTTCCGCAGCCTAACTCCTTCCACCCAATGCAACATACTTTCACAAGAAAACATTCGTGATACAAGGCTTGCTTGCATTCAAAGGTCCGGGCAATCAAATCTTCTCTCTACAACATCAATTGGAGAGTTGGAACGTATCATGTCTCATCAATGATAAGGTATGTGTTGTAATTATCGATGGTGGTAGTTGCACTAATGTTGCTAGTTCTGTGATGGTTGATAAGTTAGGTTTGAAGAGAGTTCAGAGTGACTAAGCAGGTTCTAGTGTCGTTTGCCATTGGAAAGTACAAGGATGAAGTACTTTGCGATGTTGTCTCAATGGATGCAAGCCATTTACTTTTGGGACGCCCATGGCAGTATGACAAAAGGGCAATGCATGATGGCTTTACGAACAAGTATTCTTTTATGCATGCAGGTAAGAAGATCACCTTGGCACCTTTGATTCTGAGTCAAGTGCAAGAAGACCAAGTGAGATAGCGAAAGAATATCGAAGAAGCTCGAGGGAAAAAGAAGATGAATGTGTACACAAGCAGCAAAGAAATCAGGAAATGTCTTTCCTCTTAGCATTCTTTGTTTATTTTGTTGTTTAAAGATAGTTGTTTATTGGTTGAGATTCCAAGTGATTTGTCTGCTTCAATTTCATCTCTTTTGCAGGAATTTGAGGATGTGTTTTCGGATGAAACACCAAAGGGTTTGCCCCCTCTTTGTGGCATTGAACATCAGATTGATTTTATTCCAAGAGCCATTGATACAAGCATGGGAGGGCTAAAGCAATGCATATTGGACAAGAAGCTGAATCTGTTTGTGAAGTCTGGAAAGTCAGCCAACTTGCGACGACTTTTCCGATGAGATTCGGGAATTTCTGGGCAGAGTTGTCTTCTAACAAACTGACCATCATTCAGTTACCTTTTCAACGCATCTTGAAACGCATCTTGAAAGCTATTATATAAAACTTTTGGACAAATTAGACTTAGCCCAACTTAATTATTAACATTTAAATTATGTTTTTAGGGTTTTATATACTTTAGGAACCAGCCACTCTTCTCCCAAGCAGCTCTTATCAGCTTATCACTTCCACTTATCAACTTATCACTTGCAGCCTAAGCACAAGGAGTTTAAAGGTTGTTTTTCTTTTATTTTTTAATTAATTTAGGGATTCCTTGTTTTAGTAGAAGTTAAATTACTTTGGCTACCCTTCACTTATAAAAGGATGAAACCTCCACCATTGTAATTCAGATTATTCATATTTTCTTTGGTTAATGAAATATTTAGTGAGTTTGTTTTTGCAAGTGTTGATTACTTGTGCCTTAGAAGTCTTCTTCAACATAAGTTCGACGAGTTCTTGTGAGGGAGATCATCTTCACACTCTTTGATAAAAAGGGTACGTTGCTTGAGAAACAACGTTCCTTATCTGTAACGGATCTAGGATAGTAGCAAGCATATCTCTGCAATAAAAAAAAATGGACGTTGTTTTAGGATCAAAATAACAAGAAAATATAAAAAGAAAATAAAAAGAAACAAAGAAAGAGAGTGTAGGAATTTCTGGCAGATTTGGACGACGAAGAAGACGAATGCTTCATGATGTGTTCACGGCTGTTTCGGTGTCTGAAAAATGACAGAAACGTTGCTGGAAATTCAACGGAAATTTGGTAACATTAAACTCGAAAGAACCTGCACAATCTACTGAGCAAACCCGAATCGAATCTATCTAACGTCAAAGACGGAAAGCTCAAAAGAACCTGCACAATATACTATGTAAACCTGAATCGAATATGCTTCATGTCGGAGGACTTGGACCCACTAGATAGCGATTTAGGAACCCGAAGTATCAAGTAAATTTGACACAATAAAAAACGTCTAAAATGCCAAAGAAAGTTCGGTGAAAAACCGAAATTGAGAGAATAATCTCACAAAATTTTACTCATAAACTGTCTAACCTTTTACATGGTGAAATTCGGTGTACATATATAGGGACAAGAGGGAAACTGCCGAATGAAATTTCTGGTTGTTAATTAAGCCTTTAAAAAAACTAAAATTACAAATATAAACCTCCAATGGGCGGCTGCACCTTTCTAGACGTGTATTTGAAATTTGGTGGTTGTAATGTGGATAAGGCCATGTGATAAATGTGCATGCATGGCTTTTGAATTTCAAAGCCACAAAAAAAACTTTCAAAGTGGAGCGACAATGTGATAATGGCACATGCAAAATGTGCATGTTTGTTTGAAATTCAAAGCAAACGACCATATATATATATAATATGTCGTGTTTGAAAATCAAATGGCCATTGACGCACATGTGTAAATGTGGAAACAATGGTTCGGCTTGTTGTTCCATGATGAAAACAAGGGCTCGCACAATCACACACATACTCGAGACAACAACAATTCGGTTCACACCTGTTGCACTGGCTGCCACACCCTTGATGGACACTTGTTCAGCTGCTACTAGACGTGTCAGCTGTAGTTGAGCTACTGAATCTAAGTTGGGCTGACCGAAAATGAGCTGAGCTGAAACGAACTAGCTGAAAGTGTAATGAGCTGAAAGTGAGCTGGTTACACTCTCTTGAGCTGGGTCCGAGCTGCATACACTCTGGTGAGCTGGAGATGAGCTGCACACACTCACTTGAGCTGGAGTTGAGCTGCATATGCTCACTTGAGCTAGTGTCCTCCTACGTACCTGTCACAAAACAATGAAACTTCTATCAAAGTTTTGTAAACTTATTCAATAACACTTAAACAAGTATAAAAACATTATAAGGCATATCAAACTTATTCAAAACACACCAAACATACTATATTCCTAGTAAACACACTAATAAAAATAATATAGCATAGAAAATGTTACACATCAGTATGTAACAAGAGAAAAAAACAATCTTCCCTGAAAGTTTGAAGCTGCATCGTTGGGTGGCATAAACGTGCTCACATCATCCCCTACTTTAATGCGATTTGTCCATAAATCGACCCTCATTACAAAAGGGAACAATTTCAACTTTCGCATTGCAGGGAACTTCCTCATCTTTCATGCTCGGCACATATGCCATCCTCTCGAATCAAGTTCTTTTATAAAGAACACAAATGGAAATGCCTTCTTTCTTGCACCTTTCCGAATAATGCACAACATAAAGTTGGACAATGCTCGTTGCACATTCGTAATCCTACAAACAATGACATACAAAGGCAACTCCAAAGAACAACAAGAATCTCGACGATCATCCAGAATAACAACACAAGGTTGTTCACAATCCAATGTACAACCAAAGAAATCAACATATAAAAATGAAAAATCAATGGTACAATGGAAAGGAACGCCAAAACGTGGTAAAGAAGGTTGCTGAATTTCTGGAAAGAACATAGATGCACTAGACATACCAACAGTAGCAACCTTGGGAACTTCACATGGCAGCACCTTATTAACCTGCAAGTTAGAAGAAGAAATAGAAGAAAATGTCGAATCAAATAATACTTGTGGATTTGCTTTCTTCTTTTCACATTCATTCTTCTCTTTGTTGGCCTTCAAGGTTGCAGTACTCGCTTTCAAACGAACTTCGTCTTCATATACTTCACTTGGAGTCATAGGTTCCAAAGTTACCTTTTTGCCCTCATGAGTAAAAGAGTATCGATTGGTGTAACAATCGTGCAAAACTCTCTTATCGTACTGTCACGGTCTTCCTAACAACAAATGACAAGTATCCATAGAACAAACATCACAAGTTACCTCATCCTTGTATTTTCCAATGAAAAATGGTATAACAACTTGTTCAGTAACTTTGATTTCAACACCATCATTCAACCATTGTAACTTGTACGGATTGGGATGCGCTGTCGTCTTCAGTCCTAACTTGTCAACCATGAGAGTACTAGCAACGTTAGCACAACTACCACTATCAATAATCACAATACATACCTTGTCGTTCACGTTGCATCTCGTATGGAAGAGATTGTTTCGTTGCGATTCATCTTGTGCTGGCTGATCATTCAAACTTCTCTTGTCAACAAGTGCTTCACCGGTAGCCAATGTCTGCACATTGTCATCATTTATCTCTTTATGGACAGAATGGAAACCACCCCCATCTAATCTATCCAATTGAGAATGTATAGGTTGCAATGCATTAGCAATCACTCGTTGTATCATGCGCTCTAAGGCTTGCATATGGAGATTCGGTGGTTGTTGTTCATCCAAATTATCATCAGAACCTGCCATGTTGAAAAACCAAAACAACAAACAAAAAACACAATATATATATATATATATATATATATATATATATATATTAGTGATAAAAATAAAAAAATGGACCTCACTGCACACTCAACAAAATCTCACAGATTGCTCCAAGGAAAGATCGCTCAACAATTGCACTCAAACGCTCGTGTTTCACTCGGGAGAATACTTGAATGGCTCTTTTTGCCCCCCCCCTTTTGTTCTCACACGCTCAATTGCCTTTTCCACTCGATCTCTCGCAATTAGTTCTTTAAGGAACTAACTCGATCTTTCAGACTTGTTAACTGTGTCAAACTTACAAGATAATATAATAGGTAAACAAACAAATGGTTAGAGGACAAAATAGGGGCTATTAGGTGAAATAAAAAAAGGCTGAAAAAGAAAAAAATAAGAAGACTGAAAATTGGTGATGAAACAAAATAAATGAAGGCTGATAAAATGAAGGAAAGGAAACAACTTACTACAAAAGAAATGCTTACAACGATCCTATCACCGAACAAACAAGAACACATCATTTCAGGTGATTTTGAAGCATTCCATGGAAAATTTGAGCATCCTTCATAATTTTCACAAACAAATAGCACATATGTATGAAAAGAAACACAATCTTTGAATTTAATTTTTTTTTAATTTTTTTATTTCGAGTTTACTTTGAATTTTTTTGGTCAACGTTGACTTTTTTCTATAACTTTTTTTCTTCGAATTTTCCTCTTTTTTGTTTTTGATTTTTGTATTTTTTTGATGTCTGATAGTGCAGAAAGTGCTAAAATATGACTAAGCTCTGATACTATATGATAAAAGGGGTACGTTGCTTGAGAAACAACGTTTCTTGTCTGTAACAGATCTAGGATAGTAGCAAGCATATCTCTGCAATAAAAACAAAAATGGACATTGTTTTAGGATCAAAATAACAAGAAAATATAAAAAGAAAATAAAAAGAAACAAAGAAAAAGGGTGTAGGAATTTCTGGATAGATTTGGACGACGAAGAAGATGAATGCTTCAAGATGCGTTCACGGCTGTTTTGGTGTCTGAAAAATGATAGAAACATTGCTGGAAATTCAGTGGAAATTCGGTAACGGTAAACTCGAAAGAACCTGCACAATCTACTGAGCAAACCCGAATCGAATCTGTCTAACGTCAAAGACGGAAAGCTCGAAAGAACCTGCACAATATACAATGCAAACCCGAATCGAATATGCTTAACGTCGGAGGACTTGGACCCACTAGATAGCGATCTAGGAACCTGAAGTATCAAGTAAATTTGACACAACAAACGTCTAAAATGCCAAAGAAAGTTCGTTGAAAAACCGAAATTGAGAGAATAATCTCACAAAATTTTATTCATAAACTGTCTAACCTTTTACATGGTCAAATTCAGTATACATATATAGGGACAAGAGGGAAACTACCGAATGAAATTTCTGGCTATTAATTAAGCCTTTAAAAAAACTAGAATTACAAATATAAACCTCCAATGGGCGGCTGCACCTTTCTGACCGTGTATTTGAAATTTGGTGGTTGTAATGTGGATAAGGCCACGCGATAAATGTGCATGCATGGCTTTTGAATTTCAAAGCCACAAACAAAAACTTTCAAAGTGGAGCGGCAATGTGATAATGGCACATGCAAAATGTGCATGTTTGTTTGAAAATTGAAATTCAAAGCAAACGGCCATATATATAAAATATGTGGTGTTTGAAAATCAAATGGCCATTGACGCACATGTGTAAATGTGGAAACAATGGTTCAGCTTGCTGTTCCATGATGAAAACAAGGGCTCGCACAATCACACACATACTTGAGACAACGGCAATTCGGTTCACACCTGTTGCACTGGCTGCCACACCCTTGTTGGACACTTGTTCAGTTGCTACTGGACGTGTCAGCTGTAGTTGAGCTACTGAATCTAAGTTTGGCTGACAGAAAATGAGCTGAGCTGAAACGAACTAGCTGAAAGTGTAATGAGCTGAAAGTGAGCTGGTTACACTCTCTTTAGCTGGGTCCGAGCTGCATACACTCTGGTGAGCTGAAGATGAGCTGCACACACTCACTTGAGCTGGAGTTGAGCTGCATATGCTCACTTGAGCTAGTGTCCTCCTACGTACCTGTCACAAAACAATGAAACTTCTATCAAAGTTTTGTAAACTTATTCAATAACACTTAAACAAGTATAAAAATATTATAAGGCATATCAAAGTTATTCAAAACACACCAAACATACTATATTCATAGTAAACACACTAATAAAAATAATATAGCATAGAAAATGTTACACATCAGTATGTAACAAGAGGTCTCGGAAACCTCAGGCTCTGATACCACCAAATATAACCCCCTCGTCCCGGTCTGGACGACTGACCGGTCCGAGTAGGTTACACGGGGAAAATTGAAGTGAAACCCGTTAAAGCTCCCCTTCGGTTAGAAACCCTAGAAAATTCCTTTTAAACATTATCTTGTCTAAAGGCATTCATACATCCTATGTGAGATACGACAGCGGAAAGACAACGAAGCAATGCAAAGCACTCAAAAGAAGTAATTCAACAGCCCATTTTAGCCTTTTCAACAGGCCGTATCGATACGCTAGGAGACCGTATCGATACGCCTTGACTTGGTCAACAACCCAGAGTCAACCTAGGGAGACTGTATCGATACACTGGATTGACCGTACCGATACGCCCTCAACGGTCAACTTCTCACAGTCAACGATATAAGACCGTACCGATACACTCTAGACCCGTACCGATACGCCAAAATCTCGTCAATATCTCAGATTTCCACAGAGCTTTTGGCGTATCGATACACCCCCGTGTACCGGTATGCTAGGCTTAATCTGAGCCCCAAAGTGTAGGACCGTATCGATACAGCTCTTGGGCGTATCGATACGCCCTGCACTGCAAGACTCAAATTAGCTGAAGGACAACCTAAGACTCAACTCTAGATGCATTTTACGACTCGTCTAGCAACACACCAACATTCATACATCATTTAGCATCCAAGACTAAGCATGCGAGGCTACTTAACTGAACAAACATGGCATTCCTCTCAAGATAGGCATTTAGGTAGGAAACATGCATAAAAACATACATGACTTCACCAATTCCCTCAAAGGCAGTAAACACACAAATAGGAATTTCACGGCAAGGTTTCACATGCTTTTAAAACAAACATAAGCATTCATGGATCAAGGTCATAAGCCTTTGAACACAAGCATAAAGGCAACAACATACGTGGTTAACAAATCCATGACAAGGCCTTAACAAGAAACCAACCTATATGAGTCTAACAATGCTCATACAACCACATGGCATCAACAAACCAAACATGCTAGGACATCAAAAGCCAACAAAGGAGTTTGAACTCCAACTACATACAAGTCTAATACCCCCAATGTCTAGGCATTATTACAATTGCTTAAATCATACTTGAGCTACTCGAGAACTCCAGAAAGCTCCTCCCTTGCCCACTTGCCTTCCGAACTCTAACGATCTGCATGTTGAAAAAAGGAGAGCGTAAGCTTGATAGCTTAGTGAGCGAAGCTCTAAAAACATCATCAATCATGCAGTTTTCAAAACACATTTCGTAAGTGATAAATAAACCATTTGAATGCACGAAAGCAACACAACAACACAACTACATGGTTTGCACATGCACAACCAAACACACGGTGGGACTACACATCACCGTTCGACTAGTAGTTTACCGATGGGACCACACATCACCTTACTCTACTAGTAGTCACTACCGGTGGGACCACTCATCACCGTAGTTACACAACCATCATGTGAGGCTCGACACCAACAATGACTACACAACAACAACAGATATAAAAGCAATCCATAAAGCATATGATATCACAACAATTACTCATACTTCATCACTTAATCATCAAGGTAGGATTAGTAAACTTACACTTGGGTTTAGGTTAGCCCTCAAGGCTCCACCCAAACCCCCAAGAAACCCTATTTGTAATCAAAACAAGTTCAAGACATTTTCACTCACCGATGCAACCCAAACGGAAACCGAACACCGATCTCAAGTCTCCGAATTCCCCGAAATCGTTCTTGAAGCCTCTCCGATGGTTTCCATTGATTCTAGCCAATCAAAAACAACAATTTACTAAATCATTCAGCCCCAAAACCACTGTCACAATCAAGATACAATTCCAAGACCCATTTACCGCATTTCCAACCCATGAACTAAACAAAACTTCTTCATTTTCGTACTCCCTAATAACCCGGCAGAAAACTACCAAATCCAATGCCCAAAATACCTCCAAACACCTTCAAAACACCCTTCTAGCATCACTATAGCACCAGCCCAACTCCCTTTCACAAAACCACACCAAAAACACAAATTTTGACACTTTTAAAATACCCCCAAAACCCAATTTGGGAATTCTTAATAAAAGCCACCAAATTGAGATATAATGTATCTTAGGGTTAGGTTAACTCATAGCTTAACTCTACATGTCAAAAACAAAACGAAAATCCATTAAAGTTTCATACTTTCACTTCAAAACTTGAAAACCTCAAAAACTTTGAAAGGAGATTTCTATGAAAACTAAAGCTATGGAAATGTTGGAAATAATGAGGAGAATTCAAAAATGTGCTTACCTTGAAGAGAGCCCTTGAATTGATGAAGAAATTTGATGAAATAGTGTCTAGGGGTTAAGGGGAGGGTTTAACGTGAAATTGTGAGGAAGAAGAAGATGGATAGCATTTTAAAAAATCCCCTTTTCTCTCAACTTATTTCCTTTTATTTTAAAATTACTAGTTTGCCCTTAATGAATCCAAACCCTTTTAATTAAAACCAAAGCTTAATTAAATTTTAAAACGAACCCACGACTCAAACCCGATTTACCCGAGTAACATCCGATCCCTAAACCCGGGGCATTACAGGTTTCGGACGAGCGGGTCGAAATGGGCCTTTCAATGGACCCGTTGGAATTTTAAATGAGTAAATAGTACAGAAATTGAGGTTTAGTAATATAATTGTGTTGAAAAGCTCCTAATCAATTATTTGAACTCCTAATATTTGAATAAAACTATTTTGCGGTTCTTTTTGTAGAGGTTTTGGACGAGCAGGTCTAAATGGGCCTTTGAATGGGACCGTCGGAATTTTAACTGAGTAAAAAGTATAAAATTGAGGTTTTTCAATATAATTGTGTTGAAAAGCTCCTAATCAATTATTTGAACTCCTAAATTTTGAATAAAACTTTTTTGCGGTCCATTTTGTAGAGGTTTCGGACGAGTAGGTTTAAATGGGCCTTTTAATGGACCCGTTGGAATTTTAACTGAGTAAAATTTACTGAAATTGAGGTTTTCCAATATAATTGTGTTGAAAATCTCCTAATAAATTATTTGAACTCCTAAAATTTGATTAAAACTTGTTTTGCGGTCCTTTTTGTCGAGGTTTCGGACTAGCAGGTCTAAATGGGCCTTTCAATGGACCCGTTGGAATTTTAACTGAGTAAAAAGTACAGAAATTGAGGTCTTGCAATATAATTGTGTTGAAAAGCTCTTAATCAATTACATGAACTCCTAAAATTAGATTAAAACTTGTTTTGTAGAACTTTTGTAGAGGTTTCAGACGAGCGGGTCGAAATGAGCCTTTCAATAGACCCGTTGGAATATTAACTGAGTAAAAAGTAAAGAAATTGAGGTTTTGCAATATAATTGTGCTGAAAAGCACCTAATCAATTATTTGAACTCCTAAAATTTGATTAAAACTTGTTTTGTGGTCCTTTTTGTCTAGGTTTCGGACGAGTCTAAATGAGCCTTTCAATGGACCCGTTGGAATTTTAACTGAGTAAAAAGTACATAAATTGAGGTTTTGCAATACAATTGTGTTGAAAAGCTCTTATTCAATTGAATGAACTTCTAAAATTTGATTAAAACTTGTTTTGCAGTATATTTTGTAGAGGTTTCGGACAAGCAGGTCTAAATGGGCCTTTCAATGGACCCGTTGGAATTTTAATTTAGTAAAAAGTACAGAAATTGAGGTTTTGCAATATAATTGTGTTGAAAATCTCCTAATCAATTACATGATTTCCTAAAATTAGATTAAAACTTGTTTTGCGACCCTTTTTGTAGAGGTTTCGGACGAGCAAGTCTAAATGGGCCTTTCAATGTGCCCGTCGGAGTTTCAACTGAGTAAAAAGTACAAAAATTGAGATTTTGCAATATAATTGTGTTGAAAAGCTACTAATAAATTATTTGAAGTCCTAAAATTTGATTAAAACTTGTTTTGGGACCCTTTTTGTCGAGGTTTCGGACGAGCAGGTCGAAATGGGCCTTTCAATGGACCCGTTGGAATTTCAACTGAGTAAAAAGTACAGAAATTGAGGTTTTGCAATTTATTTTGGTGAAAATCTACTAATCAATACCATGATCTCCAAAAATTTGATTAAAACTTGTTTTGCGGCCCTTTTTGTTGAGGTTTCGGACGAGCAGGTCTAAATGGGCCTTTCAATGGACCCGTTGGAATTTTAACTGAATAAAAAGTACATAAATTGAGGTTTTGCAATATAATTGTGTTGAAAATCTCCTAATCAATTATTTGAACTCCTAAAATTTTATTAAAGCTTGTTTTGCGACCCTTTTTGTAGAGGTTTCGGACGAGCAGGTTTAAATGGGCCTTTCAATGGACCCGTTGGAATTTTAACTGAGTAAAAAGTACATAAATTGAGGTTTTGCAATATAATTGTGTTGAAAAGCTACTAATCAATTATTTGAACTCCTAAAATTTGATTAAAACTTCTTTTGTGGTCCTTTTTGTGGAGGTTTCGGACGAGCAAGTCTAAATGGGCCTTTCAATGGACCCGTTGGAATTTTAACTGAGTAATAAGTACAGAAATTGAGGTTTTACAATATTATTATGTTGGAAAGCTCCTAATCAATTACATGCACTCCTAAAATTTGATTAAAACTTGTTTTGCAGTCCTTTTTGTAGTGGTTTTGGAAGAGCGGGTCGAAATGGGCCTTTCAAAGGACCCGTTGGAATTTTAATTGAGTAAAAAGTACAGAATTTGAGGTTTTGCAATATAATTGTGTTGAAAAGCTCCTAATCAATTATTTGAACTCCTAAAATTTGATTAAAACCTGTTTTGCGGTCCTTTTTGTTGAGGTTTCGGACGAGCAGGTCTAAATGGGCCTTTCAATGGACCCGTTGGAATTTTAACCGAGTAAAAAGTATAGAACTTGAGTTTTTGCAATATAATTGTGTTGAAAAGCTCCTAATCGATTATTTGAACTCCTAAAATTTGATTAAAACTTGTTTTGCGGTCCTTTTTGTCGAGGTTTCGAACGAGTAGGTCTAAAAGGGCCTTTCAATAGACCCGTTTGAATTTTAACTGAGTAAAAAGTATAGAAATTGAGGTTTTGCAATATAATTGTGTTGAAAAGCTCCTAGTAAATTACATGAACTACTAAAATTTGATTAAAACTCTTTTTGCGGTCCTTTTTGTAGAGGTTTCGGACGAGCAGGTCTAAATGGGCCTTTCAGTGGACCCGTTGGAATTTTAACTGAGTAAAAAGTACAGAAATTTAGGTTTTGCAATATAATTGTGTTGAAAATCTCCTAATCAATTACAAGATCTCCTAAAATTTCATTAAAACTTGTTTTGTGCCCCTTTTTGTATAGGTTTCGGACGAGCATGTCTAAATGGGCCTTTCAATGGACCCGTCGGAATTTTAACTGAGTAAAAAGTACAGAAAATGAGGTTTTGCAATATTATCGTGTTGAAAAGCTACTAATCAATTATTTGAACTCCTAAAATTTGATTAAAACTTGTTTTGCGGTCCTTTTTGTCGAGGTTTCAAATGAGCAGGTCGAAATGGGCCTTTCAATGGACCCGTTGGAATTTTAACTGAGTAAAAAGTACTAAAATTGAGGTTTTGCAATATAATTGTGTTGAAAAGCTCCTAATCAATTATTTGAACTCCTAAAATTTGATTAAAACTTGTTTTGCGGTCCTTTTTGTCGAGGTTTCGGACGAGCAGGTTTAAATGGGCCTTTCAACGGACCTGTTAGAATTTTAACTAAGTAAAAAGTATAGAAATTGAGGTTTTGCAATATAATTGTGTTGAAAAGCTCCTAATCAATTATTTGAACTCCTAAAATTTGATTAAAACATGTTTTGCGGTCCTTTTTGTCGAGGTTTCGGACGAGCAGGTTTAAGTGGGCCTTTCAATGGACCCGTTGGAATTTTAACTAAGTAAAAAGTACAGAAATTGAGGTTTTGCAATAAAAGTGTGCTGAAAATCTCCTAGTCAATTACATGAACTCCTAAAATTTGATTAAAACAAGTTTTGATGTCCTTTTTGTAGAGGTTTCGGATGAGCAGGTCTAAATGGGCCTTTCAATGGACCCGTTGGAATTTTAACTGAATAAAAAGTACATAAATTGAGGTTTTGCAATATAATTATGTTGAAAATCTCCTAATCAATTATTTGAACTCCTAAAATTTGATTAAAACTTGTTTTGCGGTCCTTTTTGAAGAGGTTTCGGACGAGCAGGTCTAAATGGGCCTTTCAATGGACCCGTTGGAATTTTAACTGAGTAAAAAGTACAGAAATTGAGGTTTTGCAATATAATTGTGTTGAAAAGCTCCTAATCAATTATTTGAACTCCTATAATTTAATTAAAACTTGTTTTGCGGACATGTAGTAGAGGTTTCTGATGAGCGGGTCGAAATGGGCCTTTCAATGGACCCGTTGGAATTTTAACTGAGTAAAAAGTACAGAAATTGAGGTTTTGCAATATAATTGTGTTGAAAATC
Organism: Hibiscus trionum; assembly: GCA_030270665.1. Lineage (NCBI taxonomy): Eukaryota > Viridiplantae > Streptophyta > Magnoliopsida > Malvales > Malvaceae > Hibiscus > Hibiscus trionum. The sequence continues at coordinate 20,527,357 of BSYR01000007.1, forward strand.
TCCTAATCAATTACATGATCTCCTAAAATTTGTTTAAATATTGTTTTGCGGCCTTTTTTGTAGAGGTTTCAGACGAAAAGGTTTAAATGGGCCTTTCAATGGACTCGTTGGAATTTTAACTGAGTAAAAAGTACAGAAATTGAGGTTTTGCAATATAATTGTGTTGAAAAGCTCCTAATCAATTACCTAAACTCCTAAAATTTGATTAAAACTTGTTTTGCAGTCCTTTTTGTAGAGGTTTCGAACGAGCGGGTCGAAATGGGCCTGGCAATGGACCAGTTGGAATTTTAACTGAGTAAAACGTACAGAAATTGAGGTTTTGCAATATAATTGTGTTGAAAAGCTCCTAATCAATTATTTGAACTCTTAAAATTTGATTAAAACTTGTTTTGCGGTCCTTTTGTAGAGGTTTTGGACGAGCGGGTCGAAATGGGTCTTTCAATGGACCCGTTGGAATTTTAACTGACTAAAAAGTACATAAATTGAGGTTTTGCAATATATTTGTGTTGAAAATCTCCTATTCAATTACATGATCTCCTAAAACTTCATTAAAGCTTGTTTTACGACCCTTTTGTAGAGGTTTCGGACGAGCAGGTCTAAATGGGCCTTTCAATGGACTCGTTGGAATTTTAACTGAGTAAAAAGTATAGAACTTGAGGTTTTGCAATATAATTGTGTTGAAAAGGTCCTAATCGATTATTTCAACTCCTAAAATTTGATTAAAACTTGTTTTGCGGTCCTTTTTGTCGAGGTTTCGAACGAGCAGGTCTAAATGGGCCTTACAATAGACCCGTTTGAATTTTAACTGAGTAAAAAGTATAGAAATTGAAGTTTTGCAATATAATTGTGTTGAAAAGCTCCTAGTAAATTACATGAACTACTAAAATTTGATTAAAACTCTTTTTGCGGTCCTTTTTGTAGAGGTTTCGGACGAGCAGGTCTAAATGGGCCTTTCAATGGACCCGTTGGAATTTTAACTGAGTAAAAAGTAAGGAAATTTAGGTTTTGCAATATAATTATGTTGAAAATCTCCTAATCAAATACACAATCTCCTAAAATTTCATTAAAACTTGTTTGTGCCCCTTTTTGTATAGGTTTCGGACGAGCATGTCTAAATGGGCCTTTCAATGGACCCGTCGGAATTTTAACTGAGTAAAAAGTACAGAAAATGAGGTTTTGCAATATTATCGTGTTGAAAAGCTACTAATCAATTATTTGAACTCCTAAAATTTGATTAAAACTTGTTTTGCGGTCCTTTTTGTCGAGGTTTCAAATGAGCAGGTCGAAATGGGCCTTTCAATGGACCCGTTGGAATTTTAACTGAGTAAAAAGTACTAAAATTGAGGTTTTGCAATATAATTGTGTTGAAAAGCTCCTAATCAATTATTTGAACTCCTAAAATTTGATTAAAACTTGTTTTGCGGTCCTTTTTGTCGAGGTTTCGGACGAGCAGGTTTAAATGGGCCTTTCAACGGACCTGTTAGAATTTTAACTAAGTAAAAAGTATAGAAATTGAGGTTTTGCAATATAATTGTGTTGAAAAGCTCCTAATCAATTATTTGAACTCCTAAAATTTGATTAAAACATGTTTTGCGGTCCTTTTTGTCGAGGTTTCGGACGAGCAGGTTTAAATGGGGCTTTCAATGGACCCGTTGGAATTTTAACTAAGTAAAAAGTACAGAAATTGAGGTTTTTCAATATAATTGCGTTGAAAAGCTCCTAATAAATTATTTGAACTCCTAAAATTTGATTAAAACATGTTTTGCGGTCCTTTTTGTCGACGTTTCGGACGAGCGGGTCTAAATAGGCCTTTCAATGGACCCGTTGGAATTTTAAATGAGTAAAAACTACAGAAATTGAGGTTTTGCAGTATAACTGTGTTGAAAAGCTCCTAGTCAATTGAATGAACTCCTAAAATTTGATTAAAACTTGTTTTGCGGTCAATTTTGTAGAGGTTTCGGACGAGTAGGTCTAAATGGGCCTTTTAATGGACCCGTTGGAATTTTAAATCAGTAAAAAGTACAGAAATTGAGGTTTTTGCGTTATAATTGTGTTGAAAATCTCCTAATCAATTACATGATCTCCTAAAATTTGATTAAAACTTGTTTTGCGACCCTTTTTGAAGAGGTTTTAGACGAGCAGGTCTAAATGAGCCTTTCAATGTACCCGTTGGAATTTCAACTAAGTAAGAAGTACAGAAATTGAGGTTTTGCAATATAATTGTGTTGAAAAGCTACTAATCAATTAATTGAACTCTTAAAATCTGATTAAAACTTTTTTGCGACCCTTTTTGTCGAGGTTTCGGACGAGGAGGACTAAATGGGCCTTTCAATGGACCCATTGAAATTTCAACTGAGTAAAAAGTACAGAAATTGAGGTTTTGCAATATAATTGTGTTGAAAAGTTACTAATCATTTACATGATCTCCAAATATTTGATTAAAACTTGTTTTGCGGCCCTTTTTGTTGAGGTTTCGGACGAGCAGGTCAAAATGGGCCTTTCAATGGACCTGTTGGAATTTTAACTGAGTAAAAAGTACATAAATTGAGGTTTTGCAATATTATTGTGTTGAAAAGCTACTAATCAATTATTTGAACTCCTAAAATTTGATTAAAACTTGTTTTGCGGTCCTTTTTGTCAAGGTTTCAAATGAGCAGGTCGAAATGGGCCTTTCAATGGACCCGTTGGAATTTTAACTGAGTAAAAAGTACAAAAATTGAGGTTTTCCAATATAATTGTGTTGAAAAGCTCCTAATCAATTATTTGAACTCCTAAAATTTGATTAAAACTTGTTTTGCGGTCCTTTTTGTCGAGGTTTCGGACGAGCAGGTTTAAATGGGCCTTTCAATGGACCCGTTGGAATTTTAACTAATTAAAAAGTACAGAAATTGAGGTTTTGTAATATAAGTGTGTTGAAAATCTCCTAATCAATTACATGATCTTCTAAACTTTCATTAAAACTTGTTTTGCGGCCCTTTTTGTATAGGTTTCGAACGAGCATGTCTAAATGGGCCTTTCAATGGACCCGTTAGAATTTTAACTGAGTAAAAAGTACAGAAATTGAGGTTTTGCAATATAATTGTGTTGAAAAGCTCCTAATCAATTATTTGAACTCCTAAAATTTGATTAAAACATGTTTTGCGGTCCTTTTTGTCGAGCTTTCAGACGAGCAGGTTTAAGTGGGCCTTTCAATGGACCCGTTGGAATTTTAACTAAGTAAAAAGTACAGAAATTGAGGTTTTGCAATAAAAGTGTGTTGCAAATCTCCTAGTCAATTACATGAACTCCTAAAATTTGATTAAAACATGTTTTGCTGTCCTTTTTGTAAAGGTTTCAGACGAGCAGGTCTAAATGGGCCTTTCAATGGACCCGTTAGAATTTTAACTGAGTAAGAAGTAAAGAAATGGAGGTTTTGCAATATAATTGTGTTGAAAATCTCCTAATCAATTACATGATATCCTAAAATTTAATTAAAACTTGTTTTGGGGCCCTTTTTATAAAGGTTTCGGACGAGAAGGTCTAAATGCGCCTTTCAATGGACCCGTTTGAATTTTAACTCAGTAAAAAGTACAGAAATTGAGGTTTTGCAATATAATTGTGTTGGAAAGCTCCTAATCAATAATTTGAACTCCTAAAATTTGATTAAAACTTGTTTTGCGGTCCTTTTTGTCGAGGTTTCGGACGAGCAACTTTAAATGGACCTTTCAATGGACCTGTTGGAATTTTAACAACGTAAAAAGTACAAAAATTAAGGTTTTGCAATATAAGTGTGTTGAAAATCTCCTAGTCAATTACATGAACTCCTAAAATTTGATTAAACCTGTTTTGCGGTCCTTTTTGTAGAGGTTTCGGATGAGCAGGTCTAAATGGGCCTTTCAATGGACCCGTTGGAATTTTAACTGAGTAAAAAGTACATAAATTGAGGTTTTGCAATATTATTGTGTTGAAAAGCTACTAATCAATTATTTGAACTCCTAAAATTTGATTAAAACTTGTTTTGCGGTCCTTTTTGTCGAGGTTTCGAATGAGCAGGTCGAAATGGGCCTTTCAAAGGACACGTTGGAATTTTAACTGAGTAAAAAGTACAGAAATTGAGGTTTTGCAAAATAATTGTGTTGAAAAGCTCCTAATCAATTATTTAAACTCCTAAAATTTGATTAAAACTTGTTTTGCGGTCCTTTTTGTTGAGGTTTCGGACGAGCAACTTTAAATGGACCTTTCAGTGGACCTGTTGGAATTTTAACAACGTAAAAAATACAAAAATTAAGGTTTTGCAATATAAGTGTGTTGAAAATCTCCTAGTCAATTACATGAACTCCTAAAATTTGATTAAACCTGTTTTGCGGTCCTTTTTGTAGAGGTTTCGGACGAGCAGGTCTAAATGGGCCTTTCAATGGACCCGTTGGAATTTTAACTGAGTAAAAAGTACATTAATTGAGGTTTTGCAATATTATTGTGTTGAAAAGCTACTAATCAATTATTTGAACTCCTAAAATTTGACTAAAACTTGTTTTGCGGTCCTTTTTGTCGAGGTTTCGAATGAGCAGGTCGAAATGGGCCTTTCAATGGACACGTTGGAATTTTAACTGAGTAAAAAGTACAGAAATTGAGGTTTTGCAATATAATTGTGTTGAAAAGCTCCTAATCAATTATTTGAACTCCTAAAATTTGATTAAAACTTGTTTTGCGGTCCTTTTTGTCGAGGTTCCGAACGAGCAGGTCTAAATGGGCTTTTCAATGGACCCGTTGGGATTTTAACTGAGTAAAAAGTACAGAAATTGAGGTTTTGCAATATAATTGTGTTGAAAAGCTCCTAATCAATTACATGATCTCCAAAAATTTGATTAAAACTTGTTTTGCGACCTTTTTTGTAGAGGTTTCGGATGAGCAGGTCTAAATGGGCCTTTCAATGGACCCGTTGGAATTTTATCTGAGTAAAAAGTACAGAAATTGAGGTTTTGCAATATAACTGTGTTGAAAAGCTCCTTGTCAATTATTTGAACTCCTAAAATTTGATTAAAACTTGTTTTGCGACCCTTTTTGTCGAGGTTTCGGACGAGCATGTCTAAATGGGCCTTTCAATGGACCCGTTGGAATTTCAACTGAGTAAAAAGTACAGAAATTGAGGTTTTGCAATATAGTTGTGTTGAAAAGCTACTAATAAATTACATGATCTCCTAAAATTTGATTAAAACTTGTTTTGCGGCCCTTTTTGTCGAGGTTTCGGACGAGCAAGTCTAAATGAGCCTTTCAATGGACCAGTTGAATTTTTTTTTGAAGAAGGTGGGCCTCGTTAAAAACCCCTACTAATATCCCCAGGCACAAGACCTGGAGAAACCTAAAAGGGGAAAAGATTACCCAAAATTTATTTATATAGACCGAGGTGAGACCTCGCAGAGTATAGCGTTGCGAATACAATCAGGATACATGGAACCAAAAGACATAGAAGTCATGGTCCTAAGGCCATGGGTAGCCAAAGTATGTGCAACAATATTAGCCTCACGGCAAACAAACTGAACATGAGCAAAAGAAAAACAGTCCAAAGCTGCATGTGCTTGCAGAATCGTCGGACCCATAGAAGACAGATCGGGACCCAAAAAGTTGAGCCTATTCGCAAGAGAAGCACAGTCTGTCTCGAAAATCAAATGGCTCCATCCTTGAGATTGAGCAAAAGTGATATCGGCTAGAAGACCTTTCCCTTCAGACGTAATGGCATCTGAGCAACTGCCCAAAGGGTAAGCCAGGCCGCCGACAACCGTACCTGCTTCATCACGGGCCACAACACCAACCGCCGCTGCACGTGTGGAAGGGTCGAAAGCCCCATCCACATTAATTTTAATGTGCCCACGAGGGGGATGTCTCCAGCGAGAAGGAGAGACCAGCGAAGGGGAAGGGGAGGTAGGGGAAGAAATAGCATCGGAGTAGTCACGATGAAGACTGATAGAATTGACAGCAATTAACCACGAGGGTTGAAGATGGCGGTTATGGATCCAGTCATTGCGCCGGTTCCAAATGTTCAACAGAGTAGTCAAGAAAAGCCCAAAAATGTCAGAGGATAGAAGGCAAGCACCTTCCTCTAGCCATTGAAGGCCGGTGGATGCAGTGCTGTTGATCAGAGAGTTAGGGAGGCCAACCAAACGAAGGGCCTCCGAGGCACCAGAGCAATCACGGAGAGCATGGAGAATCGATTATGTACCGGAGTGACAAACGGGGCAGGGACCTGAGTCTAGTGCAAAAGCCTGTAGACGAACCCCGACGGGTAGGGCCTCAGATCCCAAGCGCCAGCCAAAAGTTTTGACTTTAGGTAAGACCTTGAGTTTGGAGAGAAACTTCCAAATTCGTGGAGGACGAATTCTAGGTTCTGGAGGGCGTTGCAGAAAAAGGTAGCCAGATCTGACCGAGTAAATACCAGAATCATTAGGGCTCCAAAGGATGGAGTCACGAGTATCATTGATAATAGGAATTGACAAAACTGAGTCGACATCGGCCGTTGTAAAGTACGCACGGACCTTAGCAGGGTCCCAAGCTGCTTGGTTCCGAATCATAAAGTCGCGACAATGAATGTGGACTTCATCCGAGATCTCACAATCCCCATAAAGGTGTACAGTCGAAGAGCCTCCCCAATTGTCCTAATGGAGTCGTATATTAATGTTAATACCAGGACGATAAAGGAAGCCTCCAAATAGGTGTTGCATAGCATGATAGATACCTTGCCAGGCAAAAGATCCAGGAGAAGGCCGAGATGCATTAAGGATGTTACCTGAAGGAAAGTATTTGGCTTTATAGATTTGACCCAGAAGAGAATCTGGTTCGCAGATAAGGCGCCACAATTGTTTACCAAGAAGGGCAATGTTAAAATTATTAAGATCCCTAAATCCCATACCTCCTACTGATTTAGGTAAGCACACTTGTTCCCAAGGGAGCATGTGCCAACCTTTCTTGTTATTTTTGCCTGACCACCAATATCGTCTGATGGCAGAAGTCATATCATCAATAATGTTTTCGGGCAATAAATAGCATGACATAACATATTGAGGTAGAGATTGTAATACAGCTTTGATAAAGATTTCCCTACCACTGAAGGAAAGGAGTTGTTTGTCCCATTTGGACAATCTTTCATGAACTTTATCTCGTATAAACCCTAAGGATAAGGTCTTATATTTACCAATAAGAAGTGGTACCCCCAGATAGACACCAGGGTTGGAGACCTCACGAACTTGAAGGTAGGAATTAATAGCGTGGCGAGTCAAACAGGGAGTGCGAGGATTGTAAAAAATAGTGGACTTATCAAAATTAACTGCCTGACCAGAGGCAGAAGCATAAGTTTGGAGAGCTAATTTAAGGTGAGCGGCTTCCTCTGGTTTTGAATTGAGAAAAACTATACAATCATCTGCAAATAGGAGGTGGTTAACCTTGGAATTTTAACTGAGTAAAAAGTACATAAATTGAGGTTTTGCAATATAATTGTGTTAAAAAGCTCCTAATCAATTACATGAACTCCTAAAATTTGATTAAAACTTGTTTTGCGGTCCTTTTTGTAGAGGTTTCGAAGGAGCAAGTCTAAATGGGCCTTTCAATGGAATTTTAACTAAGTAAAAAGTACATAAATTAAGGTTTTACAATATAATTGTGTTGAAAAGCTCCTAATCAATTATTTGAGCTCCTAAAATTTGATTAAAACTTGTTTTGCGGTCCTTTTTGTAGAGGTTTCGAACGAGCAGGTCTAAATGGGCCTTTCAATGGACCCATTGGAATTTTAAATGAGTAAAAAGTACATAAATTGAGGTTTTGCAATATAATTGTGTTGAAAACCTACTAATCAATTCTTTGAACTCCTAAAATTTGATTAAAACTTCTTTTGCGGTCCTTTATGTCGAGGATTCGAACGAGCGGGTCGAAATGGGCCTTTCAATGGACCCGTTCGTATTTCAACTGAGTAAAAAGTACAAAAATTGAGGTTTTGCAATATAATTGTGTTGAAAAGATACTAAACAATTATTTGAACTCCTAAAATTTCATTAAAACATGTTTTGCGGTCCTTTTTGTCGAGGTTTCGGACGAGCAGGTCAAAATGGTCCTTTCAATGGACCCGTTGGAATTTTAACTCAGTAAAAAGTACAGAAATTCAGGTTTTGCCATATAATTGTGTTGAAAATCTCCTAATCAATTACATGATCCCCTAAAATTCGATTAAAACTTGTTTTACGACCCTTTTTGTAGAGGTTCCGGACGAGCAGGTCTAAATGGGCCTTTCAATGTACCCGTTGGAAATTCAACTAAGTAAAAAGCACAGAAATTGAGGTTTTGCAATATAATTGTGTTGAAAAGCTACTAATCAATTATTTGAACTCCTAAAATTTGATTAAAACTTGTTTTGCGACCCCTTTTGTCGAGGTTTCGGACGAGCAGGTCTAACTGGGGCTTTCAATGGACCAGTTGGAATTTTAACTGAGTAAAAAGTACAAAAATTGAGGTTTTGCAATATAATTGTGTTGAAAAACTCCTAATCAATTACATGATCTCCTAAAATTTGATTAAAACTTGTTTTGCGACCCTTTTTGTAGAGGTTTCGGACGAGCAGGACTAAATGGGCCTTGCAATGTACCCGTTTGAATTTCAACTGAGTAAAAAGCACAGAAATTGAGGTTTTGCAATATAATTGTGTTGAAAAGATCCTAATCAATTATTTGAACTCCTAAAATTTGATTAAAACTTGTTTTGCGGTCCTTTTTGTCGAGGTTTCGGACGAGCGGGTCTAAATGGGCCTTTCAATGGACCCGTTGGAATTTTAACTGAGTAAAATGTACAGAAATTGAGGTTTTACAATATAATTGTGTTGAAAAGCTCCTAATCAATTATTTGAACTCCTAAAATTTGATTAATACATGTTTTGCGGTCCTTTTTATCGAGGTTTCGGACTAACAGGTCTAAATGGGCCTTTCAATGGACCCGTTGGAATTTTAACTGAGTAAAAAGTACAGAAATTGAGGTTTTGCAATATAATTGTGTTGAAAAGCTCCTAATCAATTACATGAACTCCCAAAATTTGATTAAAACTTGTTTTGCAGTCCTTTTGTAGAGGTTTCGGATGAGTTGGTCAAAATTGGCCTTTCAATGGACGCGTTGGAATTTTAACTGAGTAAAAAGTATAGAAATTGAGGTTTTGCAATATAATTGTGTTGAAAAGCTCCTAATCAATTATTTAAACTCCTAAAATTTGACTAAAACCTGTTTTGCGGTCCTTTGTCGAGATTTCGGACGAGCAGGTCTAAATGGGCCTTTCAAAGGACCCGTTGGAATTTTAACAGAGTAAAAAGTACAAAAATTGAGGTTTTTTAATATAATTGTGTTGAAAAGCTCCAAATCAATTATTTGAACTCCTAAAATTTGATTAAAACTTGTTTTGCGGTCCTTTTAGTTGAGGTTTCGGACGAGCAGGTCAAAATGGGCCTTTCAATGGACGCGTTTGAATTTCAACTGAGTAAAAAGTACAGAAATTGAGGTTTTGCAATATAATTGTGTTGAAAAGCTACTAATCAATTATTTGAACTCCTAAAATCTGATTAAAACTTCTTTTGTAGTCCTTTTTGTAGAGGTTTCGGACGAGCGGGTCAAAATGGGCCTTTCAATGGACCTGTTGGAATTTTAACTGAGTAAAAAGTTTAGAAATCGAGTTTCTGAAATATAACTGTGTTGAAAAGCTCCTAGTCAATTGAATGAACTCCTAAAATTTGATTAAAACTTGTTTTACGGTCCTTTTTGTCGAGGTTTCCGTCGAGCAGGTCAAAATGGGCCTTTCAATGGACGCGTTTGAATTTCAACTGAGTAAAAAGTACAGAAATTGAGGTTTTGCAATATAATTGTGTTGAAAAGCTCCTAATCAATTATTTGAACTCCTAAAATTTGATTAAAACTTGTTTTCCGGTCCTTTTTGTCGTGGTTTCGGACTAGCAGGTCTAAATGGGCTGTTCAATGGACCCGTTGGAATTTTAACTGAGTAAAAAGTACAGAAATTGAGGTTTTGCAATATAATTGTGTTGAAAAGCTCCTAATCAATTACCTAAACTCCTAAAATTTGATTAAAACATGTTTTGCGGTCCTTTTTGTCGAGGTTTCGGACGAGCAGGTTTAAATGGGCTTTTCAATGGACCCGTTGGAATTTTAACTAAGTAAAAAGTACAGAAATTGAGGTTTTGCAATATAAGTGTGTTGAAAATCTCCTAGTCAATTACATGAACTCCTAAAATTTGATTAAAACCTGTTTTGTGGTCCTTTTTGTAGAGGTTTCGGACGAGCAGGTTTAAATGGGCCTTCCAATGGACCCGTTAGAATTTTAACTAAGTAAAAAGTACAGAAATTGAGGTTTTGCAATATAATTGTGTTGAAAATCTCCTATTCAATTACATGATATCCTAAAATTTAATTAAAACTTGTTTTGGGGCCCTTTTTATAGAGGTTTCGGACGAGCATGTCTAAATGGGCCTTTCAATGGACCCGTTGGAATTTTAACTGAGTAAAAAGTATAAAAATTGAGGTTTTGCAATAAAATTGTGTTGAAAAGCTCCTAATCATTTATTTGTACTCCTAAAATATGATCAAAACTTGTTTTGCGGTCCTTTATGTAGAGCTTTCGGACGAGCAGGTCTAAATGGGCCTTTCAATGTACCGATTGGAATTTTAACTGAGTAAAATGTTTTAAAATTGAAGTTTTGCAATATAATTGTGTTGAAAAGCTTTTAATCAATTACATGAACTCCTAAAATTTGATTAAAACTTGTTTTGTAGTCCTTTTGTAGAGGTTTCGGACGAGCATGTCTAAATGGGCCTCTCATTGGACCCGTTGGAATTTTAACTGAGTAAAAAGTACAGAAATTGAGGTTTTGCAATATAATTGTGTTGAAAAGCTCCTAATAAATTATTTGAACTCCTAAAATTTGATTAAAATATGTTTTGCGGTCCATTTTGTCGAGGTTTCGGACGAGCGGGTCTAAATAGGCCTTTCAATGGACCCGTTGGAATTTTAACTGAGTAAAAAGTACAGAAATTGAGGTTTTGCAATATAACTGTGTTGAAAAGCTCCTAGTCAACTGAATGAACTCCTAAAATTTGATTAAAACTTGTTTTGCGGTCAATTTTGTAGAGGTTTCGGATGAGTAGGTCTAAATGGGCCTTTCAATGGACCCGTTGCAATTTTAACTCAGTAAAAAGTACAGAAATTGAGGTTTTTGCATTATAATTGTGTTGAAAATCTCCTAATCAATTACATGATCTCCTAAAATTTGATTAAAACTTGTTTTGTGACCCTTTTTGTAGAGGTTTCAGACGAGCAGGTCTAAATGGGCCTTTCAATGTACCCGTTGGAATTTCAACTGGGTAAAAAGTACAGAAATTGAGGTTTTGCAATATAATTGTGTTGAAAAGCTACTAATCAATTATTTGAACTCCTAAAATCTGATTAAAACTTGTTTTGCGACCCTTTTTGTCGAGGTTTCGAACGAGGAGGTCTAAATGGGCCTTTCAATGGACCCGTTGAAATTTCAACTGAGTAAAAAGTACAGAAATTGAGGTTTTGCAATATAATTGTTTTGAAAAGTTACTAATCAATTACATGATCTCCAAAAATTTCATTAAAACTTGTTTTGCGGCCCTTTTTGTAGAGGTTTCGGACGAGCAAGTCTAAATGGGCCTTTCAATGGACCCGTTGGAATTTTAACTGAGTAAAAAGTACATGAATTTAGGTTTTGCAATATTATTGTGTTGAAAAGCTACTAATCAATTATTTGAACGCCTAAAGTTTGATTAAAACTTGTTTTGCGGTCCTTTTTGTTGAGGTTTTGGACGAGCATGTCTAAATGGGCCTTTCAATGGACGCGTTGGAATTTTAACCGAGTAATAAGTACAAAAATTGAGGTTTTTCAATATAATTGTGTTGAAAAGCTCCTAATCAATTACATGATCTCCTAAAATTTGATAAAAACTTGTTTTGTGGTGTCGAGGTTTCGGACGAGCAGGTCTAAATGGGCCTTTCAATGGACGCGTTGGAATTTTAACTGATTAAAAAGTACAGAAATTGAGGTTTTGCAATATAATTTTGTCGAAAAGCTCCTAATCAATTACATGAACTCGTAAAATTTGATTAAAACTTGTTTTGCAGTCCTTTTTGTAGAGGTTTCGGACGAGCGGGTCGAAATGGGCCTTTCAATGGATCCGTTGGAATTTTAACTGAGTAAGAAGTATAAAAATTGAGGATTTGCAATATAATTGTGTTGAAAAGCTCATAATCAATTATATGAACTCCTAAAATTTGATTAAAACTTGTTTTGCAGTCCTTTTTTAGAGGTTTCGGACGAGCGGGTCGAAATTGGCCTTTCAATAGACCCGTTGGAATTTTAACTGAGTAAAAAGTACATAAATTAAGGTTATGCAATATAATTGTGTTGAAAAGCTCCTAATCAATTATTTGAACTCCTAAAATTTGATTAAAACTTGTTTTGCGGTCCTTTTTGTCGAGGTTTTGGACAAGCAGGTCTAAATGGGCCTTTCAATGGACGCGTTGGAATTTTAACCGAGTAATAAGTACAAAAATTGAGGTTTTTCAATATAATTGTGTTGAAAAGCTCCTAATCAATTACATGATCTCCTAAAATTTGATTAAAACTTGTTTTGTGGTGTCGAGGTTTCGGACGAGCAGGTCTAAATGGGCCTTTCAATGGACGCGTTGGAATTTTAACTGATTAAAAAGTACAGAAATTGAGGTTTTGCAATATAATTTTGTCGAAAAGCTCCTAATCAATTACATGAACTCCTAAAATTTGATTAAAACTTGTTTTGCAGCCCTTTTGTAGAGGATTCAGACGAGCGGGTCGAAATTGGCCTTTCAATGGACCCGTTGGAATTTTAACTGAGTAAAAAGTACATAAATTGAAGGTTTGCAATATAATTGTGTTGAAAATCTCCTAATCAATTACATGAACTCCTAAAATTTGATTACTATTTGTTTTGCAGTCCTTTTTGTCGAGGTTTCGGACTAGGAGGTCTAAATGGGCCTTTCAATGGACCCGTTGGAATTTTAACTGAGTAAAAAGTACAGAAATTGAGGTTTTGCAATATAACTGTGTTGAAAAGCTCCTAGTCAATTGAATGAATTCCTAAGATTTGATTAAAACTTGTTTTGCGGTCCATTTTGTAGAGGTTTCGGACGAGCAGGTCTAAATGGGCCTTTCAATGTACCCGTTGGAATTTCAACGGAGTAAAAAGTATAGAAATTGAGGTTTTGCAATATAATTGTGTTGAAAAGATACTAATCAATTATTTGAACTCCTAAAATTTGATTAAAACATGTTTTGCGACCCTTTTTGTCGAGGTTTCGGACGAGCAGGTCTAAATGGGCCTTTCAATGGACCCGTTGGAATTTCAATTGAGTAAAAAGTACAGAAATTGAGGTTTTGCAATATAATTGTGTTGAAAAGCTACTAATCAATTACATGATCTCCAAAATTTTGATTAAAACTTGTTTTGCGGGGCCTTTTTGTAGAGGTTTCGGACGAGCAGGTCTAAATGGGCCTTTCAATGGACCCATTGGAATTTCAACTGAGTAAAAAGTACATAAATTGAGGTTTTGCAATATAATTGTGTTGAAAATCTTCTAATCAATTATTTCAACTCCTAAAATTTGATCAAAACTTGTTTTGTGGTCCTTTTTGTAGAGGTTTCGGACGAGCAGGTCTAAATGGGCCTTTCAATGGACCCGTTGGAATTTTAACTGAGTAAAAAGTACAGAAATTGAGGTTTTGCAATATAATTGTGTTGAAAAGCTCCTAATCAATTATTTGAACTCCTAGAATTTGATTAAAACTTGTTTTACGGCCCTTTTTGTATAGGTTTTGGACGTACAAGTTTAAATGGGCCTTTCAATGGACGCGTTGGAATTTTAACCGAGTAAAAAATACAGAAATTGAGGTTTTGCAATATAATTGTGTTGAAAAGCTCCTAATCAATTACATGATCTCCTAAAATTTGATTAAAACTTGTTTTGCGACCCTTTTTGTAGAGGTTTCAGACGAGCAGGTCTAAATGGGCCCATTGGAATTTCAACAGAGTAAAAAGTACAAAAATTGAGGTTTTGCAATATAATTGTGTTGAAAAGCAAATAATCAATTACATGAACTCCTAAAATTTGATTAAAACATGTTTTGCGGCCCTTTTTGTCGAGGTTTCGGACGAGCAGGTCTAAATGGGCCTTTCAATGGACCAGTTGGAATTTTTACTAAATAAAAAGTACAGAAATTTAGGTTTTGCAATATAATTGTGTTGAAAATCTCCTAATCAATTACATGATCTCCTAATATTTCATTAAAACTTGTTTTGCGGCCCTTTTTGTGTAGGTTTCAGACGAGTATGTCTAAATGGGCCTTTCAATGGACCCGTTGGAATTTTAATTGAGTAAAAAGTACAGAAATTAAGGTTTTGTAATATTATTGTGTTGAAAAGCTACTAATCAATTATTTGAACTCCTAAATTTTGATTAAAACTTGTTTTGCGGTCCTTTTTGTCGAAGTTTCGGACGAGCAGCTCTAAATGGGCCTTTCAATGGACGCGTTGGAATTTTAACTGAGTAAAAAGTACAGAAACTGAGGTTTTGCAATATAATTGTTTTGAAAAGCTACTAATCAATTATTTGAACTCCTAAAATTTGATTAAAACTTGTTTTGCGACCCTTTTTGTCGAGGTTTCGGACGAGCAGGTCTAAATTGGCCTTTAAATGGACCCGTTGGAATTTTAACTGAGTAAAAAGTACAGAAATTGAGGTTTTGCAATATAATTGTGTTGAAAAGCTCCTAATCAATTACATGAACTCCTAAAATTTGATTAAAACTTGTTTTGCAGTCCTTTTATAGAGGATTCGGACGAGAGGGTCAAAATTGGCCTTTCAATAGACCAGTTGGAATTTTAACTGAGTAAAAAGTACAGAAATTGAGGTTTTGCAATATAACTGTGTTGAAAAGCTCCTAGTCAATTGAATGAACTCCTAAAATTTGATTAAAACATGTTTTGCAGTCCTTTTTGTCGAGGTTTCGGACGAGCAGGTCTAAATGGGCCTTTCAATGGACCCGTTGGAATTTTAACTGAGTAAAAAGTACAAAAATTGAGGTTTTGCAATATAATTGTTTTGAAAATCTCCTAATCAATTACATGAACACCTAAAATTTCATTAAAACTTGTTTTGCGGTCCTTTTTGTCGGGGTTTCGGACGAGCAGGTCTAAATGGGACTTTTAATGGACGCGTTGGAATTTTAACTGAGTAAAAAGTACATAAATTAAGGTTTTGAAATATAATTGTGTTGAAAAACTCCTAATCAATTATTTGAACTCCTAAAATTTGATTAAAACTTGTTTTGCGATCCTTTTTATCGAGGTTTCGGGCGAGCGGGTCTAAATGGGCCTTTCAATGGACGCGTTGGAATTTTAACTGAATAATAAGTACAGAAATTGAGGATTTTCAATATAATTGTGTTGAAAAGCTCCTAATCAATTATTTGAACTCCTAAAATTTGATTAAAACTTGTTTTGCGGTCCTTTTTGTCGAAGTTTCGGACGAGCAGTTCTAAATGGGCCTTTCAATGGACGCGTTGGATTTTTAACTGAGTAAAACGTACAGAAATTGAGGTTTTGTAATATAATTGTGTCAAAAAGCTCCTAATCAATTACATGAACTCCTAAAATTTGATTAAAACTTTTTTGCAGTCCTTTTATAGAGGATTCGGACGAACGAGTCGAAATTGGCCTTTCAATGGACCCGTTGGAAGTTTAACTGAGTAAAAAGTACAGAAAATTGAGGTTTTGCAATATAATTTGTGTTGAAAAGCTCCTAATCAATTATTTGAACTCATAAAATTTGATTAAAACTTGTTTTGCGGTCCTTTTTGTCGAGGTTTCGGACGAGCAGGTCTAAATGGGCCTTTCAATGGACGCGTTGGAATTTTAACTGAGTAATAAGTACATAAATTGAGGTTTTTCAATATAATTGTGTTGAAAAGCTCCTAATCAATTATTTGAACTCCTAAAATTTGATTAAAACTTGTTTTGCGGTCCTTTTTGTCGAGCTTTCGGACGAGCAGGTCTAAATGGGCCTTTCAATGGGCGCGTTGGAATTTTAACTGAGTAAAACGTATAGAAATTGAGGTTTTGCAATATAATTGTGTCGAAAAGCTCCTAATCAATTACATGAACTCCTAAAATTTGATTAAAACTTTTTTGCAGTCCTTTTGTGGAGGATTCGGACGAGCGGGTCGAAATTAGCCTTTCAATGGACCCGTTGGATGTTTAACTGAGTAAAAAGTACAGAAATTGAGGTTTTGCAATATAATTGTGTTGAAAAGATACTAATCAATTATTTGAACTCCTAAAATTTGATCAAAACTTGTTTTTCGGTACTTTGTCGAGGTTTTTGACGAGCAGGTCTAAATGGGCCTTTCAATGGACCCGTTGGAAATTTAACTCAGTAAAAAGTACATAAATTGAGGTTTTGCAATATAATTGTGTTGAAAATCTCCAAATCAATTACATGATCTTCTAAAATTTCATTAAAACTTGTTTTGCGGCCCCTTTTTGTATAGGTTTCGGACGAGCATGTCTAAATGGGCCTTTCAGTGGACCTGTTGGAATTTTAACTGAGTAAAAAGTACAAAAATTGAGGTTTTGTAGTATTATTGTGTTGAAAAGCTACTAATCAATTATTTGAACTCCTAAAATTTGATTAAAACTTGTTTTGCGGTCCTTTTTGTCGAGGTTTCGGACGAGTAGTTCAAAATGGGCCTTTCAATGGACGCTTTGAATTTTAACTGAGTAAAAAGTACAGAAATTGAGGTTTTGCAATATAATTTTGTTGAAAAGCTCCTAATCAGTTATTCGAACTCCTAAAATTTAATTAAAACTTGTTTTGCGGTCCTTTTTGTCGAGGTTTCGGACTAGCAGGTCTAAATGGGTCTTTCGATGGACCCGTTGGAATTTTAACTGAGTAAAAAGTACAGAAATTGAGGTTTTGCAATATAATTGTGTTGAAAAGCTCCTAATCAATTATTTGAACTCCTAAAATTTGATTAAAACATGTTTTGTGGTCCTTTTTGTCGAGATTTCGGACGAGCAGGTTTAAATGGGCCTTTCAATTGACCCGTTGGAATTTTAACTAAGTAAAAAGTACAGAAATTGAGGTTTTGCAATATAAGTGTGTAGAAAATCTCCTAGTCAATTACATGAACTCCTAAAATTTGATTAAATCCTGTTTTGCTGTCCGTTTTGTAGAGAATTCGAACGAGCAGGTCTAAATGGGCCTTTCAATGGACCCGTTGGAATTTTAACTGAGTAAAAAGTACATAAATTTAGGTTTTGCAATATAATTGTGTTGAAAATATCCTAATCAAATACATGATCTCCTAAAATTTAATAAAAACTTGTTTTGCGGCCCTTTTTGTAGAGGTTTCAGATGAGCATTTCTAAATGGGCCTTTCAATGGACCCGTTGGAATTTTTTATGACAAAAAGGCCTCGTTAAAAACCCCTACTAATGTCCTTCAAGCAGAGCTAGAGGACCCTAAAAAGGGGAAAAGAGTGCCTAAGTTTTATTATATCAAGGAGAATTTGTTACAAGATGATTGATACAATGAGGAATATCATAATGAAAAGACATGGCAGTCATAGAGCTAAGCGAATAAGTAGCCAAAGCATGTGCTACATGATTTGCCTCAATGCGTACAAAAGAAACAGAAGCTGATACAAAATCAAGAAGAGACTCTCGAATTTGATGAAGAAGAGGCCCCAAGGTAGAAAGGTCCAATCCTGGATTGTTGATCCTATTTGCAATAGAAGCGCAATCAGTTTCAAGCAAAATCCGGGTCCATCCTTGAGAACAAGCGAAGGTGATTCCGGCAAGAAGGCTTTCACCTTCACAAGTAACTGCATCCAGGCGGCTACCTAGCGGAAAAGCGAGGCCACCCACAATTGCACCTGTAGAATCACGTGCTACAGCGCCAACAGCCGCAACACGAGTTGAGGGATTGAAAGCCCCATCCACATTAATTTTTATATGGTTAGATGGAGGGGGATTCCAACGTGGGGGAGAGAGAAGGGAAGGCGTTGGGATGGGAGGAGAAGAGGCATTATAGAAGTCACTATGTAAACTAATGGAATTAACGGCAATAAGCCAAGATGGTTGCAAATGGTGATTATGAATCCAGTCATTACGCATATTCCAAACATTCCAAATAGTAGTAAGGAAAAGACCAAACTTATCAGAAGATAGGAGATGGGCGGCTTCCTCCAACCATTGTAATAGGGTATTAGCCGAACTCCTAGAAAGGACTATGGGAATACCAGATAGCTAAAGGGCTTCAGCAGCCCCTGTGCAATCACGAAGAGCATGGAGAATGGTCTCTGAGTGACCACCACAAATGGGACAAGGCCCCGAGTCTGGTGAAAAAACTTGCATTTTGGAACCAACTGGTAGAGCACCAGACGCCATATGCCATCCAAAAGTTTTGACCTTAGGCAAGGCCTTGACTTTGGACAGAAATTTCCAAAACCGTGTGGGTGAAGTTTGTGGATGCACAGAACGTTGTAAAAAAAGATAACCAAAGCGAACCGAATAAATGCCCGAATCGTTAGGAGACCAAAGAATAGAATCACGGTGATCATTTATAATTGGTATACTGAGAATGGCAGTCGCTTCGGTTGGGTTAAAGTAACGATGGACCTTGACAGGATCCCATGCAGTTTGGTTACGAAGCATGAAGTCACGGCAACGAATATGAAATTCATCCGAGATTTCATAATCCCTAGTAAGGATAATAGGGGAAGGACCGCCCCATATGTCTCTATGTACTCGTATATTACTGTTAATACCTGGGCGGTATAGGAAGCCTGGAAAGAGGCGCTGAAGAGCATTATACATGCCTTGCCATGCAAAAGAACCACAGTTGGGCCTGGGAGCATCAAGGATATTCCCAGAAGGGAAGTATTTAGCACGATATATTTGGCCTAATAAAGAATCTGGTTCACAGATGAGCCTCCATAATTGTTTGCCCAAAAGAGCAACATTGAAGTCATGTAAGTCCTTAAACCCCATACCTCCAGCAGTCTTGGGTAAACAAACATGATTCCATGGAAGCATATGCCAACCTTTTTTATTAGATTTGCCGGACCACCAATATTGCCTGATGGCCGAGGTCATATCGTCAATAATGTTTTGTGGAAGGAGATAACAAGACATAACTGTAGAACTAATGTTTTGATATAATAATTGAAAAATGTTTTGGACTAATTTGAAAGAATTTAAAAACTTGGATTTAAAGTCCAAACTACTTGAAATTATGTTTGAGGTATTTTCAGAGGTTTTTGACAAAGATTTTTCATGTTTTCAATAGCCAAACTTGACTTTTCACGTTACCAGTATCGATACGGTCACACCAGTATCGATACCATTTTGCCTCAGTTTGGCCACTGTCAAAACCCGTATCGATACGAGGGTTTAGTGTATCGATACGGAGGGGGTCGTTTCGATACGCCACGTCAGCGTACCGATCCCAATTTAACTACCCCAACGGCTATTTCCCAACGGCCATTTAAATGTCAAAGGGTACCGATACGCCCTCAAGCGTATCGATACGCCCAGGCTGGCAAGAGCCCAACGGCTAGTTCAGATGAAGGCCGTATCGATACCGTTCCACGCGTATCGATACCGTTAGCTGCAGAACAGCATTTATGAAGGGAAATAAAGTCCTCAACGGCTCCAATTCATCCCCAACGGCTAGTAACGGCTACAAACTCATTTGGGAGTATAAAAGGGACCTCCAAGCATCAAAAGAAGACTAATGCTCATATTGTAAAACATCAAATGATCAAGAAATTGTCTTAGTGCTTAATTTGTCATTTCTTGTATAGACAAACACTAGTGAGCCAAAATTGTCAAATTTCCTCAAGTGTTTTAGGTTTTTGGGTGAGTGCTTCATTGTGCAAACAAACACCTATTAGAGGGTTTAAGTTTGCTTTCTTAATCTCTTTGTAAAGAGGGTTTTGATCAAGGCTTTGGGTAGAAGCTTGATCGGTTGTAAGGGTTTCCTCCTAATCCAAGAAAAGGGGACGAATCAATTAGTGGATTGATTGAGAAATCCTTAGTGGGAAGCTAAGGTAGTGGATGTAGGTGCTTGTTAGAAGGCCGAACCACTATAAATCATTGTGTCCTTATTCTTTCTAGCTTCCTAAACCCTTCCACCTAAAAATCCACCTCTCCACCACTTGGTGAGCATAATCGGTTGAACGAATCGAGCACCACACAACCCAACAATAACATATTGAGGTAAGGATTGTAGAACAGCTTTAATGAAGATCTCTCGACCACTGAAGGAAAGGAGATGCTTATCCCAGCTAAAAAGGCGGTCATGAAATTTATCACGTACAAAGCCTAGTGATTCAGTTTTTTTCTTGCCAATGAGAAGGGGAACACCGAGGTATACACCGGGGTTAGAAACCTCACGTACTTGCAGTAGACTATTAATTGCAGATCTTGTTGAGGATGGGGTACGAGGATTATAAAAAATTGTCGATTTCTCAAAATTAATTGCTTGACTGGAAGCAGCTGCATATGTTTGCAGGGCTCTTTTGAGATGAGTGGCTTCAGTTGTAGAATTATTAATGAAGACCATACAGTCATCAACAAAGAGTAGATGATTGAATTTGGGCCCATATTTACAGGCACCGATCCCTGGAAGAATGTTTGTTTGTTGGGCAGCAGATAGGTAAGCAGATAGCCCTTGTGTGCAGAAAAGGAAGAGAAAAGGGGAAAGAGGGTCACCTTGGCGCAAACCACGTTGAGGTTGAAAAAAGGGGGAAAAGGAGTTATTAATTTTGACTGAAAAAGAGACTGTGGTAATGCAACGCATAATAAGGGAGATCCAAGCAGATGTGAACCCCATGCGTTCCATAACATTTGCTAAAAAAGATCATTCAACTCTATCAAAAGCCTTTTCCATGTCTAGTTTAAGAGCAGCTCCTTGGGAGGATTTGGTAGCCCCTGAGTTGATATTATGGATAATTTCATGGGCAACAAGAATGTTATCAGAGATGTTACGTCCCTTGACGAAGATTGCTTGGTTAGGGCTAATACAGAGGGGAATATTTTGTTTCATTCTATTGACAATGGTTTTAGCAACTATTTTATAAAGAACGGTGCAAAGACTAATTGGTCTTAGTTGTTTCACAGTAGTTGGGTCTTGAATTTTGGGGATTAGAACTAGTATAGTTTTTTTGACCAAAGACATGTCAGCAGTGCCATTTAGTAAATTAAGGCATAAATTAATAACATCATCTCCAACCGTGTCCCAGTGTTGACGGAAAAAACTACTTGGTAGACCATCAAAACCAGGATCTTTCCTAGGATCAATGTCCCGGAAGGCATGGAGGATTTCTTCCTTTTTGAAGGTCCTTAGGAGGTTGTCATTCATAGATTGAGTGATAGAAGGTGTAATTTTATCGAGTATATTATCAGAAATTTGGGGGTTGGAGGAAGTGAAGAGATTTTGGAAGTAGCTTGATGCAATAGATATTAGGTCTGAATCGGCCGTACACCAATTTGAGTTGGAATCAAATAATCCAGTGATCAAGTTTTTTTCCTTCTATTGTTTGCCCGGGCATGGAAAAACCTTGTATTTTTATCACCTTGAGAGAGCCAAAGTGTTCGAGATCTTTGAGCCCAATAAATTTCTTGTTCCATAAGTAGTTTATTAAGTTCAGTTCTATGTTTTATATAGATACCTTCGGTTGTGGCATTTAGGTGGCGACATAAAAATTTGTTTATTTTCTTGGTAAGGAAGTTAATACGGCCGATAGATTTTTGTCTTTGTTGATTTTGCCATTCCTCTAGGCATGTACCAACATCATTTATTTTATCAATAGCTGTTCTGGAGGTATTGGTCCAAGTTCGTTTGATCGTAGAAATATTGTCCGTATTATTTGCCCAACAATTCTTGAATCGGAATGTTTTAGGTGTCCGTTGAGGTGGGTTAATAATCGCGGGGGAAGTATCAAGCGATAGGAAGCAGTGGTCAGACTTGGCCACATAGTCCGTTGTGATACGATAGGAAGGAAAAAGATCCTGCCAGGCCGAGTTAGCAATGAACCGGTCTAGTCTTTCATGTATAGTTGGGGTTAAAGGCCCAACTTTTGTCCAGGTAAACCAGCCCGAAGTGGGCTTACAATCAAAAAGATTATTGCGTGAAAGGCAATGACGGAAGTTTGTTATTTGTGATCTAGCCCTACGGTTTCTACCTTGCTTTTCAGAGTCGGATAAGATTTCATTAAAATCCCCTCCTAGAAGCCATGGGATATTGTTATTATTTATATTTAAGGAATCAATAATTTCCCATGTTTTATATTTTTGGCTAGTTTCGGAGTAGCCGTGTATACCTGTGAAAAACATGTTGCAATTATTTGATGTGATTTGAGTATGTATATAACGCGGAGAATACGAAAGTAAAGTAATATTAATATCGTTTGTAATGAAAAGAGCAATACCGGAACACCCCTCCGTGGGGGGAATAGCAATAATGTTTATAAAACCTAAAGAAAGACAAAGTTGGCTGCAAGCCACATTATTAATTTTTGTTTCGCAAAGGAAAATAACTTCAGGGTTGGATAGACAGACATAGTCGCGAAGATGTTGAACCACCGGGGCTTGTCCTAAACCCTGGCAGTTCCAGCATAGTATCCTCATTTCGCTCGGCGGGGCTGGGAGTCAGCCGCCGCTGGAGAGTTTTTTGAGCTGCTCATCCCAGCCTTTGGGGTGGAACCAGAAGGTTTGGATTTCTTTGGTGGGAGCGATACTTGGATAGGAGAACGGCGTTTTGTGCCACGATTCGGTGGGACTAGAGCAGGGGCAGGAGCTGCATCATTTGGATAAGTTTTCAAAAGCCATTGGTTAAAATCATTGAAAATGGTATCGATAGAAACAGGGGGCTTACGCAGTTCAGCTTCAATTTTCCTAATTTGCTGGGCAGTTGGGCTTGGAACACCATCATCCGTGGTATCCCAATCATCATCGGAAACATCTTCAGGGATAGGATAGATGGTGTTCAGGGGTTGCGGCTCAAGAGGGCCTTTCTGTTTGGAATCTGATGCTGATGGTTCTTTGGTAGGGGGAACATCACCCATTGCCGTGTCAGTGTTGGGGGCTTCCTCAGTGGGTTGCTCCGAGAAGGATGCAGCATCGCCCTCATTAAGAGAGCCTGTGGAAGATTTGTAGAAAAAAACCAGTTAAGTAAACGAACGTTTTTTAGTAAAAGGATTAGTATTAAGAAAAGGAGAGTGAGGTATACCCATAGCATTCGGATCATTATTGGGGATATTGGTATTGGCAGAAGCAGTTGGAACAGGAGTAGCTGTGCGGAAATAAAGTAGTAAGTATAGAGACAGAAATAAAAAGAACAAAAAGGATGAGATAAATATAAATCTAAACTGTGAAAAGATGAAAGATCGGTAATAAAGTGAGAGAGGGTACCAGTCGGTAAGGGATTATTCTGATTAAGATTAGGCTCGACATAGCGGAGGCGCCCACGTGTACCAACTGGGCGACGTCTTGGAGGGAGGTAGCGGAGCCACTCTCCGTATTGCAACTTGTTCAGATTAAGAGACGATCGAGTAGGGCAGTTTTCAATCATATGGCTAACTATTCCACAGCCAGGACACAAGGTGGGAAGGCGTTCGTATTGAAGACGACACATGGTTTTGTTGGCACCCGATCCTATGAATACAAAACGGGTGACTGGTTTGGTAATATTCAGGAAAATTTCTACACGCAAGAATTCTTTCATGTTTCCTTCAACTTCTCGAGTATCAGTTCGTATGACATTGCCTACCATAGATCCAAGGGCATGTCCCACAAGGTGCGAACGGTCAATGTCCTCAAAGAGTGAGGAGGGGAGGGAAAAGATGCGGATCCAGATCCTCATAGAGTTAAAGGAATACTCTCCAACTGGCTTAGCAGGGTCATACTCAGTAATGGCTAACCATTCATCCTTATACAGCCAAGGGCCGCGATTAAGGACTTCATAACATGACTTGACGTCCTTGAATTTGATCTTGAGATAGTTGTCTTGGATAACGGAGATAGACACCACATTGTTTGGCTTCCAGATGCCTTCAAAGGCGTTGATGACAGCGTAAATGTCAATAGTTTTGGAGGAGATAAAACATCCTAAGAGGAAAAGCTTGGGGTCCTCCTCGACAAAATCCCAGCCGAATTCTGGGGTATAAAGGAGTTCTGCTTCCTCATTGGTGAGGTCAAGGGAGCTGAGTTGGGGAATAGAGGAAGATGCCATAGTTGAGGGATATTGAGAAACTAGAGAAGGGGAATAATAGAAGGCTTGTGGTAACGTGTTTAAGTGCTGTTCGTATAAAAAGGAGTGGTTTGTGATAGTTAAACTTTGGTGAGCGCTGAAAAAAGGAAGGAGATAAAGATTTAGAGTCCATGAATTACGGGTTAAATTGATATTAAGAGGGGAAGTTTGAAAACCAGCATAATAGTATGGAAATAGAATGATTAATAAGGAAATCAGTTTTAAAAGTTTTGATTGTAATAAGTAAAAAGCCTTAGGGGATTTATGAGAAGAATCAGGGAAAGTAATAAAGTCAAAGTAGCGATGAGAGTAAATATTGAAAGGTTGGATAATTTTAATGACATAACGGAAATTTTGGGTAAATCGTACTCTATTAAAAATAACTAGATAGAAAGAAAGAGGGATTTTATTAAAAAGTTGGAATAATGAAAAAAATAAGGCAATGTTTAAAGAATTAATTCTTAAAAGCGGAAGGAATTGTAACAGAAGGTTTGAAAGGAAGTAAAGGGTATATTTGACGTTGTAATTACTCATATTAAGGGATAAAAAAGGAAAGACTGAGTAACTATTAGCAATTATTGAAGGCATTATTATAGGAAAGAGGATTAGTCTAGAAATTAATTTGTAATTTAATACTGGAGGGTTGAGAGCAAAAGTAAGGATATGACAGGTAAGGGGAAAAGGGAAAGAGTAGTTAATTAGGAAATTTTGAAACATTAATGTTATTAAAAGACCTAAAATAAATGTATTGAGACCCTGAGGAATTAATCTCGAGCTAAAAATCGGTTGGGCGTTTCGAATAATAATTGAATAGGAGAGAAAAAGGTTTGAGAATTTGTAAGTTTGGTTAACGTATAGAGAAAAAAGATCCCTGTTTGATAGGGTTTTGATAAAATCCCTTAATTGGGCTAGTGAGGAGTCACCTAAAGAGGCGTAGTAGGAATAAAATTCCTTAGTGTTAATCGAATAAAGATATATATGTATATAGTAACATACATAGAGTAGATAGCAATTAGCATGCAAAGCAAAATTATGGCATGGAGACATACATCTAGAGGCATAAAGAAAGCAAATAAAAAGCAAAGAGAAAAGAAAAACAAGAAGAAAGCAGCCATAAAGAATTACAAACCCAGGGGAAGGAGGAAGCGGGGTAAAGAAGATTAATACAGACCAAATGAGCAAAAAGATGAAGGGGGATAAGCAAATAAAATTAACTACTGATAAAAAATTACATAACCAGAGAAGGAGTAAGAAGGGAGTCCTGCAACGCTGCATGATTATACTGACAGAAGGGTTCATTATCTGCAAAAGGATCATAATAAACATAAAAGAAAACTTGAAAGAAAAGAAACATAAATGCTTAATTATAGAATAAGAAATCAAGAAGGAAAAATTATGAAAATTAAAATTATTTACTAGGGGAATGATAGTTATAACTGACCAGACCGATAAGAGAATTGATATGGAACAAGGTATAGAATGAGAGGTTAGATTATTTTCCCAAGTGGGATCCAAATTAGAACTGTGCAATTGATTGTTAGAGTATAGATAGGTAGGACTCTCTGGATTAGAGAAAGTAGAAGTAGTAGTATAAGCCAGAGCATAATATTTAATATTAGAAAAATTTATAATATAGCATAAAGCTTTTGTATACATGGAGATTCCTCCTAGAATAAGGTGTAATTTACCATATTTTGTTAACAGAGAAAGAGTCGAGATTAGTAACTGTATAGGGTTAAGAGACAAGGAAGACCAAATGTATAACAGAAAGAAGAGATAATACAAGCAGTTAATAGTATAAGTAGTGTATGAATATCCCATGATGTGGGCTGGTAAGAATTTCCCTAAAAGGGATGGATAATTTTGTAAGTAGTATGTATAGCATTCATTAACAGTAGAGATAGAAGTATAAAATATGAAAACTGCATATAAAGACAGTAGTAAGTAGAAAAGAGCTAGAGAATGCATAAGAGAGTATGAAAGAAACCGATTGATGCATAGATTAAAAAAAGATCTAAAGACAGGATAGAGGATAGGAATTAACATAAATGAATATATAACAGAAAATTGATTCACAAAGTTGTTGGGAGATAGCTCAAAAACTAGGGTGAAATTAGGTAAAAATGAAATCAATTCTGTTTTATTAAAAAAATAAACGACAGACAAAGAAGAAAGTAAACAGCTGTTAAAGAATTGGTACTGAACCTTTAGAAACTCATGAAGTGCATTAAAGGGAGAGGAAATCACAGAGCAGCACAAATAGAGAAATGAAAGAGCTAATAATAATAAAGGAGATAAAATAGAGCACGGTGGGTCGTACCTTCGAGTCGAATGTCTTCCATGACATTTGGTCCACATGGTAAGTGAAGTACAACCAAACTGGAAAAAAGATAACAAGGAAAGATTCAGATTAAAAAACCAGAAAAGGGGAAGAAAAGGGATTAAGAAATGAGAAAGGGAAAGAAGCCTTAATTGGTAAGACGGCCTGAGGGAACCCGTGAATGAAACCATAGCCTCCACTACAAATCTAGGTAATTGAAAGATTAGAGGCCAAGTTCTCAGTGATGAAGATCTGAAATAATAAGAAAGAGAATGAGATTTAAAAAGCAAATTAAGTAAAAATAAGAAATAAATATATAAAAAGAAAACCAGGGAGAAGGTGAAGCGATTCATATGCAAAAGATGAACCGGATCGATTTTATAGGGGTTTGCATGGAACCCTAAAGGATAAGGCATATCAGGAAGGGATAAGATTGTTCGTTCAACGAACAGAAAAAAACCCTTCGATCGACTGATGGATAGAAAAAAACCCTTCGATCGACTGATGGATTTGATGAGTCCGCCTTGTATCACAGTAGTTGGGGAAACCTTCCGGTTCAGAAACAGAATCAGATCCAAAAGTACAAATGAAGAGAAAGAAACAGAAATAAGATTAGAAAAGGTTATAGAGAAAAGGAAGAAAAAGAATGCAAAAAAAGAAGGGAATCGACAGGCCTTACCGTTACAGCCTACCGTATTCCGGTTGATTTTCAACGGAGTCCAGAACTCGCAGAAAGGGGAGAAAAAGGAGTCAAAAAACCATAAAAATAAGAAAAATAAAGAAAGCATAAAGAAAAAAATAGTATGAAAAAAGGTAAGGGGTGGAAAGATCATGTTAAAGGAGATACCACCGTCGTCATTTGGAGAAGCCCTCCGATCCAGAAAAGGAGACAGAAGGACGAGCCTTGACAAACGCCGGTTGATTTTTAACGATATCGTCCAAAAGGGAAGAGACAAAAAACAAAAATCAAAACGGGTTAAAGAGAAACAAATGAATAGAAAAACATAGAGAAAAAATAAACGGCGAAACTTACCGTCCAGATCTGGAGTTCGCCGGAATGATCTCATAAAGAACGACCAAGACGGGAGAAAAATGGTGAAAAGGAAGGGAAGAAAAAACCCTTCAACAAATAAAACAGAACAGAAATGGATTTTGTATATTGCAATATACGGCCAAAACTCGCAGGAAAGAAAAAAATAAAAGAGTTAGAAACCAAAGAGAAAAATAATAGATAAAAAATGAAGCAAAAACTGTAAATGAGAGAAAGTGACGGGGTGGGATGACCCTTGATATTCTCATCCCGATTTCCAAGGAAATCAAAGATTTCCGATTCTTTTGATGATAAGCTTGCAAAATCGGCGGAAGATGGAGAGGTGCCGTGTGGGGGAAAGGGAATGATGGAGAGGTAGTGGAGAAAGTAGCCGGAAAACAAGGGAAAGCATGAAGAACAAGCCAACACCCAACAAAGACCCCGGAAAAAATTGAGAGAGAATTGAGAGCCATCCCACACCCACCTGTTACCCGTTGGAATTTTAAGTGAGTAAAAAGTATAAAAATTGAGGTTTTGCAATATAATTGTGTTGAAAAGCTCCTAATCATTTATTTTTACTCCTAAAATATGATCAAAACTTGTTTTACAGTCCTTTATGTAGAGGTTTCGGACGAGCAGGTCTAAATGTGCCTTTCAATGGACCCGTATGAATTTTAACTGAGTAAAATGTATAAAAATTGAAGTTTTGCAATATAATTGTGTTGAAAAGCTCTTAATCAATTACATGAACTCCTAAAATTTGATTAAAACTTGTTTTGCAGTCCTTTTGTAGATGTTTTAGACGAGCAGGTCGAAATTGGCCTTTCAATGGACGCGTTGGAATTTTAACTGAGTAAAAAGTACATAAATTGAGGTTTTGCAATATAATTGTGTTGAAAAGCTCCTAATCAATTACATGATCTCCTATAATTTGATTAAAACTTGTTTTGCGACCCTTTTTGTATTCGGACGAGCAGGTCTAAATGTGCCTTTCAACGGACCCGTTTGAATTTTAACCGAGTAAAAAGTACAGAAATTGAGGTTTTGCAATATAATTGTGTTGAAAAGCTCCTAATAAATTACATGGTCTCCTAAAATTTGATTAAAACTTGTTTTGCGACCCTTTTTGTAGAGGTTTCGGACGAGCAGGTCTAAATGGGCCTTTCAATGGACCCGTTTGAATTTTAACTGAGTAAAAAGTACAGAAATTGAGGTTTTGCAATATAATTGTGTTGAAAATCTCCTAATCAATTACATGAACTCCTAAAATTTCATTAAAACTTGTTTTGCGGCCCTTTTTGTATAGGTTTCAGACGAGCATGTCTAAATGGGCCTTTCAATGGACCCATTGGAATTTTAACTGAGTAAAAAGTAAAGAAATTGAGGTTTTGCAATATTATTGTGTTGAAAAGCTCCTAGTAAATTACATGAACTCCTGAAATTTGATTAAAACTTTTTTTGCGGTCCTTTTTGTAGAGGTTTCGGACGAGCAGGTCTAAATGGGCCTTTCAATGGACCCGTTGGAATTTTAACTGAGTAAAAAGTACAGAAATTGAGGTTTTGCAATATAATTGTGTTGAAAATCTCCTAATCAATTACACGAACTCCTAAAATTTCATTAAAACTTGTTTTGCGGCCCTTTTTGTATAGGTTTCAGACGAGCATGTCTAAAAGGGCCTTTCAATGGACCTGTTGTAATTTTAACTGAGTAAAAAGTACAGAAATTGAGGTTTTGCAATATTATTGTGTTGAAAATTTACTAATCAATTATTTTAACTCCTAAAATTTGATTAAAACTTGTTTTGCGGTCCTTTTTGTCGAGGTTTCGGACGAGCAGGTCGAAATGGGACTTTCAATGGACCCGTTGGAATTTTAACTAAGTAAAAAGTACAGAAATTGAGGTTTTGCAATATAATTGTGTTGAAAAGCTCCTAACCAATTATTTGAACTCCTAAAATTTGATTAAAACTTGTTTTGCGGTCCTTTTTGTAGAGGTTTCGGACGAGCAGTCTAAATGGGCCTTTCAATGGACCTATTGGAATTTTTTTTGAAGAAAAGGCCTCATTAAAAACCCCTACTATTGTCCTTCAAGCAGAGCTAGAGGACCCTAAAAAGGGGAAAATAGTGCCCAAATATTATTAATCAATGAAGATTTGTTACAAGATGTTGAATACAATGTGGGATATCCGATTCAAATGACGTAGAGGTCATTGAATTCAGAGAAAAGGTAGCCAAAGTATGGGCTATAATATTTGCCTCACGGCGTACAAAAGAAATAGAAATAAAGTCAAAGTCGTGAAAAGCAGCTTGTATCTGAAGAATAGTTGGTCCCATAGTAGAGAGGTCCTGAGCAGGATTGTTGATCCTATTCGCAAGAGAAGTGCAGTCAGTTTCGATCAAGATACGATTCCATCCT
Source organism: Hibiscus trionum (assembly GCA_030270665.1). Classification (NCBI taxonomy): domain Eukaryota; kingdom Viridiplantae; phylum Streptophyta; class Magnoliopsida; order Malvales; family Malvaceae; genus Hibiscus; species Hibiscus trionum. The sequence continues at coordinate 20,557,505 of BSYR01000007.1, forward strand.
TGAGAACGGGCAAAGGTGAGACCAGCTAGGATGCTTTCCCCTTCACTGGTGATAGCGTCCTGGCAGCTACCAAGAGGGAAAGCAAGACCACCTACGACTGCTCCTGCAGAATCACGAGCAACAACGCCAACGGCTGCTGCACGAGTTGATGGGCTAAAGGCACCGTCCACATTTATTTTGATATGATTAGGTGTACGGGAGGAATTAAAGAATGTAGATGGACCTGGGTCGATCGAGTGTAAAGATTTACAGAATTCGTCATGTAAACTAATTGAATTGACCGCAATCAGCCATGGAGGTTGTAGATGGTGGTTGTGAATCCAGTCATTTCGTCTGTTCCATATATTCCATAGAATAGTAAGGAAGAGACCAAATTTGTCAGATGAAATTGTAGAGGCTGCTTCCTCTAACCATTGCAAGGGCGTAGAAGCTAGACTCTTAAAGAGAGAGATAGGGATACCACCAATTTGGAGGGCTTCAGATGCCCCAGGGCAGTCACGAAGCGCATGAAGAATCGATTCCGAGTGGCTACCACAGATAGAGCAAGGCCCCGAACTAGGGGAAAAGGTTTGCATTTTAGATCCAACTGGTAGAGCATCAGAAGCCATACGCCAGCCAAAAGTTTTAACTTTGGGTAAAGCTTTGATTTTGGATAAAAACTTCCAAAAGCGAGTTGGTGGCAAAGGTTGGGTTATAGAACGTTGTAAGAAAATATAACCAGAACGGACTGAATAGATACCCGAGTCGTTGGGAGACCAAAGTATTGAGTCCCGATGATCATTTATGATGGGAATACGGAGAATGGCATCGGCATCAATTGGAGTGAAATAATTGTTTATCTTAGTCGTATCCCAGGCAGTTTGGTTACGTATCATAAAATCACGACATCGAATGTGAAATTCTTCGGAGATTTCGTAATCCCCAGTAAGTTCAATCGGGGAAGACCCTCCCCATATATCTTTGTGTATTCTAATATTACTGTTTATACCAGGCCGGTGAAGAAAGCCGGGGAAAAGACGCTGAAGAGCGTTATATATACCTTGCCAGGCGAATGAGCCCCTGTTAGGTTTTGGTGCATCCAGAATGTTGCCTGAAGGAAAGTATTTAGACCGGTATATTTGTCCTAATAAGGAATGTGGTTCACAGATGAGTTTCCAAATTTGCTTGCCCAAGAGAGCAATGTTAAAGTCATGTAAATCTTTAAAACCCATGCCGCCAGCAGATTTAGGTAAGCATATCCGGTTCCAAGGTAACATATGCCAACCTTTTTTGTTGGATTTACCTGTCCACCAGTATTGACGGATTGATGTAGTCATGTCGTCGATGATATTTTGTGGTAGAAGATAGCAAGACATAACATATTGTGGGAGAGATTGTAATACAGCTTTGATGAAAATCTCTCGGCCACTAAAGGATAGTAGGTGTTTGTCCCAACTAGAGAGACGATCATGTACTTTATCACGTACAAAACCTAAAGATTCAGTTTTATTTTTCCCTATTAGGAGCGGGATGCCTAGGTATACTCCAGGGTTAGTAACCTCGCGTACTTGTAAAAGGTTGTTAATTGCATTTCTTGTTGCAGATGGTGTACGCGGATTATAGAAAATTGTTGACTTCTCAAAATTGACTGCTTGACCGGATGCATTAGCATATGCTTGAAGAGCATTTTTCAGAAGGGACGCTTCAGACCGATTAGTATTTATAAATACCATACAATCATCAGCAAAAAGAAGGTGGTTGACTTTGGGCCCATGTTTACTAGCGCCTAGTCCAGGAAGTATTTTAGTTTGTTGAGCAGCAGCTAAGTAAGCTGAGAGGCCTTGAGTACAGAAGAGAAAGAGGAAAGGGGATAGAGGATCCCCCTGGCGAAGACCACGTTGAGGTTGAAAGGTGGGTGAAAATGAATTATTAATTTTAACTGAAAAAGAGACTGTAGTAATACAACGCATTATAAGCTCGATCCATTCGGATGCAAAGCCCATACGTTCCATTACATTTGCGAGAAAAGACCATTCTACTCTATCGAAAGCTTTTTCCATGTCTAGCTTGAGAGCAGCTCCTTGAGAGGATTTAGTAGCTCCTGAGTTAATATTGTGGATAATTTCATGAGCAACAAGGATGTTGTCAGATATGTTGCGTCCCTGGACAAAGGCTGCTTGATTAGGGCTAATGCATAGAGGTATAGCCTGTTTCATTCTGTTGACTATTGTTTTGGCGACAATTTTATAGAGTACAGTGCAGAGGCTAATTGGTCTGAGATGTTTCATGGAGGTTAGGTCCTGTACTTTAGGTATTAGTACCAAAATTGTTTTGTTTACTGAGGCCATATTAGCGTTGCCATTTAATAGATTAATACAAAGGTTAATAACATCGTCTCCCACTGTATCCCAGTGTTGTCTAAAGAAGCTACTGGGTAGACCATCAGAGCCAGGAGCTTTCCTAGGGTCAATATCTTTAAAAGCATGAAGAATTTCCGCTCTAGTAAACGCCTTTAGAAGGTTTTCATTCATTGAAGAATTGATGGAAGGGTGAATTTTGTCAAGAATGATGTTTGAGATTTGGGGACTAGATGTTGTGAACAAATTTTGGAAGTAATCAGAAGCGATATTCATAATGTCCGATTCAGAAGTGCGCCAATTGGAATTGGCATCGTAAAGGCCTATGATTGAATTTTTCTTGTTCCTATTGGAAGCTCGAGCATGGAAAAACTTGGTGTTTTTGTCCCCTTGGGAGAGCCAAAGAGTTCGGGATCTTTGAGCCCAATAAACTTCTTGCTCTGTTAAAAGTTTATTTAATTCAGTTCTATAATTTAAGTAAACTTGTTCATTTGTGGCTGTTAAGGGGCGGCATAGTAATTTATTTATTTTTTTAGTGAGAAAATTAATTCGTCCGGTTGATTTAAAACGTTGTTGGTTTTGCCATTCTTCTAGATAAGTACCTACCGCTTCAATTTTGTTTATGGCTGTTCCGGGGGTATCGGCCCATGCCGTTTTAATTGTTTGGATATTATCTTTATTATTAGCCTAGCAACTTTCGAATCTGAAATTCTTGGGAGGTTGTATTTTGGGTGTGGTAGACGTAGTATCTAATTCGAGGAGAAGGAAACAATGATCAGATTTAGCAACATATTCTGTGGTGATTCGATGAGAAGGGAAGAGATCTTGCCATGCGGAATTAGCGATAAAACGGTCTAGTCTTTCATGTATTACTGGGGTTAAGGGTCCCACTTTAGTCCATGTGAACCAACCCGAAGTTGGCTTACAATCAAAGAGGTTGTTTCGAGTTAAACAATTGCGAAAGTTTTTAATTTGGGATCGAGCTCTACGGGGGCCCCCTTGTTTTTCCGAATCCGTTAAAATTTCATTGAAATCTCCACCGAGAAGCCAAGGGTTATCTTTAGTAGAAGGGTATACAGAATCAATTAGCTCCCATGTTTTATATTTTTGGCTAGTTTCCGGAAAACCATGCATACCAGTGAAAACCATAGTGGAGTTATTCTTTGTAATTTGAATATGAATGTAACGCGGCGAATAGGAAATTAAACTTATATTAATGTTGTTTGCAGCAAATAAGGAAATTCTGGAACACCCTTCCGTAGGGGAAATAGAAATAATGTCTAACATACCTAATGAAAGACATAAGCGGTTACAATCCGCATTATTTAATTTAGTCTCACATAAGAAAATGATATCGGGTTTGGTTTGTTGGACATAGGACCGGAAATGTTGAACCATCGGGGCTTGTCCAAGACCCTGACAGTTCCAGCATAGGATCCTCATTTTGCTCGGCGGGGCTGGGAATCAGCCGCCGCCGGAGAGTTTTTAGAGCTGCTCATCCCAGCTTTTGGGGTAGATCCTGACTGTTTGGATTTTTTCGGCGGGAGCGAAACTTGTATTGGGGAGCGGCGTTTCATGCCTCGGTTTGTTTGGGCTGGAGCAGGTGTAGGTGCGGGTGCTGGTGCAGGAACAGGTGCAGGGGCTGCATCATTCGGGTAAGTTTTAAGTAACCACTGATTAAAGTCATTGAATATTGTATCAGTGGGTTTAGAAGGCTTACTCGATTCAGAGTCAAACTTTTTAATCTGCTCGGCAGTAGGGCTAGGGACACCATAATCATCCGTAGTGTCCCAATCCTCATCAGAACCATCTTCCGGAATGGGATAGATGGTGTTCAGGGGTTGGGCCACAAGAGGAGCTTTTTGCTTCAAATCAGTAGCAGGGGGTCTTTCACAGAATTAGGGCCATCATCCATAGTCGTGTCGATGTTTTGGGCTTCTTCGGTTGCTTGTTCCGTAAATGAAGTTGCATCGCCTTCATTTAGAGAGCCTATGCAGCGGAGAATAATTGTGATTAGAAACTTATGAATGTTTTTGTAAGGGATGAAGAGGGAGTAAAATAATTTACCCAAATTGTTCTGTTCGTTAAGGGGAGTTGTTGGATTGGTCGGAGCTACTGGGATATTCATTGGGGCCACTACGATAAAAGCAGTAGTTAGGTAAATTGATAGAAAAAGAGGGATGAAAAAACAAGTGAAAAAAGAGGTTATTGTAAATGTTAATGTAAAGTTACCATTGACTGGAGGGATGTTTGGAATCAGATTTGGTTCCACATTGCGGATACGTCCCCGAATACCAGCTGGGCGACGTCTAGGTGGAAGGTAGCGGAGCCATTCTCCGTACTGTAACTTGGTGGGATCGAGAGATGAACGGATAGGACAGTTTTCTAGGGTGTGGCTGATAATACCACAACCAGGACATAGAGTCGGAAGCCTTTCATACTGAAGACGGCACATAATTTTGTTTTCGCCAGATTCAATAAACACAAATCGGGTGACAGGTCTTGTAATATTGAGCAGAATTTCAACTCGAAGGAATTCATTCATATTCCCATGATTTGGCGGGTATCCGTTCGGAGAACTTGACCAACCATTGATCCTAGAGCATGTCCCACCAGATGGGATCGGTCAGCATCAGCAAAAAGTGAGTCGGGGAGGGAGAAAATTCGGATCCAGATTCTCATGGTGTTGAAGTTGTAGTCGTTTAAGGATTTGGCTGGATCATATTCGGTGACTGCTAGCCATTCATCCTTGTACAGCCAAGGTCCACGATTGATAATCTCGTAGCAATTCTTGATTTCCTTGAACTTGATTTTGAGAAAGTTATCTTGTATCACTGAGATGGATACAACTTCATTAGGTTTCCAGATACCTTCGAAAGCGTTGATAACATCATAAATGTCTAAAGCCTTGGACGATATAAAACGACCAATTACAATGAGCTTGGGATCTTCCTTGATGAAGTCGAAATCAGGTGTGTACAGCAGTTCTGATTCTTCATTGGTAAGATTGATCGAGTTGAGTTGGGGGATGGAGGAGGATGAAGCCATTGAGAGATTTAGAGGGTATGAGAAATACGAGATAGGTAGGAGTTGTAGTGGGTTGGTGTAATTGTAGTGCAAGTATATAAAGAAGACGAAAACAGCTAAGGGAGATGAGATATGGGAAGTATGGTGAGAAAGATTCAGAGGAATAATTAACGATTGTAAAAGATAGGAATTACTACTATCAAAAGGTAATTTATTTAATGTTCTTTCCTTAAAAGAAGTATAAGACATTGAAAAAGAATAAACTCTATGAATTATTGATGGAAAGTATTTTAAAGATCTAAAAAAGTATTTGTTAAGCTTTAATGATAGTATTAAAAGGATTTGATTGAAATAATGGCTGTAAAAAGGGTTAAAAATAATAAGAACAGAGTGGCTTTGGTAATAGAAGGGAAACTTTTAAAAATCGAATATTTAAAGCGAAGAATAAAATTTGATGGAGCAAATATAGGGAAATAAATTATGTAATTGCTGAAAATTATTTTCATAAATGGTATTAATGTAGCAAGATAAAAAGGCAAATTTTACGGGGAATAAATTTGTCAATAAAGATGGTTGTAGTAAAAAGAGTAAAAACAGTAGGATAATAATACCGTTATCCGTATTTGAAACTTTCCTAACAGGGAGTTTATGAGAATTTAGGTAAGCATAAAAACATAAAGAAGAAGATTTGAATATAAATGATAGGGATTGGCTTTTATATTTTTTGGTAAAAGGAGGGAAAGCTGGTTTATTGGTTATGATTATATACCGGCAAAGTAAGAGGAAGATAATAGTGAAATAACGATTTAGAGAGCTTTGAACAGAAGAATATATTGATAGATAATTCTTAAAGTTTGAAAAAAGCTGAAGAAGAAGTTTGTGGATAAATTTTGAAAATATTTCTGGAAAAGTAGAACAACAGAATATTAAAAAGTTTGTAGAGCAAATATAATATGTAAATAAAAGTCTCCTATTAGATAGGATTTGAATAGGGTCCCAAAAGTGGGCTTGTGAATTTTCACCTAAAGAGGTGTAGTGGGAAGGGATGTTTAGCGCGCTTATCAATAAGTAAATTCCGTTAACAGACATACATACATCTAATGGGGAGTATAGATCATGCATGGCAGTATTAATATAAGCTATAATGCAGATGAAGGCATAGAGAAAATAAAAAGAGAGCAGAAAAGAAAAAAAAAACAAGAAAAAATAATTACAGAACCAGGGGAATGAAGAGGCGGGGATAAGAAAATAAATACAGACCAAAAGAGCAAAAAAATATAGGGGGGAATACTAAGAAATTTAAAGAAATTGAAATTAAATCTTATTCCGTGAGTATAGGAGATCCAGTATTCATTGAGCAGCTGCTTAGTAGCTTGTGTCATGGCATCCATTGTTGGTACATAATGATAGGCGACAATGAAGAAAGCAAAAAGAAAACACATATAGTTAGCGAAATGATGCCCTTTAACAGTACGATAAGTACAAAAGGAAAGAGAAGATAAAGAAATAGAGTTAAGTTGCAATATAATCAAGTAATGAACATACAAAAACATTAAAGAGGCCATTACTGAATTTGATAGATAGTCAGGATAGATGTTGAGGTAGTTGGCAAGAAGGAAAGTGACAGTGATATTAGTGTGCAGGAAATACAAAAAGGACAGAGTAAACATGAAGATAACAATGACATTAGAGATGTGTGAAGGAAAGGAGGGAGAGAGTATGAGTTGTTGCACGAAGGTAGTTTTGATGACAGAACAGTAGGCATAGATTATTTTGGTAAACATAGAATGTAAATTCAGCAAATGAGTATGAGTCGTAAGAAAAGGAACTGTTAAAAAAGTGAATATTTGTGCTATTCTCATGTTATTCCAAAAGTTAATTAATATATGAATGAATGCAATAAAAAATTTAGTAAATGTATGTATAAGTGCGAATTGTGAAATGTGTATAAACAATATGATAAAGCCTATGAGGATATATTTAAAATAAGAAGTTTCGGCATTCATCTGATATATCAGTGAGAAGTTATTCATTAGATTGAAGGATTTAACTGGATAAAGTTGATTGTTTAATCTCTCGAAGCTACAAATCATAGAGTGCATGAGATGTAAGAAGTGGTACATACAGGGATGGTTGAAGTGTTTATTAGAGACTAATTGATTATGATACTTATAGTGTAAGTGACAGAGTGAATTTGAAGATTTCCGTTCCAACCATTGATAAACCAATAAAGTAAGGATCAGAGAAATGAACAGAGAAAATGGTATATTACAGATATAGTAGAAATTGAATGATCCCAAATGTTGGGCTTGTTGTAGATTCCCTGAAAGGGCTTGATATAAAGATAAGGTAATAAAAAGATTGCATAACAAATTAATAACCAGAGAATATGGCATTCTTAAAGGCAATACAATGTTTGGAAACATCATAGGATGTGCACAGATAATGAGAGACAGTAAATCAACATTTAAGGTCCAGCATGTTCGAAAAATTGAAATAGTCTCTAACTTATGTGTACAGCAAATGCTTGAAATAAAAAACAGAAGATGGAATAAATCATCAATAAAGAGCGAGTAGAAAAGTGAAATACCAATGAACAGGGAGGGAGCGTACAAAGAGATCTGCCAGTTGAGAACAGACAAGTCCTTCCTTTTGAAAAGAAAGATTAGGCATATCTGAGTAAAGGAAAAAAAGAGATGGATTAGCATATTATTATGAAATTTAATTAAAATAAAAATAAAAAAGAGGGGGTGGGAAAACCCTAGCCGCCGTTTGATCTCCTCCGAGAGCCACCGCCAGATCAGATAGAGAGGCGACATCGAGGGTTGCAGAAGTAAAAAATCTGGAAGACCTACAATAGATTGACAGGATGAGAGATAATATCTGGAAAAGTCTAAGATAAACAGATGAAAAAAGGAAGGGAGAGAAGGGGTAGAAAGCCCTAAAACACAATATGATTTGAGGGAACCCTTATGACGTCGGTGGAAAGAGGCCTCCATCAACAGCCGCATGGTTGTTGATGAATGTTCCAGAAGCGACGAGAAGATTTTAGACCAGAAGTCGGGAAGGAGAAAAATCCTCAAAGACTCCGATCTGGGAAGGTATTGGAAGATAGATCTGCAAAAAAATGAAAAAATATATAATAGATTAAAAACTGATAAAAAAGATTGAAAAATGAAAAAAAACAGAGAAGGGGATTGAAGAAAAGATCCATGGCTTCGATAAAATCGAAAATCCCTTCATAATTGAGGAGATCGAAGAGAAGGTGGACGAATCTAGAGATATAAGGATCCGCTTGAAAAAGGGATCTGCATGTACATCGATCCTTGCCGTCGATATGTAGATGATAGGGGTTTGCAACCAGAGGCATCCCAGAGGTGAAACCCAAAAATAAAAGAGAAACGCATATTAGAATGTTATAGAAAAAAAATGAAGAAAAAAATAAGAACTGAGTGAAATGGTAGAGATTACCAGTCGGATCTGATGATTTCCAAGAGGAAAAACTCAGATCTAACCCAATCAACATAGTGAGGATGGAAAAGAAGCAGAGAAAATCGAATCTCGAGCGGCAACCATGAAAAGGAAGAAACCAGAAGGTTAGAAAAATAAAGCAATGACAAAAATTAACAGAGAAATAAAATAAAAAGATATGGAGAAACAGTTGGTATGGGGTGACTTTTCGCATGCTCTTCCCGAATTCCAAGGGAAACCTTATCTGATGAATTACTTGCAAAGCCGGCTGAAGATTAAGAGCCGTGAGGGGAAGGGGGACTGGTGGAAGAGAGAGAAGAACCACCGAGAAGAGCGGAGCAAGCAAAACCATAGAAAGAACCCCTGAAAAATTTGAGAGAGAAAAGAGAGCCATCACCCTACACCTGTTGGAATTTTAACTGAGTAAAAAGTACAGAAATTGAGCTTTTGCAATATAATTGTGTTGAAAAGCTCCTAATCAATTACATGAGCTCCTAATATTTGATTAAAACTTGTTTTGCGGTCCTTTTTGTCGAGGTTTCGGACGAGCAGGTCGAAATGGGCCTTTCAATAGACCCGTTGGAATTTTAACTAAGTAAAAAGTACATAAATTGAGGTTTTGCAATATAATTGTGTTGAAAAGCTCCTAATCAATTATTTGAACTCCTAAATTTTGATTAAAACTTGTTTTACGGTCCTTTTTGTAGAGGTTTCGGACGAGCAGGTCTAAATGGGCCTTTCAATGGACCTGTTTGAATACTAACTAGGTAAAAAGTACAAAAATTGAGGTTTTGCAATATAATTGTGTTGAAAAGCTCCAAATCAATTATTTGAACTCCTAAAATTTGATTAAAACTTGTTTTGCGGTCCTTTTTGTCGAGCTTTCGGACGAGCAGGTCTAAATGGGCCTTTCAATGGACGCGTTGGAATTTTAACTGAGTAATAAGTACAGAAATTGAGGTTTTTCAATATAATTGTGTCGAAAAGCTCCTAATCAATTATTTGAACTCCTAAAATTTGATTAAAACTTGTTTTGCGGCCCTTTTTGTCGAGGTTTCGGACGAGCAGGTCTAAATGGGCCTTTCAATGGACGCGTTGGAATTTTAACTGAGTAAAAAGTACAGAAATTGAGGTTTTGCAATATAATTTGTCGAAAAGCTCCTAATCAATTACATGAACTCCTAAAATTTGATTAAAACTTGTTTCGCAGTCCTTTTGTAGAGGATTCGGACGAGCGGGTCGAAATTGGCCTTTCAATGGACCCGTTGGAATTTTAACTGAGTAAAAAGTACAGAAATTGAGGTTTTGCAAAATAATTGTGTTGAAAAGCTCCTAATCAATTATTTGAACTCCTAAAATTTGATTAAAACATGTTTTGCGGTCCTTCCTGTCGAGCTTTCGGACGAGCATGTCAAAATGGGCATTTTTGTATCGGTTTCGGACGAGTAGGTCTAAATGGGCCTAAAAATGGACCCGTTGTAATTTTAACTGTTTAAAAAGTACAAAAATTGTGGTTTTGCAATATAATTGTGTTGAAAATCTCCTCATCAATTACATGATCTCCTAAAATTTGATTAAAACTTGTTTTGCGGCCTTTTTTGTAGAGGTTTCGGACGAGCATGTCTAAATGGGCCTTTCAATGGATCCGTTGGAATTTTAACTGGATAAAAAGTATAAAAATTGAGGTTTTGCAATATAATTGTGTTGAAAAGCTCATAATCAATTATTTGTACTCCTAAAATATGATCAAAACATGTTTTGCGGTCCTTTATGTAGAGGTTTCGGACGTGCGGGTCTAAATGGGCCTTTTAGTGGACCCGTTGGAATTTTAACTGAGTAAAATGTATAAAAATTGAAGTTTTGCAATATAAATGTATTCAAAAGCTCCTAATCATTTATTTAAACTCCTAAAATTTGATTAAAACTTATTTTGCGGTCCTTTTTGTCGAGGTTTCGGTCGAGCAGGTCTAAATGAGCCTTTCAATGGACCTGTTGGAATTTTAACTGAGTAAAAAGTACAGAAATTGAGGTTTTGCAAAATAATCGTGTTGAAAAGCTCCTAATCAATTATTTGAACTCCTAAAATTTGATTAAAACTTGTTTTGCGATCCTTTTTGTAGAGGTTTCGGACGAGCAGGTCTAAATGGGCCTTTCAATGGACCCGTTGGAATTTTAATTGAGTAAAAAGTACAGAATTTGAGGTTTTGCAATATAATTGTGTTGAAATGGGCCTTTCAATGGACCCGTTGGAATTTTAACTAAGTAAAAAGTACATCAATTTAGGTTTTTCAATATAATTGTGTTGAAAAGCCCCTAATCAATTACATGAACTCCTAAAATTTGATTAAAACTTGTTTTGCAGTCCTTTTTGTAGAGGTTTCGGACGAGAGGGTCGAAATGGGCCTTTCAATGGACTCGTTGGAATTTTAACTGAGTAAAAAGTATAAAAATTGAGGTTTTTCAATATAATTGTGTTGAAAAGCTCCTAATCAATTATTTGAACTCCTAAAATTTGATCAAAACTTGTTTTGCGGTCCTTTATGTAGAGGTTTCGGACGTGCGGGTCTAAATGGGCCTTTCAATGGACCCGTTGGAATTTTAACTGAGTAAAATGTATAAAAATTGAAGTTTTACAATATAATTGTGTTGAAAAGATCCTAATCATTTATTTGATCTCCTAACATTTGATTAAAACTAGTTTTGCAGTCCTTTTAGTAGAGGTTTCGGACGAGCGGGTCGAAATGGGCCTTTCAATTGACCCGTTGGAATTTTAATTGAGTAAAAAGTACATAAATTGAGGTTTTGCAATATAATTGTGTTTAAAAGCTCCTAATCAATTACATGAACTCCTAAAATTTTATTAAAACTTTTTTTGCAGTCCTTTTTGTAGAGGTTTCGGACGAGCGGGTCGAAATCGGCCTTTCAATGGACCCGTTGGAATTTTAACTAAGTAAAAGGTACAAAATTGAGGTTTTGCAATATAATTGTGTTGAAAAGCTCCTAATCAATTATTTAAACTCCTAATATTTGATTAAAACTTGTTTTGTGGTCCTTTTTGTAGAAGTTTCGGACGAGCATGTCGAAATGGGCCTTTCAATGGACCCGTTGGAATTTTAACTGAGTATAAAGTACAGAATTTGAGGTTATGAAATATAATTGTGTTTAAAATCTCCTAATAAATTACATGATCTCCTAAAATTTGATTAAAACTAGTTTTAGGGCACTTTTTGTATAGGTTCCGGACGAGCATGTCTAAATGGGCCTTTCAACGGACCCGTTGGAATTTTAACTGAGTAAAAATTACAGAAATTGAGGTTTTGCAATATAATTGTGTTGAAAAGCTCCTAATCAATTATTTGAACTCCTAGAATTTGATTAAAACTTCTTTTGCGGTCCTTTTTGTAGAGGTTTCGGACGAGCAGGTCTAAATGGGCCTTTTCAATGGACCCGTTGGAATTTTAACTAAGTAAAAAGTAAAGAATTTGAGTTTTTGCAGTAAAATAGTGTTGAAAAGCACATAATCAATTACATGAACTCCTAAAATTTGATTAAAAACTTGTTTTACGGTCCTTTTTGTCGAGGTTTCAGACGAGCAGGTTTAAATGGGCCTTTCAATGGACCTGTTGGAATTTTAACTGAGTAAAAAGTACAGAAATTGAGGTTTTGCAATATAATTTAGTTGAAAATCTCCTAATCAATTACATGAACTCCTAAATTTTGATTAAAACTTATTTTACAATCCTTTTTGTAGAGGTTTCGGATGAGCAGGTCGAAATGGGCCTTTCAATGGACTCGTTGGAATTTTAACTGAGTAAAAAGTAATGAAATTGAGGTTTTGCAATATAATTGTGTTGAAAAGCTCCTAATCAATTATTTTAACTCCTAATATTTGAATACAACTTTTTTGCGGTCCTTTTTGTAGAAGATTCGGACGAGCATGTCGAAATGGGCCTTTCAATGGACCCGTTGGAATTTTAACTGAGTAAAAAGTATAGAAATTGAGGTTTTGCAATATAATTGTGTTGAAAATCTCCTAATCAATTATTTGAACTCCTAGTATTTGAATACAACTTTTTTGCGGTCCTTTTTGTAGAGGTTTCGGACGAGCAGGTCTAAATGGGCCTTTCAATGGACCCGTTGGAATTTTAACTGAGTAAAAAGTATAAAAATATTGAGGTTTTTCAATAGAATTGTTTTGAAAATCTCCTAATCAATTACATGATCTCCTAACATTTGATTAAAACTAGTTTTGCAGTCCTTTTTGTAGAGGTTTCGGACGAGCGGGTCGAAATGGGCCTTTCAATGGACCCGTTGGAATTTTAATTGAGTAAAAAGTACAGAAATTGAGGTTTTGCAATATAATTGTGTTTAAAAGCTCCTAATCAATTACATGAACTCCTAAAATTTGATTAAAACTTGTTTTGCGATCCTTTTTGTAGAGGTTTCGGACGAGCGGGTCGAAATGGGCCTTTCAATGGACCAGTTGGAATTTTAACTGAGTAAAAAGTACAGAAATTGAGGTTTTGCAATATAATTGTGTTGAAAAGCTCCTAATCAATTAGTTGAACTCCTAAAATTTGATTAAAATTTGTTTTGCGGTCCTTCTTGAGGAGGTTTCGGACGAGCTGGTCTAAATGGGCCTTTCAATGGACCCGTTGGAATTTTTTTTTTGAATAAGACCTGTTGGAATTTTAACTGAGTAAAAAGTACAAAAGTTGGGGTTTTGTAATATAATTGTGTTAAAAATCTCCTAATCAATTACATGATCTCCTAAAATTTGATTAAAACTTGTTTTACGGCCTTTTTTGTAGAGGTTTCGGACGAGCATGTCTAAATGGGCCTTTCAATGGACCCGTTGGAATTTTAACTGAGTAAAAAGTTTAAAATTGAGGTTTTGCAATATAATTGTGTTGAAAAGCTCATAATCAATTATTTGTACTCCTAAAATATGATCAAAACATGTTTTGCGGTCCTTTATGTAGAGGTTTCGGACGTGCGGGTCTAAATGGGCCTTTTAGTGGACCCGTTGGAATTTTAACTGAGTAAAATGTATAAAAATTGAAGTTTTGCAATATAAATGTGTTCAAAAGCTCCTAATCATTTATTTGAACTCCTAAAATTTGATTAAAACTTATTTTGCGGTCCTTTTTGTCGAGGTTTCGGACGAGCAGGTCTAAATGAGCCTTTCAATGGACCCGTTGGAATTTTAACTGAGTAAAAAGTACAAAATTTGAGGTTTTGCAATATAATTGTGTTGAAATGGTCCTTTCAATGGACCCGTTGGAATTTTAACTGAGTAAAAAGTACATCAATTTATGTTTTGCAATATAATTGTGTTGAAAAGCTCCTAATCAATTACATGAACTCCTAAAATTTGATTAAAACTTGTTTTGCAGTCATTTTTGTAGAGGTTTCGGACGAGAGGGTCGAAATGGGCCTTTCAATGGACTCGTTGGAATTTTAACTGAGTAAAAAGTATAAAAATTGAGGTTTTTCAATATAATTGTGTTGAAAAGCTCCTAATCAATTATTTGAACTCCTAAAATTTGATTAAAACTTGTTTTACGGTCCTTTATGTAGAGGTTTCGGACGTGCGGGTCTAAATGGGCCTTTCAATGGACCCGTTGGAATTTTAATTGAGTAAAAAGTACAGAAATTGAGGTTTTGCAATATAATTGTGTTTAAGAGCTCCTAATCAATTACATGAACTCCTAAAATTTTATTAAAACTTTTTTTGCAGTCCTTTTTGTAGAGGTTTCGGACGAGCAGGTCGAAATGGGCCTTTCAATGGACCCGTTGGAATTTTAACTAAGTAAAAAGTACAAAAATTGAGGTTTTGCAATATAATTGTGTTGAAAAGCTCCTAATCAATTATTTGAACTCCTAATATTTGAATACAACTTTTTTGCGGGCCTTTTTGTAGAAGTTTCGGACGAGCATGTCGAAATGGGCTTTTCAATGGACCCGTTGGAATTTTAACTGAGTAAAAAGTATAGAAATTGAAGTTTTGCAATATAATTGTGTTGAAAAGATCCTAATAATTTATTTGAACTCCTAAAATTTGATTAGAACTTTTTTACAGTCCTTTTTGTAGAGGTTTCGGACGAGCAGGTCTAAATGGGCCTTTCAATGGACCCGTTGGAATTTTAACTGAGTAAAAAGTATAAAAATATTGAGGTTTTTCAATAGAATTGTTTTGAAAATCTCCTAATCAATCACATGATCTCCTAACATTTGATTAAAACTAGTTTTGCAGTCCTTTTTGTAGAGGTTTCGGACGAGCGGGTCGAAATGGGCCTTTCAATGGACCCGTTGGAATTTTAATTGAGTAAAAAGTACATAAATTGAGGTTTTGCAATATAATTGTATTTAAAAGCTCCTAATCAATTACATGAACTCCTAAAATTTGATTAAAACTTGTTTTGCAATCCTTTTTATAGAGGTTTCGGACGAGCGGGTCGAAATGGGCCTTTCAATGGACCCGTTGGAATTTTAACTGAGTAAAAAGTACATAAATTGAGGTTTTGCAATATAATTGTGTTGAAAAGCTCCTAATCAATTAGTTGAACTCCTAAAATTTGATTAAAATTTGTTTTGTGGTCCTTTTTGTAGAGGTTTCGGACGAGCTGGTCTAAATGGGCCTTTCAATGGACCTGTTGGAATTTTAACTGAGTAAAAAGTACAAAAGTTGGGGTTTTGTAATATAATTGTGTTAAAAATCTCCTAATCAATTACATGATCTCCTAAAATTTGATTAAAAAATGTTTTACGGCCTTTTTTGTAGAGGTTTCGGACGAGCATGTCTAAATGGGCCTTTCAATGGACCCGTTGGAATTTTAACTGAGTAAAATGTATAAAAATTGAGGTTTTGCAATATAATTGTGTTGAAAAGCTCATAATCAATTATTGGTACTCCTAAAATATGATCAAAACATGTTTTGCGGTCCTTTATGTAGAGGTTTCGGACGTGCGGGTCTAAATGGGCCTTTCAATGGACCCGTTGGAATTTTAACTGAGTAAAAAGTACAGAATTTGAGGTTTTGCAATATAATTGTGTTTAAAATCTCCTAATAAATTACATGATCTCCTAAAATTAGATTAAAGCTAGTTTTAGGGCACTTTTTGTATAGGTTCCCGACGAGCATGTCTAAATGGGCCTTTCAATAGACCCGTTGGAATTTTAACTGAGTAAAAAGTACAGAAATTGAGGTTTTGCAATATAATTTTGTTGAAAAGCTCCTTAGCAAATATTTGAACTCCTAGAATTTGATTAAAACTTCTTTTGCGGTCCTTTTTGTAGAGGTTTCGGACGAGCAGGTCTAAATGAGCCTTTTCAATGGACCCGTTGGAATTTTAACTGAGTAAAAAGTACAGAATTTGAGTTATTGCAGTAAAATTGTGTTGAAAAGCTCATAATCAATTACATGAACTCCTAAAATTTGATTAAAAACTTGTTTTACGGTCCTTTTTGTCAAGGTTTCGGACGAGCAGGTTTAAATGGGCCTTTCAAGGGACCCGTTGGAATTTTAACTGAGTAAAAAGCACAGAAATTGAGGTTTTGCAATATAATTTAGTTTAAAATCTCCTAATCAATTACATGAACTCCTAAAATTTGATTAAAACTTATTTTGCAGTCCTTTTTGTAGAGGTTTCGGACGAGCAGGTCGAAATGGGCCTTTCAATGGACTTGTTGGAATTTTAACTGAGTAAAAAGTAATGAAATTGAGGTTTTGCAATATAATTGTGTTGAAAAGCTCCTAATCAATTATTTTAACTCCTAATATTTGAATACAACTTTTTTGCGGGCCTTTTTGTAGAAGTTTCGGACGAGCATGTCGAAATGGGCTTTTCAATGGACCCGTTGGAATTTTAACTGAGTAAAAAGTATAGAAATTGAGGTTTCGCAATATAATTGTGTTGAAAATCTCCTAATCAATTATTTGAACTCCTAGTATTTGAATATAACTTTTTTGCAGTCCTTTTTGTAGAGGTTTCGGACGAGCAGGTCTAAATGGGCCTTTCAATGGACCCGTTGGAATTTTAAATGAGTAAAAAGTATAAAAATATTGAGGTTTTTCAATAGAATTTTTTTGAAAATCTCCTAATCAATTACATAATCTCCTAACATTTGATTAAAACTAGTTTTGCAGTCCTTTTTGTAGAGGTTTCGGACGAGCGGGTCGAAATGGGCCTTACAATGGACCTTTATGTAGAGGTTTAGGACGTGCGGGTCCAAATGGGCCTTTCAATGGACCCGTTGGAATTTTAAATGAGTAAAAAGTACATAAATTGAGGTTTTGCAATATAATTGTGTTGAAAATATCCTAATCATTTATTTGAACTCCTAAAATTTGATTAAAACTTTTTTACTGTCCTTTTTCTATTAGTTTCGGACGAGCAGGTCTAAATGGGCCTTACAATGGACCCGTTGGAATTTTAACTGCGTAAAAAAGTACATAAATTGAGGTTTTGCAATATAATTGTGTTGAAAAGCTCCTAATCAATTACATGAACTCCTAAAATTTGATTAAAACTATTTTTGCAGTCCTTTTTGTAGAGGTGTCGGACGAGCGGGTCGAAATGGGCCTTTCAATGGACCCGTTGGAATTTTAACTGATTAAAAAGTACATAAATTAAGGTTTTGCAATATAATTGTGTTGAAAAGCTCCTAATCATTTATTTGAACTCCTAAAATTTGATCAAAACTTGTTTTGCGGTCCTTTATGTAGAGGTTTCGGACGTGCGAG
Organism: Hibiscus trionum; assembly: GCA_030270665.1. Classification (NCBI taxonomy): domain Eukaryota; kingdom Viridiplantae; phylum Streptophyta; class Magnoliopsida; order Malvales; family Malvaceae; genus Hibiscus; species Hibiscus trionum. Next base: position 20,575,086 of record BSYR01000007.1, read on the forward strand.
TCTAAATGGGCCTTTCAATGGACCCGTTGGAATTTTAACTGAGTAAAAAGTACAGAATTTGAGGTTTTGCAATATAATTGTGTTTAAAATCTCCTAATAAATTACATGATCTGCTAAAATTTGATTAAAACTAGTTTTAGGGCACTTTTTGTATAGGCTCCGGACGAGCATGTCTAAATGAGCCTTTCAATGGACCCGTTGGAATTTTAACTGAGTAAAAAGTACAGAAATTGAGGTTTGGCAATATAATTGTGTTTAAAAGCTCCTAATCAATTATTTGAACTCCTAGAATTTGATTAAAACTTCTTTTGCGGTCCTTTTTGCAGAGGTTTCGGACGAGCAGGTCTAAATGGGCCTTTTCAATGGACCCGTTGGAATTTTAACTGAGTAAAAAGTACAGAATTTGAGTTTTTGCAGTAAAATTGTGTTGAAAAACTCATAATCAATTACATGAACTCCTAAAATTTGATTAAAAACTTGTTTTACGGTTCTTTTTGTCGAGGTTTCGGACGAGCAGGTTTAAAGGGGCCTTTCAATGGACCCGTTGGAATTTTAAATGAGTAAAAAGTATAGAAATTGAGGTTTTGCAATATAATTTAGTTTAAAATCTCCTAATCAATTACATGAACTCCTAAAATTTGATTAAAACTTATTTTGCAGTCCTTTTTGTAGAGGTTTCGGACGAGCAGGTCGAAATGGGCCTTTCAATGGACTCGTTGGAATTTTAACTGAGTAAAAAGTAATGAAATTGAGGTTTTGCAATATAATTGTGTTGAAAAGCTCCTAATCAATTATTTTAACTCCTAATATTTGAATACAACTTTTTTGCGGTCCTTTTTGTAGAAGTTTCGGACGAGCATGTCGAAATGGGCCTTTCAATGGACCCGTTGGAATTTTAACTGAGTAAAAAGTATAGAAATTGAGGTTTTGCAATATAATTGTGTTGAAAATCTCCTAATCAATTATTTGAACTCCTAGTATTTGAATACAACTTTTTTGCGGTCCTTTTTGTAGAGGTTTCGGACGAGCAGGTCTAAATGGGCCTTTCAATGGACCCGTTGGAATTTTAACTGAGTAAAAAGTATAAAAATATTGAGGTTTTTCAATAGAATTGTTTTGAAAATCTCCTAATCAATTACATGATCTCCTAACATTTGATTAAAACTAGTTTTACAGTCCTTTTTGTAGAGGTTTCGGACGATCGGGTCGAAATGGGCCTTTCAATGGACCCGTTGGAATTTTAATTGAGTAAAAAGTACAGAAATTGAGGTTTTGCAATATAATTGTGTTTAAAAGCTCCTAATCAATTACATTAACTCCTAAAATTTGATTAAAACTTGTTTTGCGATCCTTTTTGTAGAGGTTTCGGACGAGCGGGTCGAAATGGGCCTTTCAATGGACCCGTTGGAATTTTAACTGAGTAAAAAGTACAGAAATTGAGGTTTTGCAATATAATTGTGTTGAAAAGCTCCTAATCAATTAGTTGAACTCCTAAAATTTGATTAAAATTTGTTTTGCGGTCCTTTTTGAGGAGGTTTCAGACGAGCTGGTCTAAATGGGCCTTTCAATGGACCCGTTGGAATTTTTTTTTTTGAATAAGACCTGTTGGAATTTTAACTGAGTAAAAAGTACAAAAGTTGGGGTTTTGTAATATAATTGTGTTAAAAATCTCCTAATCAATTACATGATCTCCTAAAATTTGATTAAAACTTGTTTTACGGCCTTTTTTGTAGAGGTTTCGGACGAGCATGTCTAAATGGGCCTTTCAATGGACCCGTTGGAATTTTAACTGAGTAAAAAGTTTAAAAATTGAGGTTTTGCAATATAATTGTGTTGAAAAGCTCATAATTAATTATTTGTACTCCTAAAATATGATCAAAACATGTTTTGCGGTCCTTTATGTAGAGGTTTCGGACGTGCGGGTCTAAATGGGCCTTTTAGTGGACCCGTTGGAATTTTAACTGAGTAAAATGTATAAAAATTGAAGTTTTGCAATATAAACGTGTTCAAAAGCTCCTATTCATTTATTTGAACTCCTAAAATTTGATTAAAACTTATTTTGCGGTCCTTTTTGTCGAGGTTTCGGACGAGCAGGTCTAAATGAGCCTTTCAATGGACCCGTTGGAATTTTAACTGAGTAAAAAGTACAGAAATTGAGGTTTTGCAATATAATCGTGTTGAAAAGCTCCTAATCAATTATTTGAACTCCTAAAATTTGATTAAAACTTGTTTTGCGATCCATTTTGTAGAGGATTCGGACGAGCATGTCTAAATGGGCCTTTCAATGGGCCCGTTGGAATTTTAACTGAGTAAAAAGTACAGAATTTGAGGTTTTGCAATATAATTGTGTTGAAATGGTCCTTTCAATGGACCCGTTGGAATTTTAACTGAGTAAAAAGTACATCAATTTATGTTTTGCAATATAATTGTGTTGAAAAGCTCCTAATCAATTACATGAACTCCTAAAATTTGATTAAAACTTGTTTTGCAGTCATTTTTGTAGAGGTTTCGGACGAGAGGGTCGAAATGGGCCTTTCAATGGACTCGTTGGAATTTTAACTGAGTAAAAAGTATAAAAATTGTGGTTTTTCAATATAATTGTGTTGAAAAGCTCCTAATCAATTATTTGAACTCCTAAAATTTGATTAAAACTTGTTTTACGGTCCTTTATGTAGAGGTTTCGGACGTGCGGGTCTAAATGGGCCTTTCAATGGACCCGTTGGAATTTTAATTGAGTAAAAAGTACAGAAATTGAGGTTTTGCAATATAATTGTGTTTAAAAGGTCCTAATCAATTACATGAACTCCTAAAATTTTATTAAAACTTTTTTTGCAGTCCTTTTTGTAGAGGTTTCGGACGAGCAGGTCGAAATGGGCCTTTCAATGGACCCGTTGGAATTTTAACTAAGTAAAAGGTACAAAAATTGAGGTTTTGCAATATAATTGTGTTGAAAAGCTCCTAATCAATTATTTGAACTCCTAATATTTGAATACAACTTTTTTGCGGGCCTTTTTGTAGAAGTTTCGGACGAGCATGTCGAAATGGGCTTTTCAATGGACCCGTTGGAATTTTAACTGAGTAAAAAGTATAGAAATTGAAGTTTTGCAATATAATTGTGTTGAAAAGATCCTAATAATTTATTTGAACTCCTAAAATTTGATTAGAACTTTTTTACAGTCCTTTTTGTAGAGGTTTCGGACGAGCAGGTCTAAATGGGCCTTTCAATGGACCCGTTGGAATTTTAACTGAGTAAAAAGTATAAAAATATTGAGGTTTTTCAATAGAATTGTTTTGAAAATCTCCTAATCAATTACATGATCTCCTAACATTTGATTAAAACTAGTTTTGCAGTCCTTTTTGTAGAGGTTTCGGACGAGCGGGTCGAAATGGGCCTTTCAATGGACCCGTTGGAATTTTAATTGAGTAAAAAGTACAGAAATTGAGGTTTTGCAATATAATTGTATTTAAAAGCTCCTAATCAATTACATGAACTCCTAAAATTTGATTAAAACTTGTTTTGCGATCCTTTTTGTAGAGGTTTCGGACGAGCGGGTCGAAATGGGCCTTTCAATGGACCCGTTGGAATTTTAACTGAGTAAAAAGTACATAAATTGAGGTTTTGCAATATAATTGTGTTGAAAATCTCCTAATCAATTAGTTGAACTCCTAAAATTTGAATAAAATTTGTTTTGTGGTCCTTTTTGTAGAGGTTTCGGACGAGCTGGTCTAAATGGGCCTTTCAATGGACCTGTTGGAATTTTAACTGAGTAAAAAGTACAAAAGTTGGGGTTTTGTAATATAATTGTGTTAAAAATCTCCTAATAAATTACACGATCTCCTAAAATTTGATTAAAAAATGTTTTACGGCCTTTTTTGTAGAGGTTTCGGACGAGCATGTCTAAATGGGCCTTTCAATGGACCCGTTGGAATTTTAACTGAGTAAAAAGTATAAAAATTGAGGTTTTGCAATATAATTGTGTTGAAAAGCTCATAATCAATTATTGGTACTCCTAAAATATGATCAAAACATGTTTTGCGGTCCTTTATGTAGAGGTTTCGGACGTGCGGGTCTAAATGGGCCTTTCAATGGACCCGTTGGAATTTTAACTGAGTAAAAAGTACAGAATTTGAGGTTTTGCAATATAATTGTGTTTAAAATCTCCTAATAAATTACATGATCTCCTAAAATTAGATTAAAGCTAGTTTTAGGGCACTTTTTGTATAGGTTCCCGACGAGCATGTCTAAATGGGCCTTTCAATAGACCCGTTGGAATTTTAACTGAGTAAAAAGTACAGAAATTGAGGTTTTGCAATATAATTTTGTTGAAAAGCTCCTTAGCAAATATTTGAACTCCTAGAATTTGATTAAAACTTCTTTTGCGGTCCTTTTTGTAGAGGTTTCGGACGAGCAGGTCTAAATGGGCCTTTTCAATGGACCCGTTGGAATTTTAACTGAGTAAAAAGTACAGAATTTGAGTTATTGCAGTAAAATTGTGTTGAAAAGCTCATAATCAATTACATGAACTCCTAAAATTTGATTAAAAACTTGTTTTACGGTCCTTTTTGTCAAGGTTTCGGACGAGCAGGTTTAAATGGGCCTTTCAAGGGACCCGTTGGAATTTTAACAGAGTAAAAAGCACAGAAATTGAGGTTTTGCAATATAATTTAGTTTAAAATCTCCTAATCAATTACATGAACTCCTAAAATTTGATTAAAACTTATTTTGCAGTCCTTTTTGTAGAGGTTTCGGACGAGCAGGTCGAAATGGGCCTTTCAATGGACTCGTTGGAATTTTAACTGAGTAAAAAGTAATGAAATTGAGGTTTTGCAATATAATTGTGTTGAAAAGCTCCTAATCAATTATTTTAACTCCTAATATTTGAATACAACTTTTTTGCGGGCCTTTTTGTAGAAGTTTCGGACGAGCATGTCGAAATGGGCTTTTCAATGGACCCTTTGGAATTTTAACTGAGTAAAAAGTATAGAAATTGAGGTTTTGCAATATAATTGTGTTGAAAATCTCCTAATCAATTATTTGAACTCCTAGTATTTGAATATAACTTTTTTGTAGTCCTTTTTGTAGAGGTTTCGGACGAGCAGGTCTAAATGGGCCTTTCAATGGACCCGTTGGAATTTTAACTGAGTAAAAAGTATAAAAATATTGAGGTTTTTCAATAGAATTTTTTTGAAAATCTCCTAATCAATTACATGATCTCCTAACATTTGATTAAAACTAGTTTTGCAGTCCTTTTTGTAGAGGTTTCGGACGAGCGGGTCGAAATGGGCCTTTCAATGGACCCGTTGGAATTTTAATTGAGTAAAAAGTACAGAAATTGAGGTTTTGCAATATAATTGTATTTAAAAGCTCCTAATCAATTACATGAACTCCTAAAATTTGATTAAAACTTGTTTTGCGATCCTTTTTGTAGAGGTTTCGGACGAGCGGGTCGAAATGGGCCTTTCAATGGACCCGTTGGAATTTTAACTGAGTAAAAAGTACATAAATTGAGGTTTTGCAATATAATTGTGTTGAAAATCTCCTAATCAATTAGTTGAACTCCTAAAATTTGATTAAAATTTGTTTTGTGGTCCTTTTTGTAGAGGTTTCGGACGAGCTGGTCTAAATGGGCCTTTCAATGGACCTGTTGGAATTTTAACTGAGTAAAAAGTACAAAAGTTGGGGTTTTGTAATATAATTGTGTTAAAAATCTCCTAATAAATTACACGATCTCCTAAAATTTGATTAAAAAATGTTTTACGGCCTTTTTTGTAGAGGTTTCGGACGAGCATGTCTAAATGGGCCTTTCAATGGACCCGTTGGAATTTTAACTGAGTAAAAAGTATAAAAATTGAGGTTTTGCAATATAATTGTGTTGAAAAGCTCATAATCAATTATTGGTACTCCTAAAATATGATCAAAACATGTTTTGCGGTCCTTTATGTAGAGGTTTCGGACGTGCGGGTCTAAATGGGCCTTTCAATGGACCCGTTGGAATTTTAACTGAGTAAAAAGTACAGAATTTGAGGTTTTGCAATATAATTGTGTTTAAAATCTCCTAATAAATTACATGATCTCCTAAAATTAGATTAAAGCTAGTTTTAGGGCACTTTTTGTATAGGTTCCCGACGAGCATGTCTAAATGGGCCTTTCAATAGACCCGTTGGAATTTTAACTGAGTAAAAAGTACAGAAATTGAGGTTTTGCAATATAATTTTGTTGAAAAGCTCCTTAGCAAATATTTGAACTCCTAGAATTTGATTAAAACTTCTTTTGCGGTCCTTTTTGTAGAGGTTTCGGACGAGCAGGTCTAAATGGGCCTTTTCAATGGACCCGTTGGAATTTTAACTGAGTAAAAAGTACAGAATTTGAGTTATTGCAGTAAAATTGTGTTGAAAAGCTCATAATCAATTACATGAACTCCTAAAATTTGATTAAAAACTTGTTTTACGGTCCTTTTTGTCAAGGTTTCGGACGAGCAGGTTTAAATGGGCCTTTCAAGGGACCCGTTGGAATTTTAACAGAGTAAAAAGCACAGAAATTGAGGTTTTGCAATATAATTTAGTTTAAAATCTCCTAATCAATTACATGAACTCTTAAAATTTGATTAAAACTTATTTTGCAGTCCTTTTTGTAGAGGTTTCGGACGAGCAGGTCGAAATGGGCCTTTCAATGGACTCGTTGGAATTTTAACTGAGTAAAAAGTAATGAAATTGAGGTTTTGCAATATAATTGTGTTGAAAAGCTCCTAATCAATTATTTTAACTCCTAATATTTGAATACAACTTTTTTGCGGGCCTTTTTGTAGAAGTTTCGGATGAGCATGTCGAAATGGGCTTTTCAATGGACCCTTTGGAATTTTAACTGAGTAAAAAGTATAGAAATTGAGGTTTTGCAATATAATTGTGTTGAAAATCTCCTAATCAATTATTTGAACTCCTAGTATTTGAATATAACTTTTTTGTAGTCCTTTTTGTAGAGGTTTCGGACGAGCAGGTCTAAATGGGCCTTTCAATGGACCCGTTGGAATTTTAACTGAGTAAAAAGTATAAAAATATTGAGGTTTTTCAATAGAATTTTTTTGAAAATCTCCTAATCAATTACATGATCTCCTAACATTTGATTAAAACTAGTTTTGCAGTCCTTTTTGTAGAGGTTTCGGACGAGCGGGTCGAAATGGGCCTTTTAATGGACCCGTTGGAATTTTAATTGAGTAAAAAGTACAGAAATTGAGGTTTTGCAATATAATTGTATTTAAAAGCTCCTAATCAATTACATGAACTCCTAAAATTTGATTAAAACTTGTTTTGCGATCCTTTTTGTAGAGGTTTCGGACGAGCGGGTCGAAATGGGCCTTTCAATGGACCCGTTGGAATTTTAACTGAGTGAAAAGTACATAAATTGAGGTTTTGCAATATAATTGTGTTGAAAAGCTCCTAATCAATTAGTTGAACTCCTAAAATTTGATTAAAATTTGTTTTGTGGTCCTTTTTGTAGAGGTTTCGGACGAGCTGGTCTAAATGGGCCTTTCAATGGACCTGTTGGAATTTTAACTGAGTAAAAAGTACAAAAGTTGGGGTTTTGTAATATAATTGTGTTAAAAATCTCCTAATCAATTACACGATCTCCTAAAATTTGATTAAAAAATGTTTTACGGCCTTTTTTGTAGAGGTTTCGGACGAGCATGTCTAAATGGGCCTTTCAATGGACCCGTTGGAATTTTAACTGAGTAAAAAGTATAAAAATTGAGGTTTTGCAATATAATTGTGTTGAAAAGCTCATAATCAATTATTGGTACTCCTAAAATATGATCAAAACATGTTTTGCGGTCCTTTATGTAGAGGTTTCGGACGTGCGGGTCTAAATGGGCCTTTCAATGGACCCGTTGGAATTTTAACTGAGTAAAAAGTACAGAATTTGAGGTTTTGCAATATAATTGTGTTTAAAATCTCCTAATAAATTACATGATCTCCTAAAATTAGATTAAAGCTAGTTTTAGGGCACTTTTTGTATAGGTTCCCGACGAGCATGTCTAAATGGGCCTTTCAATAGACCCGTTGGAATTTTAACTGAGTAAAAAGTACAGAAATTGAGGTTTTGCAATATAATTTTGTTGAAAAGCTCCTTAGCAAATATTTGAACTCCTAGAATTTGATTAAAACTTCTTTTGCGGTCCTTTTTGTAGAGGTTTCGGACGAGCAGGTCTAAATGGGCCTTTTCAATGGACCCGTTGGAATTTTAACTGAGTAAAAAGTACAGAATTTGAGTTATTGCAGTAAAATTGTGTTGAAAAGCTCATAATCAATTACATGAACTCCTAAAATTTGATTAAAAACTTGTTTTACGGTCCTTTTTGTCAAGGTTTCGGACGAGCAGGTTTAAATGGGCCTTTCAAGGGACCCGTTGGAATTTTAACAGAGTAAAAAGCACAGAAATTGAGGTTTTGCAATATAATTTAGTTTAAAATCTCCTAATCAATTACATGAACTCCTAAAATTTGATTAAAACTTATTTTGCAGTCCTTTTTGTAGAGGTTTCGGACGAGCAGGTCGAAATGGGCCTTTCAATGGACTCGTTGGAATTTTAACTGAGTAAAAAGTAATGAAATTGAGGTTTTGCAATATAATTGTGTTGAAAAGCTCCTAATCAATTATTTTAACTCCTAATATTTGAATACAACTTTTTTGCGGGCCTTTTTGTAGAAGTTTCGGACGAGCATGTCGAAATGGGCTTTTCAATGGACCCTTTGGAATTTTAACTGAGTAAAAAGTATAGAAATTGAGGTTTTGCAATATAATTGTGTTGAAAATCTCCTAATCAATTATTTGAACTCCTAGTATTTGAATATAACTTTTTTGTAGTCCTTTTTGTAGAGGTTTCGGACGAGCAGGTCTAAATGGGCCTTTCAATGGACCCGTTGGAATTTTAACTGAGTAAAAAGTATAAAAATATTGAGGTTTTTCAATAGAATTTTTTTGAAAATCTCCTAATCAATTACATGATCTCCTAACATTTGATTAAAACTAGTTTTGCAGTCCTTTTTGTAGAGGTTTCGGACGAGCGGGTCGAAATGGGCCTTTCAATGGACCCGTTGGAATTTTAATTGAGTAAAAAGTACAGAAATTGAGGTTTTGCAATATAATTGTATTTAAAAGCTCCTAATCAATTACATGAACTCCTAAAATTTGATTAAAACTTGTTTTGCGATCCTTTTTGTAGAGGTTTCGGACGAGCGGGTCGAAATGGGCCTTTCAATGGACCCGTTGGAATTTTAACTGAGTGAAAAGTACATAAATTGAGGTTTTGCAATATAATTGTGTTGAAAAGCTCCTAATCAATTAGTTGAACTCCTAAAATTTGATTAAAATTTGTTTTGTGGTCCTTTTTGTAGAGGTTTCGGACGAGCTGGTCTAAATGGGCCTTTCAATGGACCTGTTGGAATTTTAACTGAGTAAAAAGTACAAAAGTTGGGGTTTTGTAATATAATTGTGTTAAAAATCTCCTAATCAATTACACGATCTCCTAAAATTTGATTAAAAAATGTTTTACGGCCTTTTTTGTAGAGGTTTCGGACGAGCATGTCTAAATGGGCCTTTCAATGGACCCGTTGGAATTTTAACTGAGTAAAAAGTATAAAAATTGAGGTTTTGCAATATAATTGTGTTGAAAAGCTCATAATCAATTATTGGTACTCCTAAAATATGATCAAAACATGTTTTGCGGTCCTTTATGTAGAGGTTTCGGACGTGCGGGTCTAAATGGGCCTTTCAATGGACCCGTTGGAATTTTAACTGAGTAAAAAGTACAGAATTTGAGGTTTTGCAATATAATTGTGTTTAAAATCTCCTAATAAATTACATGATCTCCTAAAATTAGATTAAAGCTAGTTTTAGGGCACTTTTTGTATAGGTTCCCGACGAGCATGTCTAAATGGGCCTTTCAATAGACCCGTTGGAATTTTAACTGAGTAAAAAGTACAGAAATTGAGGTTTTGCAATATAATTTTGTTGAAAAGCTCCTTAGCAAATATTTGAACTCCTAGAATTTGATTAAAACTTCTTTTGCGGTCCTTTTTGTAGAGGTTTCGGACGAGCAGGTCTAAATGGGCCTTTTCAATGGACCCGTTGGAATTTTAACTGAGTAAAAAGTACAGAATTTGAGTTATTGCAGTAAAATTGTGTTGAAAAGCTCATAATCAATTACATGAACTCCTAAAATTTGATTAAAAACTTGTTTTACGGTCCTTTTTGTCAAGGTTTCGGACGAGCAGGTTTAAATGGGCCTTTCAAGGGACCCGTTGGAATTTTAACAGAGTAAAAAGCACAGAAATTGAGGTTTTGCAATATAATTTAGTTTAAAATCTCCTAATCAATTACATGAACTCCTAAAATTTGATTAAAACTTATTTTGCAGTCCTTTTTGTAGAGGTTTCGGACGAGCAGGTCGAAATGGGCCTTTCAATGGACTCGTTGGAATTTTAACTGAGTAAAAAGTAATGAAATTGAGGTTTTGCAATATAATTGTGTTGAAAAGCTCCTAATCAATTATTTTAACTCCTAATATTTGAATACAACTTTTTTGCGGGCCTTTTTGTAGAAGTTTCGGACGAGCATGTCGAAATGGGCTTTTCAATGGACCCTTTGGAATTTTAACTGAGTAAAAAGTATAGAAATTGAGGTTTTGCAATATAATTGTGTTGAAAATCTCCTAATCAATTATTTGAACTCCTAGTATTTGAATATAACTTTTTTGTAGTCCTTTTTGTAGAGGTTTCGGACGAGCAGGTCTAAATGGGCCTTTCAATGGACCCGTTGGAATTTTAACTGAGTAAAAAGTATAAAAATATTGAGGTTTTTCAATAGAATTTTTTTGAAAATCTCCTAATCAATTACATGATCTCCTAACATTTGATTAAAACTAGTTTTGCAGTCCTTTTTGTAGAGGTTTCGGACGAGCGGGTCGAAATGGGCCTTTCAATGGACCCGTTGGAATTTTAATTGAGTAAAAAGTACAGAAATTGAGGTTTTGCAATATAATTGTATTTAAAAGCTCCTAATCAATTACATGAACTCCTAAAATTTGATTAAAACTTGTTTTGCGATCCTTTTTGTAGAGGTTTCGGACGAGCGGGTCGAAATGGGCCTTTCAATGGACCCGTTGGAATTTTAACTGAGTGAAAAGTACATAAATTGAGGTTTTGCAATATAATTGTGTTGAAAAGCTCCTAATCAATTAGTTGAACTCCTAAAATTTGATTAAAATTTGTTTTGTGGTCCTTTTTGTAGAGGTTTCGGACGAGCTGGTCTAAACGGGCCTTTCAATGGACCTGTTGGAATTTTAACTGAGTAAAAAGTACAAAAGTTGGGGTTTTGTAATATAATTGTGTTAAAAATCTCCTAATCAATTACACGATCTCCTAAAATTTGATTAAAAAATGTTTTACGGCCTTTTTTGTAGAGGTTTCGGACGAGCATGTCTAAATGGGCCTTTCAATGGACCCGTTGGAATTTTAACTGAGTAAAAAGTATAAAAATTGAGGTTTTGCAATATAATTGTGTTGAAAAGCTCATAATCAATTATTGGTACTCCTAAAATATGATCAAAACATGTTTTGCGGTCCTTTATGTAGAGGTTTCGGACGTGCGGGTCTAAATGGGCCTTTCAATGGACCCGTTGGAATTTTAACTGAGTAAAAAGTACAGAATTTGAGGTTTTGCAATATAATTGTGTTTAAAATCTCCTAATAAATTACATGATCTCCTAAAATTAGATTAAAGCTAGTTTTAGGGCACTTTTTGTATAGGTTCCCGACGAGCATGTCTAAATGGGCCTTTCAATAGACCCGTTGGAATTTTAACTGAGTAAAAAGTACAGAAATTGAGGTTTTGCAATATAATTTTGTTGAAAAAGCTCCTTAGCAAATATTTGAACTCCTAGAATTTGATTAAAACTTCTTTTGCGGTCCTTTTTGTAGAGGTTTCGGACGAGCAGGTCTAAATGGGCCTTTTCAATGGACCCGTTGGAATTTTAACTGAGTAAAAAGTACAGAATTTGAGTTATTGCAGTAAAATTGTGTTGAAAAGCTCATAATCAATTACATGAACTCCTAAAATTTGATTAAAAACTTGTTTTACGGTCCTTTTTGTCAAGGTTTCGGACGAGCAGGTTTAAATGGGCCTTTCAAGGGACCCGTTGGAATTTTAACAGAGTAAAAAGCACAGAAATTGAGGTTTTGCAATATAATTTAGTTTAAAATCTCCTAATCAATTACATGAACTCCTAAAATTTGATTAAAACTTATTTTGCAGTCCTTTTTGTAGAGGTTTCGGACGAGCAGGTCGAAATGGGCCTTTCAATGGACTCGTTGGAATTTTAACTGAGTAAAAAGTAATGAAATTGAGGTTTTGCAATATAATTGTGTTGAAAAGCTCCTAATCAATTATTTTAACTCCTAATATTTGAATACAACTTTTTTGCGGGCCTTTTTGTAGAAGTTTCGGACGAGCATGTCGAAATGGGCTTTTCAATGGACCCTTTGGAATTTTAACTGAGTAAAAAGTATAGAAATTGAGGTTTTGCAATATAATTGTGTTGAAAATCTCCTAATCAATTATTTGAACTCCTAGTATTTGAATATAACTTTTTTGTAGTCCTTTTTGTAGAGGTTTCGGACGAGCAGGTCTAAATGGGCCTTTCAATGGACCCGTTGGAATTTTAACTGAGTAAAAAGTATAAAAATATTGAGGTTTTTCAATAGAATTTTTTTGAAAATCTCCTAATCAATTACATGATCTCCTAACATTTGATTAAAACTAGTTTTGCAGTCCTTTTTGTAGAGGTTTCGGACGAGCGGGTCGAAATGGGCCTTTCAATGGACCCGTTGGAATTTTAATTGAGTAAAAAGTACAGAAATTGAGGTTTTGCAATATAATTGTATTTAAAAGCTCCTAATCAATTACATGAACTCCTAAAATTTGATTAAAACTTGTTTTGCGATCCTTTTTGTAGAGGTTTCGGACGAGCGGGTCGAAATGGGCCTTTCAATGGACCCGTTGGAATTTTAACTGAGTAAAAAGTACATAAATTGAGGTTTTGCAATATAATTGTGTTGAAAAGCTCCTAATCAATTAGTTGAACTCCTAAAATTTGATTAAAATTTGTTTTGTGGTCCTTTTTGTAGAGGTTTCGGACGAGCTGGTCTAAATGGGCCTTTCAATGGACCTGTTGGAATTTTAACTGAGTAAAAAGTACAAAAGTTGGGGTTTTGTAATATAATTGTGTTAAAAATCTCCTAATCAATTACACGATCTCCTAAAATTTGATTAAAAAATGTTTTACGGCCTTTTTTGTAGAGGTTTCGGACGAGCATGTCTAAATGGGCCTTTCAATGGACCCGTTGGAATTTTAACTGAGTAAAAAGTATAAAAATTGAGGTTTTGCAATATAATTGTGTTGAAAAGCTCATAATCAATTATTGGTACTCCTAAAATATGATCAAAACATGTTTTGCGGTCCTTTATGTAGAGGTTTCGGACGTGCGGGTCTAAATGGGCCTTTCAATGGACCCGTTGGAATTTTAACTGAGTAAAAAGTACAGAATTTGAGGTTTTGCAATATAATTGTGTTTAAAATCTCCTAATAAATTACATGATCTCCTAAAATTAGATTAAAGCTAGTTTTAGGGCACTTTTTGTATAGGTTCCCGACGAGCATGTCTAAATGGGCCTTTCAATAGACCCGTTGGAATTTTAACTGAGTAAAAAGTACAGAAATTGAGGTTTTGCAATATAATTTTGTTGAAAAGCTCCTTAGCAAATATTTGAACTCCTAGAATTTGATTAAAACTTCTTTTGCGGTCCTTTTTGTAGAGGTTTCGGACGAGCAGGTCTAAATGGGCCTTTTCAATGGACCCGTTGGAATTTTAACTGAGTAAAAAGTACAGAATTTGAGTTATTGCAGTAAAATTGTGTTGAAAAGCTCATAATCAATTACATGAACTCCTAAAATTTGATTAAAAACTTGTTTTACGGTCCTTTTTGTCAAGGTTTCGGACGAGCAGGTTTAAATGGGCCTTTCAAGGGACCCGTTGGAATTTTAACAGAGTAAAAAGCACAGAAATTGAGGTTTTGCAATATAATTTAGTTTAAAATCTCCTAATCAATTACATGAACTCCTAAAATTTGATTAAAACTTATTTTGCAGTCCTTTTTGTAGAGGTTTCGGACGAGCAGGTCGAAATGGGCCTTTCAATGGACTCGTTGGAATTTTAACTGAGTAAAAAGTAATGAAATTGAGGTTTTGCAATATAATTGTGTTGAAAAGCTCCTAATCAATTATTTTAACTCCTAATATTTGAATACAACTTTTTTGCGGGCCTTTTTGTAGAAGTTTCGGACGAGCATGTCGAAATGGGCTTTTCAATGGACCCTTTGGAATTTTAACTGAGTAAAAAGTATAGAAATTGAGGTTTTGCAATATAATTGTGTTGAAAATCTCCTAATCAATTATTTGAACTCCTAGTATTTGAATATAACTTTTTTGTAGTCCTTTTTGTAGAGGTTTCGGACGAGCAGGTCTAAATGGGCCTTTCAATGGACCCGTTGGAATTTTAACTGAGTAAAAAGTATAAAAATATTGAGGTTTTTCAATAGAATTTTTTTGAAAATCTCCTAATCAATTACATGATCTCCTAACATTTGATTAAAACTAGTTTTGCAGTCCTTTTTGTAGAGGTTTCGGACGAGCGGGTCGAAATGGGCCTTTCAATGGACCCGTTGGAATTTTAATTGAGTAAAAAGTACAGAAATTGAGGTTTTGCAATATAATTGTATTTAAAAGCTCCTAATCAATTACATGAACTCCTAAAATTTGATTAAAACTTGTTTTGCGATCCTTTTTGTAGAGGTTTCGGACGAGCGGGTCGAAATGGGCCTTTCAATGGACCCGTTGGAATTTTAACTGAGTAAAAAGTACATAAATTGAGGTTTTGCAATATAATTGTGTTGAAAAGCTCCTAATCAATTAGTTGAACTCCTAAAATTTGATTAAAATTTGTTTTGTGGTCCTTTTTGTAGAGGTTTCGGACGAGCTGGTCTAAATGGGCCTTTCAATGGACCTGTTGGAATTTTAACTGAGTAAAAAGTACAAAAGTTGGGGTTTTGTAATATAATTGTGTTAAAAATCTCCTAATCAATTACACGATCTCCTAAAATTTGATTAAAAAATGTTTTACGGCCTTTTTTGTAGAGGTTTCGGACGAGCATGTCTAAATGGGCCTTTCAATGGACCCGTTGGAATTTTAACTGAGTAAAAAGTATAAAAATTGAGGTTTTGCAATATAATTGTGTTGAAAAGCTCATAATCAATTATTGGTACTCCTAAAATATGATCAAAACATGTTTTGCGGTCCTTTATGTAGAGGTTTCGGACGTGCGGGTCTAAATGGGCCTTTCAATGGACCCGTTGGAATTTTAACTGAGTAAAAAGTACAGAATTTGAGGTTTTGCAATATAATTGTGTTTAAAATCTCCTAATAAATTACATGATCTCCTAAAATTAGATTAAAGCTAGTTTTAGGGCACTTTTTGTATAGGTTCCCGACGAGCATGTCTAAATGGGCCTTTCAATAGACCCGTTGGAATTTTAACTGAGTAAAAAGTACAGAAATTGAGGTTTTGCAATATAATTTTGTTGAAAAGCTCCTTAGCAAATATTTGAACTCCTAGAATTTGATTAAAACTTCTTTTGCGGTCCTTTTTGTAGAGGTTTCGGACGAGCAGGTCTAAATGGGCCTTTTCAATGGACCCGTTGGAATTTTAACTGAGTAAAAAGTACAGAATTTGAGTTATTGCAGTAAAATTGTGTTGAAAAGCTCATAATCAATTACATGAACTCCTAAAATTTGATTAAAAACTTGTTTTACGGTCCTTTTTGTCAAGGTTTCGGACGAGCAGGTTTAAATGGGCCTTTCAAGGGACCCGTTGGAATTTTAACAGAGTAAAAAGCACAGAAATTGAGGTTTTGCAATATAATTTAGTTTAAAATCTCCTAATCAATTACATGAACTCCTAAAATTTGATTAAAACTTATTTTGCAGTCCTTTTTGTAGAGGTTTCGGACGAGCAGGTCGAAATGGGCCTTTCAATGGACTCGTTGGAATTTTAACTGAGTAAAAAGTAATGAAATTGAGGTTTTGCAATATAATTGTGTTGAAAAGCTCCTAATCAATTATTTTAACTCCTAATATTTGAATACAACTTTTTTGCGGGCCTTTTTGTAGAAGTTTCGGACGAGCATGTCGAAATGGGCTTTTCAATGGACCCTTTGGAATTTTAACTGAGTAAAAAGTATAGAAATTGAGGTTTTGCAATATAATTGTGTTGAAAATCTCCTAATCAATTATTTGAACTCCTAGTATTTGAATATAACTTTTTTGTAGTCCTTTTTGTAGAGGTTTCGGACGAGCAGGTCTAAATGGGCCTTTCAATGGACCCGTTGGAATTTTAACTGAGTAAAAAGTATAAAAATATTGAGGTTTTTCAATAGAATTTTTTTGAAAATCTCCTAATCAATTACATGATCTCCTAACATTTGATTAAAACTAGTTTTGCAGTCCTTTTTGTAGAGGTTTCGGACGAGCGGGTCGAAATGGGCCTTTCAATGGACCCGTTGGAATTTTAATTGAGTAAAAAGTACAGAAATTGAGGTTTTGCAATATAATTGTATTTAAAAGCTCCTAATCAATTACATGAACTCCTAAAATTTGATTAAAACTTGTTTTGCGATCCTTTTTGTAGAGGTTTCGGACGAGCGGGTCGAAATGGGCCTTTCAATGGACCCGTTGGAATTTTAACTGAGTAAAAAGTACATAAATTGAGGTTTTGCAATATAATTGTGTTGAAAAGCTCCTAATCAATTAGTTGAACTCCTAAAATTTGATTAAAATTTGTTTTGTGGTCCTTTTTGTAGAGGTTTCGGACGAGCTGGTCTAAATGGGCCTTTCAATGGACCTGTTGGAATTTTAACTGAGTAAAAAGTACAAAAGTTGGGGTTTTGTAATATAATTGTGTTAAAAATCTCCTAATCAATTACACGATCTCCTAAAATTTGATTAAAAAATGTTTTACGGCCTTTTTTGTAGAGGTTTCGGACGAGCATGTCTAAATGGGCCTTTCAATGGACCCGTTGGAATTTTAACTGAGTAAAAAGTATAAAAATTGAGGTTTTGCAATATAATTGTGTTGAAAAGCTCATAATCAATTATTGGTACTCCTAAAATATGATCAAAACATGTTTTGCGGTCCTTTATGTAGAGGTTTCGGACGTGCGGGTCTAAATGGGCCTTTCAATGGACCCGTTGGAATTTTAACTGAGTAAAAAGTACAGAATTTGAGGTTTTGCAATATAATTGTGTTTAAAATCTCCTAATAAATTACATGATCTCCTAAAATTAGATTAAAGCTAGTTTTAGGGCACTTTTTGTATAGGTTCCCGACGAGCATGTCTAAATGGGCCTTTCAATAGACCCGTTGGAATTTTAACTGAGTAAAAAGTACAGAAATTGAGGTTTTGCAATATAATTTTGTTGAAAAGCTCCTTAGCAAATATTTGAACTCCTAGAATTTGATTAAAACTTCTTTTGCGGTCCTTTTTGTAGAGGTTTCGGACGAGCAGGTCTAAATGGGCCTTTTCAATGGACCCGTTGGAATTTTAACTGAGTAAAAAGTACAGAATTTGAGTTATTGCAGTAAAATTGTGTTGAAAAGCTCATAATCAATTACATGAACTCCTAAAATTTGATTAAAAACTTGTTTTACGGTCCTTTTTGTCAAGGTTTCGGACGAGCAGGTTTAAATGGGCCTTTCAAGGGACCCGTTGGAATTTTAACAGAGTAAAAAGCACAGAAATTGAGGTTTTGCAATATAATTTAGTTTAAAATCTCCTAATCAATTACATGAACTCCTATAATTTGATTAAAACTTATTTTGCAGTCCTTTTTGTAGAGGTTTCGGACGAGCAGGTCGAAATGGGCCTTTCAATGGACTCGATGGAATTTTAACTGAGTAAAAAGTAATGAAATTGAGGTTTTGCAATATAATTGTGTTGAAAAGCTCCTAATCAATTATTTTAACTCCTAATATTTGAATACAACTTTTTTGCGGGCCTTTTTGTAGAAGTTTCGGACGAGCATGTCGAAATGGGCTTTTCAATGGACCCTTTGGAATTTTAACTGAGTAAAAAGTATAGAAATTGAGGTTTTGCAATATAATTGTGTTGAAAATCTCCTAATCAATTATTTGAACTCCTAGTATTTGAATATAACTTTTTTGTAGTCCTTTTTGTAGAGGTTTCGGACGAGCAGGTCTAAATGGGCCTTTCAATGGACCCGTTGGAATTTTAACTGAGTAAAAAGTATAAAAATATTGAGGTTTTTCAATAGAATTTTTTTGAAAATCTCCTAATCAATTACATGATCTCCTAACATTTGATTAAAACTAGTTTTGCAGTCCTTTTTGTAGAGGTTTCGGACGAGCGGGTCGAAATGGGCCTTTCAATGGACCCGTTGGAATTTTAATTGAGTAAAAAGTACAGAAATTGAGGTTTTGCAATATAATTGTATTTAAAAGCTCCTAATCAATTACATGAACTCCTAAAATTTGATTAAAACTTGTTTTGCGATCCTTTTTGTAGAGGTTTCGGACGAGCGGGTCGAAATGGGCCTTTCAATGGACCCGTTGGAATTTTAACTGAGTAAAAAGTACATAAATTGAGGTTTTGCAATATAATTGTGTTGAAAAGCTCCTAATCAATTAGTTGAACTCCTAAAATTTGATTAAAATTTGTTTTGTGGTCCTTTTTGTAGAGGTTTCGGACGAGCTGGTCTAAATGGGCCTTTCAATGGACCTGTTGGAATTTTAACTGAGTAAAAAGTACAAAAGTTGGGGTTTTGTAATATAATTGTGTTAAAAATCTCCTAATCAATTACACGATCTCCTAAAATTTGATTAAAAAATGTTTTACGGCCTTTTTTGTAGAGGTTTCGGACGAGCATGTCTAAATGGGCCTTTCAATGGACCCGTTGGAATTTTAACTGAGTAAAAAGTATAAAAATTGAGGTTTTGCAATATAATTGTGTTGAAAAGCTCATAATCAATTATTGGTACTCCTAAAATATGATCAAAACATGTTTTGCGGTCCTTTATGTAGAGGTTTCGGACGTGCGGGTCTAAATGGGCCTTTCAATGGACCCGTTGGAATTTTAACTGAGTAAAAAGTACAGAATTTGAGGTTTTGCAATATAATTGTGTTTAAAATCTCCTAATAAATTACATGATCTCCTAAAATTAGATTAAAGCTAGTTTTAGGGCACTTTTTGTATAGGTTCCCGACGAGCATGTCTAAATGGGCCTTTCAATAGACCCGTTGGAATTTTAACTGAGTAAAAAGTACAGAAATTGAGGTTTTGCAATATAATTTTGTTGAAAAGCTCCTTAGCAAATATTTGAACTCCTAGAATTTGATTAAAACTTCTTTTGCGGTCCTTTTTGTAGAGGTTTCGGACGAGCAGGTCTAAATGGGCCTTTTCAATGGACCCGTTGGAATTTTAACTGAGTAAAAAGTACAGAATTTGAGTTATTGCAGTAAAATTGTGTTGAAAAGCTCATAATCAATTACATGAACTCCTAAAATTTGATTAAAAACTTGTTTTACGGTCCTTTTTGTCAAGGTTTCGGACGAGCAGGTTTAAATGGGCCTTTCAAGGGACCCGTTGGAATTTTAACAGAGTAAAAAGCACAGAAATTGAGGTTTTGCAATATAATTTAGTTTAAAATCTCCTAATCAATTACATGAACTCCTAAAATTTGATTAAAACTTATTTTGCAGTCCTTTTTGTAGAGGTTTCGGACGAGCAGGTCGAAATGGGCCTTTCAATGGACTCGTTGGAATTTTAACTGAGTAAAAAGTAATGAAATTGAGGTTTTGCAATATAATTGTGTTGAAAAGCTCCTAATCAATTATTTTAACTCCTAATATTTGAATACAACTTTTTTGCGGGCCTTTTTGTAGAAGTTTCGGACGAGCATGTCGAAATGGGCTTTTCAATGGACCCTTTGGAATTTTAACTGAGTAAAAAGTATAGAAATTGAGGTTTTGCAATATAATTGTGTTGAAAATCTCCTAATCAATTATTTGAACTCCTAGTATTTGAATATAACTTTTTTGCAGTCCTTTTTGTAGAGGTTTCGGACGAGCAGGTCTAAATGGGCCTTTCAATGGACCCGTTGGAATTTTAACTGAGTAAAAAGTATAAAAATATTGAGGTTTTTCAATAGAATTTTTTTGAAAATCTCCTAATCAATTACATGATCTCCTAACATTTGATTAAAACTAGTTTTGCAGTCCTTTTTGTAGAGGTTTCGGACGAGCGGGTCGAAATGGGCCTTTCAATGGACCCGTTGGAATTTTAATTGAGTAAAAAGTACATAAATTGAGGTTTTGCAATATAATTGTATTTAAAAGCTCCTAATCAATTACATGAACTCCTAAAATTTGATTAAAACTTGTTTTGCGATCCTTTTTGTAGAGGTTTCGGACGAGCGGGTCGAAATGGGCCTTTCAATGGACCCGTTGGAATTTTAACTGAGTAAAAAGTACATAAATTGAGGTTTTGCAATATAATTGTGTTGAAAAGCTCCTAATCAATTAGTTGAACTCCTAAAATTTGATTAAAATTTGTTTTGTGGTCCTTTTTGTAGAGGTTTCGGACGAGCTGGTCTAAATGGGCCTTTAAATGGACCTGTTGGAATTTTAACTGAGTAAAAAGTACAAAAGTTGGGGTTTTGTAATATAATTGTGTTAAAAATCTCCTAATCAATTACATGATCTCCTAAAATTTGATTAAAAAATGTTTTACGGCCTTTTTTGTAGAGGTTTCGGACGAGCATGTCTAAATGGGCCTTTCAATGGACCCGTTGGAATTTTAACTGAGTAAAAAGTATAAAAATTGAGGTTTTGCAATATAATTGTGTTGAAAAGCTCATAATCAAATATTGGTACTCCTAAAATATGATCAAAACATGTTTTGCGGTCCTTTATGTAGAGGTTTCGGACGTGCGGGTCTAAATGGGCCTTTTAGTGGACCCGTTGGAATTTTAACTGAGTAAAAAGTACAGAATTTGAGGTTTTGCAATATAATTGTGTTGAAATGGGCCTTTCAATGGACCTGTTGGAATTTTAACTGAGTAAAAAGTATATCAATTTAGGTTTTGCAATATAATTGTGTTGAAAAGCTCCTAATCAATTACATGAACTCCTAAAATTTGATTAAAACTTGTTTTGCAGTCCTTTTTGTAGAGGTTTCGGACGAGAGGGTCGAAATGGGCCTTTCAATGGACTCGTTGGAATTTTAACTGAGTAAAAAGTATAAAAATTGAGGTTTTTCAATATAATTGTGTTGAAAAGCTCCTAATCAATTATTTGAACTCCTAAAATTTGACCAAAACTTGTTTTACGGTCCTTTATGTAGAGGTTTCGGACGTGCGGGTCCAAATGGGCCTTTCAATGGACCCGTTGGAATTTTAAATGAGTAAAATGTATAAAAATTGAAGTTTTGCAATATAATTGTGTTGAAAATATCCTAATCATTAATTTGAACTCCTAAAATTTGATTAAAACTTTTTTACGGTCCTTTTTCTATTAGTTTCGGACGAGCAGGTCTAAATGGGCCTTACAATGGACCCGTTGGAATTTTAACTGCGTAAAAAGTACAGAAATTGAGCTTTTGCAATATAATTGTGTTGAAAAGCTCCTAATCAATTACATGAACTCCTAAAATTTGATTAAAACTATTTTTGCAGTCCTTTTTGTAGAGGTGTCGGACGAGCGGGTCGAAATGGGCCTTTCAATGGACCCGTTGGAATTTTAACTGATTAAAAAGTACATAAATTAAGGTTTTGCAATATAATTGTGTTGAAAAGCTCCTAATCATTTATTTGAACTCCTAAAATTTGATCAAAACTTGTTTTGCGGTCCTTTATGTAGAGGTTTCGGACGTGCGAGTCTAAATGGGCCTTTCAATGGACCCGTTGGAATTTTAACTGAGTAAAAAGTACAGAATTTGAGGTTTTGCAATATAATTGTGTTTAAAATCTCCTAATAAATTACATGATCTCCTAAAATTTGATTAAAACTAGTTTTAGGGCACTTTTTGTATAGGTTCCGGACGAGCATGTCTAAATGAGCCTTTCAATGGACCCGTTGGAATTTTAACTGAGTAAAAAGTACAGAAATTGAGGTTTGGCAATATAATTGTGTTTTAAAGCTCCTAATCAATTATTTGAACTCCTAGAATTTGATTAAAACTTCTTTTGCGGTCCTTTTTGCCGAGGTTTCGGACGAGCAGGTCTAAATGGGCCTTTTCAATGGACCCGTTGGAATTTTAACTGAGTAAAAAGTATAGAATTTGAGTTTTTGCAGTAAAATTGTGTTGAAAAGCTCATAATCAATTACATGAACTCCTAAAATTTGATTAAAAACTTGTTTTACGGTCCTTTTTGTCGAGGTTTCGGACGAGCAGGTTTAAAGGGGCCTTTCAATGGACCCGTTGGAATTTTAACTGAGTAAAAAGTATAGAAATTGAGGTTTTGCAATATAATTTAGTTGAAAATCTCCTAATCAATTACATGAACTCCTAAAATTTGATTAAAACTTATTTTGCAGTCCTTTTTGTAGAGGTTTCGGACGAGCAGGTCGGAATGGGCCTTTCAATGGACTCGTTGGAATTTTAACTGAGTAAAAAGTAATGAAATTGAGGTTTTGCAATATAATTGTGTTGAAAAGCTCCTAATCAATTATTTTAACTCCTAATATTTGAATACAACTTTTTTGCGGTCTTTTTTGTAGAAGTTTCGGACGAGCATGTCGAAATGGGCCTTTCAATGGACCCGTTGGAATTTTAACTGAGTAAAAAGTATAGAAATTGAGGTTTTGCAATATAATTGTGTTGAAAATCTCCTAATCAATTATTTGAACTCCTAGTATTTGAATACAACTTTTTTGCGGTCCCTTTTGTAGAGGTTTCGGACGAGCAGGTCGAAATGGGCCTTTCAATGGACCTGTTGGAATTTTAACTGAGTAAAAAGTATAAAAATATTGAGGTTTTTCAATAGAATTGTTTTGAAAATCTCCTAATCAATTACATGATCTCCTAACATTTGATTAAAACTAGTTTTGCAGTCCTTTTTGTAGAGGTTTCGGACGATCGGGTCGAAATGGGCCTTTCAATGGACCCGTTGGAATTTTAATTGAGTAAAAAGTACAGAAATTGAGGTTTTGTAATATAATTGTGTTTAAAAGCTCCTAATCAATTACATGAACTCCTAAAATTTGATTTAAACTTGTTTTGCGGTCCTTTTTGTAGAGGTTTCAGACGAGCAGGTCTTAATGGGCCTTTCAATGAACCCGCTGGAAATTTAACTGAGTAAAAAGTAAATAAATTGAGGTTTTGCAATATAATTGTGTTGAAAATCTCCTAATCAATTACATGATCTCCTAAAATTTGATTAAAACTTGTTTTGCGGCCCTTTTTGTAGAGGTTTCGGCCGAGCATGTCTAAATGGGCCTTTCAATGGACCCGTTGGAATTTTAACTGAGTAAAAAGTATAAAAAATGAGGTTTTGCAATATAATTGCGTTGAAAAGCTAATAATCAATTATTTGTACTCCTAAAATATGATCAAAACTTGATTTGCGGTCCTTTATGTAAAGGTTTCGGACGTGCGGGTCTAAATGGGCCTTTCAATGGACCCGTTGGAATTTTAACTGAGTAAAATGTATAAAAATTGAGGTTTTGCAGTCAAATTGTGTTGAAAAGCTCCTAATCAATTATTTGAACTCCTAAAATTTGATTAAAACTTGTTTTACGGTTCTTTTTGTCGAGGTTTCGGACGAGCAGGTCTAAATGGGCCTTTAAATGGACCCGTTGGAATTTTTTTTTGAAGAAAAAGGCCTCATTAAAAACCCCTACTAATTTCCTTCAAGCAAAGTTAGAGGACCCTAAAAAGGGGAAAAGAGATCCTTAAGTTTATTAATTCGAAGAGTAGCTCTTTACAAGGTGATTAATACACGGTGGAAAGTTAGAGCTAAAGGACATAGAAGTCATAGATCCTAGAGCATTAGCGGCCAAAGTGTGAGCCACATAATTTGCCTCACGGTGTACATAAGTTACGAGAGCAAAAGGTAAAGTTTGAAGAGACTCTCGAAGCCTGGGAAGAAGAGGTTCCAACGTAGATAGGTCATGTCCTGGATTGTTGAGCCTATTCGCAAGTGAGGCACAATCCATTTCGAACAAAATTCGTTGCCAGCCCTGAGATTGAGCAAAGGTAATACCCGCAAGAAGGCCTTCACCTTCACAAGTGACTGCATCCAAACAGTTGCCTAACGGGTAAGAAAGGCTCTCGACGACCGCACCTGTAGCATCACGTGCCACGACACCAATAGCCGCTGCACGGGTGGTAGGGTCAAAAGCCCCATCCACATTTATCTTGATGTGATCATGTGGGGGAGGTCTCCAACATGAAGGAGAGAGAATAGATGATGACGGATTGGATGAAGGGGTGGCGTTGCAAAAATCATCATGTAGGCTGATCGAATTAATAGCAGTAAGCCACGGTGGTTGTAGATGGCGGTTCTGAACCCAGTCGTTACGCCTATTCCAAATGTTCCAAATGGTTGTAAGGAATAGACCAAATTGATCAGTAGTTAAGAGATGAGCAGCCTCCTCTAACCATTGAATAGAGGTGATAGCCGAGCTCCTAGAGAGAACGGTGGGAACTCCTAAGAGCTGAAGGGCCTCGGAGGCCCCAGCACAGTCACGAAGAGCATGAAGGGTAGATTCCGAGGAGGACCCGCAAACTGGACAAGGCTCAGAATTAGGGGAGAAAACCCGCATTTTGGAGCCAACAGGTAGGGCTTTAGATGCCACACGCCATCCAAAAGTTTTAACCTTTGGGAGGGCCTTGACTTTAGAAAGAAACTTCCAAAACCGCGTCGAGGAGGTACGTGATTCCGAAGTTCGTTGTAGAAATAAGTAGCCAGAGCGTACTGAGTAAATACCAGAGTCGTTAGGAGCCCATAGAATAGAATCACGGTAGTCATTAATAATTGGAATGTGGAGAATGGCATCGGCATCAACCGGGTTAAAATAGCTTCAGACCTTTGCAGGATCCCAAGCAGTCTGATTACGAATCATGAAGTCACGACATCGAATATGGACTTCATCCAAGACTTCATAGTCCCCAGAAAGGTTAACATGAGAGGAGCCTCCCCAAATGTCTTTATGGACACGTATGTTACTATTAATACTCGAGCGGTATAAAAAGCCATGGAAAAGGCGTTGTAAAGCATTATAGAGTCCTTGCCAAGCAAAAGAACCTCAGATAGGTCGGGAAGCATCTAAAATATTCCCAGAATGGAAGTATTTGGAACGATAGATTTGGCCCAATAAGGAGTCCGGTTCGCAAATGAGTCGCCATAGTTGCTTACCCAGAAATTGAGGTTTTGCATTATAATTGTGTTGAAAAGATCCTAATCAATTACATGAACTACTAAAATTTGATTAAAACTTGTTTTGCAGTCCTTTTTGTAGAGGTTTCGGACGAGCGGGACGAAATGGGCCTTTCAATGGACACGTTGGAATTTTAACTGAGTAAAAAGTACAGAAATTTAGGATTTTCAATATAATTGTGTTGAAAAGCTACTAATCAATTATTTGAACTCCAAAAATTTGATTAAAACTTGTTTTGCGGTCCTTTTTGTCGAGGTTTCAGACGAGCATGTCTAAATGGGCCTTTCAATGGACCCGTTGTAATTTTAACTGAGTAAAAAGTACAGAAATTGAGGTTTTGCAATATAATTGTGTTGAAAATCTCCTAATCAATATCATGATCTCCTAAAATTTGATTAAAACTAGTTTTGCGGCCCTTTTTGTAGAGGTTCCGGACGAGCATGTCTAAATGGGCCTTTCAATGGACCTGTTGGAATTTTAATTGAGTAAAAAGTATAAAAATTGAGTTTTTGCAATATAATTGTGTTGAAAAGCTACTAATCAATTATTTGTACTCCTAAAATATGATCAAAACTTGTTTTGAGGTCCTTTATGCAGAGGTTTCGGACGTGCGGGTCTAAATGGGCCTTTCAATGGACCCGTTGGAATTTTAACTGAGTAAAATGTATAAAAATTGAAGTTTTGCAATATAATTGTGTTGAAAATCTCCTAATCATTTATTTGAACTCCTAAATTTTGATTAAAACCTTTTTGCGGTCCTTTATATATCGGTTTCGGACGAGCAGGTCTAAATGGGCCTAACAATGGACCCGTTGGAATTTTAACTGAGTAAAAAGTACAGAAATTGTGGTTTTGCAATATAATTGTGTTGAAAATCTCCTAATCAATTATTTGAACTCCTAAAATTTGATTAAAACTTGTTTTGCGGTCCTTTTGTCGAGGTTTCGGACGAGCACGTCTAAATGGGCCTCTCAATGGACCCGTTGGAATTTTAACTGAGTAAAAAGTACAGAAATTGAGGTTTTGCAATATAATTGTGTTGAAAAGCTCCTAATCAATTGCATGAACTCCTAAAATTTGATTAAAACTTGTTTTGCAGTCCTTTTTGTAGAGGTTTCGGACGTGCGGGTCGAATTGGGCCTTTCAATGGACCCGTTGGAATTTTAACTGAGTAAAAAGTACTGAAATTGAGGTTTTGCAATATAATTGTGTTGTAAAGCTCCTAATCAATTACATGAACTCCTAAAATTTGATTAAAACTTGTTTTGCAGTCCTTTTTGTAGAGGTTTAGGACGAGCGGGTCGAAATGGGCCTTTCAATGGACTCGTTGGAATTTTAACTGAGTAAAAAGTATAAAAATTGAGGTTTCTCAATATAATTGTGTTGAAAAGCTCCTAATCAATTACATGAACTCCTAAAATTTGATTAAAACTTGTTTTGCGGTCCTTTATGTAGAGGTTTCGGACGTGCGGGTCTAAATGGGCCTTTCAATGGACCCGTTGAAATTTAACTGAGTAAAGAAATTGAGGTTTTGCAATATAATTGTGTTGAAAATCTCCAAATCAATTACATGATCTTCTAAAATTTGATTAAGACTTGTTTTGCGGCCCTTTTTGTAGAGGTTTCGGCCGAGCATGTCTAAATGGGCCTTTTAATGGACCCGTTGGAATTTTAAATGAGTAAAAAGTATAAAAATTGAGGTTTCTCAATATAATTGTGTTGAAAAGGTCCTAATCAATTATTTGAACTCCTAAAATTTGATCAAAACTTGTTTTGCGGTCCTTTATGTAGAGGTTTCGGACATGCGGGTCTAAATGGGCCTTTCAATTGACCCGTTGGAATTTTAACTGAGTAAAAAGTACAGAAATTGAGGTTATGCAATATAATTGTGTTGAAAAGCTCCTAATAAATTACATGAACTCCTAAAATTTGATTAAAACCTGTTTTGCAGTCATTTTTGTAGAGGTTTCGGACGAGCGGGTCGAAATAGGCCTTTCAATGGATCCGTTGGAATTTTAACTGAGTAAAAAGTACAGAAATTGAGGTTTTGCAATATAATTGTGTTGAAAAGCTCCTAATCAATTACATGAACTCCTAAAATTTGATTAAAACATGTTTTTCAATCCTTTTTGTAGAGGTTTCGAACGAGCGCGTAGAAATGGGCCTTTCATTGGACCAGTTGGAATTTTAACTAAGTAAAATGTATAGAAATTGGGGTTTTGCAATATAATTATGTTGTATATCTCCTAATCAATTATTTGAACTCCTAAAATTTGATTAAAACTTGTTGTGCGGTCCTTTTTGTAGAGGTTTCAGACGAGCAGGTCTTAATGGGCCTTTCAATGGACTCGTTGAAATTTAACTGAGTAAAAAGTAAAGAAATTGACGTTTTGCAATATAATTGTGTTGAAAATATCCTAATCAATTACATGATCTCCTAAAATTTGATTAAAACTTGTTTTGCGGCCCTTTTTGTAGAGGTTTCGGTCGAGCATGTCTTAATGGGCTTTCAATGGACCCGATGGAATTTTAACTGAGTAAAAAGTACAGAAAATTGAGGTTTTGCAATATAATTTTGTTGAAAAGCTCCAAATCAATTATTTGAACTCCTAAAATTTGATTAAAACTTGTTTTGCGGTCCTTTTTGTCAAGGTTTCGACGAGCAGGTCTAAATGGGCCTTTCAATGGACCCGTTGGAATTTTAACTGAGTAAAAAGTATAGAAAATGAGGTTTTGCATTATAATTGTGTTGAAAAGATCTTAATCAATTACATGAACTCCTAAAATTTAATTAAAACTTGTTTTGCCGTCGTTTTTGTAGAGGTTTCGGACGAGCGGGTCGAAATGAGCCTTTCAATGGACCCGTTGAAATTTTAACTGAGTAAAAGGTACAGAAATTTAGGTTTTGCAATATAATTATGTTGAAAAGCTCCTAATCAATTTCATGAACTCCTAAAATTTGATTAAAACTTGTTTTGCAGTCCTTTTTGTTGAGGTTTCAGACGAGCGGGATGAAATGGGCCTTTCAATGGACCCGTTGGAATTTTAACTGAGTAAAAAGTACAGAAATTGAGGTTTTTCAATATAATTGTGTTGAAAATCTGCTAATCAATTATTTGAACTCCTGAAATTTGATTAAAACTTGTTTTGCGGTCCTTTTTGTCGAGGTTTCGGACGAGCAGGTCTAAATGGGCCTTTCAATGGACCCGTTGGAATTTTAACTGAGTAAAAAGTACAGAAATTGAGGTTTTGCAGTATAATTATGTTGAAAATATCCTAGTCAATTACATGACCTCCTAAAATTTGATTAAAACTTGATTTGCGGCCCTTTTTGTAGAGGTTCCGGACGAGAATGTCTAAATGGGCCTTTCAATGGACCCGTTGGAATTTTAACTGAGTAAAAAGTATAAAAATTGAGGTTTTGCAATATAATTGTGATGAAAAGCTACTAATCAATTATTTGTACTCCTAAAATATGATCAAAACTTGTTTTGTGGTCCTTTAAGTAGAGGTTTCGGACGTGCGGGTCTAAATGGGCCTTTCAAAGGACCCGTTGAAATTTTATCTGAGTAAAATGTATAAAAATTGAAGTTTTGCAATATAATTGTGTTGAAAAGATCCTAATCATTTATTTTAACTCCTAATATTTGATTAAAACTTTTTTTACGGTCCTTTTTGTATCAGTTTCGGACGAGCATGTCTAAATGGGCCTTACAATAGACCCGTTGGAATTTTAACTGAGTAAAAAGTACATAAATTGAAGTATTGCAATATAATTGTTTTGAAAAGCTCCTAATCAATTATATGAACTCCTAAATTTTGATTAAACTTGTTTTGCGGTCCTTTTTGTCGAGGTTTTGGACGAGCAAGTCCAAATGGGACTTTAAATGGACCCGTTGGAATTTTAACTAAGTAAAAAGTACAGAAATTGAGGTTTT
The DNA here is from genome assembly GCA_030270665.1 of Hibiscus trionum. Taxonomy (NCBI): domain Eukaryota; kingdom Viridiplantae; phylum Streptophyta; class Magnoliopsida; order Malvales; family Malvaceae; genus Hibiscus; species Hibiscus trionum. Next base: position 20,604,585 of record BSYR01000007.1, read on the forward strand.
GCAATATAATTGTGTTGAAAAGCTCCTAATCAATTACATGAACTCCTAAAATTTGATTAAAACTTGTTTTGATGTCCTTTTTGTAGAGGCTTCGGACGAGCGGGTCGAAATGGGCCTTTCAATGGACCCATTGGAATTTTAACTGATTAAAAAGTACATAAATTGAGGTTTTGCAATATAATTATGTTGAAAAGCTCCTAATAAATTATTTGAACTCCTAAAATTTAATTAAAACTTGTTTTGCAGTCCTTTTTGTAGAGGTTTCGGACGAGCAGGTCTAAATGGGCCTTTCAATGGACCTGTTGGAATTTTAACTGAGTAAAAAGTACAGAATTTGAGGTTTTGCAGTATAATTGTGTTGAAAAGCTCCTAATAAATTATTTGAACTCCTAAAATTTGATTAAAGCTTGTTTTACGGTCCTTTTTGTCGAGGATTCGGACGAGCAGGTCTAAATGGGCCTTTTAATGGACCCGTTGGAATTTTAACTGAGTAAAAAGTACAGAAATTGAGGTTTTGCAATATAATTGTATTGAAAAGCTCCTAATAAATTACATGAACTTCTAGAATTTGATTAAAACTTGTTTTGCAGTCCTTTTTGTAGAGGTTTCAGACGAGCGGGTCGAAATGGGCCTTTCAATGGACCCGTTGGAATTTTAACTGAGTAAAAAGCTCAGAAATTGAGGTTTTGCAATATAATTGTGTTGAAAAGCTCCTAATCAATTACATGAACTCCTAAAATTTGATTAAAACTTGTTTTGCAGTCCTTTGTAGAGGTTTCAGACGAGCGGGTAGAAATGGGCCTTTCAATGGACCCGTTGGAATTTTAACTGAGTAAAAAGTACAGAAATTGAGGTTTTTCAATATAATTGTGTTGAAAAGCTCCTAATCAATTATTTGAACTCCTAAAATTTGATTAAAACTTTTTTTGCGGTCCTTTTTGTAGAGGTTTCGGACGAGCAGGTCGAAATGGGCATTTCAATGGACCTGTTGGAATTTTAACTGAGTAAAAAGTACAGAATTTGAGGTTTTGCAGTATAATTGTGTCTAAAAACTCCTAATCAATTATTTGAACTCCTAAAATAATATCAAAACTTGTTTTGCAGTCCTTTTTGTAGAGGTTTCGGACGAGCGAGTCGAAATGGGCCTTTTAGTGGACCCGTTGGAATTTTATCTGAGTAAAATGTATAAAAATTGAGGTTTTGCAATATAATTGTTTTGAAAAGCTTCTAATCATTTATTTGAAATCCTAATATTTGAATACAACTTTTTTGCTGTCCTTTTTGTATCGGTTTCGGACGAGCATGTCTAAATGGGCATTTCAATGGACCTGTTGGAATTTTAACTGAGTAAAAAGTACAGAATTTGAGGTTTTGCAGTATAATTGTGTCAAAAAACTCCTAAGCAATTATTTGAACTCCTAAAATATGATCAAAACTTGTTTGCAGTCCTTTTTGTATAGGTTTCGGCCGAGAATGTCTAAATGGGCCTTTCAATGGACCCGTTGGAATTTTAACTGAGTAAAAAGTATAAAAATTGAGGTTTTTGAATATAATTGTGTTGAAAAGGTCCTAATCAATTATTTGAACTCCTAAAATTAGATTAAAACTTGTTTTGCAGTCCTTTATGTAGAGATTTCGGACGTGCGGGTCTAAATGGGCCTTTCAATGGACCCGTTGGAATTTCAACTAAGTAAAAAGTACAGAAATTGAGGTTTTGCAATATAATTGTGTTGAAAAGCTCCTAATAAATTACATGAACTCCTAAAATTTGATTAAAACTTATTTTGCGGTCCTTTTTGTCGATGTTTCGGACGAGCGGGTCAAAATGGGCCTTTCAATGGATCCGTTGAAAATTTAACTTAGTAAAAAGTACAGAAATTGAGGTTTTTCAATATAATTGTGTTGAAAAGCTCCTAATCAATTACATGAACTCCTAAAATTTGATTAAAACTTGCTTTGCATTCCTTTTTGTAGATGTTTTGGACGTGCGGGTCGAAATGGGCCTTTCAATGGACCCGTTGGAATTTTAACTGAGTAAAAAGTACAGAAATTGAGGTTTTGCAATATAATTGTGTTGAAAATCTCATAATCGATTACATGATCTCCTAAAATTTGATTAAAACCTGTTTTGCGACCCTTTTTGTAGAGGTTTCGGACGAGCATGTCTAAATGGGCCTTTTAATGGACCCGTTTGAATTTTAACTGAGTAAAAAGTACAGAAATTGAAGTTTTGCAATATAATTGTGGTGAAAATCTCCTAATCAATTACATGAACTCCTAAAATTTGATTAAAACTTGTATTGCTGTCCTTTTTGTAGAGGTTTCGGACGAGCGGGTCGAAATGGGCCTTTCAATGGACCAGTTAGAATTTTAACTAAGTAAAAAATACAGAACTTGAGGTTTTGCAATATAATTGTGTTTAAAAGCACCTAATCAATTATTTGAACTCCTAATATTTGAAGAAAACATTTTTGCGGTTTTTTTTGTAGAGGTTTCGGACGACCAAATCTAAATCAGCCTTTCAATGGGCCCGTTGGAAATTTAACTGAGTAAAATGTATAAAATTGAGGTTTTTCAATATAATTGTGTTGAAAAGCTCCTAATCAATTATTTGAACTCCTAAAATTTGATTAAAACTATTTTTGCGGTCCTTTTTGTAGAGGTTTCGGACGAGCGGGTCTAAATGGGCCTTTCAATGGACCCGTTGAAATTTTAATTGAGTAAAAAGTACAAAAATTGAGGTTTTGCAATATAATTGTGTTGAAAAGCTCCTAATCAATTACATGAACTCCTAAATTTTGATTAAAACTTGTTTTGCAGTCCTTTTTGTAGAGGTTTCGGACGAGCGGGTCGAAATGGGCCTTTCAATGGACCCGTTGGAATTTTAACTAAGTAAAAAGTACAGAAATTGAGGTTTTGCAATATAATTGTGTTTAAAAGCTCCTAATCACTTACATGAACTCCTAAAATTTGATTAAAACTTGTTTTTCAATCCTTTTTGTAGAGGGTTTCGAACGAGCGGGTCGAAATGGGCCTTTCAATGGACCCGTTGGAATTTTAACTGAGTAAAAAGTACAAAAATTGAGGTTCTGCAATATAATTGTGTTGAAAAGCTCCTAATCAATTATTTGGACTCCTAAAATTTGATGAAAACTTGTTTTGCGGTTCTTTTTGTAGAGGTTTCGGACGAGCAGGTCTAAATGGGCCGTTCAATGGACCCGTTGGAATTTTAACTGAGTAAAAAGTAAAGAAATTGAGGTTTTGCAATATAATTGTGTTGAAAATCTCCTAATCAATTACATGATCTCCTAAAATTTGATTAAAACTTGTTTTGCGGCCCTTTTTGTAGAGGTTTCGAACGAGCGGGTTGAAATGGGCCTTTCAATGGACCCGTTGAAATTTTAACTGAGTAAAAAGTACAGAAATTGAGGTTTTGCAATATAATTGTGTAGAAAATCTCCTAATCAATTATTTGAACTCCTAAAATTTGATTAAAACTTGTTTTGCGGCCCTTTTTGTCGAGGTTTCGGACGAGCAGGTATAAATGGCCCTTTTAATGGACCCGTTGGAATTTTAACTGAGTAAAAAGTACAGAAATTGATGTTTTGCAAAATAATTGGGTTTAAAAGCTCCTAATCAATTACATGAACTCCTAAAATTTGATTAAAATTTGTTTTGTAGTCCTTTTTGTAGAGGTTTCGGACGAGCAGGTCGAAATGGGCCTTTCAATGGACCCGTTGGAATTTTGAAGAAAACATGCCTCATTAAAAACCCCTGCTAAAATCCCCAAGCACAAGGCTTGGAAAAACCTAAAAGGGGAAAAGAGTACCCAAGATATATTATTAACCGAGGTTAAACCTCGCAAAGTACAATGTTTTTGATACAATCAGGATAAATAGATCCAAAAGATAAAGAAGACATGGATCTAAGGGCATGGGTAGCCAACGTATGAGCTACAAAATTAGCCTCACGGCGAATATACTGAATATGTGCCTCAGAAAAATCCTCCAAAGCAGTATGAGCCTCCAGAATCATCGGCCCCAAAGGAGAAAGATCTGGCCCAAGAGAGTTGATTCTGTTTGCTAGGGATGCACAGTCTGTCTCAAAAATCAAATGGCTCCAACCTTGAGATCGGGCAAAAGTAATTCCAGCAAGAAGACCTTTCCCTTCGGATGAAATAGCATCAGAACAACTGCCCAGCGGAAAAGCCAGGCCACCGACAACCGTCCCAGTGTCATCCCGAGCGACAACACCAACCGCCGCTGCACGAGTGGAAGGATCAAAAGCTCCATCCACATTAACTTTAATAAAACCACAAGGTGGAAGCCTCCAACGAGGAGGAAGAGACGAAGGGACGGATGATGTAGAGGAAGATATAGCATTAGAGTAATCCTTATGGAGACTAATAGAGTTGACAGCAATTAGCCAAGGGGGTTGAAGATGTTTATTATGGACCCAATCGTTACGTCTGTTCCAGATATTCCAAAGGGTAGTCAGGAAGAGGCCAAAAAGATCAGGAGAGAGAAGGGAAGCTCCTTCCTCAAGCCAATGTAGGCCCGTGGAAGCGGAACTGTTGATAAAAGAGGATGGAAGACCAATCAATTTAAGAGTTTCCGAGGCACCAGAGCAGTCTCGGAAAGCATGGAGAATCGACTCAATACCCGAATTACAAATGGGACATGGACCAGAATCTGGAGCAAAAGTCTGAAGGCGGGCCCCAACAGGCAGGGCTCCTGCCCCCAGACGCCAGCCGAAAGTTTTAACTTTAGGCAAAACTTTGAGCTTGGCAAGAAATTTCCAGAAACGGGGGGGACGAAGTCTAGGCTCAGGGGGTCGTTGTAGGAAAAGATAGCCAGATCTGACGGAATAGATGCCAGAATCATTGGGTTTCCAGAGGATGGTATCACGAGTATCATTAATAATGGGAACTGAAAGAATGGAATTGGCATCATCCACGGTAAAGTAAGCACGAACTTTTACAGGATCCCAGGCCGCTTGGTTACGTAACATAAAATCTCTACAACGAATGTGGACTTCCTCCGAAAGTTCATAGTCCCCATAGAGGTGAACAGTCGAGGAGCCTCCCCAATTATCATGATGGATGCGTATGTTACTGTTGATACCCGGACGATAGAGGAAACCACCATATAGGTGTTGCATAGCGTTATAGAGACCTTGCCAGGCAAAAGAACCTCGCAAAGGCTGAGAGGCATTAAGGATATTACCTGTCGGAAAGTACTTAAATTTATAGATTTGTCCCAAGAGGGAGTCAGGTTCGCAAATGAGTCGCCAGAGTTGTTTGCCAAGAAGAGCTATATTAAAATTATTGAGGTCCCGGAAACCCATACCACCAACAGATTTAGGCAGGCATACCTGGTCCCATGGGAGCATATGCCAACCTTTCCTGTTTGATTTCCCAGACCACCAATATCGACGAATGGCAGATGTCATATCATCAATAATATTTTGAGGTAATAAATAACAGGACATAATGTATTGAGGTAAAGATTGTAAAACGGCTTTAATAAAAATTTCCCTGCCACTCTAGGAAAGAAGCTGTTTGTCCCAGTTGGATAATCTATCGTGAACTTTATCACGTATAAACCCTAAAGCAAGGGTCTTATTTTTACCAATAAGAAGAGGTACCCCCAGATAGACTCCAGGATTGGAGACCTCACGAACTTGAAGATAGGAATTAATAGTTTGACGAGTGGAAGTAGGGGTGCGAGGATTGTAAAAGATAGTAGATTTATCGAAGTTGACTGCTTGCCCAGAGGCAGAGGCATAAGTTTGGAGGGCCAACTTAAGGTGTGCAGCTTCATCAGGATTTGAGTTAAGGAAAACTAAGCAATCATCCGCAAACAATAGGTGGTTAACCTTTGGGCCATGCTTACAAGCTCCTAATCCTGGAAGTAGGCCTTGTTGTTTAGCATCATCCAAGAAGGCTGAGAGCCCTTGGGTACAAAATAGAAAAAGAAAAGGAGATAAAGGGTCACCTTGGCGGAGGCCCCTTTGAGGTCGAAACAAAGGGGAGAAAGAATTGTTTACCTTAACCGTAAAAGAAACTGATGAGATGCATCTCATTATGAGAGAGACCCAGGATGAGGCAAACCCCATACGGGTCATAACATTTTCGAGGAATGACCACTCGACTCTGTCAAAGGCCTTTTCCATGTCAAGTTTGAGGGCAGCGCCACGAGAAGATTTAGAGGTGCCAGTAATAATTGAATGAATAATTTCGTGGGCAATTAGGATATTATCTGTAATATTGCGTCCTTGAACAAAAGCAGCTTGATTTGAATTGATACAGAATGGGATGGTATGTTTCATTCGATTAACCAAAACTTTAGCAATGATTTTGTAAATTACCGTACAGAGACTGATGGGCCGAAGATGCCTCATAGTAGTGGGATCCTTGATTTTAGGTATGAGAACCAAAATAGTTTGGTTAACTGAAGCCATGTCAGCTGAACCTTTAAGAAGATTAAGGCACAGAGTTATGATATCAGGTCCTACAGTATCCCAATGTTGACGAAAAAATCCACTTGGTAGGCCATCAATACCCGGGGCTTTCCTAGGATCGATATCTCGAAAAGCAGTAATGATTTCTTCTAGAGTGAATTCCTTGGAAAGGGACTCATTCATAGTATTCGTGATAGTAGGGGTGATTTTTGATAGAATTTGGTCAGAGAAGTGAGGGTTTGATGAAGAAAAAAGAGTATGGAAATATGAGGAGGCAATTTCCATAAGGTCAGAATCGTTCGTGCGCCAGACATTGTTGGAGTCTAAAAGGCCTGAGATAGTATTTTTTTTCTTTCTGTTGGAAGCTCGTGCATGAAAGAAACGGGTATTTTTGTCCCCTTGGGAAAGCCATAGATTACGAGAACGTTGTGCCCAATATGCTTCTTGCTCCATTAGAAGTTTATGAAGCTCGGTTTTGGCAGAGATATATCTTTTTTCTGCAGTAGATGAGAGAGGACGTTGTAATAGTTTATTAATTTTCTTAGTAAGAAATTTGATACGTCCATTGGATTTAAATCTTTGTTGGGATTGCCAGTCTCCTAGGCAGGAGCCAACGGCTTTAATTTTTTCCAAAGCATTGCCTTTGGTGGATGACCAAGTTTGTTTTACAACAGCAATGCCTTCTTCATTAGATGCCCAACAATTTTCGAATCTGAACTTGGTTGGTGGAGGACGGGAATTTGTTGGGGGAAGAGGCTCCGTATTTAATAGTAGAAAACAGTGATCTGATTTCGCATCGAACTCTAAGGTGATGTTATAATTAGGAAATGAAGCTTTCCATGCCATATTCCCAACAAAACGATCTAGACGCTCAAATAAAGGAGGGGTTTTGGGCCCCGTTTTAGACCAGGTGAACCACCCCATTGTAGGTTTGCAATCATAAAGATTATTACGAGAAAGACAATTGCGGAAGTTATTAATTTGAGATCTAGGCCGTCGGGAGCCTCCTTGTTTTTCATTATCAGATAAGATTTCGTTAAAGTCACCACCGATGAGCCAAGGTTGATTATCGTTAATGTTAAGTGAATCAATTAGTTCCCATGTTTTAGGTTTGTTACAAGTTTCAGAAAAACCATGAATTCCAGTGAAATAGAACGAAGAAGAGTTGCATTTAATATACGTGTGGATAAAACGATCCGAGTAAGCAAGCAAATCAACATTATTATTATTCAAAGTAAATAAAGCAAGTCCAGAGCAATTAAAGGAAAAATCAACAGAAAAAGCTAGGGCCATCCCTAGCAAATCACCAAGACGGCTATAAGCCGTATTTTTTAGTTTAGTTTCGCATAAAAAAAGTAAATCAGGTTTATGGAGATTAACATAATGCTTGAGATGTTGAACTGCCTCAACCTTACCTAAGCCTTGGCAGTTCCAACATAAAATTATCATTTACCTCGGCGGGGCTGTGCATCAGCCGCCGCCGGAGAGTTTTTTCCGCTGCTCATCCCAGCTTTCGAAGTAGGCGATGGTGTAGGTCTGGACTTTTTGGGCTGCAGGACCACATGGATTGGGGAGCGCCTCTTAGTGCCTCGGTTCGGAATAGGAATAGGGGCAGGAGCAGAAGCTGCAATATTTGGGTAATGCTTAAGTAGCCACGAATCAAAATCATCAAAGAATGATAAACCGGTTTGGAGTAGTGGCTTACTGAGTTCTTCATCCAGTTTCCTAATTTGCTGAGCAGTAGAGTTCGACTTTCCATCATCTTGACCATCCAGATCAATTTGAGCAGGGTAGATGGTGTTTAGGGGTTGAGGAGAGATGACTCTTGAATGCAATGGTGCTTTTTGGGGCAGCTTGGGATCAGCATTAGTGGGGGGCAAATCCGCGGATTCCTCACCCACCAACTCCTCGTTGTTATTGGTTTCCTCTATAGGGAGATCTGCAAAGGATGCAGCATCCCCTTCATTGAGATTCCCTATAAAATTAGGAAAAGAGGAAATGAGATTTAGTTGTATGATAATATGGGAGAAAGGAACATAATAGTTTTTGACAGAATTTAGACCTGAATCTTGGGCAGAAGTGACAGGAGCTTTCCCTTTATCCATAGGGTCTGATAAGGAAAGAGAATCATTAAAGCAGCATAGAGGGGAGTGAGAATTAAATGGAAGCCAAAATAAATGTTTTATAATACCTAGCGGTGGGTTTGGTTCAACATTGATAGAGGATTCAGCAGTTTTGCCCTTATCCAAAGGAGCTGTATGTAAAAACAGTTTATGATATAAAAACGATAAGAGGCAAGAAATTAAATAAATATATTTAAAAAAATGTAAAGTACCTAGCGGAGGTTTGCAATCATTAGAAGTTGATTGATCAACGATGCGAATACGGCCACGTGGTCCCTGGTCACGGCGACGCGGGGGAAGCCAACGGAGCCAATTACCGTATTGGAATTTAGCTGGATCAATCGTAGCCTTGGAAGGGCAGTGTTCGAAAGTGTGACTAATGATACCACACCCCGGACAGAGAATCGGAAGACGTTCAAATTCTAGACGGCAGGAAGTGGTACGTGGACCTTTCCCAATGAGAAGAAAACGACGGATCGGTTTGGATATGTCCAGAAGTATTTCCACTCGTAGAAATTCAGTCATGTTCCCTCGCTCTTTGCGAGTATCGGTACGTAATACGGTGCCGACCATGGCCCCAAGTGACTGTCCAACAAGGTGAGCTCTGTCGTGATCCTCTAAGAAAGGTTTGGGCAAGGAATGAATGCGAAACCATATCCTCATGGGATTAAAAGAATACTCGTCCATACTTTTGCCAGGTGTATATTCCGCTAGGGCCATCCATTCGTCTTTGTGTAGCCAAGGGCCTCTCTCGAATACATCACTTTTGTCGCTTATAGTGGCAAATTCGATACGGAAGAAGGAGTCTCTGATAATAGAGATTGATTTCAAGTTATTTTTCTTCCATATGCCTTCAAAAACTGAGAGGATGGTCCAGTCGTCTATTGGCTTTGATGATATGAATTTTCCAATCAGGATGGTTCTAGGATCTTCTTCAAAGAAGTCAAAATCAGGGGTGTAAATGGTATTGGCTTCTTCTAAAGTTAGGTCCAAATCAGTGAATTGGGGTAGAGAAGAAGAGGATGCCATTTGGTGATAAATGTGATAATTTCGAAAAGAACAAGAAGAAAAGTTGCAAGTGGGAGGGGTGGAATCAAAGTGGGCTGTAATTTTATATATAAAGGAATTGTTAGAAGTAAAGTAATGAATGGGAAACAAAAAAGGGTGAGAATTAAAAAAGGAATGTAGAATGAAAAGAATCCTAAATATTGGAAGTGAGATACGTGGGGTAATTTTAGAAAGTGAAAAATATAGTATAAGATTTAAATAAGAGCTTAGAAATATATTAAATTTAAGGTAATGTAGGATGGAAGAAGGAAAGAGAATACTTTGATTATGGTATCTCAATTGATTGGAGGGAGGAATTAAAGGAAATTGATAAATTATAATTAAAGGCAGGAAATAGTAAGGTGATATGGAAATATATGGAAATAATAAAAGAAATATAATAAAGATGATTGTGTAGTATATAATTGGAATAAATTTAGATTCAGTATAGTGTGGAATGTAAAAAGGAAAGAGAATATTTTTGTTATGGTAGCTACATTGACTAGAGAGAGTAATTAAAGGAAAGTGATGTATAAAGAAAGAAGGGAAGAGAATATTGTAAATAAGGTAACATAATTGAAGAACGAGAGTAAAAGATGGAATGGAATTAGATAGTAATACAGTTACAATAAAAGGCGGAAAATATAAAAGGGAACAATTAATAATATATAACAATGATGTGGAGAATAGAAAACAATTAATAGTAGAATACAAATAATGAATAACAGGAAAATAATGTGGAATGAAAAAGTAATGCAAAATGATAATATTCCAAAGAATTAGACTATATAAACATGGAATAAAATTATAAAGGGAAAGGAATAATTTATAATGGGAGAAATATTGAAGAAAATATAATTTAAAGCTAAAAATAAGGTAAAATTTTAGATAATGTTGGATGTAAAAGGGAAAGAGAATACATTGGTTATGGTAACTAAATTGAGTATAGAAGGTAAACAATGGAAAGAGATAATTTAGAGGTAAATTGACAATCATGGACGGGAATTGGAAAGGGGATGTTAAAGGAAGTATATAATGGTAGATTAGAGTGAGTAAAAAAAGGATAAAATAAACGTGATGTGGGTTGGGAAAAGGAAAGATAAAACCTTGAATAGGGTGACGGAAATGATTAAGAAGAGTGAATAGAGTAAGGATATAATTTAGAACAAATTTTGCGCTAAAAACCAAGAATTTATGAGTAGAAGTGTGGGTGTTCGAGTTTAGATAGAAATATATAAAACCTATGTTAATAGAGAATAAAGATAAAAAGAGATTATATTGGTAAGTAAACAACGTAAATGTAACTTTTACCAAACAGAGATGTATGTGATTAATTTTTTTCACCATAAAGATGATCGAAAAGTTTTCCCCAAAGGGGGATGGTAGAAAAGCACCTAACGAGGTGTAGTGATATTCAATAATTGGATGGTAAATAGGGAATATGATTAGAACAGTTTTGGAAAGAAAGGGCCAAAAGAAAAAATAAAAGCAGGATAACCATAAAGAACAAGTAGTGGGCCATATAGTATATTTAAGGATGGACATAGGATAAAAGAAAATGTGACATAGATTAAAATCATGATTGAAGAGAGTGGAAAAATTAAAATGATTTAGGGGTATGCCTAGATACTTGATAAAATTATTGGAATGGAAGATGGAATATGGAAAGATATTAGAAATGGACTTAATATAGTAATGAAAAATTTGAAAAATAGAGGTTAATTGAGTAGAAAAGTTATAATGAGTTCTGAAGTTGTAGAGTAAGATAAAGGGGCGGAAGAAAGTGACGTCTTTTGAGACCGTTTCCTTCCTTTCTTGTTTTTGAATAAGTATGTTCGCCATAAAGGTGATTGAATTGAGTTCCACAAGAGGGAATGGTAGTAAAGCACCTAAATAGTGTAGTAAGATGCGGAAGGTGAGAGGTAAATGGATAGCGTGAATAGCGTCTTTTCCAAAAGTAAAGATAAAATGGAAGAAGAATAAAAATTAAAAGGTAAAACTTTAAAAGAAAACAGATAAACAATGGTGGAGAATATAAGGGAAATAAAGACATAGAAACAGATAAAAAAATAGGACATAAATGGACAAGCAGTAAACATGTAGAGAAACAAGAGAAAGAAACCAAAGAGAAAAATAGAAAAACCAAAAAAGAGAACGTGGAATAAGCTAAGAAACAAGCATATAAATAGATATACACTAGCAGAGATAAACCAAAGATGCGAAAGTAAAAAAATAAGGCAAGCAGGAAAAACAAAGAAAAATAATACATACCAACAGACTGGGATAAGCAGAAGAGGGGAAGCAAAGAAAAATAATACATACCAACAGAGCAAAAAAGAAGGGGCGAAAGAAAAAAACAAGGAAAAAGCTATTAAAATAAAGGGGAGGAAGCCTTGAGTATTGGAGGATCGGCAAAAGGAAAGATGATGACGCCCTCGATGGATACGGAAGTTACATAAAGTAGAGAACACATGCAAAACAGAAAAAAAGAGGAGTCAATAACGAAGAAAAGGGTATAAAATCATTCAATAAGTTAAGATAGGATAAACCCAAAGAGAAAAGAGCATAGATGGATAACAATAGAATACAGTTTATATTATTAGCATAAAACAGAAAAAGGAGATACATCATTATTACTATTATTATGATATGAGGGTATTTATGATACTCATATGTGCTTTGAAAAAAGTTCAAAAAAACAATATCATTGAAGATCTGAATGGGCATATTGTACAGATTAATAGTATATACCACAGTGTGGTTCGAGAACAATTCCCTTAAGAGGGATCGATATTTCCTCAATTGGAGGATGGTGGTAAGAGAGAAAATTGCGAAAAATGATTTAATTGACAAAGAAAAGTCATATGTGGGAATTGAACACTAAACCAAACCAGCAAAGATACTAGCATCAATGAAGAAATTAAAATGATGGATATGTGGTTATGAGGACAGCTCGATAAAAGATATTTGGTATGAATGAAGAAAAGAAAAAAATAAAGGACAGATAATAGGCAAGGCACAGAGGTAGCAATACAAGAGGAAGATAAAGGCAGATATAAGCATACGAATATAAAAAATAAGAAGGGAATAGATAGCCATGGCAAGGGTGATACCCAATATAAACATAATAAAAGATAACACAAAACCAGATAAAAGATCGAAAGAATATGCATCAAAATGGATAGGTAAAAGATAGAGAAACTATATACTATGGAGAACAAAGGAAGAGAGAAAAAAGGGGGGACAACACCTTTGGACAGCGAAGACTGATGCCGGTAAATCTGCCGGAAGCACGACGGGGAGTGGCAGATCACCTGATTCAATCGATGAACTCCAGGGAACGAATACGCCATAGATGTAGCTGGAGATAAACGATTTGATAAAAAAGAAATCTGAAGTAGGAAATCAGAAGCCTTTATCCAAAAAACAAAAACCTTGCAAAAAGGAAGCCAAACGTTAGATCTGGTGAATAAAACAAAGGAAAAAAACAGAAAAGAAAAAAAGGTGGTCGTGAAGAGAAAAAAACCCGGAAGATATTGAAAAGGTGAACCACTCTGCCGGCGGTGGAATCCATGGTGAGACCGATGAAGCACTAAAAACAAAATCGCCAAGACCGTGACTGAGAAACACGGACCATTGGAATCAAATCTGTTAAGAACGAAATATGAAAAAATTAGAAAAAACAAAAGGTAAGTAAGATTATAAAAAATAAAAGAAGAGACAAAGAAATAGAAGACAAAAAAATTGAAACGGCTGGATCCGGAACAGTGCCCGATTGATCTCAAACGGCAGATCGGGCCACTAGTGGATGGAAATCCAAACTTTCCCACAGGTATTGCGATGAAGAGATCCATTGGAGAGAATAGTCTCGCAAAAAAACGAAAAAACAAGAGAAAGATTAAGAAGGGGTCTAAAAAAACCAAAAAAGATGAAATAATATAAAATGCAACAGATCTGAGAGAAAAGGGAGAACGAAAAGTGCTGGGATGGGATCTCAACAAACTCTTACCGATATGCACAGTGGTCTCTTGATGGGAAGCGCCGGCTGGTGGTGGGGAGGGGGCGAAAGCGGGCGGCGTGGTGGAGATGTTGGAATTTTAACTGAGTAAAAAGTACAGAATTTGAGGTTTTGCAGTATAATTGTGTTGAAAATCTCCTAATCAATTATTTGAACTCCTAAAGTTTGATTAAAACTTGTTTTACGGTCCTTTTTGTCGAGGTTCCGGACGAGCAGGTCTAAATGGGCCTTTCAATGGACCCATTGGAATTTTAACTGAGTAAAAAGTACAGAAATTTAGGTTTTGCAATATAATTGTGTTGAAAAGCTCCTAATCAATTACATGAACTCCTAAAATTTGATTAAAACTTGTTTTGCAGTCCTTTTTGTCGAGGTTTCGGACAAGCGGGTCGAAATGGGCCTTTCAATGGACCCGTTGGAATTTTAACTGAGTAAAAAGTACAGAAATTGAGGTTTTACAATATAATTGTGTTGAAAAGCTCCTAATCAATTACAAGAACTCTTAAAATTTGATTAAAACTTGTTTTGCAGTCCTTTTTGTAGAGGTTCCGGACGAGCGGGTCGAAATTGGCCTTTAAATGGACCCGTTGGAATTTTAACTGAGTAAAAAGTACAGAAATTGAGGTTTTGCAATATAATTGTGTAGAAAAGCTCCTAATCAATTATTTGAACTCCTAATATTTGAAAAAAAAATTTTGCGGTCCTTTTTGTAGAGGTTTCAGAAGAGCAGGTCTAAATGGTCCTTTCAATGGGCCCGTTGGAATTTTAACTGAGTAAAAAGTATAAAAATTGAGGTTTTTCAAAATAATTGTGTTGAAAAGCTCCTAATCAATTATTTGAACTCCTAAAATTTGATTAAAACTTGTTTTGCGGCCCTTTTTGTCGAGGTTTCGGACGAGCAAGTATAAATGGCCCTTTCAATGGACCCGTTGAAATTTTAACTGAGCAAAAAGTACAGAAATTGACGTTTTGCAAAATAATAGGGTTTAAAAGCTCCTAATCAATTACATGAACTCCTAAAATTTGATTAAAACTTGTTTTGTAGTCCTTTTTGTAGAGGTTTCGGACGAGCAGGTTGAAATGGGCCTTTCAATGGACTCGTTGGAATTTTAACTGAGTAAAAAGTATAAAAATTGTGGGTTTTCAATATAATTGTGTTGAAAATCTCCTAATCAATCACATGATCTCCCAAAATTTGATCAAAACTTGTTTTGCAGTCCTTTTTGCAGAGGTTTCGGACGAGCGGGTCGAAATGGGCCTTTCAATGGATCCGTTGGAATTTTAACTGAGTAAAAAGTACAGAAAATTGAGGTTTTGCAATATAATTGTGTTTAAAAGCTCCTAATCAATTATTTGAACTCCTAAAATTTGATTAAAATTTGTTTTGCGGTCCTTTTTGTAGAGGTTTCGGACGAGCAGGTCTAAATGGGCCTTTCAATGGACCCGTTGGAATTTTAACTGAGTAAAAAGTACAAAAGTTGAGGTTTTGTAATATAATTGTGTTAAAAATCTCCTAATCAATTACATGATCTCCTAAAATTTGATTAAAACTTGTTTTGCGGCCCTTTTTGTAGAGGTTTCGAACGAGCATGTCTAACTGGGCCTTTCAATGGACCCGTTGGAATTTTAACTAAGTAAAAAGTATAAAAATTGAAGTTTTGCAATATAATTGTGTTGAAAAGCTCCTAATCAATTATTTTTACTCCTAAAATATGATCAAAACTTGTTTTGCGGTCCTTTATGTAGAGGTTTCGGACGTACGGGTCTAAATGGGCCTTTTAGTGGACGCGTTGGAATTTTAACTGAGTAAAATGTATAAAAATTGAAGTTTTGCAATATAATTGTGTTGAAAAGCTCCTAATCATTTATTTGAACTCCTAAAATTTGATTAAAACTTATTTTGCAGTCCTTTTTGTCGAGGTTTCGGACGAGCAGGTCTAAATGGGCCTTTCAATGGACCCGTTGGAAATTTAACAGATTAAAAAGTAAAGAAATTGAGGTTTTGCAATATAATTGTGTTGAAAAGCTCCTAATCAATTACATGAACTCCTAAAATTATATTAAAACTTGTTTTGCAGTCCTTTTGTAGAGGTTTCGGACGAACGGGTAGAAATGGGCCTTTCAATGGACCCGTTGGAATTTTAACTGAGTAAAAAGTACAGAAATTGAGGTTTTGCAATATAATTGTGTTGAAAAGCTCCTTATCAATTACATGAACTCTTAAAATTTGATTAAAACTTGTTTTGCAGTCCTTTTTGTAGAGGTTCCGGACGAGCGGGTCGAAATGGGCCTTTCAATGGACCCGTTGGAATTTTAACTGAGTAAAAAGTACAGAAATTGAGATTTTGCAATATAATTGTGTAGAAAAGATCCTAATCAATTATTTGAGCTCCTAATATTTGAATAAAACTTTTTTGCGGTCCTTTTTTAGAGGTTTCGGAAGAGCAGGTCTAAATGGGCCTTTCAATGGGCCCGTTGGAATTTTAACTGAGTAAAAAGTATACAAATTGATGTTTTTCAATATAATTTTGTTGAAAAGCTCCTAATCAATTACATAAACTCCTAAAATTTGATTAAAACTTGTTTTGCGGCCCTTTTTGTCGAGGTTTCGGACGAGCAGGTATAAATGGCCCTTTCAATGGACCCGTTGGAATTTTAACTGAGTAAAATGTACAGAAATTGACGTTTTGCAAAATAATTGGGTTTAAAAGCTCCTAATCAATTATTTGAACTCCTAAAGTTTGATTAAAACTTGTTTTGCGGTCCTTTTTGTAGAGGTTTCGGATGAGCAGATCTAAATGGGCCTTTCAATGGACCCGTTGTTATTTTAACTGAGTAAAAAGTATAGAAATTGAGGTTTTGGAATATAATTGTGTTGAAAATCTCCTAATCAATTATATGATCTCCTAAAATTTGATTAAAACTTGTTTTGCGGCCCTTTTTGTAGAGGTTTCGGACGAGCATGTCTAAATGGGCCTTTCAATGGACCCGTTGGAATTTTAGCTGAGTAAAAAGTATAAAAATTGATGTTTTGCAATATAATTGTGTTGAAAAGCTCATAATCAATTATTTGTATTCCTAAAATATGATCAAAACTTGTTTTGCGGTTCTTTATGTAAAGGTTTCGGACGTGCGAGTCTAAATGGGCCTTTCAATGGACCCGTTGGAATTTTAACTGATAAAATGTATTAAAATTGAAGTTTTGCAATATAATTGTGTTGAAAAGCTCCTAATCATTTATTTGAACACCTAAAATTTGATTAAAACTTTTTTGCGGTCCTTTTTGTATCGGTTTCGGACAAGCAGGTCTAAATGGGCCTTACAATGGACCCGTTGGAATTTTAACTGAGTAAAAAGTACAGAAATTGAGGTTTAGCAATATAATTGTGTTGAAAATCTCCCAATCAATTATTTGAACACCTAAAATTCGAGTAAAACTTGTTTTGCGGTCCTTTTTGTCGAGGTTTCGGACGAGCGGATCGAAATGGGCCTTTCAATGGACCCGTTTGAATTTTAACTGAGTAAAAAGTACAGAAATTGAGGTTTTGCAATTTAATTGTGTTGAAAAGCTCCTAATCAATTACATGAACTCCAAAAATTTGATTAAAACATGTTTTGTAGTCCTTTTTGTAGAGGTTTCGGACGAGCATGTCAAAATGGGCCTTTTAATGGACCCGTTGGAATTTTAACTGAGTAAAAAGTGCAGAAATTGAGGTTTTGCAATATAATTGTGTTGAAAAGCTCCTAATCAATTATTTGAACTCCTAATATTTGAATAAAACATTTTTGCGGTCCTTTTTGTAGAGGTTTCGGACGAGCAGGTATAAATGAGCTTTTCAATGGGCCCGTTGGAATTTTAACTGAGTAAAAAGTATAAAATTGAGGTTTTTCAATATAATTGTGTTGAAAAGTTCCTAATCAATTATTTGAACTCCTAAAATTTGATTTAAACTATTTTGTGGTCCTTTTTGTCCAGGTTTCGGACGAGCAGGTCTAAATGTGCCTTACAATGGACCCGTTAGAATTTTAACTTAGTCTAAAGTGCAGAAATTGAGGTTTTGCAATATAATTGTGTTTTAAAGCTCCTAATAAATTACATAAACTCCTAAAATTTGATTAAAACTTTTTTGCTGTCCTTTTTGTAGAGGTTTTGCAATATAATTGTGTTGAAAAGCTCCTAATTAATTATTTGAACTCCTAAAATTTGATTAAAACTTGTTTTGCGGTCCTTTCTGTCGAGGTTTCAGACGAGCGGGTCGAAATGGGCCTTTCAATGGACCCGTTGGAATTTTAACTTAGTAAAAAGTACAGAAATTGAGGTTTTGCAATATAATTGTGTTGAAAAGCTCCTAATCAATTACATGAACTCCTAAAATTTGATTAAAACTTGTTTTGCAGTCCTTTTTGTAGAGGTTTCGTACGAGCAGGTCAAAATGGGCCTTTCAATGGAACCGTTGGAATTTTAACTGAGTAAAAAGTACAGAAATTAAGGTTTTGCAATATAATTGTGTTGAAAAGCTCCTAATCATTTATTTGAACTCCTAATATTTGAATAAAACTTTTTTGCGGTCCTTTTTGTAGAGGTATCGGACGAGCAGGTCTAAATGGGCCTATCAATGGGCCCGTTGGAATTTTAAATTGAGTATAAAGTACAGAAATTGAGGTTTTGCAATATAATTGTGTTGAAAAGCTCCTAATCAATTATTTGAACTCCTAAAATTTGATTAAAATTTATTTTGCGGTCCTTTTTGTAGAGGTTTCGGACGAGCATGTCTAAATGGGCCTTTCAATGGACCCGTTGGAATTTTAACTGAGTAAAAAGTACAGAAATTGAGGTTTTTGAATATAATTGTGTTGAACATCTCCTAATCAATTACATGATCGCCTAAAATTTGATTAAAACTTTTTTGCGGTCCTTTTTGTAGAGGTTTCGGACGAGACGGTCTAAATGGGCCTTTCAATGGACCCGTTGGAATTTTAAATGATTAAAAAGTACAGAAATTGAGGTTATGCAATATAATTGTGTTGAAAAGCTCCTAATCAATTACATGAACTCCTAAAATTTGATTAAAACGTATTTTGCAGTCCTTTTTGTAGAGGTTTCGGACGAGCAGGTCGAAATGGGCCTTTCAATGGACCCATTGAAATTTTAACTGAGTAAAAAGTACATAAATTCAGGTTTTGCAATATAATTGTGTTCAAAAGCTCCTAATCAATTATTTGAACTCCTAAAATTTGATTAAAACTTGTTTTGCGGTCCTTTTTGTAGAGGTTTCGGACGAGCATGTCAAAATGGGCTTTCAATGGACCCGTTGAAATTTTAACTGAGTAAAAAGTACAGAAATTAAGGTTTTGCAATATAATTTTTTTGAAAAGATCCTAATCAATTACATGAACTCCTAAAATTTGATTAAAACTTGTTTTGCAGTCCTTTTTGTACAGGTTTCAGACGAGCGGGTCGAAATGGGCCTTTCAATGGACCCGGTGGAATTTTAACTGAGTAAAAAGTACAGAAATTGCTATTTTGCAATATAATTGTGTTGAAAAGTTCCTAATCAATTACATGAACTCCTAAGATTTGATTAAAACTTGTTTTACAGTTCTTTTTGTAGAGGTTTCGGACGAGCGGGTCGAAATGGGCCTTTTAATGGACCCGATGGAATTTTAACTGAGTAAAAAGTACAGAAATTGAGTTTTTGCAATATAATTGTGTTTAAAAGCTCCTAATCAATTATTTGAACTCCTAATATTAGAATAAATCATTTTCGCGGTCCTTTTTGTAGAGGTTTCGGACGAGTAGGTCTAAATGAGCCTTTCAATGGGCCCGTTGGGATTTTAACTGAGTAAAAAGTATATGATTGAGGTTTTTCAATATAATTGTGTTGAAAAGTTCCTAATCAATTATTTGAACTCCCAAAATTTGATTAAAACTTTTTTTGTGGTCCTTTTTGTCGAGGTTTCGGACGAGCAGGTCTAAATAGGCCTTTCAATGGACCCGTTGGAATTTTAAATGAGTAAAAAGTACAGAAATTGAGGTTATGCAATATAATTGTGTTGAAAAGCTCCTAATCAATTACATGAACTCCTAAAATTTGATTAAAACGTGTTTTGCAGTCCTTTTTGTAAAAGTTTCGGACGAGCGGGTCGAAATGGGCCTTTCAATGGACCCGTTGAAATTTTAACTGAGTAAAAAGTACAGAAATTGAGGTTTTGCAATATAATTGTGTTGAAAAGCTCCTAATCAATTATTTGAACTCCTAAAATTTGATTAAAACTTGTTTTGAGGTCTTTTTTGTAGAGGTTTCGGACGAGCAGGTCTAAATGGGCCTTTCAATGGACCCGTTGGAATTCTAACTGAGTAAAAAGTACAGAAATTGAGGTTTTGCAATATAATTGTGTTGAAAAGCTCCTAATCAATTACATGAACTCCTAATATTTGATTAAAACTTGTTTTGCAGTGCTTTTGTACAGGTTTCGGACGAGCCGGTCGAAAAGGGCCTTTCAATGGACCCGTTGGAATTTTAACTGAGTAAAAAGTACAGAAATTGATGTTTTGCAATATAATTGTGTTGAAATGCTCCTAATCAATTACATGAACTCCTATAATTTGATTAAAACTTGTTTTGCAGTCCTTTTTGTAGAAGTTTCGGACGAGCGGGTCGAAATGGGCCTTTCAATGGACCCGGTGGAATTTTAACTGAGTAAAACTTACAGAAATTAAGGTTTTTCAATATAATTTTGTTGAAAAGCTCCTAATCAATTACATGAACTCCTAAAATTTGATTAAAACTTGTTTTGCAGTCCTTTTTGTAGAGGTTTCGGACGAGCAGGTCGAAATGGGCCTTTCAATGGACCCGGTGGAATTTTAACTGAGTAAAAAGTACAGAAATTGCCATTTTGCAATATAATTGTGTTGAAAAGTTCCTAATCAATTACATGAACTCCTAAAATTTGATTAAAACGTATTTTGCAGTCCTTTTTGTAGAGGTTTCGGACGAGCAGGTCGAAATGGGCCTTTCAATGGACCCATTGAAATTTTAACTGAGTAAAAAGTACATAAATTCAGGTTTTGCAATATAATTGTGTTCAAAAGCTCCTAATCAATTATTTGAACTCCTAAAATTTGATTAAAACTTGTTTTGCGGTCCTTTTTGTAGAGGTTTCGGACGAGCATGTCAAAATGGGCTTTCAATGGACCCGTTGAAATTTTAACTGAGTAAAAAGTACAGAAATTAAGGTTTTGCAATATAATTTTTTTGAAAAGATCCTAATCAATTACATGAACTCCTAAAATTTGATTAAAACTTGTTTTGCAGTCCTTTTTGTACAGGTTTCAGACGAGCGGGTCGAAATGGGCCTTTCAATGGACCCGGTGGAATTTTAACTGAGTAAAAAGTACAGAAATTGCTATTTTGCAATATAATTGTGTTGAAAAGTTCCTAATCAATTACATGAACTCCTAAGATTTGATTAAAACTTGTTTTACAGTTCTTTTTGTAGAGGTTTCGGACGAGCGGGTCGAAATGGGCCTTTTAATGGACCCGATGGAATTTTAACTGAGTAAAAAGTACAGAAATTGAGTTTTTGCAATATAATTGTGTTTAAAAGCTCCTAATCAATTATTTGAACTCCTAATATTAGAATAAATCATTTTCGCGGTCCTTTTTGTAGAGGTTTCGGACGAGTAGGTCTAAATGAGCCTTTCAATGGGCCCGTTGGGATTTTAACTGAGTAAAAAGTATATGATTGAGGTTTTTCAATATAATTGTGTTGAAAAGTTCCTAATCAATTATTTGAACTCCCAAAATTTGATTAAAACTTTTTTTGTGGTCCTTTTTGTCGAGGTTTCGGACGAGCAGGTCTAAATAGGCCTTTCAATGGACCCGTTGGAATTTTAAATGAGTAAAAAGTACAGAAATTGAGGTTATGCAATATAATTGTGTTGAAAAGCTCCTAATCAATTACATGAACTCCTAAAATTTGATTAAAACGTGTTTTGCAGTCCTTTTTGTAAAAGTTTCGGACGAGCGGGTCGAAATGGGCCTTTCAATGGACCCGTTGAAATTTTAACTGAGTAAAAAGTACAGAAATTGAGGTTTTGCAATATAATTGTGTTGAAAAGCTCCTAATCAATTATTTGAACTCCTAAAATTTGATTAAAACTTGTTTTGAGGTCTTTTTTGTAGAGGTTTCGGACGAGCAGGTCTAAATGGGCCTTTCAATGGACCCGTTGGAATTCTAACTGAGTAAAAAGTACAGAAATTGAGGTTTTGCAATATAATTGTGTTGAAAAGCTCCTAATCAATTACATGAACTCCTAATATTTGATTAAAACTTGTTTTGCAGTGCTTTTGTACAGGTTTCGGACGAGCCGGTCGAAAAGGGCCTTTCAATGGACCCGTTGGAATTTTAACTGAGTAAAAAGTACAGAAATTGATGTTTTGCAATATAATTGTGTTGAAATGCTCCTAATCAATTACATGAACTCCTATAATTTGATTAAAACTTGTTTTGCAGTCCTTTTTGTAGAAGTTTCGGACGAGCGGGTCGAAATGGGCCTTTCAATGGACCCGGTGGAATTTTAACTGAGTAAAACTTACAGAAATTAAGGTTTTTCAATATAATTTTGTTGAAAAGCTCCTAATCAATTACATGAACTCCTAAAATTTGATTAAAACTTGTTTTGCAGTCCTTTTTGTAGAGGTTTCGGACGAGCAGGTCGAAATGGGCCTTTCAATGGACCCGGTGGAATTTTAACTGAGTAAAAAGTACAGAAATTGCCATTTTGCAATATAATTGTGTTGAAAAGTTCCTAATCAATTACATGAACTCCTAAAATTTGATTAAAACTTGTTTTTCAGTTCTTTTTGTAGAGGTTTCGGACGAGCGGGTCGAAATGGGCCTTTTAATGGACCCGATGGAATTTTAACTGAGTAAAAAGTACAGAAATTGAGGTTTTGCAATATAATTATGTTGAAAAGCTCCTAATCAATTATTTGAACTCCTAATATTAGAATAAATCATTTTCGCGGTCTTTTTTGTAGAGGTTTCGGACGAGCAGGTCTAAATGAGACTTTCAATGGGCCCGTTGGAATTTTAACTGAGTAAAAAGTATATGATTGAGGTTTTTCAATATAATTGTGTTGAAAAGTTCCTAATCATTTATTTGAACTCCTAAAATTTGATTAAAACTTTTTTGTGGTCCTTTTTGTCGAGGTTTCGGATGAGCAGGTCTAAATAGGCCTTACAATGGACCTGTTGGAATTTTAAATGAGTAAAAAGTACAGAAATTGAGGTTATGCAATATAATTGTGTTGAAAAGCTCCTAATCAATTACATGAACTCCTAAAATTTGATTAAAACGTGTTTTGCAGTCCTTTTTGTAAAAGTTTCGGACGAGCGGGTCGAAATGGGCCTTTCAATGGACCCGTTGAAATTTTAAGTGAGTAAAAAGTACAGAAATTGAGGTTTTGCAATATAATTGTGTTGAAAAGCTCCTAATCAATTATTTGAACTCCTAAAATTTGATTAAAACTTGTTTTGAGGTCTTTTTTATAGAGGTTTCGGACGAGCAGGTCTAAATGGGCCTTTCAATGGACCCGTTGGAATTCTAACTGAGTAAAAAGTACAGAAATTGAGGTTTTGCAATATAATTGTGTTGAAAAGCTCCTAATCAATTACATGAACTCCTAAAATTTGATTAAAACTTGTTTTGCTGTCCTTTTGTACAGGTTTCGGACGAGCCGGTCGAAAAGGGCCTTTCAATGGACCCGTTGGAATTTTAACTGAGTAAAAAGTATAGAAATTGAGGTTTTGCAATATAATTGTGTTGAAAAGCTCCTAATCAATTACAAGAACTCCTAAAATTTGATTAAAACTTGTTTGGTAGTCCTTCTTGTAGAGGTTTCGGACGATCGGGTAGAAATGGGCCTTTTAATGGACCCGTTGGAATTTTAACTGAGTAAAAAGTACAGAAATTGAGGTTTTGCAATATAATTGTGTTAAAAAGCTCCTAATCAATTATTTGAACTCCTAATATTTGAATAAAACATTTTTGAGGTCCTTTTTGTAGAGGTTTCGGACGAGCAGGTCTAAATGAGCCTTTCAATGGGCCCGTTGAAATTTTAACTAAGTAAAAAGTATAAAATGGATGTTTTTCAATATAATTGTGTTGAAAAGTTCCTAATAAATTATTTGAACTCCTAAAATTTGATTAAAACTATTTTGCGGTCCTTTTTGTCGAGGTTTCGGGCGAGCAGGTCTAAATGGGCCTTTCAATGGACCCGTTAGAATTTTAACTAAGTAAAATGTACAGAAATTGAGGTTCTGCAATATAATTGTGTTGAAAAGCTCCTAATCAATTACATAAACTCCTAAAATTTGATTAAAACTTTTTTTGCAGTCCTTTTTGTAAAAGTTTCGGACGAGCGGGTCGAAATGGGCCTTTCAATGGACCCGTTGAAATTTTAAGTGAGTAAAAAGTACAGAAATTGCGGTTTTGCAATATAATTGTGTTGGAAAGCTCCTAATCAATTATTTGAACTCCTAAAATTTGATTAAAACTTTTTTTGCGGTCCTTTTTGTCGAGGTTTCGTTCGAGCAGGTCTAAATGGGCCTTTCAATGGACCCGTTGAAATTTTAATTGAGTAAAAAGTACAGAAATTGATGTTTTGCAATATAATTGTGTTGAAAAGCTCCTAATCAATTTTTTGAACTCCTAAAATTTGATTAAAACTTGTTTTGCGGTCCATTTTGTAGAGGTTTCGGAGGAGCAGGTCTAAATGGGCCTTTCAATGGATCCGTCAGAATTTTAACTTAGTAAAAAGTACAGAAATTGAAGTTTTTCAATATAATTGTGTTGAAATGCTCATAATCAATTACATGAACTCCTAAAATTTGATTAAAACTTGTTTTGCAGTCCTTTTTTAGAGGTTTGGGACGAGCGGATCGAAATGGGCCTTTCAATGGACCCGTTAGAATTTTAACTGAGTAAAAAGTACTGAAATTGCGGTTTTGCAATATAATTGTGTTGAAAAGCTCCTAATCAATTACATGAACTCCTAAAATTTGATTAAAACGTGTTTTGCAGTCCTTTTTGTAGAGGTTTCAGACGAGCGGGTCGAAATGGGCCTTTCAATGGACCCGTTGAAAATTTTTTTTGAAGAAAAGGCCTCGTTAAAAACCCTACTAATGTCCTTCAAGAAAAGCTAAAGGACCCTAAAAAGGGGAAAAGAGTGCCTAAATTTTATTATATCATAAAGAATTTGTTACAAGATGTTTGATACAAGTTGGAATGTCAGAAGTAAATGACATGGAAGACATAGAACTCAAAGAATAAGTAGCAAATGTATGGGCCACATGATTTGCCTCACGGCGTACAAATGAATCAGAAGCAGAATCAAAATCATGAAGAGACACTCGAATCTGATGAAGAAGAGGTCCCATAGTAGAAAGGTCCAGTCTTGGATTGTTGATCCTATTCGCAAGAGAAGCGCAATCAGTTTCAAGCAAGATCTGATTCCTTCCTTGAGATCGGGCGTAAGTGAGACCAGCAAGAAGGCTTTCACCTTCACAAGTAACTGCATCCAAACAGCTACCCAGCGGAAAAGCAAGGCCGCCCACAACTGCACCTGTAGAGTCACATGCCACGGCGCCGACAGCCGCTGCACGAGTTGACGGATTAAACGCCCCATCTACGTTTAGTTTAATATGTTGAAATGGAGGAGGGTTCCAGCATGGAGTAGAAAGGATAGAGGGCGTTGGAGTAGTAACAGAAGAGGCTTTACAGAAATCATCGTGTAAACTAATTGAGTTAACAGCAATAAGCCAAGGTGGTTGAAGATGGTGATTATGAACCCAGTCGTTACGTCTATTCCAGACGTTCCAAATAGTTGTAAGGAAAAGGCCAAACTTGTCAGGGGATAGGATGTAGGCAGCCTCCTCTAACCATTGAAGTGGGGTAATAGCCAAGCTCCTAGAAAGATTTATGGGAATACTAGAAAGCTGGAGGACTTCAGAAGCCCCAATACAATCACGAAGAGCATGGAGAATGGATTCCGAGTGGCCTCCACAAATAGGACAAGGCCCCGAGTTTGGTGAAAATACTTGCATTTTGGCGCCAACTGGTAGAGCATCAGACGCCATACGCTATCCAAAAGTTTTGACTTTGGGTAAGGCCTTGACTTTGGACAGAAATTTCCAAAAACGTGTAGGTGACGTATATGGGTATATAGAACGTTGCAGAAATAGATAACCAGAGTGGACCGAGTAAATACCCAAGTCATTAGGCGACCAAAGAATAGAATCACGATGATCATTTATGATAGGAATACGGAGAATGGCGGAGGCATCAGTTGGGTTAAAATAACGCCGGACCTTTTTCGGATCCCAAGCAGTTTGGTTACGAATCATAAAATTGCGACAACGAATATGGATTTCATCCGAGATTTCGTAATTCCCAGTAAGAGTAATAGGGGAGGAACCACCCCAGATGTCTTTATGCACTCTGATATTACTGTTAATACATGGACGACATAGAAAGCCTGGGAGGAGACGCTGAAGAGCGTTATACATTCCTTGCCATGCAAAGGAACCTCGATTGGGCTTGGGGGCATCGAGGATATTCCCAGAAGGAAAGTATTTAGAACGATATATTTGGCCCAATAAAGAGTTTGGTTCACAAATGAGTCTCCATAATTGCTTACCTAAAAGGGTAATATTGAAGTCATGCAAGTCCTTAAATCCCATACCTCCGGCAGCCTTAGGTAAACAAACATGATTCCATGGAAGCATATACCATCCTTTTTTATTGGATTTGCCAGTCCACCAATATTGTCGGATTGCTGAAGTCATGTCATCAATAATGTTTTGTGGAAGAAGATAACAAGACATAACATATTGAGGTAGAGATTGTAGGACTGCTTTAATGAAAATCTCCCGACCACTAAAAGAAAGGAGATGTTTATCCCAACTAGAAAGACGATCATGAACTTTATCACGCACAAATCCTAAAGACTCAGTTTTGTTTTTCCCAATGAGAAGTGGGATACCTAGGTATACGCCAGGACTAGATACCTCACGTACTTGCAAAAGACTATTGATCGTGACTCTTGTTGAAGATGGGGTACGTGGATTATAAAAAATTGTAGATTTCTCAAAATTAACCGCTTGACCAGAAGCAGCAACATAAGTTTGCAGAGCTCTTTTAAGATGAGAAGCTTCGGTTGGAGTATTACTAATGAAGACCATACAATCATCATCGAAAAACAGATGGTTGACTCTGGGCCCATATTTGCAAGCACCAAGTCCCGGTAAAATGTTTGTTTGTTGGGCAGCAGATAGGTAAGCAGAAAGCCCTTGTGTGCAGAATAGGAATAGGAAAGGAGATAGGGGATCACCTTGACGTAAACCACGTTGAGGTTGAAAAAAGGGGGACATGGAATTATTAATTTTGACTGAAAAGGAAACTGTTGTAATGCATCTCATTATAAGGGAGATCCAATCTGAGGCGAAACCCATTCGTTCCATTACATTTGCTAGAAAGGACCATTCTACTCTATCAAAGGCTTTTTCCATGTCTAATTTAAGAGCAGCTCCTTGGGAGGATTTAGATGCTCCTGAGTTGATATTGTGAATAATTTCATGGGCAACAAGGATGTTATCCGAGATGTTACGTCCCTGGACAAAGGCTGCTTGATTAGGGCTAATACAGAAGGGAATTGTTTGTTTCATCCTGTTGACAATGGCTTTAGCAACTATTTTATAAAGGACAGTGCATAGACTAATAGGTCTTAGATGTTTCATGGAAGTTGGGTCCTGGATTTTAGGGATTAGTACCAGAATAGTTTTATTGACCAAGGCCATATCAGCGGTGCCATTTAGTAAGTTAAGGCAAAGATTAATGATGTAACCCCCTAGACCCGCCTATGCGTTACAACGGATCCTAGGAAGTCACATTAGGGTCACAGGAGCGACCCACGGTAAAAATACACATAAAATTTTAACAGTAACTTTTGTTAAAAAAATACTCTTTCATGAAATCATTTAAACATATAACCGAATTTCAGAAAATGTTTTACAGACATTATCATGAAACAATAATGATATGCATGCCCACTAACTATGTCCGTACCGTACTCCAAAAGCAACGTCGAGAGAACTCCGGACACTGATGTCAAACGTTACACCATGATATATTCCTTTAACCTGCGATGGTAAAAACAACGTGAGCTTGGAAAAGCTCAGTAATACAAACTACCAAAAGATGCTATAAGCTCATGCAGATATGTGGTAGACATAACATTTCCATGATGTTCTGCGCAGTAACAGTCTTCCTTTCTTTTTTCGATATTTCAGGGTAACGTTATAAATTGAGAATAACGGTACTTGTTCTTTATTCAATCATCGAGAATTAGATGGGAATTATAGGCTATTAATGTACGGAGGTGGAATTAGAGAGTTCGGTTCCTAGTGTGTTCCAGTAGTGTAAGTAAAACATGTACAACAACAGTATAATATACATTTTCAGTTCAAAAACATAAAGTACAAGTAACAATACGGTACATTTTAATCTTTTATCTACCCTCCAACCACACTCCAAGAGGCAGTTCCCCAAAACTGCGTCAAAGGCGTTAACCAGTGCCCATTGGGCATAGGTGCCATCCTAAGGGATTACCTTAGGAACAGTACGGTACGATATGGTAGGTATTACCCTAGCCGAAGCATAGGAACCTATAACGGTAAAGGAATTACCAGCTGGATCAGAGCTGAACCTGCGGTTACTTCATATTTTGTCCCAAGTACCCCAGTAGCAATCTATGTAACGGTTCGGTTAATCAATAGCTATATTTTTAGTAATGCATTATCCATATAGCATGTTGGTCATATCAGGTACAAATGCATATATCAAAAATACAGTACGGTCATGTTTATGTGAGTTCAAGTATTCTATCATGTGCACATAATTAGTATTATAACATGTAAATCAGTATGCAAAAACAGTCGTGTAGCACACATGGAACACACTAGGTGGAATAGTTTATTTCCTTGGAGATACTTGACATTTACGGAAGAGAACATATTAACTTTTGACAGTTGAACGGATCTTTGAAACAAGGCCCATATTAAAAGAGGGGTTTGTACTAACGATTCAAACCAGATAGTCAAGAGATGATACATCAAGATCTTGAGAGTTTAGGCATATCATGAGTGATTTAGCCATTTAAGCCTACCAGGGGCATTATGGTCATTTTAGCATACACGGCATTTTGGTAATTTATACCAACATGGCGTAAATAGTGGCTCAGAAATCCTATTTTGCTCATCCAGTTTCCAAACAGGCATTTAGGGATTTCTACGTCAAGATCTTTCATGATATCATATACATTCAGGGTTATTTTGATTACTTGGGCCAACGAGGGCATTTTGGTCATTTAACTATTAGGGGTGATTTGTAATTTAGCCCAATAATGATTAAATGACGATTTGCAATATTTAAGATTCCTAGAAGTTTATCGGGCCTCCAAAACCATTCGAACTAACATATTCCAACCTTGCAGTACTAATCAACGCTTCTGATGCATCCAACTGTATCGTATATCTGAATGGCTGCTTTCATATTTCACCACAAGATTTTCCACGGAGTAGTCAATCTTATATTCTGTGCGGAGAAACTTTCAACCTTACATTAATATCAGGAGTGATTAACGTACGTAAGTCATGCTTTAACCTTTGAGGGCATTTCGGTCATTTTCAGCTTTATCGGCATTTCCAGAATTTTATCAAGACAATTCACTTATTCCAGTCAATGGGGGTATTCCAATTATTTCAAGAATTTCGGTACTTCCAACCACTTTATTCATTACAGAACTCAAGGGTTTATCTATCCTTCCAGTTAATTTGTAAACCTCGGTGTCCGAGGATACGTCAGCCCTTTTTAGTCAATGCGATCATTCCGATTAATTTAACCGTAACAGTATTTCCAATACTTTTAGTCATTATGATCAATTCCGTATTTTGAGCCACTTGCTTAATTTAGGGGTATGTATAGATTCCCCTGATTCTATAGTCGGAGATTCATTCCAAATCCAAGGAGACCTAACACCTTACAATCACGAAGGTTTAAATCCTGTTACCATGGCTTTCCAAATAGTTCGAGGTTTTCAAATGAATCAGGTTGTTTTACCATATCTAGCGTAGATTTCTAGATCGCTTCCAATTCCAAGGGTATTTAAGTCATTCTCATACCTTGAGGGCATTTTCGTAATTTCATGTCTAGGTATCTTTCACATTTAAACATTTCACACTAATGCTCGGAAATGGAGATTAGATGCCTCATTAATTACTTAATGAACTTCAGATACTTCAGATTTATTAGCTTCCTCGTTCGAACATTTCAATCTTATCTAAATTATCATACTCAATTTCATATTTAGCATGACTTAAGTACGGCTAACAGTACTCCTTATCATTTTCATGCATGCATTAACAAATACCAACATGTTCTCAAAGCATACAAGAGGTAGTAGTGTATTACCTTTATTACTTGCTATATCGGTCAACCATGATACTCCATTCGGTCACTCTCGAACCCGAATGCGACATCCTCAACATCCCGAATACAAGGAACTTTGAATACCTTCAATAAAAATATTCCACTTTCAGTCTTTAAACACCTTACTCATAATTGATTATTAAAATACATAAGTGGACTCGTGTTCAAGGTCCAATTCGGAGGCTTTCGGGTTAGAATTTCACGAAACGAGCTTCAAAATCGGACTCAGGACGTCGAAAAACATAAAATAGGACTTTTCGGAAAATTTGACTTTTTGGTCAAAGTCAACGGTCAACGGGCAACGCTGACGTCAGCAGTTAAAGTCCATGCTGACGTCACGGGTCGGGTCAACAAGTCGGGTCGGTCAACGGGTCAGGTCGGTCAAACGGGTCAGGCCAGTTTGAGCCGGCCAGTTCAACGGCCACCATCCAGGGCGGCCGGAAATCGCCCCGGACGGCGCGTGAGGCCCACGCGCGGCCTAAAATGGCCGGAAAATGGCCCAAAATGCATGTTTTCAAATCGATCCATCCCATTAACATATCTATTACCCAGAAATCGATCAAAACTTACCCAACTTACCCATTTCGGGGTTAAACGGCGCAAGAACGACGAGGCTCCGATGAGGGCCTTGCTGGCATCGAACGAACAGTCGGATAAGAGGGTTTTGCTCCCCTCCACACGGTGAGCACACCTAGGCCGTCGACGCACCATGCCGTTGACTGAGGTGGCCGAAAAACGAAAGAAAAGAGGGGTGACATTTAGGGTTTCTTGTCGAAACTTCAATGCTTTTTTCACGGCGAACGGCGGCGCGATTTCGCGCGTGGGGGCTGTGGTCGTGGTCGGGACGGTGTGATGGTTGTGCTGGTGAGGGCGGTGGTGGCCACGGTGGCGCGGTGAGGGGGATCGGGGAAGATAAACGGTGGGGAGGGCTTGTGTTCGTGGGAGATGAATGGTTGGCAGATCCACTTTTGGGGGAAACAGATCTGAAATAATAGAGTCATAAATGGGTTAGGTAGGATATTTTGTTTATTTTATTATTTTGTATACTCACTTAATCACAACCTAAATAAAAATTGGTGGAGCAAGGACTAAAAGACGGCTTAGCTTAGTTGGTTAAGGCATTTGGTTTATATACCCAAGGTTAGAGGTTCAATACCCCATGGCAGCACATATATCATTTTCATTTCATTTTCATCATCATTCATTTTCATTTTTTTTGCCAAACTCAGGGTGTTACAAATGACGTCTTCGCCAACAGTGTCCCAGTGTTGGCGAAAAAAGCTACTTGGTAATCCATCAATACCAGGCGCTTTCCTAGGATCAATGTCCCGAAAGGCATGGATTATTTCTTCTTTTGTGAAGGACTTTAAAAGAGTATCATTCTTTGGTTGAGTGATAGAAGGCATAATTTTATCTAGGATATTATCAGAGATTTGAGGGTTGGAGGATGTAAAGAGATTTTGAAAATATGTGGAAGCGATAGCCATTAGGTCTGAGTCAGTCGTACACCAATTCGAATTAGAGTCAAATAAACCTGTAATCGAATTCTTTTCCTTCTATTATTTGCCTGAGCATGAAAGAATCTTGTATTTTTATCCCCTTGGGAGAGCCAAAGTGTACGAGATCTTTGAGCCCAATAGATTTCTTGTTCCATTAGAAGTTTATTTAGTTCAGTTCTGTATTTTATATAAATTTCTTCATTTGTGGCATTTAAAGGCCGGCATAAAAATTTGTTTAATTTTTTGGTAAGGAAATTGATTCGACCAGAGGACTTGAGTCTTTGTTGATTTTGCCAGTCCTCCAGACATGTGCCAATAGCTTTTATTTTTTCAACGGCTGCTCCAGAGGTATTGGCCCAAGTGCGTTTAATAGTATGTATATTATCCTCATTATGCGCCCAACAGTTTTCGAAACGAAACGTGTTGGTTGGTCGCTGAATGGGAGTGTTAGTCGCAGGGGGTGAATCAAGAAGCAAGAAACAGTGGTCGGATTTGGCCACATAGTCCGTTGTTATACGAAATTTTAACTGAGTAAAAAGTACAGAAATTAAGGTTTTGCAATATAATTGTGTTGAAAAGCTCCTAATCAATTTTTTGAACTCTTAAAATTTGATTAAAACTTGTTTTGCGGTCTTTTTTGTAGGGGTTTCGGACGAGCAGGTCTAAATGGGCCTTTCAATGGACCCGTTGGAATTTTAACTGAGTAAAAAGTACAGAAATTGAGGTTTTGCAATATAATTGTGTTGAAATGCTCATAATCAATTACATGAACTCCTAAAATTTGATTAAAACTTGTTTTGCAGTCCCTTTTTAGAGGTTTCGGATGAGCGGGTCGAAATAGGCCTTTCAATAGACCCGTTGGAATTTTAACTGAGTAAAAAGTTTAGAAATTGAGGTTTTGCAATATAATTGTCTTGAAAAGCTCCTAATCAATTACAAGAACTCCTTAAATTTGATTAAAACTTGTTTTGTAGTCCTTTTTGTAGAGGTTTCGGACGAGCGGGTCGAAATGGGCCTTTTAATGGACCCGTTGGAATTTTAACTGAGTAAAAAGTACATAAATTGAGGTTTTGCAATATAATTTTGTTGAAAATCTCCTAATCAATTACATGAACTCCTAAAATTTGATTAAAACGTGTTTTGCAGTCCTTTTTGTAGAGGTTTCGGACGAGCAGGTCTAAATGAGCCTTTCAATGGGCCCGTTGAAATTTTAACTGAGTAAAAAGTACAAAAATTGAGGTTTTTCAATATAATTGTGTTGAAAAGTTCCTAATCAATTATTTAAACTCCTAATATTTGATTAAAACTTGTTTTGCGGTCTTTTTTGTCGAGGTTTCGGACGAGCAGGTCTAAATGGGCCTTTCAATGGACCCGTTAGAATTTTAATTGAGTAAAAAGTACAGAAATTGAGGTTTTGCAATATAATTGTGTTGAAATGCTCCTAATCAATTACATGAACTCCTAAAATTTGATTAAAACATGTTTTGCAGTCCTTTTTGTAGAGGTTTCGGACGAACGGGTTGAAATGGGCCTTTCAATGGACTCGTTGGAATTTTAACTGAGTAAAAAGTTTAGAAATTGAGGTTTTGCAATATAATTGTGTTGAAAAGCTCCTAATCAATTACAAGAACTCCTTAAATTTGATTAAAACTTGTTTTGTAGTCCTTTTTGTAGAGGTTTCGGACGAGCGGGTCGAAATGGGCCTTTCAATGGACCCGGTGGAATTTTAACTGAGTAAAAAGTACAGAAATTGCTGTTTTGCAATATAATTGTGTTGAAAAGTTCCTAATCAATTACATGAACTCCTAAAATTTGATTAAAACTTGTTTTGCAGTTCTTTTTGTAGAGGTTTCGGATGAGCGTGTCGAAATGGGCCTTTCAATGGACCCGGTGGAATTTTAACTGAGTAAAAAGTACAGAAATTGCTGTTTTGCAATATAATTGTGTTGAAAAGTTCCTAATCAATTACATGAACTCCTAAAATTTGATTAAAACTTGTTTTGCAGTTCTTTTTGTAGAGGTTTCGGACGAGCGGGTCGAAATGGGCCTTTTAATGGACCCGTTGGAATTTTTTTGAGAAAGGACCTCATTAAAAACCCCACTAATCCTTACTGGGCTGGCCCAGTTAGGGTCCTAGGAGGGGAAAAGAGTACCCAAATATATTAAAAATCATGGTGGTTGGTGAACAACCGGTACAAATGTTCGCAAATCATCGGGCAAGCCCGATCCAAAATACAAAGAGGATCTAGAATGAAGGGCCCAATTGGCGATATAGTGAGCTAAAGCATTAGCTGTACGCGGTACATAAAGTAAACATAAACCAGTGACAGTATCAAAGAAAGATCTAGCTGTCTGAATCTGCCGCTGAAGGGGGGAGGCATCCTGGCCGGCTTGACGTAGCCTATTAATTATCAGGGCTACGTCCGACTCAAGATGAAACCCTTGCCAGCCAGCGTCTGCACCGAGTGTGACTCCTGCGATGATAGCGTGGAGTTCCGCGGATGGAGAATCTGCGGTGTCATCCAAGAAGAGAGCCCGTCCTAGCAAGATAGCTCCAGTGGTGTCACGAGCCACAATACCAATGCCAGCAGAACCCGTAGCTGCATTGAAAGCTCCATCGACATTGATTTTGATCGTCCCAGCCGGTGGTGGTCTCCAGACAGATTGGGAAAAGGCTGGCTCCGTCTGCGGTCGCGTCGTGGTATGGTCTGAGTTGGCCGAGATGTAGTCACGAAGTAGTTCTTGGGAGTTCATCAGAGTAAGCCAAGGGGGCTGTAGACGCTGAGAATGGACCCAGTCATTCCTCCTGTTCCATAGATTCCACAAGGTAGTCAGGAGAAGATCGAATTGTGTGCGAGATAGAAGCGCAGCTCCCTGTTCGAGCCAAAGGGTAACCGAGGTGGCCGTGCTGTCGCATAACGCACGAGGGAAGCCAGCAAGGCTTAGAACCTCGGCGACGCCAGGGCAGTCTCGAAATGCATGAATCGCAGTTTCAAGAGTCGAGGGACAGAACGGGCACATGCCATTGCCCATCCCCAGAGCAGCAAGACGGTCACCAGTTGGTAAAGCACTCCGCCCTGCCCGCCATCCAAAGGTGCGAACCTTCGGAAGCGTATTAGATTTAGCAATGATCTTCCAGAGTGGGCACGGGCGCTCAAGGGGCCTTGAGGGCCTACGCAGGAAGAGGTAGCCGGAGCTTACTGTATAAATATTAGTATCGTGAAAGCTACACAGTAAAGTATCACGATGTTCATCGGATATCGGGACGTGCAAGATGTTGGCAGCATCATCCCAATCAAAGTATTGACGAACTTTATGTTCGTCCCAAGAGTTGTGATGTCGGATCATAAAATCACCGCAACGCAAGGGTATCTCCTCATTACCCGTTGGAATTTTAACTGAGTAAAATGTACAAAAATTGAGGTTTTGCAATATAATTGTGTTGAAAAGCTCCTAATCAATTATTTGAACTCCTAATATTAGAATAAAACATTTTCGCGGTCCTTTTTGTAGAGGTTTCGGACGAGCAGGTCTAAATGAGCCTTTCAATGGGTCCGTTGGAATTTTAACTGAGTAAAAAGTATATAATTGAGGTTTTTCAATATAATTGTGTTGAAAAGTTCCTAATCAATTATTTGAACTCCTAAAATTTGATTAAAACTTTTTTTGTGGTCCTTTTTGTCGAGGTTTCGGACGAGCATGTCTAAATGGGCCTTTCAATCGACCCGTTGGAATTTTAAATGAGTAAAAAGTACAGAAATTGAGGTTATGCAATATAATTGTGTTGAAAAGCTCCTACTCAATTACATGAACTCCTAAAATTTGATTAAAACGTGTTTTGCAGTCCTTTTTGTAAAAGTTTCGAACGAGCGGGTCGAAATGGGCCTTTCAATGGACCCGTTGAAATTTTAACTGAGTAAAAAGTACAGAAATTGAGGTTTTGCAATATAGTTGTGTTGAAAAGCTCCTAATCAATTATTTGAACTCCTAAAATTTGATTAAAACTTGTTTTGAGGTCTTTTTTGTAGAGGTTTCGGACGAGCAGGTCTAAATGGGCCTTTCAATGGACCCGTTGGAATTCTAACTGAGTAAAAAGTACAGAAATTGAGGTTTTGCAATATAATTGTGTTGAAAAGCTCCTAATCAATTACATGAACTCCTAAAATTTGATTAAAACTTGTTTTGCAGTCCTTTTTGTAGAGGTTTCGGATGAGCCGGTCGAAATGGGCCTTTCAATGGACCCGTTGGAATTTTAACTTAGTAAAAAGTACAGAAATTGAGGTTTTGCAATATAATTGTGTTGAAAAGCTCCTAATCAATTACAAGAACTCCTAAAATTTGATTAAAACTTGTTTTGTAGTCCTTCTTGTAGAGGTTTCGGACGATCGGGTCGAAATGGGCCTTTTAATGGACCCGTTGGAATTTTAACTGAGTAAAAAGTACAGAAATTGAGGTTTTGCAATATAATTGTGTTAAAAATCTCCTAATCAATTATTTGAACTCCTAATATTTGAATAAAACATTTTTGCGGTCCTTTTTGTAGAGGTTTCGGACGAGCAGGTCTAAATGAGCCTTTCAATGGGCCTGTTGGAATTTTAACTGAGTAAAAAGTATAAAATTGAGGTTTTTCAATATAATTGTGTTGAAAAGTTCCTAATAAATTATTTGAACTCCTAAAATTTGATTAAAACTATTTTGCGGTCCTTTTTGTCGAGTTTCGGACGAGCAGGTCTAAATGAGCCTTTCAATGGGCCCGTTGGAATTTTAACTGAGTAAAAAGTATAAAATTGAGGTTTTGAAATATAATTGTGTTGAAAAGTTCCTAATAAATTATTTGAACTCCTAAAATTTGATTAAAACTATTTTGCGGTCCTTTTTGTCGAGGTTTCGGACGAGCAGGTCTAAATGGGCCTTTTAAATGGACCCGTTAGAATTTTAACTAAGTAAAAAGTACAGAAATTTAGGTTTAGAAATATAATTGTGTTGAAAAGCTCCTAATCAATTACATAAACTCGTAAAATTTGATTAAAACTTTTTTGCAGTCCTTTTTGTAGAGGTTCCGGACGAGCGGGTCAAAATGGGCCTTTCAATGGAACCGTTGAAATTTTAATTGAGTAAAAAGTACAAAAATTGAGGTTTTGCAATATAACTGTGTTGAAAAGCTCCTAATCAATTATTTGAACTCCTAAAATTTGATTAAAACTTGTTTTGCGGTCCTTTTTGTAGAGGATTCGGAGGAGCAGGTCTAAATGGGCCTTTCAATGGATCCGTTGGAATTTTAACTGAGTAAAAAGTACAGAAATTGAGGTTTTTCAATATTATTGTGTTGAAATGCTCATAATCAATTACATGAACTCCTAAAATTTGATTGAAACTTGTTTTGCAGTCCTTTTTTAGAGGTTTCGGATGAGCGGGTCGAAATTGGCCTTTCAATAGTCCCGTTGGAATTTTAACTGAGTAAAAAGTACAGAAATTGCGGTTTTGCAATATAATTGTGTTGAAAAGCTCCTAATCAATTATTTGAACTCCTAAAATTTGATTAAAACTTATTTTGCGGTCCTTTTTGTCGAGGTTTCGGACGAGCAGGTCTAAATGGGCCTTTCAATGGACCCGTTGGAATTTTATCTGAGTAAAAAGTACAGAAATTGAGGTTATGCAATATAATTGTGTTGAAAATCTCCTAATCAATTACATGAACTCCTAAAATTTGATTAAAACGTGTTTTGCAGTCCTTTTTGTAGAGGTTTCAGACAAGCGGGTCGAAATGGGCCTTTCAATGGACCCGTTGAAATTTTAACTGAGTAAAAAGTACAAAAATTGAGGTTTTGCAATATAATTGTGTTGAAAAGCTCTTAATCAATTATTTGAACTCCTAAAATTTGATTAAAACTTGTTTTGCGGTCTTTTTTGTAGAGGTTTCGGATGAGCAGGTCTAAATGGGCCTTTCAATGGACCCGTTGGAATTTTAACTGAGTAAAAAGTATAGAAATTGAGGTTTTGCAATATAATTGTGTTGAAATGCTCCTAATCAATTACATGAACTCCTAAAATTTGATTAAAACTTCTTTTGCAGTCCATTTTGTAGAGGTTTCGGACGAGCGGGTCGAAATGGGCCTTTCAATGGACCCGTTGGAATTTTAACTGAGTAAAAAGTACAGAAATTGAGATTTTGCAATATAATTGTGTTAAAAAGCTCCTAATCAATTACAAGAACTCCTTAAATTTGATTAAAACTTGTTTTGTAGTCCTTTTGTAGAGGTTTCGGACGAGCGGGTCGAAATGGGCCTTTTAATGGACCCGTTGAAATTTTAACTGAGTAAAAAGTACAGAAATTGAGGTTTTGCAATATAATTTTGTTGAAAAGCTCCTAATCAATTATTTGAACTCCTAGTATTTGAATAAAACATTTTTGCGGTCCTTTTTGTAGAGGTTTCGGACGAGCAGGTCTAAATGAGCCTTTCAATGGGCCCGTTGGAATTTTAACTGAGTAAAAAGTATAAAATTGAGGTTTTTCAATATAATTGTGTTGAAAAGCTCCTAATCAATTATTTGAACTCCTAAAATTTGATTAAAACTATTTTGCGGTCCTTTTTGTCGAGGTTTCGGACGAGCAGGTCTAAATGGGCCTTTCAATGGACCCGTTAGAATTTTAACTGAGTAAAAAGTACAGAAATTGAGGCTTTGCAATATAATTGTGTTGAAAAGCTCCTAATCAGTTATTTGAACTCCTAATATTTGAATAAAACATTTTTGCGGTCCTTTTTGTAGAGGTTTCAGACGAGCAGGTCTAAATGGGCCTTTCAATGGGCCCGTTTGAATTTTAATTGAGTAAAAAGTATAAAATTGAGGTTTTGCAATATAATTGTGATGAAAAGCTCCTAATCAATTACATAAACTCCTAAAATTTGATTAAAACTTTTTTTGCAGTCCTATTTGTAGAGGTTTCTGACGAGCGGGTCGAAATAGGCCTTTCAATGGACCCGTTGAAATTTTAACTGAGTAAAAAGTATAGAAATTGAGGTTTTGCATTATAATTGTGTTGAAAAACTCCTAATCAATTATTTGAACTCCTAAAATTTGATTAATACTTGTTTTGAGGTCCTTTTGTTGAGGTTTCGTACGAGCAGGTCTAAATGGGACTTTCAATGGACCTGTTGAAATTTTAAATGAGTAAAAAGTACAGAAATTGAGGTTTTGCAAAATAATTGTGTTGAAAAGCTCCTAATCAATTATTTGAACTCCTAAAATTTGATTAAAACTTGTTTTGCGGTCTTTTTTGTCGAGGTTTCGGATGAGTAGGTCTAAATGGGCCTTTCAATGGACCCGTTGGAGTTTTAACTAAGTAAATAGAATAGAAATTGAGGTTTTGCAATATAATTGTGTTGAAAAGCTCCTAATCAGTTACATGAACTCATAAAATTTTATTAAACTTGTTTTGCAGTCCTTTTTGTAGAGGTTTCGGACGAGCGGGTCGAAATGGGCCTTTCAATGGACCCGTTGGAATTTTAACTGAGTAAAAAGTATAGAAATTGAGGTTTTGCTATATAATTGTGTTGAAAAGCTCCTAATTAACTATTTGAACTCCTAAAATTTGATTAATACTTGTTTTGCGGTCCTTTTTGTAGAGGTTTCGTACGAGCAGGTCTAAATGGGCCTTTCAATGGACCCGTTGGAATTTTAACTGAGTAAAAAGTACAGAAATTGAGGTTTTGCAAAATAATTGTGTTGAAAAGCTCCTAATCAATTATTTGAACTCCTACAATTTGATTAAAACTTGTTTTGCGGTCTTTTTTGTCGAGGTTTCGGACGAGCAGGTCTAAATGGGCCTTTCAATGGACCCGTTGGAGTTTTAACTGAGTAAAAAGAACAAAAATTGAGGTTTTGCAATATAATTGTGTTGAAAAGCTCCTAATCAATTACATGAACTCATAAAATTTGATTAAACTTGTTTTGCAGTCCTTTTTGTAGAGGTTTCTGACGAGCGGGTCGAAATAGGCCTTTCAATGGACCCGTTGGAATTTTAACTGAGTAAAAAGTACAGAAATTGAGGTTTTGCTATATAATTGTGTTGAAAAGCTCCTAATCAATTATTTGAACTCCTAAAATTTGATTAAAACTTTTTTTGCGGTCATTTTTGTCGAGTTTTCGGACGAGCATGTCTAAATGGGCCTTTTAATGGACTCGTTGGAATTTTAACTGAGTAAAAAGTACAGAAATTGAGTTTTTGCAATATAATTGTGTGGAAAAGCTCCTAATCTAAGATTTGAACTCCTAATATTTGAATAAAACATTTTTGCGGTCCTTTTTGTAGAGGTTTCGGACGAGCAGGTCTAAATGGGCCTTTCAATGGGCCGATTGGAATTTTAACTGAGTAAAAAGTATAAAAATTGAGGTTTTTCAATTTAATTGTGTTGAAAAGCTCCTAATCAATTATTTGAACTCCTAAATTTTGATTAAAACTTGGTTTGCGGTCCTTTTTGTCTAGGTTTTGGACGAGCAGGTCTAAATGGGCCTTTCAATGGACCCGTTAGAATTTTTTTTGAAAAGGAAAGGCGGGCTTCATTAAAAACCCCTCTAACCACCCTGTGCCGGAGCAGAAGGTGAACCTAAGGGGAAAAGAGTTCCCTGATGTGTATTAGAACAAAAAGACTGAAGATCAGCCAGTACATCGTTTTGGATACAACCAGGAATGATAGAATAAAAACAAATAGAGGAAGCAGAACGCAAAGCCCAAGAGGCTAAACTATGTGCAACAAAGTTGGTCGATCTAGGTACAAAAGATAGCCTAATAGAAGGAAGAGCATCAAGCAAGGCCTTGGCCTCTGCAATATGAGGGCCCAATAAGGAGGCATCACCAGCGGGCCGAGAGAGTTTGTTGACGACGACTGCGAAGTCGGACTCGATGAGCACCTGACTCCAACCCCTGTCTCTGACCATCGTGATACCAGCAATGATTGCGTGGAGTTCGACCATGGTAGCATCACGACATCCGGCCTCATGAACAGCACATCCCCCAAGGAAAGATCCCTGAGCATCACGAGCAATAACTCCAACTGCGGCAGAACATGTCCCCGGGTGAAAGGCGCCGTCTACATTAACCTTCACGACGTCCGGTGGCGGCGGTCTCCATCGAGGTGGTGCAGCGGCGGGCTTGGCAGTCGGCGGCGTGGAGGGAATTGGCCCTGGCATAGTCCTGCAATAGCCCCTGTGCATTCATGGCTGTGAGCCATGGTGGCTGGAGTCGATCAGAATGAACCCAATCATTCCGGCGATTCCAGATATTCCAAAGTGCCGTCAAGAACAATGCAAAGCCCATACTATCCAATCCCCGGGAACCTTCGGATAACCAAGATACCATGGTAGGGGAGCAGCTAGCATAAATGTGAGAGGGCATGCCGACAAGGCGAAGAACCTCATTAGCCCCCGGGCAATCCCGAAGGGCACGCAATGTCGTCTCCACAGTATTGGGACAATAGGGGCAGTGACACTGGGAGAGATTAATCGTGTGCAGCCTGGCACCCGTGGGCAAAGCATCACGACCCGCCCGCCATCCAAAGGAGCGGATTTTGGGCAGCGTTGGGGTTTTGGCGATAACCTTCCATAGAACAGTGGGCCTCTCTATTGGTCGAGGCGGTTTATGTAAAAAGAAGTACCCTGATCGTACGGAGTAGGTCCCGGAGTCATGATGGCTCCATATCAAAGCATCTCGTCGGTCACTGGTGATAGGAACCCGTAGGATTCGATCGACATCATCCCAGTCAAAAAAGTGACGAAGCTTACCCTCATCCCAGCGAGTATAATCGTGGGACATAAAGTCACGACAACGGGTAGGCAACTCTTTATTGTCCATGTATTCCCCAAACAGGGTTATTTTTGAGTCACCCCCAGTTGTCACAAAGAATGCGTATATTGCTTCTATAACCTGGCCTCCAGAAGAAACCTGGTCCCAATAATTGTATAGCATGACAAATCCCCCTCCACGCGAAGGAGGCACGCTTATCAGCCGAGGAGCGCAATAAATCACCAGAGGGGTAGTATTTCGCACGAAGAACCCTTGCGAGAAGGGAGTCCGGAGTCGATATAAGATGCCAAATCTGCTTCCCTAGGAGAGCAACATTAAAAGCGTTTAGATCACGGAGTCCGAGACCTCCCGCTGACTTAGGGGTACAGAGGGTATCCCATGAGAGCAGCGGCCAGCCCCGCTTATTGATGCGTCTCGACCACCAATAACGTACTGAGGCATTGCCTGTGCGACTGACTTGATAAGAATCTCTCGCCCACTATAGGAGAGAAAACTGCTATCCCATTTACTCATTCGGGAGTTTACTTTGTCACGAACAAAACCTAATGAGGCAGTCCTGTTCCGTTTGATTAACAATGGCACCCCCAGATAGATACTTGGGTCATCAACCAAACGGACCCCCAGGGTCAATCGCATCGCATTCAGGAAGGTGGTAGTACACTTAGGGCTACAGAAGGCCGTAGATTTCTCAAAATTGACAATTTGCCCTGAAGAAGAGGCATAAAGGGAGAGAATGTCACGTAACCGCCCGACTTCCTTAGGGCAGTTACGGAGAAAAACGATGCTATCATCAGCAAAAAGGAGATGGGTTACCCGAGGTCCACGACGACTTGCATTTAGACCCAGCAATCGCCCCTCCCGTTGCTCCATTTCCAAGGCCGCCGAGAGACCCTGAGAACAAATCAAGAAAAGAAAAGGCGACAGTGGGTCACCTTGTCGAATGCCCCGAGAAGGAAAAAACTCCTGAGATAGGGAACCGTTGACCCACACTGTAAAAGAGACAGACGAGACACATCGAAGAATAAGATTCACCCATTCTTCCGCAAACCCCATACGCAGCATAATGTCGCGGAGAAAAGACCATTCAACCCGGTCGAAGGCCTTCTCCATATCTAGTTTGACCGCTACCCCTTGTGAGGCGGCTGATCCATTAGAATGGAGTGAGTGCACCAATTCATGTGCGACAAGAATGTTATCAGTGATGTTACATCCTTTAAGGAACGCCGCTTGAGAGGCGCTGATACAGCAAGGTAAGACGATCTTAAGACGGTTAACCAGGACCTTGGCTACAGTCTTGTAGATGACCGTACATAAACTGATGGGTCTAAAGTGACGCATAGTAGAAGGGTTCGATATCTTAGGGATGAGAACAATTACCGATCGGTTGACCGATGCCATGTCAGCTCTCCCATTAAGGAGATCCAAGCATAGTGTAAGGAATTCAGGGCCTATCAGGTCCCAGTGCTGTCGGTAAAAACCACTTGGGAAGCCATCAATGCCCGGTGCCTTCCGTGGATTTATATCTTGAAAAGCGGCTAAGACTTCTGTCTCAGTAAAAGGTTGCAAGAGAGATAAGTTCATGTCCGAAGTGACAGTGGAATGAACATTCTCTAGCAGTTCCGGTGAAGAGACAAAATTGGATGATGCAAAGATATCCTGAAAGTATGTCGAAGCAATGCGGAAAATCTCAAGTTTGGAGGATTTCCAGACTCCGGCCTCGTCAAAAAGGCTGAGGATGGTGTTTTTCTTTCTTCGCCTAGAAGCTCGAGCGTGAAAATACGTTGTGTTTTTGTCGCCTTGTGATAACCAGGAAGCACGCGAGCGTTGTGCCCAGTATGCTTCTCTAGCATCCATAAGTCGCCTGAGCTCGGATTTTGCATTGTGAAGCGATGCAAGAGCCTTGGTTGATAGGCGTCGTCGACGAAGATAAGAGTTAATCCGTCGTTGCAATTCGGCTATTCTCTCCTTGGATTGGCGACGAAGAGCGCCTTGCCATTCATGGAGGTGGTGGCCGAGAGTAGAAAGTTTGTCAACAAGTGGCCCAGAAGTGGAAGCCCATGTTTGTTGACAAAGTTTCACACAAGAAGGGTCAGATGCCCAACAGGATTCGAAACGGAAGTGGTCCAGAGTGTCATGTTGGATGACACGCGGGCCATTATTGGTTGTGTCCATAATGATAATACTATGGTCCTATTCCGGTGAAAATGAGTGAGTATGCGAGAATTGAGGGTGATCTTGTAGCCATTTAGAGCATGCAACAAATCGATCCAATCTCTCACAGACTAGAGTAACGTTTGGCCCGGTTTGCGACCATGTGAACCACCCATTTGTTGGCTTGCAATCATATAGATCATTACGAGTAAGACAGTCTCGAAAATTGTTAATTTGAGAGGGAGGCTGACGACCCCCTCCCTGTTTTTCCGTGTCATTGAGAATGTCGTTAAGATCACCCCCAATAAGCCATGGTAATGGTGAATTAGGGCGTAAAGAATCTATAAGATCCCAAGTTCGTGATTTTAAGTGTGTAGCAGCATAGCCATATATTCTAGTAAATCGGAAACGGTCATTATCACAATTTAAACAGACATCAATGTATCTCTCAGAGGACGAGCGAGTGGGGCTGCTATCCACAGCCAAACAACCATCCATATGCAATAATAATTTAAACTTTTCAAACCTAAAAGAGTTTAAGCGAGTCTCTGATAAAAAAAACAACATCCGGTTGTAAACGAGAAACAATAGAACGTAACGCATGAACTGTCGAGGGCATACCCAAACCTCGACAGTTCCAACACAGGATCCTCATTTCTCTCGGCGGGGTTGACTGTCAACCGCCGCCGAAGAGTTTTTGCTGCTCATACCAACTTTCAAATTTTTTGTTCCTTTCTCATTAAGTTTTGGCGTCACTTGTTTCCCAGAGGTACGAAGCCTCTTAGCAATGCCACTGTTGATTATTGGGGGGCTCCGCTTGACTTTGCGAGGGCCAGCGTGGTCTTTCCCTGAATTAGCCG
Source organism: Hibiscus trionum (assembly GCA_030270665.1). Classification (NCBI taxonomy): domain Eukaryota; kingdom Viridiplantae; phylum Streptophyta; class Magnoliopsida; order Malvales; family Malvaceae; genus Hibiscus; species Hibiscus trionum. The sequence continues at coordinate 20,649,099 of BSYR01000007.1, forward strand.
CCAGCCAGACTTCAAAGTCTGGGTTGACCGGTTCTGTTCCTCCATATTCAGCAGTCTACGGGATATGTCCTTCCACCGTGGGCAGTGGGAAATCATCCTCCTCTACTAGAATAAATCTCTTATCTGGTGGAGTAGAGTCGTTCCCATTACCTTCTTCCTCAATAGAACCATTTATGACTAATTCCTCGTCAGCCGAGATCATGTCCAATGCTGCAATGTTCAGCGGCTGCATAGTATCGTCTCCCAGGACGTTCTCAATCGGCATAGCAACCTCCACATCAGCCATAGCTGTTGTATTCTCAGCATCGGCAGCATCATCGTTGGCAAGTTCAGCCTCAACAGTAGGGCCAGAGTCGAGCGGTCCCTCTTTCGCTGCTGAAGTTCCAACCGGAGCAGCAGTGGGTGAATCCACAACAGCTGGTTGTACAGCATGAGTTGGTTTCACATCATTTCCTGCATGAGGAATACCCCAGTACAAAAACTTATCAGAGAAATGGTAGCAAACACTACATGTACAAAATGATACGCCCATGCCATAAAATATAAAAATTAAGGGATATGTGCCAAGGAAAAGTGCAAGCATTGCCTGGTTAAACATCCACGTAAAAACAGTAGGGATAAGGGTATTACTGCAGCCAAGTTGCAATAAAAAATAAGAAACACGTGAGTCAAATATAAGCTTATTAAAGTGACATATACCCGTCGTGTTTTTGGAGCAGGTTCTGGGCTCGAAGTAACGGACCCGGCCTTTCACTTTTGCCTTTCCGGCATTCTTTGGTGTCGGGGCTCTAAGCCAGTCACCATATTGCAGAGATGCGATAGGAGCATCCTTGTATCCTTCACAGCTATTTCGGAGATGGCCTAACATACCACACCCCGAATAAAGCAATCCCAAAAAAGTCAGATAGGAGGGATGTTGAATTTGAATTTCCAACAATAAATAAAACAAAAGATAAGGATAATTCAAATTGGCAAATTCGAAATTGGTGAGGGGAGGATGAAGCCGGACGTTCCATCCCAACAAAATCGGTTGGTAGGTGTAGATTTGAACTTGAATTTCAAAAAAGAAATAAAACAAGAGATATAGATATATCAATTTAAAAAAATTGATATATGTGAGAAAAAGGTGGGAGATAAATATGTTATTAGATATATATTCTCTCCTTAAAATGAGGGGGTGGTTGAATGGGGTTTCAGCCTCCCCGATTCCTAAGGGGTGTGGAGACTGCAGCAGACAGGATCGTTGCTCATCGCCACCTATGGTTACCGACTGTCTTAGCCGGAGAGTGCAGCCCTTGTTGCTGCCCCCAACTGGCCATGACAAGGCTGTCCTGTGCTGCAGTGGCCTTGGCATGACCCAAAATCGCTGTTAGAGCCCATTTCCTACCACAGAATGGAGTACGCCATCGAAACAGCTGAAGTAACCAGCTGAGTTCGTCAAAAATGGCCCAAAATAACGACCAAAATAATAAGAATAATAAGAAGAGACAAAATGGATGAGAAGAAGCCTCACGTGAACATAAATTTGTAACGTGAAGCCCACGTTGCATGGGCTTGCATGAGTGTGAACCATACTGTTCCTTAGCAACGTAATCGTTTGTGGATTCCCCCAGCCATCTAAGTGCAGCCTAATCAATATAATTTCAATTTGCGGTAGAAGGCAATGAACCCATACGTCATCTGACCACATCTGGAATGATATGTGGAGTGTTTGAAAAACTAATATCAAAACTACTCCGTTACAAGGCTTTGGTAGCCAGGAAACGCCACCCCTCTGTGTAGAAAGTGGTGGTAAAAAATAGGGCACCCAATGAAGGGTTAGCCTGTCGAGGTGCCAACAAAGGTTGGGAACGCCGGTCACATGCCATTGGAGATGAGTCCATACTAGCGAGTGTGACAGAGATAGTGAAAATAGGAGAAGACTGGTTGGATTCACTAGTGTTATAAGACTTACAATAATAATCCAAAGTGGTGCCAAACCTCCATCGGTTGCACTCCCATGTCCCCATGTTGAATAATTGAGGATGCAAAGAAGCCACTAGACGTGGAGTGTAGCCTTTTTGCCGCCGGTGGTGTGCTAAGAAAGCACCATGGTGGCAGTGGTGGCAGCGGTGGTCAGCAGTACAACAGGCGGTGGAGAAGGTGGAGAGAGAAGGAATGAATGAGAGAGGAGAGAAAAGAAACGAAAAAAGAGAAAATAGGAGAGAGAAAAATTGTGAGAATTTTCATTCCAACTGAGTAAAAAGTACAGAAATTGAGGTTATGCAATATAATTGTGTTGAAAAGCTCCTAATCAATTACATGAACTCCTAAAATTTGATTAAAACTTGTTTTGCAGTCCTTTTTGTAGAGGTTTCGGACGAGCGGGTCGAAATGGGCCTTTCAATGGACCCGTTGGAATTTTAACTGAGTAAAAAGTACATAAATTGCGGTTTTGCAATATAATTGTGTTGAAAAGCTCCTAATCAATTATTTGAACTCCTAATATTTGAATAAAACATTCTGCGGTCCTTTTTGTAGATGTTTCGGACGAGCAGGTCTAAATGGGCCTTTCAATGGGCCCGTTGGAATTTTAACTTAGTAAAAAGTATAAAATTGAGGTTTTTCAATATAATTGTGTTGAAAAGTTCCTAATCAATTATTTGAACTCCTAAAATTTGATTAAAACTATTTTGCGGTCCTTTTTCCCGAGGTTTCGGACGAGCAGGTTTAAATGGGCCTTTCAATGGACCCGTTAGAATTTTAACTGAGTAAAAAGTACAGAAATTGAGGTTTTGCAATATAATTGTGTTGAAAAGCTCCAAATCAATTACATAAACTCCTAAGATTTGATTAAAACTTTTTTTTGCAGTCCTTTTTGTAGAGGTTTCGGACGAGCGTGTCGAAATGGTCCTTTCTATGGACCCGTTGAAATTTTAACTGAGTAAAAAGTACAGAAATTGGGGTTTTGGAATATAATTGTGTTGAAAAGCTCCTAATCAATTACATGATCTCCTAAAATTTGATTAAAACTTGTTTTGCCTGTCTTTTTTGTAGAGGTTTCGGACGAGCAGGTCTAAATGGGCCTTTCAATGGACCCGTTGGAATTTTAACTAAGTAAAAAGTACATAAATTGAGGTTTTGCAATATAATTGTGTTGAAAAGCTCATAATCAATTATTTGAACTCCTAATATTTGAATAAAACATTTTTGCGGTCCTTTTTGTAGAGGTTTCGGACGAGCAGGTCTAAATGGGCCTTTTAATGGGCCCGTTGGAATTTTAACTGAGTAAAAAGTATAAAAATTGAAGTTTTTTAATATAATTGTGTTGAAAAGCTTCTAATCAATTATTTAAACTCCTAAAATTTGATTAAAACTTGTTTGGCGGTCCTTTTTGTCGAGGTTTTGGACGAGCAGGTCTAAATGGGCCTTTCAATGGACCCGTTAGAATTTTAACTGAGTAAAAAGTACAGAAATTGAGGTTTTGCAATATAAATGTGTTGAAAAGCTCCTAATCAATTATTTGAACTCCTAAAATTTGATTAAAACTTGTTTTGCGGTCCTTTTCGCATCGGTTTCGGACGAGCAGGTCTAAATGGGCCTTACAATGGACCCGTTGGAATTTTAACTGAGTAAAAAGTACAGAAATTGAGGTTTTGCAATATAATTGTGTTGAAAAGTTCCTAATCAATTATTTGAACTCCTAAAATTTGATTAAAACTTGTTTTGCGGTCCTTTTTGTAAAGGTTTCGGACGAGCTGGTCTAAATGGGCCTGTCAATGGTCCCGTTGGAATTTTAACTGAGTAAAAAGTAAAGAAATTGAGGTTTTGCAATATAATTGTGTTGAAAAGCTCCTAATCAATTATTTGAACTCCTAATATTTGAATAAAACATTTTTGCAGTCCTTTTTGTAGAGGTTTCAGACGAGCAGGTCTAAATGGGCCTTTCAATGGGCTCGTTGGAATTTTAACTGAGTAAAAAGTATAAAATTGAGGTTTTTCAATATAATTGTGTTGAAAAACACCTAATCAATTACATAAACTCCTAAAATTTGATTAAAACTTTTTTGTAGTCCTTTTTGTAGAGGTTTCGGACGAGAGGGTCGAAATGGGACTTTCAATGGACCCGTTGAAATTTTAACTGAGTAAAAAGTACAGAAATTGAGGTTTTGCAATATAATTGTGTTGAAAAGCTCCTAATCAATTATTTGAACTCCTAAAGTTTGATTAAAACTTGTTTTGTGGTTCTTTTTGTAGAGGTTTCAGACGAGCAGGACGAAATGGGCCTTTCAATGGACCCGTTGAAATTTTAACTGAGTAAAAAGTACAGAAATTGCGGTTTTGCAATATAATTGTGTTGAAAAGCTCCTAATCAATTATATGAACTCCTAATATTTGAATAAAACATTTTTGTGGTCCTTTTTGTCGAGGTTTTGGACGAGCAGGTCTAAATGGGCCTTTCAATGGGCCCGTTGGAATTTTAACTGAGTAAAAAGTAAAGAAATTGAGGTTTTGCAATATAATTGTGTTGAAAAGCTTAATCAATTACATGAACTCTTAATATTTGAATAAAACTTATTTTGCAGTCCTTTTTGTAGAGGTTTCGGACGAGCAGGTCTAAAAGGGCCTTTCAATGGGCCCGTTGGAATTTTAACTGAGTAAAAAGTATAAAATTGAGTTTTTTCAATATAATTGTGTTGAAAAGTTCCTAATCAATTATTTGAACTCCTAAAATTTGATTAAAACTATTTTGTGGTCTTTTTTGTCGAGGTTTCGGACGAGCAGGTCTAAATGGGCCTTTCAATGGACACGTTAGAATTTTAACTGAGTCAAAAGTACAAAAATTGAGGTTTTGCAATATAATTGTGTTTAAAAGCTCCTAATCAATTACATAAATTCCTAAAATTAGATTAAAACTTTTTTTGCAGTCCTATTTGTAGAGGATTCGGACGAGTGGGTCGAAATGGGCCTTTCAATGGACCCGTTGAAATTTTAACTGAGTAAAAAGTACAGAAATTGAGGTTTTGCAATATAATTGTGTTGAAAAGCTCCTAATCAATTACATGAACTCCTAAAATTTGATTAAAACTTGTTTTCCAGTCCCTTTTGTAGAGGTTTCGGACGAGCGGGTCGAAATGGGCATTTCAATGGACCCGTTGGAATTTTAACTGAGTAAAAAGTACATAAATTGCGGTATTGCAATATAATTGTGTTGAAAAGCTCCTAATCAATTATTTGAACTCCTAATATTTGAATAAAACATTTTTGCGGTCCTTTCTATAGATGTTTCGGACGAGCAAGTCTAAATGGGCCTTTCAATGGGCCCGTTGGAATTTTAACTGAGTAAAAAGTATAAAATTGAGGTTGCTCAATATAATTGTGTTGAAAAGTTCCTAATCAATTATTTGAACTCCTAAAATTTGATTAAAACTATTTTGCGGTCCTTTTTGCCTAGGTTTCGGACGAGCAGGTCTAAATGGGCCTTTCAATGGACCCGTTAGAATTTTAACTGAGTAAAAAGTACATAAATTGAGGTTTTGCAATATAATTGTGTTGAAAAGCTCCTAATCAATTACATAAACTCCTAAAATTTTATTAAAACTTTTTTTGCAGTCCTATTTGTAGAGGTTTCGGACGAGCGGGTCGAAATGGGCCTTTCAATGGACCCGTTGAAATTTTAACTGAGTAAAAAGTACATAAATTGAGGTTTTGCAATATAATTGTGTTGAAAAGCTCCTAATCAACTATTTGAACTCCTAAAATTTGATTAAAACTTGTTTTGCAGTTCTTTTTGTAGAGGTTTCGGACGAGCAGGTCGAAATGGGCCTTTCAATGGACCCGTTGGAATTTTAACTGAGTAAAAAGTACATAAATTGCGGTTTTGCAATATAATTGTGTTGAAAACCTTCTAATCAATTATTTTAAATCCTAAAATTTGATCAAAACTTGTTTTGCGGTCCTTTTTGTAGAGGTTTCGGACGAGCAGGTCTAAATGGGCCTTTCAATGGACCCGTTGGAATTTTAACGGAATAAAAATTACAAAAATTGAGGTTTTGCAATATAATTGTGTTGAAAAGCTTCTAATCAATTACATGAACTCCTAAAATTTGATTAAAACTTGTTTTGTAGTCCTCTTTGTAAAGGTTTCGGACGAGCGGGTCGAAATGGGCCTTTCAATGGACCCGTTGGAATTTTAACTCAGTAAAAAGTACAGAAATTGAGGTTTTGCAATATAATTGTGTTGAAAAGCTCCTAATCAATTACATAAACTCCTAAAATATGATTAAAACTTTTTTGCAGTCCTTTTTGTAGAGGTTTCGGAAGAGCGGGTCGAAATGGGCCTTTCAATGGACCCGTTGAAATTTTAACTGAGTAAAAAGTACAGAAATTGAGGTTTTGCAATATAATAGTGTTGAAAAGCTCCTAATCAATTATTTGAAATCCTAAAATTTGATAAAAACTTATTTTGCGGTCCTTTTTGTAGAGGTTTCGGACGAGCAGTTCTAAATGGGCCTTTCAATGGACCCGTTGGAATTTTAACTGAGTAAAAAGTATAGAAATTGAAGTTTTGCAATATAATTGTGTTGAAAAGCTCCTAATCAATTACATGAACTCCTAATATTTGATTAAAACTTGTTTTGTAGTCCTTTTTGTAGAGGTTTCGGACGAGCGGGTCGAAATGGGCCTTTCAATGGACCCGTTGGAATTTTTTTGAAGAAGGCGGGCCTCGTTAAAAACCCCTACTAATATCCCCAGGCACAAGACCTGGAGAAACCTAAAAGGGGATGGACCTAAAAGACATAGAAGTCATGGTCCTTAGGGCATGGGTAGCCAAACCCGTTGGAATTTTAACTGAGTAAAAAGTACATAAATTGCGGTTTTGCAATAAAATTGTGTTGAAAAGCTCTTAATCAATTATTTAAACTCATAATATTTGAATAAAACATTTTTGCGGTACTTTTTGTCGAGGTTTCGGACGAGCAGGTCTAAGTGGGCCTTTCAATGGACCCTTTAGAATTTTAACTGAGTAAAAAGTACAGAAATTTAGGTTTTGCAATATAACTGTGTTGAAAAGCTCCTAATGAATTACAATATAAACTCCTAAAATTTGATTAAAACGTGTTTTGCAGTCCTTTTTGTAGAGGTTTCGGATGAGCGGGTCGAAATGGGCCTTTCAATGGACCCATTGAAATTTTAAGTGAGTAAAAAGTACAGAAATTGAGGTATTGCAATATAATTGTGTTGAAAACCGCCTAATCAATTATTAGAACTCCTAAAGTTTGATTAAAACTGTTTTTGCGGTCCTTTTTGTAGAGGTTTCGGACGAGCAGGTCTAAAGGGGCCTTTCAATGTACTCGTTGGATTTTTACTGAGTAAAAAGTACAAAAATTGAGGTTTTGCAATATAATTGTGTTGAAAAGCTCCTAATCAATTACATGAACTCCTAAAATTTGATTAAAACTTGTTTTGCAGTCCTTTTTGTAGAGGTTTCGGACGAGCGGGTCGAAATGGGCCTTTCAATGGACCCGTTGGAATTTTAACCGAGTAAAAAGTACAGAAATTGCGGTTTTGCAATATAATTGTGTTGAAAAGCTCCTAATCAATTATTTGAACTCCTAATATTTGAATAAAACATTTTTGCGGTCCTTTTTGTAGATGTTTTGGACGAGCATGTCTAAATGGGCCTTTCAATGGGCCCGTTGGAATTTTAACTGAGTAAAAAGTATAAAATTGAGGTTTTCAATATAATTGTGTTGAAAAGTTCCTAATCAATTATTTGAACTCCTAAAATTTGATTAAAACTATTTTCCGGTCCTTTTTGTAGAGGTTTCGGACGAGTGGGTCGAAATGGGCCTTTCCGTGGACCCGTTGAAATTTAAACTGAGTAAAAAGTACATAAATTGAGGTTTTGGAATATAATTGTGTTGAAAATCTCCTAATAAATTACATGATCTCCTAAAATTTGATTAAAACTTGTTTTGCGGTCTTTTTTGTAGAGGTTTCGGACGAGCAGGTCTAAATGTGCCTTTTAATGGACCCGTTGGAATTTTTTTTTGAAGAAAATTGGGCCTCATTAAAAACCCCTCTAACCACCTTGCGTCGAGGCACCAGGTGAACCTAAGGGGAAAAGAGTGCCCTGAGCTATGTTATTATTATAACAATAAAAAGGCTGAGAGGCAGCCAATACATCAACGTTAATACAGTCAGGAACAACTGAATTAAAATACACAGAAGAAGTAGAGTGTAAAGCCCAAGCGGCTAAATTATGAGCCACAAAATTGGCTGATCTAGGTACAAAAGAAAGAGTGATCAAAGGAAAAGACCTAAGCAAGGCCTTCTTATCTGCAACTTGCGGGCCGAGCAGGGAGTTATCATCAGTAGTGCGCGAGAGCTTGTTGATCACCGTAGCCGAGTCGGACTCGATGAGCACCTCGCCCCATCCTCTATCTCGGGTCAACATGATACCCGCAACGATGGCATGTAGCTCGACCATAGTGGCATCATGACAACCTGCCTCATGGACAGCACATCCCCCAACAATCGAACCATGAGCATCCCTAGCAATGATTCCGATAGCTGCAGCACCGGATCCTGGATGGAAGGCTCCGTCAACATTTATCTTTATATACCCCGGTCTTGGCGGCGTCCATCGTGGCGGGGTTGCTGCTAGTACGGCTGCTGGTATGGCTGCTGACACGGCGGGGAGAGCGTTTGCGGCAGCGTATTCTTGTAGAAGACCTGTAGCGTTCATGGCCGTGAGCCAGGTTGGCTAAAGTCTTTGTGAGTGAACCCAGTCATTACGACGGTTCTAGACATTCCAAATTGATGTTAGGAGCAGAGCAAACCCTGTACTGTCCAAACAGTAAGTTCCTTCCGATAACCATGCCGCCATTGTGCTGGTATGGCTGGCATAGACACCCGATGGAAGCCCAACTAGGCGAAGAACATCCTGGGCACTTGGGCAATGACGAAGGGCATGGATAGCGGATTCCAGCACTGCTGGGCAAAAGGGGCATTGCCCATCCGTGTGATGTATCGCACGTAGTTTGTCCCCAGTGGGTAAAGCATCACGGTCCCCTCGCCAGCTGAAAGAGCGAATCTTTGGTAGAGTCGGAGCTTTAGATATTACTTTCCAGAGACGGGTAGGTCGCGTCATCGGTCGCGTAGGCTGATGTAGAAAAAAGTACCCCGATCTAACGGTATAGTTGCCAGAGTCATGCTGCCCCCAAACAAGCTTATCCGGCCTATTTCGATAAATCGAAACCCGAAGGATGCATTCGACATCATCCTTGTCAAGGTCTCTTCTAAGTTTGGAATCATCCCAGGACGTATAGTCACGTGACATGTAATCCCGACACCGCAACGGTAGCTCATCATTGTCCATATATTGCCCAAAAAGCGTAAGCTGTTTATCCCCTCCCCAGGTATCGTTGAGCAGGCGTATCGAACTCTTGACTCTTGGCCGCCAAAAATAACCAGGCCCCAGGGAGTGAATTGCTTGGTTTATACCTTTCCATGCAAACGATGCCCGTTTATCCGCAGAGGCATTCAGAAGGTCACCTGAAGGGTAGTATTTCGCACGAAGGACTCGTGCCAAGAGAGAGTCCGGGTTAACTGAGTAAAAAGTACAGAAATTGAGGTTTTGCAATATAATTGTGTTGAAAAGCTCCTAATCAATTATTTTAACTCCTAATATTTGAATAAAACATTTTTGCGGTCCTTTTTGTAGAGGTTTCAGACGAGCAGGTCTAAATGGGCCTTTCAATGGGCTCGTTGGGTATTTAACTGAGTAAAAAGTATAAAAATTGAGGTTTTTCAATATATTTGTCTTTAAAAGCTCCTAATCAATTATTTGAACTCCTAAAATTTGATTAAAACTTGTTTTGCGGTCCTTTTTGTCGAGGATTAGGACGAGCAGGTCTAAATGGGCCTTTCAATGGACCCTTTAGAATTTTAAATGAGTAAAAAGTACATAAATTGATGTTTTGCAATATAATTGTGTTGAAAAGCTCCTAATAAATTACACAAACTCCTAAAATTTGATTAAAACTTTTTTTGCAGTCCTTTTTGTATCGGTTTCGGACGAGCAGGTCTAAATGGGCCTTACAATGGACCCGTTGGAATTTTAACTTAGTAAAAAGTACAGAAATTGAGTTTTTGCAATATAATTGTGTTGAAAAGCTCCTAATCAATTACATGAACTCCTAAAATTTGATTAAAGCTTGTTTTGCGGACCTTTTTGTAGAGGTTTCAAAAGAGCAGGTCTAAATGGGCCTTTCAATGGGCCCGTTGGAATTTTAACTGTGTAAAAAGTATAAAATTGAGGTTTTTCAATATAATTGTGTTGAAAAGCTCCTAATCAATTATTTTAACTCCTAAAATTTGATTAAAACTTGTTTTGCTGTCCTTTTTGTCGAGGTTTCGGACGAACAGGTCTGAATGGGCCTTTCAATGGACCCGTTGGAATTTTAAATGAGTAAAAAGTACAGAAATTGAGGTTTTGCAATATAATTGTGTTGAAAAGCTCCTAATAAATTACATGAACTTCTAAAATTTGATTAAAACTTGTTTTGCAGTCCTTTTTGTAGAGGTTTCGGACGAGCGAGTCGAAATGGGCCTTTCAATGGACCCGTTGGAATTTTAACTGAGTAAAAAGTACAGTAATTGAGGTTTTGAAATATAATTGTGTTGAAAAGCTCCTAATCAATTACATGAACTCCTAAAATTTGATTAAAACTTGTTTTGCAGTCCTTTTTGTAGAGGTTTCGGACGAGCGGGTCGAAATGGGCCTTTCAATGGACCCGTTGAAATTTTAACTGAGTAAAAAGTACATAAATTGAGGTTTTTCAATACAATTGTGTTGAAAAGCTCCTAATAAATTATTTGAACTCCTAATATTTGAATAAAACATTTTTGCGTTCCTTTTTGTAGAGGTTTCAGACGAGCGGGTCGAAATGAGCCTATCAATGGACCCATTGGAATTTTAAATGAGTAAAAAGTATATAATTGAGGTTTTTCAGTATAATTGTGTTGAAAAGCTCCTAATCAATTATTTGAACTCTTAAAATTTGATTAAAACTATTTTTGCGGTCCTTTTTTTCGAGTTTTCGGATGGACGGGTCGAAATGGGTCTTTCAATGGACCCGTTGGATTTTTAAATGAGTAAAAAGTACAGAAATTGAGGTTTTGCAATATAATTGTCTTGAAAAGCTCCTAATAAATTACATGAACTCCTAAAATATGATTAAAATGTGTTTTGCAGTCCTTTTTGTAGAGGTTTCGGACGGGCGGGTCGAAATGGGCCTTTCAATGGACCCGTTGGAATTTTAACTGAGTAAAAAGTACAGAAATTGAGGTTTTGCAATATAATTGTGTTGAAAAGCTCCTAATAAATTACATGAACTCCTAAAATTTGATTAAAACGTGTTTTTGCAGTCCTTTTTGTAGAGGTTTCGGACGAGAGAATCAAAATGGGCCTTTCAATGGACCCGTTGGAATTTTAACTGAGTAAAAATAACAGAGATTGAGGTTTTTCAATATAATTGTGTTGAAAAGCTCCTAATCAATTATTTGAACTCTTAAAATTTGATTAAAACTTGTTTTGCAGTCCTTTTTGTAGAGGTTTCGGACGAGCGGGTCGAAATGGGCCTTTCAATGGACCCGTTGAAATTTTAACTGAGTAAAAAGTACATAAATTGAGGTTTTTCAATATAATTGTGTTGAAAAGATCCTAATCAGTTATTTGAAATCCTAAAATTTGATTAAAACTTTTTTTGTAGTCCTTTTTGTAGAGGTTTCGGACGGGCGGGTCGAAATATGCCTTTCAATGGACCCGTTGGAATTTTAACTGAGTAAAAAGTACAGAAATTGAGGTTTTGCAATATAATTGTGTTGAAGAGCTCTTAATCAATTACATGAACTCCTAAAATTTGATCAAAACTTGTTTTGCAGTCCTTTTTGTAGAGGTTTCGGACAAGAGAGTCAAAATGGGCCTTTCAATGGACCCGTTGGAATTTTAACTGAGTAAAAATAACAGAGATTGAGGTTTTGCAATATAATTGTGTTGAAAAGCTCCTAATCAATTATTTGAACTCCTAAAATTTGTTTAAAACTTGTTTTGCGGTCCTTTTTGTAGATATTTCGGACGAACATGTCTAAATGGGCCTTTCAATGGACCCGTTGGAATTTTAACTGAGTAAAAAGTACAAAAATTGAGGTTTTGCAATATAATTGTGTTGAAAAGCTCCTAATCAATTACATGAACTCCTAAAATTTGATTAAAACTTGTTTTGTAGTCCTTTTTGTAGAGGTTTCGGACGAGCGGGTCGAAATGGGCCTTTCAATGGACCCGTTGAAATTTTAACTGAGTAAAAAGTACATAAATTGAGGTTTTGCAATATAATTGTGTTGAAAAGCTCCTAATCAGTTATTTGAAATCCTAAAATTTGATTAAAACTTGTTTTGCAGTCCTTTTTGTAGAGGTTTCGGACGGGCGGGTCGAAATGGGCCTTTCAATGGACCTGTTGGAATTTTAACTGAGTAAAAAGTATAGAAATTGAGGTTTTGCAATATAATTGTGTTGAAAAGCTCCTAATCAATTACATGAACTCCTAAAATTTGATTAAAACTTGTTTTGCAGTCCTTTTTGTAGAGGTTTCGGACGATAGAGTCGAAATGGGCCTTTCAATGGACCCGTTGGAATTTTAACTGAGTAAAAATAATAGAGATTGAGGTTTTGCAATATAATTGTGTTGAAAAGATCCTAATCAATTATTTGAACTCCTAAAATTTGTTTAAAACTTGTTTTGCGGTCCTTTTTGTAGAGGTTTCGGACGAGCGGGTCGAAATGGGCCTTTTAATGGACACGTTGGAATTTTAACTGAGTAAAAAGTACAGAAATTGAGGTTTTGCAATATAATTGTGTTGAAAAGCTCCTAATCAATTTCATAAACTCCTAAAATTTGATTAAAACTTGTTTTGCAGTCCTTTTTGTAGAGGTTTCGGACGAGCGGGTCGAAATGGGCCTTTCAATGGACCCGTTGAAATTTTAACTGAGTAAAAAGTAAATAAATTGAGGTTTTGCAATATAATTGTGTTGAAAAGCTCCTAATCAGTTATTTGAAATCCTAAAATTTGATTAAAACTTGTTTTGCAGTCCTTTTTGTAGAGGTTTCGGACGGGCGGGTCGAAATGGGCCTTTCAATGGACCCGTTGGAATTTCTTTTGAGGAAAATGGGCCTCATTAAAAACCCCTCTAACCACCTTGCACCGAAGCACAAGGTGAACCTAAGGGGAAAAGAGTGCCCTGAGGTATATTATCATTATAATAATAAAAAGGCTGTGGGTCAGCCAGTACATCAGCGTTAATACAGTCAGGAACGACTGAATCGAAATAAACAGAGGAAGTAGAACGTAAAGCCCAAGTGGCTAAGTTATGTGCCATAAAATTGGCTGATCTAGGTACAAAAGATAAAGTGATCAAAGGAAAAGCCCTAAGCAAGGCCTTCGTATCATCAATCTGCGGACCCAGCAGTGAGTTATCAGCAGTAGTGCGAGAGAGCTTATTGACTACCGTAGCCGAATCGGACTCAATAAGCACCTCGCCCCATCCTCTATCTCGGGTCAGCATAATACCCGCAATGATGGCATGTAGCTCGACCATGGTGGCATCATGACAACCTGCTTCATGTACGACACATCCTCCAATAATCGAACCTTGAGCATCCCGAGCAATTACCCCGATGGCTGCAGAACCGGACCTGGGGTGGAAGGCTCCATCGACATTTATCTTTATACTCTCCAGTCCTGGTGGCGTCCAACGCGGTGGGGCTGCAGCAGGTACGGCTGTTGACACGGCGGGGAGAGCGTTTGCGGCGGCGTATTCCTATAGAAGACCTGTAGTGTTCATGGTCGTGAGCCAAGGTGGCTGAAGTCTCTGTGAATGAACCCAGTCATTACGACGGTTCCATATATTCCAAATTGTTGTTAGGAGCAGAGCAAACCCTGTGCTATCCAAGCAGTGGGTGCCTTCAGATAACCAATCCGCCATTGTGTTGGTAGGGCTAGTATAGACGCCCGAGGGAAGTCCAACTAGGCGGAGAACGTACTTAGCACCTGGGCAATCGCGAAGGGCATGGAGAGCAGATTCCATCAGTACAGGACAAAAGGGGCATTGCCCACCCGTGTGATGTATTGCCCGTAGCTTGTCCCCAGTGGGTAATGCATCACGGCCTGCTCGCCAGCTAAAGGAGCGAATCTTTGGTAGAGTCGGAGCTTTGGAAATGATTTTCCAGAGTCGGTTAGGTCGTGGCACCGGCCGCGTGGGCTGATGAAGAAAGAAGTACCCCGATCTAACAGTGTAGGTGCCTGAATCATGCTGGCCCCAAACAAGTGTATCTGGCTTATTGCGATAAATCGGAACTCGAAGGATGCAATCTACATCATCCTTATCAAAGTCCCTGCGAAGTTTGGATTCATCCCAGGATGTATAGTCACGTGTCATGTAATCCCGACACCGCATCGGTAGTTCATCGTTGTCCATGTATTCCCCAAAAAGTGTAATCGGTTTATCCCCGCCCCAGGTGTCGCTGAGAACTCGTATCGAACTCTTGACTCCTGGCCGCCAAAAATAACCGGGCCCAAGGGAATGAATTGCTTGGTTTATCCCTTTCCATGCAAAAGATGCCCGTTTATCCGCAGAGGCATTCATCAAGTCTCCCGAAGGGTAGTATTTCGCGCGGAGGACTCTCGCCAAAAGAGAGTCCGGGTGGGATATCAGATGCCAAATCTGCTTTCCCAATAGGGCGATATTAAAGGTGTGCAGGTCGCAGAAACCTAGGCCTCCCATAGTTTTAGGTGTGCAGAGAGAGTCCCACGATAAAAGCGGCCAGCCGCGGTTATTACTGCGCCCGGACCACCAATATCGCCGTATAGACATAGTAATGTCATCAATGATGTTTTGTGGTAAAAGGTAGCAAGACATTACGTATTGTGACATTGCTTGCGCTACCGACTTAATGAGAATCTCTCTCCCACTAAAGGAAAGGAAGCTGCTGTCCCATTTGCTCATCCCGGACTGGAATTTATCCCGCACGAAGCCTAATGAGGCAATCCTATTCCTTTTAATTAAAAGTGGTACCCCCAGATATATACCTGGGTCATCCACTAAGCGTACACCAAGTGTTGAACGCATAGCATGGAGAAAATCGGAGGAACACTTTTGACTGTAGAAGGCAGTAGACTTATCAAAGTTGACCGTTTGCCCTGAGGAAGAGGCGTACTGAGATAGGATGTAGCGTAGCCGAGCCACCTCCTCCGGCTCATTACGTAGGAACACCATGCTGTCATCCGCAAAGAGCAGATGAGTGACACGGGGCCCATGGCGACTGGCACTAAGGCCCGATAAGCGTCCTTCCCAATGCTCAGTTTCCAGAGCCGCAGAGAGTCCCTGGGAGCAAATGAGGAAAAGGAAGGGGGATAGAGGGTAACCTTGACGGATACCCGTTGGAATTTTAACTGAGTAAAAAGTACAGAAATTGAGTTTTTGCAATATAATTGTGTTGAAAAGCTCCTAATCAATTACATGAACTCCTAAAATTTGATTAAAACTTGTTTTGCTGTCCTTTTTGTAGAGGTTTCGGACGAGAGAGTCGAAATGGGACATTCAATGGACCCGTTGGAATTTTAACTGAGTAAAAATAACAGAAATTGAGGTTTTGCAATATAATTGTGTTGAAAAGCTCCTAATCAATTATAGGAACTCCTAAAATTTGTTTAAAACTTGTTTTGCGGTCCTTTTTGTAGAGGTTTCGGACGAGCGGGTCTAAATGGGCCTTTTAATGGACACATTGGAATTTTAACTGAGTAAAAAGTACAGAAATTGAGGTTTTGCAATATAATTGTGTTGATAAGCTCCTAATCAATTACATGAACTCCTAAAATTTGATTAAAACTTGTTTTGCAGCTGTTTTTGTAGAGGTTTCGGACGAGCGGGTCGAAATGGTCCTTTCAATGGATCCGTTGAAATTTTAACTGAGTAAAAAGTACAAAAATTGAGGTTTTCCAATATAATTGTGTTGAAAAGCTCCTAACCAGTTATTTGAACTCCTAAAATTTGATAAAAACTTGTTTTGCAGTCCTTTTGTAGAGGTTTCGGACGGGCGGGTCGAAATGGGCCTTTCAATGGACCCGTTGGAATTTTAACTGAGTAAAAAGTACAGAAATTGAGAATTTGCAATATAATTGTGTTGAAAAGCTCCTAACCAATTACATGAACTCCTAAAATTTGATTAAAACTTGTTTTGTAGTCTTTTTTGTAGGGGTTTCGGACGAACGGGTCGAAATGGGCCTTTTAATGGACCCGTTGGAACTTTAACTGAGTAAAAACTACAGAAGTTTAGTTTTTGCAATATAATTGTGTTGAAAAGCTCTTAATATATTATTTGAACTCCTAGTATTTGACTAAAACATTTTTGCGGTCCTTTTTGTAGAGGTTTCGGACGAGCAGGACTAAATGGGCCTATCAATGGGACCGTTGGAATTTTAACTTAGTAAAAATGATAAAATTGAGGTTTTCAATATAATTGTGTTGAAAAGCTCCTAATAAATTATTTGAACTCCTAAAATTTGATTAAAACTATTTTTGCGGTCCTTTTTGTCAAGGTTTCGGACGAGCAGGTCTAAATGGGCCTTTCAATGGACCCGTTAGAATTTTAAATGAGTGAAAAGTACAGAAATTGAGGTTTTGCAACATTATTGTGTTGAAAAGATCCTAATCAATTACATGAACTACCTAAAATTTGATTAAAACTTTTTTTGTGGTTCTTTTTATAGAAGTTTCGGACGAGCGGGTCTAAATGGTCCTTTCAATGGACCCGTTAGAATTTTAACTAAGTAAAAAGTATAAAAATTGAAGTTTTGCAATATAATTGTGTTGAAAAGCTCCTAATCATTTATTTGAACTCCTAAAATTTGATTAAAACTTGTTTTGTGGTCCTTTTTGTCGAGGTTTCGGACGAGCAGGTCTAAATGGGGCATTCAATGGACCCGTTGGAAATTTAACTGAGTAAAAAGTACAGAAATTGAGGTTTTGCAATATAATTGTGTTGAAAAGCTCCTAATCAATTACATGAACTCCTAAAATTAGATTAAAATGTGTTTTGCAGTCCTTTTTGTAGAGGTTTCGGACGAGCGGGTTGAAATGGGCCTTTGAATGGACCCGTTGGAATTTTAACTGAGTAAAAAGTACAGAAATTGAGGTTTTGCAATATAATTGTGTTGAAAAGCTCCTAATCAATTATTTGAACTCCTAAAATTTGATTAAAACTTGTTTTGCAGTCCTTTTTGTAGAGGTTTCGGATGAGCAGGTCGAAATGGGCCTTTCAATGGACCCGTTGGAATTTTAACTGAGTAAAAAGTACAGAAATTCAGGTTTTGCAATATAATTGTGTTGAAAAGCTCCTAATCAATTATTTGAACTCCTAATATTTGAATAAAGCATTTTTGCCGTCCTTTTTGTCGAGGTTTCGGACGAGCAAGTCTAAATGGGCATTTCAATGTACCCGTTGGAATTTTAACTGAGTAAAAAGTACAGAAATTGAGGTTTTGCAATATAATTGTGTTGAAAAGTTCCTAATCAATTACATGAACTCCTAAAATTTGATTAAAACTTGTTTTGTAGTCCTTTTTGTAGAGGTTTTGGACGAGCGGGTCGAAATGGGCCTTTCAATGGACCCGTCGGAATTTTAACTGAGTATAAGTACATAAATTGTGGTTTTGCAATATAATTGTGATGAAAAGCTCCTAATCAATTACATAAACTCCTAAAATTTGATTAAAACTTTTTTTGCAGTCCTTTTTGTAGAGGTTTCGGACGAGTGGGTCGAAATGGGCCTTTCAATGGACCCGTTGAAATTTTAACTGAGTAAAAAGTACAAAAATTGAGGTTTTGCAATATAATAGTGTTGAAAAGCTCCTAATCAATTATTTGAACTCCTAAAATTTGATAAAAACTTGTTTTGCGGTCCTTTTTGTAGAGGTTTCGGACGAGCAGTTCTAAATGGACCTTTCAATGGACCCGTTGGAATTTTAACTGAGTAAAAAGTACAGAAATTGAGGTTTTTCAATATAATTGTGTTGAAAAGTTCCTAATCAATTATTTGAACTCTTAAAATTTGATTAAAACTATTTTGCGGTCCTTTTTGTCGAGGTTTCGGACGAGTAGGTCTAAATGGGCCTTTCAATGGACCCTTTAGAATTTTTACTGAGTAAAAAGTACAGAAATTGAGGTTTTGCAATATAATTGTGTGTAAAAGCTCCTAATCAATTACATAAACTCCTAAAATTTGATTAAAACTTTTTTTGCAATCTTTTTTTAGAGGTTTCGGACGAGCGGGTCGAAATAGGCCTTTCAATGGACCCGTTGAAATTTTAACTGAGTAAAAAGTACAGAAATTGAGGTTTTGCAATAAAATAGTGTTGAAAAGCTCCTAATCAATTATTTGAACTCCTAATATTTGATAAAAACTTATTTTGCGGTCCTTTTTGTAGAGGTTTCGGACGAGCAGTTCTAAATTGGCCTTTCAATGGACTCGTTGGAATTTTAACTGAGTAAAAAGTACAGAAATTGAGGTTTTGCAATATAATTGTGTTGAAAAGCTCCTAATCAATTACATGAACTCCTAAAAATTGTGGTCCTTTTTGTAGAGGTTTCGGACGAGCGGGTCGAAATGGGCCTTTCAATGGACCCGTTGGAATTTTTTTGAAGAAGGCGGGCCTCGTTAAAAAGCCCTACTAATATCCCCAGGCACAAGACCTGGAGAAACCTAAAAGGTGATGGACCCAAAAGACATAGAAGTCATGGTCCTAAGGGAATGGGTAGCCAAACCCTTTGGAATTTTAACTGAGTAAAAACTACATAAATTGCGGTTTTGCAATGTAATTGTGTTGAATAGTTCTTAATCAATTATTTGAACTCCTAATATTTGAATAAAACATTTTTTCGGTCCTTTTTGTAGAGGTTTCGCACGAGATGGTCTAAATGGGCCTTTCAATGGGCCTCTTGGAATTTTAACTGAGTAAAAAGTATAAAATTGAGGTTTTTAATATAATTGTGTTGAAAAGTTCCTAATCAATTATTTGAACTCCTAAAATTTGATTAAAACTATTTTGCGGTCCTTTTTGTCGAGGTTTCGGACGAGCAGGTCTAAATGGGCCTTTTAATGTACCCGTTGGATTTTTACTGAGTAAAAATTACAAAAATTGAGGTTTTGCAATATAATTTTGTTGAAAAGCTCCTAATCAATTACATGAACTCCTAAAATTTGATTAAAACTTGTTTTGCAGTCCTTTTTGTAGAGGTTTCGGTCGAGCGGGTTGAAATGAGCGTTTCAATAGACCCGTTGGAATTTTAACTGAGTAAAAAGTACAGAAATTGCGGTTTTGCAATATAATTGTGTTGAAAAGCTCCTAATCAATTACATGAACTACCTAAAATTTGATTAAAACTTTTTTGTGGTCCTTTTTATAGAGGTTTCGGACGAGAGGGTCTAAATGGGCCTTTCATTGGACCCGATGGAATTTTAACTGAGTAAAAAGTATAAAAATTGAAGTTTTGCAATATAATTGTGTTGAAAAGCTCCTAATCATTTATTTGAACTCCTAAAATTTGATTAAAACTTGTTTTGTGATCCTTTTTGTCGAGGTTTCGGACAAGCAGGTCTAAATGGGCCTTTCAATGGACCCGTTGGAAATTTAACTGAGTAAAAAGTACAGAAATTGAGGCTTTGCAATATAATTGTGTTGAAAAGCTCCTAATCAATTACATGAACTCCTAAAATTTGATTAAAACGTGTTTTGCAGTCCTTTTTGTAGAGGTTTCGGACGAGCGGGTCGAAATGGGCCTTTGAATGGACCCGTTGGAATTTTAACTGAGTAAAAAGTACAGAAATTGAGGTTTTGCAATATAATTATGTTGAAAAGCTCCTAATAAATTACATAAACTTCTAAAATTTTATTAAAACTTGTTTTGCGGTCCTTTTTGTCGAGGTTTCGGACGAGCAGGTCTAAATGGGCCTTTCAATGGACCCGTTGGAAATTTAACTGAGTAAAAAGTACAGAAATTGAGGCTTTGCAATATAACTGTGTTGAAAAGCTCCTAATCAATTACATGAACTCCTAAAATTTGATTAAAACTCTTTTTGCAGTCCTTTTTGTAGAGGTTTCGGACGAGCAGGTGGAAATGGGCCTTTCAATGGACCCGTTGATATTTTAACTGAGTAAAAAGTACAAAAATTGAGGTTTTGCAATATAATAGTATTGAAAAGCTCCTAATCAATTATTTGAACTCCTAAAATTTGATAAAAACTTGTTTTGCGGTCCTTTTTGTAGAGGTTTCGGACGAGCAGTTCTAAATGGGCCTCTCAATGGACCCGTTGGAATTTTAACTGAGTAAAAAGTACAGAATTTGAGGTTTTGCAATATAATTGTATTGAAAAGCTCCTAATCAATTATTTGAACTCCTAAAATTTAATTAAAACTTGTTTTGCAGTCCTTTTTTTAGACTTTTCGGACGAGCATGTCTAAATGGGCCTTTCAATGGACTCGTTGGAAATTTAACTGAGTAAAAAGTACAGAAATTGAGGTTTTGCAATATAATTGTGTTGAAAAGCTCCTAATCAATTATTTGAACTCCTAATATTTGAATAAAGCATTTTTGCCGTCCTTTTTGTCGAGGTTTCGGACGAGCAAGTCTAAATGGGCATTTCAATGTACCCGTTAGAATTTTAACTGAGTAAAAAGTACAGAAATTGAGGTTTTGCAATATAATTGTGTTGAAAAGCTCCTAATCAATTATTTGAACTCCTAAAATTTGATTAAAACTTGTTTTGCAGTCCTTTTTGTAGAGGTTTCGGATGAGCAGGTCGAAATGGGCCTTTCAATGGACCCGTTGGAATTTTAACTGAGTAAAAAGTACAGAAATGGCGGTTTTGCAATATAATTGTGTTAAAAAGCTTCTAATCAATTATTTTAAATCCTAAAATTTGATCAAAACTTGTTTTGCAGTCCTTTTTGTAGAGGTTTCGGACGAGCAGGTCTAAATGGGCCTTTCAATGGACCCGTTGGAATTTTTACTTAATAAAAATTACAGAAATTGAGGTTTTGCAATATAATTGTGTTGAAAAGCTCCTAATCAATTACATGAACTCCTAAAATTTGATTAAAACTTGTTTTGTAGTCCTTTTTGTAGAGGTTTTGGACGAGCGGGTCGAAATGGGCCTTTCAATGGACCCGTCAGAATTTTAACTGAGTATAAGTACAGAAATTGTGGTTTTGCAATATAATTGTGATGAAAAGCTCCTAATCAATTACATAAACTCCTAAAATTTGATTAAAAGTTTTTTTGCAGTCCTTTTTGTAGAGGTTTCGGACGAGCGGGTCGAAATGGGCCTTTCAATGGACCCGTTGAAATTTTAACTGAGTAAAAAGTACAAAAATTGAGGTTTTGCAATATAATAGTGTTGAAAAGCTCCTAATCAATTATTTGAACTCCTAAAATTTGATTAAAACTTGTTTTGCAGTCCTTTTTGTAGAGGTTTCGGATGAGCAGGTCGAAATGGGCCTTTCAATGGACCCGTTGGAATTTTAACTGAGTAAAAAGTACAGAAATTGCGGTTTTGCAATATAATTGTGTTAAAAAGCTTCTAATCAATTATTTTAAATCCTAAAATTTGATCAAAACTTGTTTTGCAGTCCTTTTTGTAGAGGTTTCGGACGAGCAGGTCTAAATGGGCCTTTCAATGGACCCGTTGGAATTTTTACTTAATAAAAATTACAGAATTTGAGGTTTTGCAATATAATTGTGTTGAAAAGCTCCTAATCAATTACATGAACTCCTAAAATTTGATTAAAACTTGTTTTGTAGTCCTTTTTGTAGAGGTTTTGGACGAGCGGGTCGAAATGGGCCTTTCAATGGACCCGTCAGAATTTTAACTGAGTATAAGTACAGAAATTGTGGTTTTGCAATATAATTGTGATGAAAAGCTCCTAATCAATTACATAAACTCCTAAAATTTGATTAAAAGTTTTTTTGCAGTCCTTTTTGTAGAGGTTTCGGACGAGCGGGTCGAAATGGGCCTTTCAATGGACCCGTTGAAATTTTAACTGAGTAAAAAGTACAAAAATTGAGGTTTTGCAATATAATAGTGTTGAAAAGCTCCTAATCAATTATTTGAACTCCTCAAATTTGATTAAAACTTGTTTTGCGGTCCTTTTTGTCGAGGTTTCGGACGAGCAGGTCTAAATGAGCCTTTCAATGGACCCGTTGGAATTTTAACTAAGTAAAAAGTACAGAAATTGAGGTTTTGCAATATAATTGTGTTGAAAAGCTCCTAATCAATTACATGAACTCCTAAAATTTGATTAAAACTTGTTTTGCAGTCCTTTTTGTAGAGGTTTCGGACGAGCGAGTCGAAATGGGCCTTCAATGGACCCGTTGGAATTTTAACTAAGTAAAAAGTACAGAAATTGAGGTTTTGAAATTTAATTGTGTTGAAAAGCTCCTAATCAATTACATGAACTCCTAAAATTTGATTAAAACTTGTTTTGCAGTCCTCTTTTTAAAAGTTTCGGACGATCGGGTCGAAATGGGCCTTTCATTGGACCCGTTGGAATTTTAACTGAGTAAAAAGTACAGAAATTGAGGTTTTGCAATATAATTGTGTTGAAAAGCTCTTAATCAATTATTTGAACTCCTAAAATTTGATTAAAACTTGTTTTTCGGTCATTTTTGTCGAGGTTTCGGACGAGCAGGTCTAAATGGGCCTTTCAATGGACCCGTTGGAATTTTAACTGAGTAAAAAGTACAGAAATTGAGGTTTTGCAATATAATTGTTTTGAAAATCTCCTAATCAATTACATGAATTCCTAAAATTTGATTAAAACTTGTTTTGCGGTCCTTTTTGTAGAGGTTTTGGACGAGCATGTCTAAATGGGCCTTTCAATGGACCTGTTGGAATTTTAACTGAGTAAAAAGTACATAAATTGAGGTTTTGCAATATAATTGTGTTGAAAAGTTCCCAATCAATTACATGAACTCCTAAAATTTGATTAAAACTTGTTTTGCAGTCCTCTTTGTAAAAGTTTCGGACGATCGGGTCGAAATGGGCCTTTCAATGGACCCGTTGGAATTTTAACTGAGTAAAAAGTACATAAATTGAGGTTTTGCAATATAATTGTGTTGAAAAGCTCTTAATCAATTATTTGAACTCCTAAAATTTGATTAAAACTTGTTTTGCGGTCCTTTTTGTCGAGGTTTCGGACGAGCAGGTCTAAATGGGCCTTTCAATGGACCCGTTGGAATTTTAACTGAGTAAAAAGTACAGAAATTGAGGTTTTGCAATATAATTGTTTTGAAAATCTCCTAATCAATTACATGAATTCCAAAAATTTGATTAAAACTTGTTTTGCGGTCCTTTTTGTAGAGGTTTCGGACGAGCATGTCTAAATGGGCCTTTCAATGGACCTGTTGGAATTTTAACTGAGTAAAAAGTACATAAATTGAGGTTTTGCTATATAATTTTGTTGAAAATCTCATAATCAATTATTTGTACTCCTAAAATATGATCAAAACTTGTTTTGCGGTCCTTTATGTAGAGGTTTCGGATTTGCGGGTCTAAATGGGCCTTTCAGTGCACCCGTTGGAATTTTAACTGAGTAAAATGTATAAAAATTGAAGTGTTGTAATATAATTGTGTTGAAAAGCTCCTAATCATTTATTTGAACCCCTAAAATTTGATTAAAACTCTTTTGCGGTCCTTATTGTATCGGTTTCGGACGTGTAGGTCTATATGAGCCTTCAATGGACCCGTTGGAATTTTAACTGAGTAAAAAGTACAGAAATTGAGGTTTTGCAATATAATTGTGTTTAAAAGCTCCTAATCAATTATTTGAACTCCTAAAATTTGTTTAAAACTTGTTTTGCGGTACTTTTTGTAGATGTTTCGGACGAACAGGTCTAAATGGGCCTTTCAATGGACCCGTTGGAATTTTAACTGAGTAAAAAGTACAGAAATTGAGGTTTTGCAATATAATTGTGTTGAAAAGCTCCAAATAATTTACATGAACTCCTAAAATATGATTAAAACTTTTTTTGCGGTCCTTTTTGTCGAGGTTTCGGACGAGCATGTCTAAATGGGCCTTTCAATGGACCCGTTGGAATTTTACTTGAGTTAAAAGTACAGAAATTGAGGTTTTGCAATATAATTGTGTTGAAAAGCTCCTAATTAATTATTTGAACTCTTAAAGTTTGAATAAAACTATTTTTCGGTCCTTTTTGTCGAGTTTTCGGATGGGCGGGTCGAAATGGGCCTTTCAATGGACCCGTTGGAATTTTAAATGAGTAAAAAGTACAGAAATTGAGGTTTTGCAATATAATTGTGCTGAAAAGCTCCTAATAAATTACATGAACTCCTAAAATTTGATTAAAACGTGTTTTGCAGTCCTTTTTGTAGAGGTTTAGGACGAGATAATCGAAATGGGCCTTTCAATGGACCCGTTGGAATTTTAACTGAGTAAAAATAACAGAGATTGAGGTTTTGCAATATAATTGTGTTGAAAAGCTCCTAATCAATTATTTGAACTCCTAAAATTTGTTTAAAACTTGTTTTGCGGTCCTTTTTGTAGAGGTTTCGGACGAGCGGGTCGAAATGGGCCTTTTAATGGACACATTGGAATTTTAACTGAGTAAAAAGTACAGAAATTGAGGTTTTGAAATATAATTGTGTTGAAAAGCTCCTAATCTATTACATGAACTCCTAAAATTTGATTAAAACTTGTTTTACAGTCCTTTTTGTAGAGGTTTTGGACGAGCGGGTCGAAATGGGCCTCTCAATGGACCCGTTGAAATTTTAACTGAGTAAAAAGTACAAAAATTGTGATTTTGTAATATAATTGTGTTGAAAAGCTCCTAATCAGTTATTTGAAATCCTAAAAGTTGATTAAAACTTGTTTTGTAGTCCTTTTTTTTGGTTCATTAGGGTTTTTATTAGTTGGAACTTCTAGTTATCTTGGTAGGAATTTGATATCTTTATTTTCGTCTCAGCAAATAGTTTTTTTTCCACAAGGAATCGTAATGTCTTTCTATGGGATCGCAGGCCTCTTTATTAGTTCCTATTTGTGGTGCACGATTTTTTGGAATGTAGGGAGTGGTTATGATCGATTCGATAGACAAGAGGGAATAGTATGTATTTTTCGTTGGGGTTTTCCTGGAAAAAATCATCGCATCTTTCTACGATTCCTTATGAAATGTAGAGGTTTCGGACGGGCGGGTCGAAATGGGCCTTTCAATGGACCCGTTGGAATTTTAACTGAGTAAAAAGTACAAAAATTGAGGTTTTGCAATATAATTGTGTTGAAAAGCTCCTAACCAATTACATGAACTCCTAAAATTTGATTAAAATTTGTTTTGTAGTCCTTTTTGTAGGGGTTTCGGACGAACGGGTTGAAATGGGCCTTTTAATGGACCCGTTGGAACTTTAACTGAGTAAAAAGTACAGAAATTGAGTTTTTGCAATATAATTGTGTTGAAAAGCTCCTAATATATTATTTGAACTCCTAATAATTGAATAAAACATTTTTGCGGTCCTTTTTGTAGAGGTTTCGGACGAGCAGGTCTAAATGTGCCTATCAATTGGCCCGTTGGAATTTTAACTGAGTAAAAAGTATAAAATTGAGGTTTTTCAATATAATTGTGTTGAAAAGCTCCTAATCAATTATTTGAACTACTAAAATTTGATTAAAACTATTTTTGCAGTCCTTTTTGTCAAGGTTTCGGACGAGCAGGTCTAAATGGGCCTTTCAATGGACCCGCTAGAATTTTAACTGAGTAAAAAGTACAAAAATTGAGGTTTTGCAACATAATTGTGTTGATAAGCTCCTAATCAATTACATGAACTCCTAAAATTAGATTAAAACGTGTTTTGCAGTCCTTTTTGTAGAGGTTTCGGACGAGCGGGTCGAAATGGGCCTTTGAATGAACCCGTTGGAATTTTAACTGAGTAAAAAGTACAGAAATTGAGGTTTTTCAATATAATTGTGTTGAAAGCTCCTAATAAATTACATGAACTCCTAAAATTTGATTAAAACTTGTTTTGCAGTCCTTTTTGTAAAGGTTTCGGACGAGCGGGTCGAAATGTGCCTTTCAATGGACCCGTTGGAATTTTAACTGAGTAAAAAGTACAGAAATTGAGGTTTTGCAATATAATTGTGTTGAAAAGCTCCTAATCAATTATTTGAACTCCTAATATTTGAATAAAACATTTTTGTCGTCCTTTTTGTCGAGGTTTCGGACAAGCAAGTTTAAATGGGCATTTCAATGTACCCGTTAGAATTTTAACTGAGTAAAAAGTACAGAAATTGAGGTTTTGCAATATAATTGTGTTGAAAAGCTCCTAATAAATTACATGAACTCGTAAAATTTGATTAAAACTTGTTTTGCAGTCCTTTTTGTAAAGGTTTCGGACGAGAGGGTCGAAATAGGCCTTTCAATGGACCCGTTGGAATTTTAACTGAGTAAAAAGTACAGAAATTGAGGTTTTACAATATAATTGCGTTGAAAAGTTTCTAATCAATTATTTGAACTCCTAAAATTTGATTAAAACTTGTTTTGTGGTCCTTTTTGTCGAGGTTTCAGACGAGCAGGTCTAAATGGGCCTTTCAATTGACCTGTTGGAATTTTAACTGAGTAAAAAGTACAGATATTGTGGTTTTGCAATATAATTGTGTTGAAAAGCTCCTAATCAATTATTTGAACTCCTAATATTTGAATAAAACATTTTTGCGGTCCTTTTTGTAGAGGTTTCGGACGAGCAAGTATAAATGGGCCAATCAATGGGCCCGTTGGAATTTTAACTGAGTAAAAACTATAAAATTGAGGGTTTTCAATATAATTGTGTTGAAAAGCTCCTAATCAATTATTTGAACTCCTAAAATTTGATTAAAACTATTTTTGCGGTCCTTTTTGTCGAGGTTTCGGACGAGCAGGTGTAAATGGGCATTTCAATAGACCCGTTAGAATTTTAACTGCGTAAAAAGTACAGAAATTGAGGTTTTGCAATATAATTGTGTTGAAAAGCTCCTAATCAATTACATGAACTCCTAAAATTTGATTAAAACTTATTTTGTGGTACTTTTTGTAGAGGTTTCGGACGAGCGGGTCTAAATGGGCCTTTCAATGGACCCGTTAAAATTTTAACTGAGTAAAAAGTACAGAAATTGAGGTTTTGCAATATAATTGTGTTGAAAAGCTCCTAATCAGTTATTTGAACTTCTAAAATTTGATTAAAACTTGTTTTGCGGTCCTTTTTGTAGAGGTTTCGGACGAGCAAGTCTAAATGGGCCTTTCAATGGACCCGTTGGAATTTTAACTGAGTAAAAAGTACAAAAATTGAGGTTTTGCAATATAATTGTGTTGAAAAGCTCCTAATCAATTACATGAACTCCTAAAATTTGATTAAAACTTGTTTTGCAGTCCTTTTTGTAGAGGTTTCAGTCGAGCGGGTTGAAATGGGCCTTTCAATTGACCCGTGGGAATTTTAACTGAGTAAAAAGTACAGAAATTGCGGTTTTGCAATATAATTGTGTTGAAAAGCTCCTAATCAATTACATGAACTACCTAAAATTTGATTAAAACTTTTTTGTGGTCCTTTTTGTAGAGGTTTCGGACGAGCGGGTCTAAATGAGCCTTTCAATGGACCCGTTGGAATTTTAACTGAGTAAAAAGTATAAAAATTGAAGTTTTGCAATATAATTGTGTTGAAAAGCTCCTAATCATTTATTTGAACTCCTAAAATTTGATTAAAACTTGTTTTGCGGTCATTTTTGTCGAGGTTTCGGACGAGCAGGTCTAAATGGGCCTTTCAATGGACCCGTTGGAAATTTAACTGGGTAAAAAGTACAGAAATTGAGGCTTTGCAATATAATTGTGTTGAAAAGCTCCTAATCAATTACATGAACTCCTAAAATTTGATTAAAACGTGTTTTGCAGTGGTTTCAGACGAGCGGGTCGAACTGGGCCTTTGAATGGACCCGTTGGAATTTTAACTGAGTAAAAAGTACAGAAATTGAGATTTTGCAATATAATTGTGTTGAAAAGCTCCTAATCAATTACATGAACTCCTAAAATTTGATTAAAACTTGTTTTGCGGTCCTTTTTTGTAAAGGTTTCGGACGAGCGGGTCGAAATGGGCCTTTCAATGGACCCGTTGGAATTTTAACCGAGTAAAACATATAGAAATTGAAGTTTTGCAATATAATTGTGTTGAAAAGCTCCTAATCAATTATTTGAACTCCTAAAATTTGATTAAAACTTGTTTTGCGGTCCTTTTTGTCGAGGTTTCGGACGAGCCGGTCTAAATCGGCCTTTCAATGGACCCGTTAGAATTTTAATTGAGTAAAAAGTACAGAAATTGAGGTTTTGCAATATAATTGTGTTGAAAAGCTCCTAATCAATTACATGAACTCCTAAATTTTGATTAAAACTTGTTTTGCAATCCTTTTTGTAAAGGTTTCGAACGAGCGGGTCGAAATGGGCCTTTCAATGGACCCGTTGGAATTTTAACTGAATAAAAAGTAAAGAAATTAAAGTTTTGCAATATAATTGTGTTGAAAAGCTCCTAATCAATTATTTGAACTCCTAAAATTTGATTAAAACTTGTTTTGCGGTCCTTTTTGTCGAGGTTTCGGACAAGCAGGTCTAAATGGGCCTTTCAATGGACCCGTTGGAATTTAAACTGAGTAAAAAGTACAGAAATTGAGGTTTTGAATTATAATTGTGTTGAAAATCTCCTAATAAATTACATGAATTCCTAAAATTTGATTAAAACTTGTTTTGCGGTCCTTTTTGTAGAGGTTTCGGAGGAGCAGGTCTAAATGGGCCTTTCAATGGACCTGTTGGAATTTTAACTGAGTAAAAAGTACAGAAATTGAGGTTTTTCAATATAATTGTGTTGAAAAGCTCCTAATCAATTATTTGAACTCCTAAAATTTGATTAAAACTTGTTTTGCGGTCCTTTTTGTCGAGGTTTCGGACGAGCAGGTCTAAATGGGCCTTTCAATGGACCCGTTGGAATTTTTTTTGAAGAAAAAGGCCTCATGAAAAACCCCTACTACTGTCCTTCGAGCAGAGCTAGAGGACCCTAAAAAGGGGAAAAGAGTGCCTAAGTTTTATTATAACATAGGAGAATTTGTTATAAGGTGATTGATACATGTAGGAATGTCAGAATTAAAAGACATAGAAGACATAGAGCCTAACGAATAAGTGGCCAATGTATGGGCCACATGATTAGCCTCACGACGTACAAAAGAAACAGAAACAAAATCAAATGCATGGAGAGACTCGCGAATCTGATGGAGAAGAGGTCCCATGGTAGAAAGGTCCAGCCCCGGGTTATTGATTCTGTTTGCAAGAGAAGCACAATCTGTTTCAAGCAAAATCTGATTCCAACCTTGAGATCGAGCAAAAGTGATTCCTGCTAGAAGGCCTTCACCTTCACAAGTGACTGCATCCACACAGCTACCGAGCAGAAATGCAAGACCGCCCACAACAGCACCTGTTGAATCACGTGCCATGGCGCCAACAGCCGCTGCACGAGTTAGGAGATGATAAGCACCATCCACATTTATTTTAATATGGTTAGGTGGAGGAGGGTTCCAGCAAGGAGGAGAAAGGATAGATGGGTTTGGGGTAGATGAAGAAGAGGCATTACAGAAGTCGTTATGTAAGCTGATAGAATTAACAACAGTAAGCCAAGGTGGTTGTAGATGATGATTATGAATCCAATCATTACGTCTATTCCAGACGTTCCATAAAGTCGTAAGGAAGAGCCCAAATTTGTCAGAGGATAGATGATGGGCTACTTCCTCGAACCATTGTAAGGGGGTAGTAGCCAAACTTCTAGAAAGGCTAACGGAAGTACCAGAGAGTTGAAGGGCTTCCGAAGCCCCTGCACAATCACGTAGCGCATGGAGAATAGACTATGAATGTGTTCCACAGATAGGGCAAGGCCCCGATGTAGGTGACAATACTTGCATTTTGGAACCAACTGGCAAAGCTTCAGACGCCATACGCCATCCAAAAGTTTTGACCTTAGGAAGGACCTTGACTTTGGACAGAAATTTCCAAAAACGAGAGGGTGACGTATGCGGAAGTATAGGACGTTGTAAAAAGAGGTAACCAGAACGGACCGAGTAAACACCCGAATCGTTAGGAGACCAAAGAATAGTGTCACGATGATCATTTATGATTGGTACTCGGAGAATGGCACTGGCATCAGCTAAGTTGAAATAACTATTGACTTTAACAGGGTCCCAAGCAGTTTGATTGCGAACCATAAAATCACGGCATCGAACATGGATTTCACCCGAGATTTCGTAATCCCCAGTAAGTGTAATAGGGGAAGATCCGCCCCAGATATCTTTGTGTACTCTGATATTGCTATTAATACCTAGTCGATGTAAGAAACCTGGGAGGAGACGTTGTAGAGCATTATATATACCTTGCCATGCAAAGGAGCCACGATTGGGACGGGATGCATCAAGGATGTTTCCAGAAGGGAAATATTTAGCACGATAAATTTGGCCCAATAAAGAATCTGGTTCGCAGATTAGTCTCCATATTTGCTTCCCCAAAAGAGCACCATTGAAGTCATGTAAATCCTTAAACCCCATGCCACCAGCGGCCTTAGGTAAACAAACATAATTCCAAGGAAGCATGTGCCACCCTTTTTTATTGGATTTGCCAGTCCACCAATATTGCCGAATTGCTGAGGTCATGTCATCAATAATATTTTGTGGGAGAAGATAACAAGACATAACATATTGATGCAAGGATTGTAGTACTGCTTTAATGAAAATCTCCCGACCACTAAAAGAAAGGAGTTGTTTCTCCCAACTAGAGAGACGATCATGAACTTTGTCGCGCACAAAGCCTAATGATTCAGTTTTGTTTTTCCCTATGAGAAGTGGGACACCTAGATATACGCCAGGGTTAGATACCTCACGTACTTGCAAAAGATTATTGATCGCAGTTCTTGTTGAGGTTGGGGTGCGTGGATTATAAAAAATTGTCGATTTCTCAAAATTGACCGCTTGGCCAGAGGCCGCAGAATAAGTTTGTAGGGCTATTTTGAGATTAGTAGCTTCAGTTGGATTATTATTAATGAAAACCATACAATCATCAGCAAAGAGTAGATGGTTGACTCTAGGTCCGTGTTTGCAAGCACCAAGCCCCGGAAGGATATTTGTTTGTTGGGCAGCAGATAGGTAAGCAGATAGCCCTTGTGTGCAAAAAAAGAAAAGAAAGGGTGAAAGAGGGTCACCTTGACGTAATCCACGTTGAGGTTGAAAAAAGGAAGAGAGAGAGTTGTTAACTTTGACTGAAAATGAAACAGTGGTAATGCAACACATTATAAGAGATATCCAGTTCGATGCGAAGCCCATACGTTCCATAACATTTGCTAGAAAAGACCATTCAACTCTATCAAAAGCTTTCTCCATGTCTAGTTTAAGAGCAGCTCCTTGGGAGGACTTTGTTGCCCCTGAGTTAATATTGTGAATGATTTCATGGGCAACAAGGATGTTGTCAGAAATATTACGTCCTTGAACGAAGGCTGCTTGGTTAGGGCTAATACAAAAAGGAATTGTTTGTTTCATTCTGTTTACAATGGTTTTGGAAACTATTTTATAGAGAACAGTGCAAAGGCTGATGGGTCTAAGATGCTTCATAGTGGTTGGGTCCTGGATTTTAGGGATTAGTACGAGAATAGTTTTGTTAACCAAAGACATATCCGCTGTGCCATTTAGTAAGTTAAGGCATAGATTAGTTACATCGTCGCCAATAGTGTCCCAATGTTGTCGATAAAAACTACTTGGTAAGCCATCAATACCAGGCACCTTTCTGGGGTCAATATCCCGGAAAGCCAAGAGAATTTCTTCTTTTGTGAAAGTCCTTAAAAGATTATCATTCATAGATTGAGAGATAGATGGCGAAATTTTATCAAGTATAATATCGGAAAATTGTGGGTTGGAGGATGTAAAAAGGTTCTGGAAGTAGTTGGAGGCAATAGACATTAGGTCTGAATCATCTGTACACCAATTCGAATTAGCATCAGATAGACCCGTGATCAAGTTTTTTTTCCTTCTATTGTTTGCTCTGGCATGAAAGAACCTCGTATTCTTATCCCCTTGGGATAACCATAGAGTACGGGATCTTTGAGCCCAATAAATTTCTTGTTCCATTAGGATTTTATTAAGTTCAGTTCTATATTTTATATAAATATCTTCATTTGAGGCAGTTAAGGGTCGGGATAAAAATTTGTTATTTTTTTGGTAAGGAATTTAATACGACCAGTGGTTTTTAGACGTTGTTGATTCTGCCATTCCTCTAGGCATGTGCCAACCGCTTTTATTTTTTCTATGGTTGTTCCAGGGGTGTTGACCCAAGTGTTTTTGATAGAGGATATATTGTTTGCATTGTTTGCCCAACAATTTTCAAACCGAAACATGTTTTTAGGTCGCTGTTTGGGGGTAGTAGCCGCAGGAGATGTATCTAGGACAAGGAAACAATGATCGGACTTGGCCACATAGTCCGATGTTATACTATAAGAAGGAAAAAGATCTTGCCAGGCCGAATTAGCAATGAACCTATTTAAACGTTCATGTATAGTAGGGGTTAAGGGCCCCACTTTTGTCCAAGTGAACCACCCAGATGTTGGTTTACAATCAAATAGGTTGTTGCGTGAAAGACAATGTCGGAAGTTATTTATTTGTGATCTAGCCCTTCGGC
The DNA here is from genome assembly GCA_030270665.1 of Hibiscus trionum. NCBI lineage: Eukaryota > Viridiplantae > Streptophyta > Magnoliopsida > Malvales > Malvaceae > Hibiscus > Hibiscus trionum. The sequence continues at coordinate 20,681,917 of BSYR01000007.1, forward strand.
TACCTCCTTGTTTTTCAGAGTCTGATAAAATTTCATTAAAATCTCCCCCTAAAAGCCAGGGTATTGTATTATTATTATTATTTTGTAAGGAATCAATAATTTCCCATGTTTTAAATTTTTGACTTGTTTCGGAGAAACCGTGCATGCCCGTAAAATATAAAGTGTGACCATTCAATATAATTTGAGTATGTATGTAACGAGGCAAATAAGAAATCATAAATATATTAATATTGTTTGAAGCAAAAAGCGCAAGACCAGAACACCTCTCCGATGGGGGAATAACAATAATTTCAGACATACCCAAAGAAAGACAAAGGCGGCTACATGCCGCATTATTAATTTTCGTTTCACATAAAAAGATAATATCCGGATTGGATTCTTGGACATAGCTACGAAAATGTTGAACCACCGGGGCTTGTCCCAGTCCCTGGCAGTTCCAGCAAAGGATCCTTATTTTGCTCGGCGGGGCTGGGAGTCAGCCGCCACCAGAGAGTTTTTTGAGCTGCTCATCCCAGCCTTAGGGGTGGATCCGGATGGTTTGGATTTTTTCGGTGGGAGCGAAACTTGAATGGGAGATCGGCATTTTGTGCCGCGGTTTGGTTGGGCTGGAGCAGGGGCAGGAGCTGCATCATTAGGATAAGTTTTCAAAAGCCATTGGTTAAAATCATTGAATTTGGAATCGGTAGAAACAGGGGGCTTACGTAGTTCGGCTTCTATCTTCTTAATTTGCTGAGCAGTTGGGCTAGGAACACCATCATCCGTGGCATCCCAATCATCATCGGATGCATCTTCAGGGATGGGATAGATGGTATTTAATGGCTGAGGCTCGAGAGGGGCTTTTTGTTTCGAATCTGAAGCAGATGGATCTTTGGAAGGAGGGGCATCACCCATTGCCGTTGGTTGCTCCGAAAAGGACGCAGCATCACCCTCATTCAAAGAATCTGTTGCACGTTTGAAGCAAAAACCCAGATTAGAGATCGAAGGTTTATTAAAAAAATTAATGATAAGTGGTAAAGAGGGAGAAATACCCATCGCATTCGGGTCAATAGTGGGAATATTAGTATTGGCAGAAGCAGCTGGAACAGGAGGAACTATGAAGAGGGAAAACAGTAATAAGTAAAGAATCATAAATAAAGATAGCAGAAAGTAGAAAATAAGTTTAGAATTACAACGAATAGTGGATGAAATATTGAAGATAGAGGGAGAAAAAATACCAGTCGGTGGTGGATTGTTTTGGTTAAGATTGGGTTCAACATAGCGGATACGCCCACGGGTACCAACAGGGCGACGTCTTGGAGGGAGGTAGCGGAGCCATTCCCCATATTGCAGCTTGTTTAGATCAAGAGAAGAACGAATAGGACAGTTCTCAATTGTGTGGCTAATTATACCACAGCCAGGACATAGAGTTGGGAGGCGTTCATATTGAATACGGCACATGGTTTTATTGGCTCCAGAACCAATGAAGACAAAACGAGTGATAGGCTTGGTGATGTTCAGGAAAATTTCGACCCGCAGGAAATCTTTCATATTTCCTTCGAATTCCCGAGTGTCAGTTCGTATGACGTTGCCTACCATAGACCCAAGGGCATGTCCCACAAGGTGCGATCGATCAATGTCCTCAAAGAGGGAGGAAGGGAGGGCGAAGATGCGAATCCAGATTCTCATAGTGTTGAATGAATAATCTCCAACAGATTTAGCAGGATCATATTCGGTAATGGCTAACCATTCGTCCTTGTACAGCCAAGGACCTCTGTTAAGGACTTCGTAGCAGTACTTGACTTCCTTGAACTTGATCTTGAGATAGTTGTCTTGGATGACAGAAATAGACACCACTTCGTTGGGTTTCCAAATGCCTTCGAACGCATTGATTACAGCATAAATATCGATAGTTTTAGATGAGATAAAACATCCAAAGAGGAATAGCTTGGGATCTTCCTTGGCAAAATCCCAACCGAAATCGGGAGTGTAAAGGAGTTCTGCTTCATCATGAGTGAGGTCGATGGAGCTTAGCTGGGGGATAGAGGAGGATGCTATGGGAGTAGTATAGAAATTTAGGAGAGTAGAAGGATTGGGAAAGATTTGTGTTTTGATCCGAGTATGTTGTGAATATAAATAAGAATTGGTTATGTAAGTTATTCTATGGTAAGTATTCAGTAAAGGAAGTTGAGGAAAAATTAGAGACCATAAAGATTGGTCTATAATAAAGACATACAGGCAATATTGAAAGAAACTTTCCTTATTAAAATAAATTAGCTGGGCTAGATTAGATAAAAAAGGCAATTTTAAAGCGGAATTAAGGGAGGAATACCTTTTATGCAAAAAGGAATTTAAAAGGAGTAATAGTAAATAAAGAAAGAGGGTGTAGATATATTTATTGATATTTAGGGAAGCATAAGGAAAGTATGAAATACAAATTAAATTTATAGCTGTCGTTTTAATAAGGGAGAAAGTAATTCGGGAAATTAAAATGTAATTAAAAGTTAAACGATTTGTAATAAGGGAAGAGTAAGGAATAAAAGAGTTTAAGGGTAATGAATTATATTCCTTAAATGAGATAGGTAGGAGAGCAGAAAAAATAGGGAAGGTGGGAGAGTGATAAAAAAAAGAAATTAAATGGGGAGAATAAAATTAAGGAGGATATCATATATTGTTTTAAATTTAATAGTATGTATATAAGGAAGGAGAAAATTTTAATCATAAATAACGGGGATTGAATTTTGTTTTCCCTCATTAAAAAATTTAAGGCTGACATATTGAAAATAAGAGTATAAGTATGGCAGTTAAGAAAAAAATTAGATGGATAATAAAGTGGAAAAATGTGAATAAGTAATTTCATTAAAAGGCTAGGAGTGATTGTTGAAGGAAACGGAAATATTAAATTAGGAGTTAAGTTCGACCATCCGTTTGGAATAATAACTGAGGTAAGAAGAAAGGCTTTTGAAGAGTTGAAAATATAAGTTAAGTTTAGCAGAAAAAGGGCCCTACTTAGTAGGATATTGAAAAGATCCCGAATGTGGGCTTGTGAAGATTCACCTAAAAAGGCATAGTAGGAATAAAATTCCTTCGTGTTTATCAGAACGGAACATATATAATCGTAAAACCATCCATCAAAGAAATAATAGATAACATGCAGAGCAATATTATGGCATGAATGCAAGCAACTAAAGACGTAGAAAAAAATAAAAGAAAAGCAGGGGGAGAAAAAGACAGCCATAAAAAATTACAAACCCAGGGGAAGGAGGAAGCGGGGAGAAGAAAAATATTACAGACCAAATGAGCAAATGAATAAAGGGGGGAATGCAAATAACACCAACTACAGAAAAATTAATACAGAGCCGAAAAGGAGAAGGTGAAAAGAGAATACATGGTTTCTTGAATTGTAGCATGGTGATGTGGGTCAAAGGCTCCATTGTTGTAGAATATCTTACAGAGCCAAAGTGGATACAATTGCAATGAACAGAAAAACAGAAAGTTAGGGTGCAACATAGAAATGTCATGTGTACATTTAAAATTTTTATAAGAATCATAAGATAAAAAGGCATATAAGAGGCCATAGACAATATGATGATAACTAAGAAAATAGCAGATAGTAAGGAACAACAATTAAAATGAAAGTAAAAGAGATAGGACATGTACATGGATTCATTACACATAGTAGGCCAGAAGGTAAAAGTAAGATACTTATATTGATAATCAAAGTACAGCCAAAAGCAAGACATATGATTTATAGAAATAACCAATTTAGCATGAGAGGTCATAACAATGTCTGATCTAATTGCTGTAAACAAGTAGATATACATGATCATAGTTATAAAACCTAGAGAATAAGGGAAGCAAAATACCCGTAAGAACAAAAGTATGGGAACAAAGAGTACTATAATAAAATGCTTAGAAATAATAATCAAAGTATAAATACCCAGAAAATTGTATAAGTTGATTTTATAACAGGAAAGCTTGGGATCGGTAATCGAATAAGTAGAATACAAGTTTAGGGATTTACATGAATTAGTTAGGCAGATTGTGTTGATGATGATCAATTGAAAAGGATACAAGCCACAGGTAAAGTTTAAGGAAAATTTCGAAGCAATGATGTGTAGGGAAGTTAGATTAAGGAGATAATTATAAAAGTCAATAGTAATGCATTTGAGTTGATTAGACACCATGGTGTAAGTATTATACAGAAGGATAGCATAGTACCTTTGTGACATCCAAATGAATGAGCATGTCCTGAGATCTGCTTGCACACAGTGATTCAAAAGTATGAGAAAGGAAGAGATAATATTGTGATGATTGTATATAATATTTGAGAATCCCAGAAAATGGGCTTGTAGATAATTCCCTATAAGGGCTCGATAATAATTTGAATTAGAGATTGTTGTATTTTCCACAGCAGATATATTAGCATGGAACATGAATAGGATAGAAAAACTAAACAGATAATTTTCATCATGGAAAGATAGAAAATGTAAATGCTCAAGGAGGTATCCTAGTATAGATGGGAGAAAAGGTGCATAATCTATGTTAGAAGCTAGATTACTGCCAAGATGATTAATAAAAAAACAGAGGATGAAGAAAAGTACAGAGGACACTATAGGTATAGCCCGGTAGACAACAAAGAATATAATGAAGATAATGCAGAATATAGAAGAAAAAGAAAATAAAAGGATATACGAAAACCCATAGGGCTTGTACCTTCGAGGCGGTGCTGGGTTTGATCGATCAAACCTAAATCGAAATGAAGAAGACCGTGACTGGAAAATCAAAGAGAGAACTGAAATTAAACCCCAGATTAGTAAAAGAATAATAATCAAAAAATAAAAAAGGAAAGAAGAAACCCTAGCCGTTCCGATGGCTTGGGGAAACCCAGAAAAAACTTAGAGAGCAGGGCGAGTGAGAGGGTAAGGCCGGCGCCGGAAACATCCACTCAGCCCCACTGATAAGGGGGTTAATACTCCTCTTCGGTAAAGATCTGAAAAGGAGAAGATAAGTAAAAGCCGTATTGTCGAAAATAAACGAAAGAGGAATAAAATAATTAGGGCAAAGAAGAAGAACATGCAAATAGAAGGGATGAAACAGAGAGAAAATAAACCAATCTCCAGGAAGGGGGAAACACGCAAACAGCCCACATCTGGAAATCGGAATCGATTGAACCAGTTTCAGAAATCTGCAACCAAAACTAAGGTAAATTAGTGGACAGATCTGAAAGGTTTGATAAGATAAAATAAAAAAGAACCTGTGGAGAAAAACGATATGGGAAAAACATTAAGAAAAGAGAAAAAATCAAAATAAGAAAAGGAAAAGGAAACCCTAGCCGAAACGACGGCTTGGGAATACCCAAAATGGAAATTGAAAAACGGGATGAAATAGAAGGTAGAGATGCCACCGGAGCCCTCCAACAGCCCCCAAAGGGGGGATTTTTTGTCTTCTCCGATGTGGATCTAAAAAGAAAGCGATTAGCTAATAAAATAAAGCATAAAAAGACCATAATCGGGAAAGGGAAATTAAAAAAGAAGCAAAAAACTATGATAAACATACGAGAGAAATATGGCAGATTGAAAAAAGACCAAACACCCAAAGGGGAGAACCCCTCTATTAGCCCAGATCTGGAATCCAAAGGCAAGATCTGAAGCGAATGAAGGGGTTTAGCGAATCTGCAACAAAGAGAAAAAGAAATTAAACAATAGAATCGTAAAACGTGGTAAAAAACAGAAACATAAAGCGGTAGAGGAGATTTCTGGTGAAACTTATTTTTAGAGTCATGGGTATTTTCTGATGAAAATAAGCCGGCCTTGCCGATTCCTCAGACCAAGTCATGTAGCAGAAAACCAAAATGAAGGGGGTTAGAGGGAGAAACAGAATCAAAACAGCGAAAAAAACCCATATAAAGGGTAGATTAAAAATATAAAAGAATAGTATATTAGATAAAAGGAAAAAGAAATGAAACGGTGGAAAGGCCCTTAGTTCACTCTTACCCATATTCCTTTGATTTATTGAATGAATGTTGTCTTGGAAATGATCCGGCTGAGGAGGGAGTGCCGTGTGGGGAAGGGGGAGAGACGCCGTGAAAACTGGGAGGTGGAAACCGAAAAGGCCAAGGACAAATTCAGAGAATCTCGGGAACAGAGAGAGAAACGAGAGCCATGCCCACCCGTTGGAATTTTAACTGAGTAAAAAGTACAGAAATTGAGGTTTTGCAATATAATTGTGTTGAAAAGCTCCCAATCAATTACACGAACTCCTAAAATTTGATTAAAACGTGTTTTGCAGTCCTTTTTGTAGAGGTTTCGGACGAGCGGGTCGAAATGGGTCTTTGAATGGACCCGTTGGAATTTTAACTGAGTAAAAAGTACAGAAAGTGAGGTTTTGCAATATAATTATGTTGAAAAGCTCCTAATAAATTACATGAACTCCTAAAATTTGATTAAAACTTGTTTTGCGGTCCTTTTTGTAAAGGTTTTCGACGAGCGGATCGAAATGGGCCTTTCAATGGACCCGTTGGAATTTTAACTGAGTAAAAAGTACAAAAATTGAGGTTTTGCAATATAATTGTGTTGAAAAGCTCCAAATAATTTATTTGAACTCCTAATATTTGAATAAACATTTTTGCGGTCCTTTTTGTCGAGGTTTCGGACGAGCAGGTCTAAATGGGACTTTCAATGGACCCGTTAGAATTTTAATTGAGTAAATAGTATAGAAATTGAGGTTTTGCAATATAATTGTGTTGAAAAGCTCCTAATAAATTACATGAACTCCTAAAATTTGATTAAAACTTGTTTTGCTGTCCTTTTTGTAAAGGTTTCGGGCGAGCGGGTCGAAATGGGCCTTTCAATGGACCCGTTGGGATTTTAACTGAGTAAAAAGTACAGAAATTGAGGTTTTGCAATATAATTGTGTTGAAAAGCTCCTAATCAATTATTTGAACTCCTAATATTTGATTAAAACTTGTTTTGCGGTCCTTTTTGTCGAGGTTTCAGTCGAGCAGGTCTAAATGGGCCTTTCAATGGACCCGTTGGAATTTTAACTGAGTAAAAAGTACAGAAATTGAGGTTTTGAATTATAATTGTGTTGAAAATATCCTAATTAATTACATGAATTCCTAAGATTTGATTAAAACTTGTTTTGCGATCCTTTTTGTAGAGGTTTCAGACGAGCAGGTCTAAATGGGCCTTTCAATGGACCTGTTGGAATTTTAACTGAGTAAAAAGTACATAAATTGAGGTTTTGCAATATAATTGTGTTGAAAAGCTCCTAATCAATTATTTGAACTCCTAAAATTTGATTAAAACTTGTTTTGCGGTTCTTTTTGTCGAGGTTTCAGACGAGCAGGTCTAAATGGGCCTTTCAATGGACCCGTTGGAATTTTAACTGAGTAAAAAGTACAGAAATTGAGGTTTTGAATTATAATTGTGTTGAAAATATCCTAATTAATTACATGAATTCCTAAGATTTGATTAAAACTTGTTTTGCGGTCCTTTTTGTAGAGGTTTCGGACGAGCAGGTCTAAATGGGCCTTTCAATGGACCTGTTGGAATTTTAACCGAGTAAAAAGTACAGAAATTAAGGTTTTGCAATATAATTGTGTTGAAAAGCTCCTAATCAATTATTTGAACTCCTAAAATTTGATTAAAACTTGTTTTGCGGTTCTTTTTGTCGAGATTTCGGACGAGCAGGTCTAAATGGGCCTTTCAATGGACCCGTTGGAATTTTAACTGAGTAAAAAGTATAGAAATTGAGGTTTTGAATTATAATTGTGTTGAAAATATCCTAATTAATTACATGAATTCCTAAGATTTGATTAAAACTTGTTTTGCGGTCCTTTTTGTAGAGGTTTCGGACGAGCAGGTCTAAATGGGCCTTTCAATGGACCTGTTGGAATTTTAACCGAGTAAAAAGTACAGAAATTAAGGTTTTGCAATATAATTGTGTTGAAAAGCTCCTAATCAATTATTTGAACTCCTAAAATTTGATTAAAACTTGTTTTGCGGTTCTTTTTGTCGAGATTTCGGACGAGCAGGTCTAAATGGGCCTTTCAATGGACCCGTTGGAATTTTAACTGAGTAAAAAGTATAGAAATTGAGGTTTTGAATTATAATTGTGTTGAAATTTTCCTAATCAATTACATGAATTCCTAAAATTTGATTAAAACTTGTTTTGCGGTCCTTTTTGTAGAGGTTTCGGACGAGCAGCTCTAAATGGGCCTTTCAAAGGACCTGTTGGAATTTTAACCGAGTAAAAAGTACAGAATTTGAGGTTTTGCAATATAATTGTGTTGAAAAGCTCCTAATCAATTATTTGAACTCCTAAAATTTGATTAAAACTTGTTTTGCGGTCCTTTTTGTATCGGTTTCGAACGAGCAGGTCTAAATGAGCCTTACAATGGACCCGTTGGAATTTTAACTGAGTAAAAAGTACAGAAATTGAGGTTTTGCAATATAATTGTGTTGAAAAGCTTCTAATCAATTACATGAACTCCTAAAATTTGATTAAAACTTGTTTTGCGGACCTTTTTGTAGAGGTTTCGGACGAGCGGGTCGAAATGGGCCTTTCAATGGACCCGTTGGAATTTTAATAGAATAAAAAGTACAGAAATTGAGGTTTTGCAATATAATTGTGTTCAAAAGATCCTAATCAGTTATTTGAACTCCTAATATTTGAATAAAACATTTTTGCGGTCCTTTTTGTAGATGTTTCAAAAGAGCAGGTCTAAATGGGCCTTTCAATGGGCCCGTTGGAATTTTAACTGAGTAAAAAGTATAAAATTGAGGTTTTTCAATATAATTGTGTTGAAAATCTCCTAATAAATTACATGAATTCCTAAAGTTTGATTAAAACTTGTTTTGCGGTCCTTTTTGTAGAGGTTTCGGACGAGCAGGTCTAAATGGGCCTTTCAATGGACCTGTTGGAATTTTAACTGAGTAAAAAGTACAGAAATTGAGGTTTTTCAATATAATTGTGTTGAAAAGCTCCTAATAAAATATTTGAACTCCTAAAGTTTGATTAAAACTTGTTTTGCGGTCCTTTTTGACGAGGTTTCGGACGAGCAGGTCTGAATGGGCCTTTCAATGGACCCATTGGAATTTTAACTGAGTAAAAAGTACAGAAATTGAGGTTTTGCAATATAATTGTGTTGAAAAGCTCCTAATAAATTACATGAACTCCTAAAATTTGATTAAAACTTGTTTTGCAGTCCTTTTTGTAGAGGTTTCGGACGAGCGAGTCGAAATGGGCCTTTCAATGGACCCGTTGGAATTTTAACTGAGTAAATTGTACAGAAATTGAGGTTTTGAAATATAATTGTGTTGAAAATCTCCTAATCGATTACATGAACTCCTAAAATTTGATTAAAACTTGTTTTGCAGTCCTTTTTGTAGAGGTTTCGGACGAGCGGGTCGAAATGGGCCTTTTAATGGACCCGTTGGAATTTTAACTGAGTAAAAAGTACAGAAATTGAGGTTTTGCAATATAATTGTGTTGAAAAGCTCCTAATAAATTATTTGAACTCCTAATATTTGAATAAAACATTTTTGCGTTCCTTTTTGTAGAGGTTTCAGACGAGCGGGTCGAAATGAGCCTTTCAATGGACCCGTTAGTATTTTAACTGAGTAAAAAGTATAAAATTGAGGTTTTTCAATATAATTGTGTTGAAAAGCTCCTAATCAATTATTTGAACTCCTAAAATTTGATTAAAACTATTTTTGCGGTCCTTTTTTGTTGAGGTTTCGGACGGGCGGGTCGAAATGGGCCTTTCAATGGACCCGTTGGAATTTTAAATGAGTAAAAAGTACAGAAATTGAGGTTTTGCAATATAATTGTGTTGAAAAGCTCCTAATAAATTACATGAACTCCTAAAATTTGATTAAAACCTGTTTTGCAGTCCTTAATGTAGAGGTTTCGGACGAGAGAGTCGAAAAGGGCCTTTCAATGGACCTGTTGGAATTTTAACTGAGTAAAAATAACAGAAATTGAGGTTTTGCAATATAATTGTATTGAAAAGCTCCTAGTCAATTATTTGAACTCCTAATACTTGAATAAAACATTTTTGCGGTCCTTTTTGTAGAGGTTTCGGACGAGCGAGTCGAAACGGGCCTTTCAATGGACCCATGGGAATTATAACTGAGTAAAAAGTACAGAAATTGAGGTTTTGCAATATAATTGTGTTGAAAAGTTCCTAATCAATTACATGAAGTCCTAAAATTTGATTAAAACTTGTTTTGTGGTCCTTTTTGTCGAGGTTTCGGACGAGCGGGTCGAAATGGGCCTTTTAATGGACACGTTGGAATTTTAACTGAGTAAAAACTACAGAAATTGAGGTTTTGCAATATAATTGTGTTGAAAAGCTCCTAATCAATTACATGAACTCCTAAAATTTGATTAAAACTTGTTTTGCAGTCCTTTTTGTAGAGGTTTCGGACGAGCGGGTCGAAATGGGCCTTTCAATGGATCCGTTGAAATTTTAACTGAGTAAAAAGTACAGAAATTGAGGTTTTGCAATATAATTGGGTTGAAAAGCTCCTAATCAGTTATTTGAACTCCTAAAATTTGATTAAAACTTGTTTTGCAGTCCTTTTTGTAGAGGTTTCGGACGGGCGGGTCGAAATGGGCCTTTCAATGGACCTGTTGGAATTTTAACTAATTAAAAAGTACATAAATTGAGGTTTTGCAATATAATTGTGTGGAAAATCTCCTAATCAATTACATGATCTCCTAAAATTTGATTAAAACTTGTTTTGCAGTCCTTTTTGTAGGGGTTTCGGACGAGCGGGTCAAAATGGGCCTTTTGATGGACTCGTTGGAATTTTAACTGAGTAAAAAGTACAGAAATTGAGTTTTTGCAATATAATTGTGTGGAAAAGCTCCTAATCTAAGATTTGAACTCCTAATATTTGAATAAAACATTTTTGCGGTCCTTTTTGTAGAGGTTTCGGACGAGCAGGTCTAAATGGGCCTATCAATGGGCCCGTTGGAATTTTAACTGAGTAAAAAGTATAAAATTTAGGTTTTTCAATATAATTGTGTTGAAAAGCTCCTAATGAATTATTTGGACTCCTAAAATTTGATTAAAACTATTTTTGCGGTCCTTTATGTCAAGGTTTCGAACGAGCAGGTCTAAATGAGCCTTTCAATGGACCCGTTAGAATTTTAACTGAGTAAAAAGTACAGAAATTGAGGTTTTGCAATATAATTTTGTTGAAAAGCTCCTAATCAATTACATGAACTACCTAAAATTTGATTAAAACTTTTTTGTGGTCCTTTTTATAGAGGTTTCGGACGAGCGGGTCTAAATGGTCCTTTAAATGGACCCGTTGAAATTTTAACCGAGTAAAAAGTACAGAAATTGAGGTTTTGCAATATAACTGTGTTGAAAAGCTCCTAATCAATTATTTGAACTCCTAATAATTGAATAAAACATTTTTGCGGTCCTTTTTGTCGAGGTTTCAGACGAGCAGGTCTAAATGGGCCTTTCAATGGACCCGTTAGAATTTTAACTGAGTAAAAAGTTCAAAAATTGAGGTTTTGCAATATAATTGTGTTGAAAAGCTCCTAATCAATTACATGAACTCCTAAAATTTGATTAAAACTTGTTTTGCAGTCCTTTTTGTAAAGGTTTCGGACGATCGGGTCGAAATGGGCCTTTCAATGGACCCATTGGAATTTTAATTAAGTAAAAAGTACAAAAATTCAGGTTTTGCAATATAATTGTGTTGAAAAGCTCCTAATCAATTATTTGAACTCCTAAAATTTGATTAAAACTTGTTTTGCGGTCCTTTTTGTCGAGGTTTCGGACGAGCAGGTCTAAATGGGCCTTTCAATGGACCCGTTGGAATTATAACTAAGTAAAAAGTACAAAAATTGAGGTTTTGCAATATAATTGTGTTGAAATCTCCTAATCAATTACATGAATTCCTAATATTTGATTAAAACTTGTTTTGCGGTCCTTTTTTAGAGGTTTCGGACGAGGAGGTCTAAATGGGCCTTTCAATGGACCCGTTGAAATTTTAACTGAGTAAAAAGTACATAAATTGAGGTTTTGCAATATAATTGTGTTGAAAAGCTCCTAATCAATTACATGAACTCCTAAAATTTGATTAAAACGTGTTTTGTAGTCCTTTTTGTAGAGGTTTCGGACGAACGGGTCGAAATGGGCCTTTGAATGGACCCGTTGGAATTTTAACTGAGTAAAAAGTACAGAAAGTGAGGTTTTGCAATATAATTGTGTTGAAAGGCTCCTAATAAATTACATGAACTCCTAACATTTGATTAAAACTTGTTTTGCGGTCCTTTTTGTATTGGTTTCGAACGAGCAGGTTTAAATGGGCCTTACAATGGACCCGTTGGAATTTTAACTGAGTAAAAAGTACAGAAATTGAGGTTTTGCAATATAATTGTGTTGAAAATCTCCTAATGAATTACATGAACTCCTAAATTTTAATTAAAACTTGTTTTGCGGACCTTTTTGTAGAGGTTTCGGACGAGCGTGTCGAAATGGGCCTTTCAATGGACCCGTTGGAATTTTAACTGAGTAAAAAGTAAAGAAATTGAGGTTTTGCAATATAATTGTGTTGAAAAGATCCTAATCAGTTATTTTAACTCCTAATATTTGAATAAAACATTTTTGCGGTCCTTTTTGTAGAGGTTTCAAAAGAGTAGGTCTAAATGGGCCTTTCAATGGGCTGGTGGGAATTTGAACTGAGTAAAAAGTATAAAATTGAGGTTTTTCAATATAATTGTGTTGAAAATATCCTAATAAATTACATGAATTCCTAAAATTTGATTAAAACTTGTTTTGCGGTCCTTTTTGTAGAGGTTTCGGACGAGCAGGTCTAAATGGGCCTTTCAATGACCTGTTGGAATTTTAACTGAGTAAAAAGTACAGAAATTGAGGTTTTTCAATATAATTGTGTTGAAAAGCTCCTAATCAATTATTTGAACTCTTAAAATTTAATTAAAACTATTTTTGCGGTCCTTTTTGTCGAGTTTTCGGACGGGCGGGTCGAAATGGCCCTTTCAATGGACCCGTTGGAATTTTAAATGAGTAAAAAGTACAAAAATTGAGGTTTTGCTATATAATTGTGTTGAAAAGCTCCTAATAAATTACATGAACTCCTAAAATTTGATTAAAACGTGTTTTGCAGTCCTTTTTGTAGAGGTTTCGGACGAGCGAGTCGAAATAGTCCTTTTAATGGACCCGTTGGAATTTTAACTGAGTAAAAAGTACATAAATTGAGTTTTTGCAATATAATTGTGTTGAAAAGCTCCTAATCTAAGAATTGAACTCCTAATATTTGAATAAAACATTTTTGCGGTCCTTTTTGTAGAGGTTTCGGACGAGCAGGTCTAAATGGGCCTATCAATGGGCCCGTTGGAATTTTAACTAAGTAAAAAGTATAAAATTGAGGTTTTTCAATATAATTGTGTTGAAAAGCTCCTAATGAATTATTTGAACTCCTAAAATTTGATTAAAACTATTTTTGCGGTCCTTTATGTCAAGGTTTCGAACGAGCAGGTCTAAATGGGCCTTTCAATGGACCCGTTAGAATTTTAACTGAGTAAAAAGTACAGAAATTGAGGTTTTGCAATATAATTTTGTTGAAAAGCTCCTAATGAATTACATGAACTACCTAAAATTTGATTAAAACTTTTTTGTGGTCCCTTTTATAGAGGTTTCGGACGAGCGGGTCGAAATGGTCCTTTAAATGGACCCGTTGGAATTTTAACTGAGTAAAAAGTACAGTAATTGAGGTTTTGCAATATAACTGTGTTGAAAAGCTCCTAATCATTTATTTGAACTCCTAATATTTGTATAAAACATTTTTGCGGTCCTTTTTGTCTAGGTTTCGGACGAGCAGGTCTAAATGGGCCTTTCAATGGACCCGTTAGAATTTTAACTGAGTAAAAAGTACAAAAATTGAGGTTTCGCAATATAATTGTGTTGAAAAGCTCCTAATCAATTACATGAACTCCTAAAATTTGATTAAAACTTGTTTTGCAGTCCTTTTTGTAAAGGTTTCGGAGATCGGATCGAAATGGGCCTTTCAGTGGACCCGTTGGAATTTTAACTGAGTAAAAAGTACAAAATTGAGGTTTTGCAATATAATTGTGTTGAAAAGCTCCAAATCAATTATTTGAACTCCTAAAATTTGATTAAAACTTGTTTTGCGGTCGTTTTTGTCGAGGTTTCGGACGAGCAGGTCTAAATGGGCCTTTCAATGGACCCGTTGGAATTTTAACTGAGTAAAAAGTACAGAAATTGAGGTTTTGCAATATAATTGTGTTGAAAAGCTCCTAATAAATTACATGAACTCCTAAAATTTGTTTAAAACTTGTTTTGCGGTCCTTTTTGTAGAGGTTTCGGACGAGCGGGTCGAAATGGGCCTTTTAATGAACAATTTGTAATTTTAACTGAGTAAAAAGTACATAAATTGAGGTTTTGCAATATAATTGTGTTGAAAAGCTCCTAATAAATTACATGAACTCCTAAAATTTGATTAAAACTTGTTTTGCAGTCCTTTTTGTATAGGTTTCGGACGAGCGAGTCGAAATGGGCCTTTCAATGGACCCTTTGGAATTTTAACTGAGTAAAATGTACTGAAATTGAGGTTTTGAAATATAATTGTGTTGAAAAGCTCCTAATCAATTACATGAACTCCTAAAATTTGATTAAAACTTGTTTTGCAGTCCTTTTTCTAGAGGTTTCGGACGAGCGGGTCGAAATGGGCCTTTCAATGGACCCGTTGGAATTTTAACTGAGTAAAAAATACAGAAATTGAGTTTTTGCAATATAATTGTGTTGAAAAGTTCCTAATCAATTACATGAACTCCTAAAATTTGATTAAAACTTGTTTTGCAGTTCTTTTTTGTAGAGGTTCCGGACGAGCGAGTCGAAATGGGCCTTTTAATGGACCCGTTGGAATTTTAACTGAGTAAAAAGTACATAAATTGAGTTTTTGCAATATAATTGTGTTGAAAAGCTCCTAATCTAAGAATTGAACTCCTAATATTTGAATAAAACATTTTTGCGGTCCTTTTTGTAGAGGTTTCGGACGAGCAGGTCTAAATGGGCCTATCAATGGGCCCGTTGGAATTTTAACTAAGTAAAAAGTATAAAATTGAGGTTTTTCAATATAATTGTGTTGAAAAGCTCCTAATGAATTATTTGAACTCCTAAAATTTGATTAAAACTATTTTTGCGGTCCTTTATGTCAAGGTTTCGAACGAGCAGGTCTAAATGGGCCTTTCAATGGACCCGTTAGAATTTTAACTGAGTAAAAAGTATAGAAAATGAGGTTTTGCAATATAATTTTGTTGAAAAGCTCCTAATCAATTACATGAACTACCTAAAATTTGATTAAAACTTTTTTGTGGTCCTTTTTATTGAGGTTTCGGACGAGCGGGTCGAAATGGTCTTTTAAATGGACCCGTTGGAATTTTAACTGAGTAAAAAGTACAATAATTGGGGTTTTGCAATATAACTGTGTTGAAAAGCTTGTTTTGCAGTCCTTTTTGATTAAAACTTGTTTTGCAGTCCTTTTTGTAAAGGTTTTGGACGATCGGGTCGAAATGGGCCTTTCAATGGACCCATTGGAATTTTAAGTGAGTAAAAAGTACAAAATTGAGGTTTTGCAATATAATTGTGTTGAAAAGCTCCTAATCAATTATTTGAACTCCTAAAATTTGATTAAAACTTGTTTTGCGGTCGTTTTTGTCGAGGTTTCGGACGAGCAGGTCTAAATGGGCCTTTCAATGGACCCGTTGGAATTTTAACTGAGTAAAAAGTACAGAAATTGAGGTTTTGCAATATAATTGTGTTGAAAAGCTCCTAATAAATTACATGATCTCCTAAAATTTGTTTAAAACTTGTTTTGCGGTCCTTTTTGTAGAGGTTTCGGACGAGCGGGTCGAAATGGGCCTTTTAATGAACAATTTGGAATTTTAACTGAGTAAAAAGTACATAAATTGAGGTTTTGCAATATAATTGTGTTGAAAATCTCCTAATAAATTACATGAACTCCTAAAATTTGATTAAAACTTGTTTTGCAGTCCTTTTTGTATAGGTTTCGGACGAGCGAGTCGAAATGGGCCTTTCAATGGACCCTTTGGAATTTTAACTGAGTAAAATGTACTGAAATTGAGGTTTTGAAATATAATTGTGTTGAAAAGCTCCTAATCAATTACATGAACTCCTAGAATTTGATTAAAACTTGTTTTGCAGTCCTTTTTCTAGAGGTTTCGGACGAGCGGGTCGAAATGGGCCTTTCAATGGACCCGTTGGAATTTTAACTGAGTAAAAAGTACAGAAATTGAGGTTTTGCAATATAATTGTGTTGAAAAGCTCCTAATGAATTATTTGAACTCCAAAAATTTGTTTAAAACTTGTTTTGCGTTCCTTTTTGTAGATGTTTCGGACGAACAGGTCTAAATGGGCCTTTCAATAGACCCGTTGGAATTTTAACTGAGTAAAAAGTACAGAAATTGAGGTTTCGCAATATAATTGTGTTGAAAAGCTCCTAATAAATTACATGAACTCCTAAATTTTGATTAAAACTTGTTTTGCGGCCCTTTTTGTCGAGGTTTCGGACGAGCAGGTCTAAATGGGCCTTTCAATGGACCCGTTGGAATTTTAACTGAGTAAAAAGTACAGAAATTGAGGTTTTGCAATATAATTGTGTTGAAAAGCTCCTAATAAATTACATGAACTCCTAAAATTTGTTTAAAACTTGTTTTGCGGTCCTTTTTGTAGAGGTTTCGGACGAGCGGGTCGAAATGGGCCTTTTAATGAACAATTTGTAATTTTAACTGAGTAAAAAGTACATAAATTGAGGTTTTGCAATATAATTGTGTTGAAAAGCTCCTAATAAATTACATGAACTCCTAAAATTTGATTAAAACTTGTTTTGCAGTCCTTTTTGTATAGGTTTCGGACGAGCGAGTCGAAATGGGCCTTTCAATGGACCCTTTGGAATTTTAACTGAGTAAAATGTACTGAAATTGAGGTTTTGAAATATAATTGTGTTGAAAAGCTCCTAATCAATTACATGAACTCCTAAAATTTGATTAAAACTTGTTTTGCAGTCCTTTTTCTAGAGGTTTCGGACGAGCGGGTCGAAATGGGCCTTTCAATGGACCCGTTGGAATTTTAACTGAGTAAAAAATACAGAAATTGAGTTTTTGCAATATAATTGTGTTGAAAAGTTCCTAATCAATTACATGAACTCCTAAAATTTGATTAAAACTTGTTTTGCAGTCCTTTTTTGTAGAGGTTCCAGACGAGCGAGTCGAAATGGGCCTTTTAATGGACCCGTTGGAATTTTAACTGAGTAAAAAGTACAGAAATTGAGTTTTTGCAATATAATTGTGTTGAAAAGCTCCTAATCTAAGAATTGAACTCCTAATATTTGAATAAAACATTTTTGCGGTCCTTTTTGTAGAGGTTTCGGACGAGCAGGTCTAAATGGGCCTATCAATGGGCCCGTTGGAATTTTAACTAAGTAAAAAGTATAAAATTGAGGTTTTTCAATATAATTGTGTTGAAAAGCTCCTAATGAATTATTTGAACTCCTAAAATTTGATTAAAACTATTTTTGCGGTCCTTTATGTCAAGGTTTCGAACGAGCAGGTCTAAATGGGCCTTTCAATGGACCCGTTAGAATTTTAACTGAGTAAAAAGTACAGAAATTGAGGTTTTGCAATATAATTTTGTTGAAAAGCTCCTAATCAATTACATGAACTACCTAAAATTTGATTAAAACTTGTTTTGCAGTCCTTTTTTGTAGAGGTTCCGGACGAGCGAGTCGAAATGGGCCTTTTAATGGGCCTTTTAATGGACCCGTTGGAATTTTAACTGAGTAAAAAGTACATAAATTGAGGTTTTTCAATATAATTGTGTTGAAAAGCTCCTAATCAATTATTTGAACTCCTAATATTTGAATAAAACATTTTTGCGTTCCTTTTTGTAGAGGTTTCAGACGAGCGGGTCGAAATGAGCCTTTCAATGGACCCGTTGGAATTTTAACTGAGTAAAAAGTATAAAATTGAGGTTTTTCAATATAATTGTGTTGAAAAGATCCTAATCAATTATTTGAACTCTTAAAATTTGATTAAAACTATTTTTGCGGTCCTTTTTGTCGAGTTTTCGGACGGGCGGGTCGAAATGGCCCTTTCAATGGACCCGTTGGAATTTTAAATGAGTAAAAAGTACAAAAATTGAGGTTTTGCTATATAATTGTGTTGAAAAGCTCCTAATAAATTACATGAACTCCTAAAATTTGATTAAAACGTGTTTTGCAGTCCTTTTTGTATAGGTTTCGGACTAGAGAATCGAAATGGGCCTTTCAATGGACCCGTTGGAATTTTAACTGAGTAAAAATAATAGAGATTGAGGTTTTGCAAAATAATTGTGTTGAAAAGATCCTAATCAATTATTTGAACTCCTAAAATTTGTTTAAAACTTGTTTTGCGGTCCTTTTTGTAGAGGTTTCGGACGAGCGGGTCGAAATGGGCCTTTTAATGGACAATTTGGAATTTTAACTGAGTAAAAAGTACAGAAATTGAGGTTTTGCAATATAATTGTGTTGAAAAGCTCCTAATCAATTACATGAACTCCTAAAATTTGATTAAAACATGTTTTGCAGTCCATTTTGTAGTGGTTTCGGACGAGCGGGTCGAAATGGGCCTTTCAATGGACCCGTTGAAATTTTAACTGAGTAAAAAGTACAGAAATTGAGGTTTTGCAATATAACTGTGTTGAAAAGCTCCTAATCAATAACATGAACTCCTAAAATTTGATTAAAACTTGTTTTGCAGTCCTTTTTGTAGAGGTTTCGGACAGGCGGGTCGAAATGGGCCTTTCAATGGACCTGTTGGAATTTTAACTGAGTAAAAAGTACAGAAATTGAGGTTTTGCAATATAATTGTGTTGAAAATCTCCTAATCAATTACATGATCTTCTACAATTTGATTAAAACTTGTTTTGCAGTCCTTTTTGTGGGGGTTTGGGTCGAGCGGGTCAAAATGGGCCTTTTAATGGACCTGTTGGAATTTTAATTGAGTAAAAAGTACATAAATTGAGTTTTTGCAATATAATTGTGTTGAAAAGCTCCTAATCTAAGATTTGAACTCCTAATATTTGAATAAAACATTTTTGCGGTCCTTTTTGTAGAGGTTTCGGACGAGCAGGTCTAAATGGGCCTATCAATGGGCCCGTTGGAATTTTAACTGAGTAAAAAGTATAAAATTGAGGTTTTTCAATATAATTGTGTTGAAAAGCTCCTAATGAATTATTTGAACTCCTAAAATTTGATTAAAACTATTTTTGCGGTTCTTT
Organism: Hibiscus trionum; assembly: GCA_030270665.1. Lineage (NCBI taxonomy): Eukaryota > Viridiplantae > Streptophyta > Magnoliopsida > Malvales > Malvaceae > Hibiscus > Hibiscus trionum. Next base: position 20,701,238 of record BSYR01000007.1, read on the forward strand.
ATGTCAAGGTTTCGAACGAGCAGGTCTAAATGGGCCTTTCAATAGACCCGTTAGAATTTTAACTGAGTAAAAAGTATAGAAATTGAGGTTTTGCAATATAATTTTGTTTAAAAGCTCCTAATCAATTACATGAACTACCTAAAATTTGATTAAAACTTTTTTGTGGTCCTTTTTATAGAGGTTTCGGACGAGCGGGTCTAAATGTTCCTTTAAATGGACCCGTTGGAATTTTAACTGAGTAAAAAGTACAGAAATTGAGGTTTTGCAATATAACTGTGTTGAAAAGCTCCTAATCAATTATTTGAACTCCTAATATTTGAATAAAACATTTTTGCGGTCCTTTTTGTCGAGGTTTCGGACGAGCAGGTCTAAATGGGCCTTTCAAAGGACCCGTTAGAATTTTAACTGAGTAAAAAGTACAAAAATTGAGGTTTTGCAATATAATTGTGTTGAAAAGCTCCTAATCAATTACATGAACTCCTAAAATTTGTTTAAAACTTGTTTTGCGTTCCTTTATGTAGATGTTTCGGATGAACAGGTGTAAATGGGCCTTTCAATGGACCCGTTGGAATTTTAACTTAGTAAAAAGTACATAAATTGAGGTTTTACAATATAATTGTGTTAAAAAGCTCCTAATAAATTACATGAACTCCTAAAATTTGATTAAAACTTGTTTTGCGGTCCTTTTTTAGAGGTTTCGGACGAGGAGGTCTAAATGGGCCTTTCAATGGACCTGTTGGAATTTTAACTGAGTAAAAAGTACATAAATTGAGGTTTTGCTATATATTTGTGTTGAAAATCTCATAATCAATTATTTGTACTCCTAAAATATGATCAAAACTCGTTTTGCGGTCCTTTATGTAGAGGTTTCGGACGTGCGGGTCTAAATGGGCCTTTTAGTGCACCCGTTGGAATTTTAACTGAATAAAATGTATAAAAATTGAAGTTTTGCAATATAATAGTGTTGAAAAGCTCCTAATCATTAATTTGAACCCCTAAAATTTGATTAAAACTTTTTTGCGGTCGTTTTGTATCGGTTTCGGATGTGTAGGTCTATATGGGCCTTCAATGGACCCGTTGAAATTTTAACTGAGTAAAAAGTACAGAAATTGAGGTTTTGCAATATAATTGTGTTGAAAAGCTCCTAATCAATTATTTTAACTCCAAAAATTTGTTTAAAACTTGTTTTGCGTTCCTTTTTGTAGATGTTTCGGACGAACAGGTCTAAATGGGCCTTTCAATAGACCCGTTGGAATTTTAACTGAGTAAAAAGTACAGAATTTGAGGTTTTGCAATATAATTGTGTTGAAAAGCTCCTAATAAATTACATGAACTCCTAAATTTTGATTAAAACTTGTTTTGCGGCCCTTTTTGTCGAGGTTTCGGACGAGCAGGTCTAAATGGGCCTTTCAATGTACCCGTTGGAATTTTAACTGAGTTAAAAGTACATAAATTGAAGTTTTGTAATATAATTGTGTTGAAAAGCTCCTAATCAATTACATGAACTCCTAAAATTTGATTAAAACTTGTTTTGCAGTCCTTTTTGTAAAGGTTTCGGACGATCGGGTCGAAATGGGCCTTTCAATGGACCCGTTGGAATTTTAACTGAGTAAAAAGTACAAAATTGAGGTTTTGCAATATAATTGTGTTGAAAAGCTCCTAATCAATTATTTGAACTCCTAAAATTTGATTAAAACTTGTTTTGCGGTCGTTTTTGTCGAGGTTTCGGACGAGCAGGTCTAAATGGGCCTTTCAATGGACCCGTTGGAATTTTAACTGAGTAAAAAGTACATAAATTGAGGTTTTGCAATATAATTGTGTTGAAAAGCTCCTAATAAATTACATGATCTCCTAAAATTTGTTTAAAACTTGTTTTGCGGTCCTTTTTGTAGAGGTTTCGGACGAGCGGGTCGAAATGGGCCTTTTAATGAACAATTTGGAATTTTAACTGAGTAAAAAGTACATAAATTGAGGTTTTGCAATATAATTGTGTTGAAAAGCTCCTAATAAATTACATGAACTCCTAAAATTTGATTAAAACTTGTTTTGCAGTCCTTTTTGTATAGGTTTCGGACGAGCGAGTCGAAATGGGCCTTTCAATGGACCCTTTGGAATTTTAACTGAGTAAAATGTACTGAAATTGAGGTTTTGAAATATAATTGTGTTGAAAAGCTCCTAATCAATTACATGAACTCCTAGAATTTGATTAAAACTTGTTTTGCAGTCCTTTTTCTAGAGGTTTCGGACGAGCGGGTCGAAATGGGCCTTTCAATGGACCCGTTGGAATTTTAACTGAGTAAAAAATACAGAAATTGAGTTTTTGCAATATAATTGTGTTGAAAAGTTCCTAATCAATTACATGAACTCCTAAAATTTGATTAAAACTTGTTTTGCAGTCCTTTTTTGTAGAGGTTCCGGACGAGCGAGTCGAAATGGGCCTTTTAATGGACCCGTTGGAATTTTAACTGAGTAAAAAGTACATAAATTGAGGTTTTTCAATATAATTGTGTTGAAAAGCTCCTAATCAATTATTTGAACTCCTAATATTTGAATAAAACATTTTTGCGTTCCTTTTTGTAGAGGTTTCAGACGAGCGGGTCGAAATGAGCCTTTCAATGGACCCGTTGGAATTTTAACTGAGTAAAAAGTATAAAATTGAGGTTTTTCAATATAATTGTGTTGAAAAGATCCTAATCAATTATTTGAACTCTTAAAATTTGATTAAAACTATTTTTGCGGTCCTTTTTGTCGAGTTTTCGGACGGGCGGGTCGAAATGGCCCTTTCAATGGACCCGTTGGAATTTTAAATGAGTAAAAAGTACAAAAATTGAGGTTTTGCTATATAATTGTGTTGAAAAGCTCCTAATAAATTACATGAACTCCTAAAATTTGATTAAAACGTGTTTTGCAGTCCTTTTTGTATAGGTTTCGGACTAGAGAATCGAAATGGGCCTTTCAATGGACCCGTTGGAATTTTAACTGAGTAAAAATAATAGAGATTGAGGTTTTGCAAAATAATTGTGTTGAAAAGATCCTAATCAATTATTTGAACTCCTAAAATTTGTTTAAAACTTGTTTTGCGGTCCTTTTTGTAGAGGTTTCGGACGAGCGGGTCGAAATGGGCCTTTTAATGGACAATTTGGAATTTTAACTGAGTAAAAAGTACAGAAATTGAGGTTTTGCAATATAATTGTGTTGAAAAGCTCCTAATCAATTACATGAACTCCTAAAATTTGATTAAAACATGTTTTGCAGTCCATTTTGTAGTGGTTTCGGACGAGCGGGTCGAAATGGGCCTTTCAATGGACCCGTTGAAATTTTAACTGAGTAAAAAGTACAGAAATTGAGGTTTTGCAATATAACTGTGTTGAAAAGCTCCTAATCAATAACATGAACTCCTAAAATTTGATTAAAACTTGTTTTGCAGTCCTTTTTGTAGAGGTTTCGGACAGGCGGGTCGAAATGGGCCTTTCAATGGACCTGTTGGAATTTTAACTGAGTAAAAAGTACAGAAATTGAGGTTTTGCAATATAATTGTGTTGAAAATCTCCTAATCAATTACATGATCTTCTACAATTTGATTAAAACTTGTTTTGCAGTCCTTTTTGTGGGGGTTTGGGTCGAGCGGGTCAAAATGGGCCTTTTAATGGACCTGTTGGAATTTTAATTGAGTAAAAAGTACATAAATTGAGTTTTTGCAATATAATTGTGTTGAAAAGCTCCTAATCTAAGATTTGAACTCCTAATATTTGAATAAAACATTTTTGCGGTCCTTTTTGTAGAGGTTTCGGACGAGCAGGTCTAAATGGGCCTATCAATGGGCCCGTTGGAATTTTAACTGAGTAAAAAGTATAAAATTGAGGTTTTTCAATATAATTGTGTTGAAAAGCTCCTAATGAATTATTTGAACTCCTAAAATTTGATTAAAACTATTTTTGCGGTTCTTTATGTCAAGGTTTCGAACGAGCAGGTCTAAATGGGCCTTTCAATAGACCCGTTAGAATTTTAACTGAGTAAAAAGTATAGAAATTGAGGTTTTGCAATATAATTTTGTTTAAAAGCTCCTAATCAATTACATGAACTACCTAAAATTTGATTAAAACTTTTTTGTGGTCCTTTTTATAGAGGTTTCGGACGAGCGGGTCTAAATGTTCCTTTAAATGGACCCGTTGGAATTTTAACTGAGTAAAAAGTACAGAAATTGAGGTTTTGCAATATAACTGTGTTGAAAAGCTCCTAATCAATTATTTGAACTCCTAATATTTGAATAAAACATTTTTGCGGTCCTTTTTGTCGAGGTTTCGGACGAGCAGGTCTAAATGGGCCTTTCAAAGGACCCGTTAGAATTTTAACTGAGTAAAAAGTACAAAAATTGAGGTTTTGCAATATAATTGTGTTGAAAAGCTCCTAATCAATTACATGAACTCCTAAAATTTGTTTAAAACTTGTTTTGCGTTCCTTTTTGTAGATGTTTCGGATGAACAGGTGTAAATGGGCCTTTCAATGGACCCGTTGGAATTTTAACTTAGTAAAAAGTACATAAATTGAGGTTTTACAATATAATTGTGTTAAAAAGCTCCTAATAAATTACATGAACTCCTAAAATTTGATTAAAACTTGTTTTGCGGTCCTTTTTTAGAGGTTTCGGACGAGGAGGTCTAAATGGGCCTTTCAATGGACCTGTTGGAATTTTAACTGAGTAAAAAGTACATAAATTGAGGTTTTGCTATATATTTGTGTTGAAAATCTCATAATCAATTATTTGTACTCCTAAAATATGATCAAAACTCGTTTTGCGGTCCTTTATGTAGAGGTTTCGGACGTGCGGGTCTAAATGGGCCTTTTAGTGCACCCGTTGGAATTTTAACTGAATAAAATGTATAAAAATTGAAGTTTTGCAATATAATAGTGTTGAAAAGCTCCTAATCATTAATTTGAACCCCTAAAATTTGATTAAAACTTTTTTGCGGTCGTTTTGTATCGGTTTCGGATGTGTAGGTCTATATGGGCCTTCAATGGACCCGTTGAAATTTTAACTGAGTAAAAAGTACAGAAATTGAGGTTTTGCAATATAATTGTGTTGAAAAGCTCCTAATCAATTATTTGAACTCCAAAAATTTGTTTAAAACTTGTTTTGCGTTCCTTTTTGTAGATGTTTCGGACGAACAGGTCTAAATGGGCCTTTCAATAGACCCGTTGGAATTTTAACTGAGTAAAAAGTACAGAATTTGAGGTTTTGCAATATAATTGTGTTGAAAAGCTCCTAATAAATTACATGAACTCCTAAATTTTGATTAAAACTTGTTTTGCGGCCCTTTTTGTCGAGGTTTCGGACGAGCAGGTCTAAATGGGCCTTTCAATGTACCCGTTGGAATTTTAACTGAGTTAAAAGTACATAAATTGAAGTTTTGTAATATAATTGTGTTGAAAAGCTCCTAATCAATTACATGAACTCCTAAAATTTGATTAAAACTTGTTTTGCAGTCCTTTTTGTAAAGGTTTCGGACGATCGGGTCGAAATGGGCCTTTCAATGGACCCGTTGGAATTTTAACTGAGTAAAAAGTACAAAATTGAGGTTTTGCAATATAATTGTGTTGAAAAGCTCCTAATCAATTATTTGAACTCCTAAAATTTGATTAAAACTTGTTTTGCGGTCGTTTTTGTCGAGGTTTCGGACGAGCAGGTCTAAATGGGCCTTTCAATGGACCCGTTGGAATTTTAACTGAGTAAAAAGTACAGAAATTGAGCTTTTGCAATATAATTGTGTTGAAAAGCTCCTAATAAATTACATGATCTCCTAAAATTTGTTTAAAACTTGTTTTGCGGTCCTTTTTGTAGAGGTTTCGGACGAGCGGGTCGAAATGGGCCTTTTAATGAACAATTTGGAATTTTAACTGAGTAAAAAGTACATAAATTGAGGTTTTGCAATATAATTGTGTTGAAAAGCTCCTAATAAATTACATGAACTCCTAAAATTCGATTAAAACTTGTTTTGCAGTCCTTTTTGTATAGGTTTCGGACGAGCGAGTCGAAATGGACCTTTCAATGGACCCTTTGGAATTTTAACTGAGTAAAATGAACTGAAATTGAGGTTTTGAAATATAATTGTGTTGAAAAGCTCCTAATCAATTACATGAACTCCTAGAATTTGATTAAAACTTGTTTTGCAGTCCTTTTTCTAGAGGTTTCGGACGAGCGGGTCGAAATGGGCCTTTCAATGGACCCGTTGGAATTTTAACTGAGTAAAAAATACAGAAATTGAGTTTTTGCAATATAATTGTGTTGAAAAGTTCCTAATCAATTACATGAACTCCTAAAATTTGATTAAAACTTCTTTTGCAGTCCTTTTTTGTAGAGGTTCCGGACGAGCGAGTCGAAATGGGCCTTTTAATGGACCCGTTGGAATTTTAACTGAGTAAAAGGTACATAAATTGAGGTTTTTCAATATAATTGTGTTGAAAAGCTCCTAATCAATTATTTGAACTCCTAATATTTGAATAAAACATTTTTGCGTTCCTTTTTGTAGAGGTTTCAGACGAGCGGGTCGAAATGAGCCTTTGAATGGACCCGTTGGAATTTTAACTGAGTAAAAAGTATAAAATTGAGGTTTTTCAATATAATTGTGTTGAAAAGCTCCTAATCAATTATTTGAACTCTTAAAATTTGATTAAAACTATTTTTGCGGTCCTTTTTGTCGAGTTTTCGGACGGGCGGGTCGAAATGGCCCTTTCAATGGACCTGTTGGAATTTTAAATGAGTAAAAAGTACAAAAATTGAGGTTTTGCTATATAATTGTGTTGAAAAGCTCCTAATAAATTACATGAACTCCTAAAATTTGATTAAAACGTGTTTTGCAGTCCTTTTTGTATAGGTTTCGGACTAGAGAATCGAAATGGGCCTTTCAATGGACCCGTTGGAATTTTAACTGAGTAAAAATAATAGAGATTGAGGTTTTGCAAAATAATTGTGGTGAAAAGATCCTAATCAATTATTTGAACTCCTAAAATTTGTTTAAAACTTGTTTTGCGGTCCTTTTTATAGAGGTTTCGGACGAGCGGGTCGAAATGGGCCTTTTAATGGACAATTTGGAATTTTAACTGAGTAAAAAGTACAGAAATTGAGGTTTTGCAATATAATTGTGTTGAAAAGCTCCTAATCAATTACATGAACTCCTAAAATTTGATTAAAACATGTTTTGCAGTCCTTTTTGTAGTGGTTTCGGACGAGCGGGTCGAAATGGGCCTTTCAATGGCCCCGTTGAAATTTTAACTGAGTAAAAAGTACAGAAATTGAGGTTTTGCAATATAACTGTGTTGAAAAGCTCCTAATCAATAACATGAACTCCTAAAATTTGATTAAAACTTGTTTTGCATTCCTTTTTGTAGAGGTTTCGGACAGGCGGGTCGAAATGGGCCTTTCAATGGACCTGTTGGAATTTTAACTGAGTAAAAAGTACAGAAATTGAGGTTTTGCAATATAATTGTGTTGAAAATCTCCTAATCAATTACATGATCTTCTACAATTTGATTAAAACTTGTTTTGCAGTCCTTTTTGTGGGGGTTTGGGTCGAGCGGGTCAAAATGGGCCTTTTAATGGACCTGTTGGAATTTTAATTGAGTAAAAAGTACATAAATTGAGTTTTTGCAATATAATTGTGTTGAAAAGCTCCTAATCTAAGATTTGAACTCCTAATATTTGAATAAAACATTTTTGCGGTCCTTTTTGTAGAGGTTTCGGACGAGCAGGTCTAAATGGGCCTATCAATGGGCCCGTTGGAATTTTAACTGAGTAAAAAGTATAAAATTGAGGTTTTTCAATATAATTGTGTTGAAAAGCTCCTAATGAATTATTTGAACTCCTAAAATTTGATTAAAACTATTTTTGCGGTTCTTTATGTCAAGGTTTCGAACGAGCAGGTCTAAATGGGCCTTTCAATAGACCCGTTAGAATTTTAACTGAGTAAAAAGTATAGAAATTGAGGTTTTGCAATATAATTTTGTTTAAAAGCTCCTAATCAATTACATGAACTACCTAAAATTTGATTAAAACTTTTTTGTGGTCCTTTTTATAGAGGTTTCGGACGAGCGGGTCTAAATGTTCCTTTAAATGGACCCGTTGGAATTTTAACTGAGTAAAAAGTACAGAAATTGAGGTTTTGCAATATAACTGTGTTGAAAAGCTCCTAATCAATTATTTGAACTCCTAATATTTGAATAAAACATTTTTGCGGTCCTTTTTGTCGAGGTTTCGGACGAGCAGGTCTAAATGGGCCTTTCAAAGGACCCGTTAGAATTTTAACTGAGTAAAAAGTACAAAAATTGAGGTTTTGCAATATAATTGTGTTGAAAAGCTCCTAATCAATTACATGAACTCCTAAAATTTGTTTAAAACTTGTTTTGCGTTCCTTTTTGTAGATGTTTCGGATGAACAGGTGTAAATGGGCCTTTCAATGGACCCGTTGGAATTTTAACTTAGTAAAAAGTACATAAATTGAGGTTTTACAATATAATTGTGTTAAAAAGCTCCTAATAAATTACATGAACTCCTAAAATTTGATTAAAACTTGTTTTGCGGTCCTTTTTTAGAGGTTTCGGACGAGGAGGTCTAAATGGGCCTTTCAATGGACCTGTTGGAATTTTAACTGAGTAAAAAGTACATAAATTGAGGTTTTGCTATATATTTGTGTTGAAAATCTCATAATCAATTATTTGTACTCCTAAAATATGATCAAAACTCGTTTTGCGGTCCTTTATGTAGAGGTTTCGGACGTGCGGGTCTAAATGGGCCTTTTAGTGCACCCGTTGGAATTTTAACTGAATAAAATGTATAAAAATTGAAGTTTTGCAATATAATAGTGTTGAAAAGCTCCTAATCATTAATTTGAACCCCTAAAATTTGATTAAAACTTTTTTGCGGTCGTTTTGTATCGGTTTCGGATGTGTAGGTCTATATGGGCCTTCAATGGACCCGTTGAAATTTTAACTGAGTAAAAAGTACAGAAATTGAGGTTTTGCAATATAATTGTGTTGAAAAGCTCCTAATCAATTATTTGAACTCCAAAAATTTGTTTAAAACTTGTTTTGCGTTCCTTTTTGTAGATGTTTCGGACGAACAGGTCTAAATGGGCCTTTCAATAGACCCGTTGGAATTTTAACTGAGTAAAAAGTACAGAATTTGAGGTTTTGCAATATAATTGTGTTGAAAAGCTCCTAATAAATTACATGAACTCCTAAATTTTGATTAAAACTTGTTTTGCGGCCCTTTTTGTCGAGGTTTCGGACGAGCAGGTCTAAATGGGCCTTTCAATGTACCCGTTGGAATTTTAACTGAGTTAAAAGTACATAAATTGAAGTTTTGTAATATAATTGTGTTGAAAAGCTCCTAATCAATTACATGAACTCCTAAAATTTGATTAAAACTTGTTTTGCAGTCCTTTTTGTAAAGGTTTCGGACGATCGGGTCGAAATGGGCCTTTCAATGGACCCGTTGGAATTTTAACTGAGTAAAAAGTACAAAATTGAGGTTTTGCAATATAATTGTGTTGAAAAGCTCCTAATCAATTATTTGAACTCCTAAAATTTGATTAAAACTTGTTTTGCGGTCGTTTTTGTCGAGGTTTCGGACGAGCAGGTCTAAATGGGCCTTTCAATGGACCCGTTGGAATTTTAACTGAGTAAAAAGTACAGAAATTGAGCTTTTGCAATATAATTGTGTTGAAAAGCTCCTAATAAATTACATGATCTCCTAAAATTTGTTTAAAACTTGTTTTGCGGTCCTTTTTGTAGAGGTTTCGGACGAGCGGGTCGAAATGGGCCTTTTAATGAACAATTTGGAATTTTAACTGAGTAAAAAGTACATAAATTGAGGTTTTGCAATATAATTGTGTTGAAAAGCTCCTAATAAATTACATGAACTCCTAAAATTCGATTAAAACTTGTTTTGCAGTCCTTTTTGTATAGGTTTCGGACGAGCGAGTCGAAATGGACCTTTCAATGGACCCTTTGGAATTTTAACTGAGTAAAATGAACTGAAATTGAGGTTTTGAAATATAATTGTGTTGAAAAGCTCCTAATCAATTACATGAACTCCTAGAATTTGATTAAAACTTGTTTTGCAGTCCTTTTTCTAGAGGTTTCGGACGAGCGGGTCGAAATGGGCCTTTCAATGGACCCGTTGGAATTTTAACTGAGTAAAAAATACAGAAATTGAGTTTTTGCAATATAATTGTGTTGAAAAGTTCCTAATCAATTACATGAACTCCTAAAATTTGATTAAAACTTCTTTTGCAGTCCTTTTTTGTAGAGGTTCCGGACGAGCGAGTCGAAATGGGCCTTTTAATGGACCCGTTGGAATTTTAACTGAGTAAAAGGTACATAAATTGAGGTTTTTCAATATAATTGTGTTGAAAAGCTCCTAATCAATTATTTGAACTCCTAATATTTGAATAAAACATTTTTGCGTTCCTTTTTGTAGAGGTTTCAGACGAGCGGGTCGAAATGAGCCTTTGAATGGACCCGTTGGAATTTTAACTGAGTAAAAAGTATAAAATTGAGGTTTTTCAATATAATTGTGTTGAAAAGCTCCTAATCAATTATTTGAACTCTTAAAATTTGATTAAAACTATTTTTGCGGTCCTTTTTGTCGAGTTTTCGGACGGGCGGGTCGAAATGGCCCTTTCAATGGACCTGTTGGAATTTTAAATGAGTAAAAAGTACAAAAATTGAGGTTTTGCTATATAATTGTGTTGAAAAGCTCCTAATAAATTACATGAACTCCTAAAATTTGATTAAAACGTGTTTTGCAGTCCTTTTTGTATAGGTTTCGGACTAGAGAATCGAAATGGGCCTTTCAATGGACCCGTTGGAATTTTAACTGAGTAAAAATAATAGAGATTGAGGTTTTGCAAAATAATTGTGGTGAAAAGATCCTAATCAATTATTTGAACTCCTAAAATTTGTTTAAAACTTGTTTTGCGGTCCTTTTTATAGAGGTTTCGGACGAGCGGGTCGAAATGGGCCTTTTAATGGACAATTTGGAATTTTAACTGAGTAAAAAGTACAGAAATTGAGGTTTTGCAATATAATTGTGTTGAAAAGCTCCTAATCAATTACACGAACTCCTAAAATTTGATTAAAACATGTTTTGCAGTCCTTTTTGTAGTGGTTTCGGACGAGCGGGTCGAAATGGGCCTTTCAATGGCCCCGTTGAAATTTTAACTGAGTAAAAAGTACAGAAATTGAGGTTTTGCAATATAACTGTGTTGAAAAGCTCCTAATCAATAACATGAACTCCTAAAATTTGATTAAAACTTGTTTTGCATTCCTTTTTGTAGAGGTTTCGGACAGGCGGGTCGAAATGGGCCTTTCAATGGACCTGTTGGAATTTTAACTGAGTAAAAAGTAAAGAAATTGAGGTTTTGCAATATAATTGTGTTGAAAATCTCCTAATCAATTACATGATCTTCTACAATTTGATTAAAACTTGTTTTGCAGTCCTTTTTGTGGGGGTTTGGGTCGAGCGGGTCAAAATGGGCCTTTTAATGGACCTGTTGGAATTTTAATTGAGTAAAAAGTACATAAATTGAGTTTTTGCAATATAATTGTGTTGAAAAGCTCCTAATCTAAGATTTGAACTCCTAATATTTGAATAAAACATTTTTGCGGTCCTTTTTGTAGAGGTTTCGGACGAGCAGGTCTAAATGGGCCTATCAATGGGCCCGTTGGAATTTTAACTGAGTAAAAAGTATAAAATTGAGGTTTTTCAATATAATTATGTTGAAAAGCTCCTAATGAATTATTTGAACTCCTAAAATTTGATTAAAACTATTTTTGCGGTTCTTTATGTCAAGGTTTCGAACGAGCAGGTCTAAATGGGCCTTTCAATAGACCCGTTAGAATTTTAACTGAGTAAAAAGTATAGAAATTGAGGTTTTGCAAAATAATTTTGTTGAAAAGCTCCTAATCAAATACATGAACTACCTAAAATTTGATTAAAACTTTTTGTGGTCCTTTTTATAGAGGTTTCGGACGAGCGGGTCTAAATGTTCCTTTAAATGGACCCGTTGGAATTTTAACTGAGTAAAAAGTACAGAAATTGAGGTTTAGCAATATAACTGTGTTGAAAAGCTCCTAATCAATTATTTGAACTCCTAATATTTGAATAAAACATTTTTGCGGTCCTTTTTGTCGAGGTTTCGGACGAGCAGGTCTAAATGGGCCTTTCAAAGGACCCGTTAGAATTTTAACAGAGTAAAAAGTACAAAAATTGAGGTTTTGCAATATAATTGTGTTGAAAAGCTCCTAATCAATTACATGAACTCCTAAAATTTGTTTAAAACTTGTTTTGCGTTCCTTTTTGTAGATGTTTCGGACGAACAGGTGTAAATGGGCCTTTCAATGGACCCGTTGGAATTTTAACTTAGTAAAAAGTACATAAATTGAGGTTTTACAATATAATTGTGTTAAAAAGCTCCTAATAAATTACATGAACTCCTAAAATTTGATTAAAACTTGTTTTGCGGTCCTTTTTTAGAGGTTTCGGACGAGGAGTTCTAAATGGGCCTTTCAATGGACCTGTTGGAATTTTAACTGAGTAAAAAGTACATAAATTGAGGTTTTGCTATATATTTGTGTTGAAAATCTCATAATCAATTATTTGTACTCCTAAAATATGATCAAAACTCGTTTTGCGGTCCTTTATGTAGAGGTTTCGGACGTGCGGGTCTAAATGGGCCTTTTAGTGCACCCGTTGGAATTTTAATTGAATAAAATGTATAAAAATTGAAGTTTTGCAATATAATAGTGTTGAAAAGCTCCTAATCATTAATTTGAACCCCTAAAATTTGATTAAAACTTTTTTGCGGTCGTTTTGTATCGGTTTCGGATGTGTAGGTCTATATGGGCCTTCAATGGACCCGTTGAAATTTTAACTGAGTAAAAAGTACAGAAATTGAGGTTTTGCAATATAATTGTGTTGAAAAGCTCCTAATCAATTATTTGAACTCCAAAAATTTGTTTAAAACTTGTTTTGCGTTCCTTTTTGTAGATGTTTCGGACGAACAGGTCTAAATGGGCCTTTCAATAGACCCGTTGGAATTTTAACTGAGTAAAAAGTACAGAAATTGAGGTTTTGCAATATAATTGTGTTGAAAAGCTCCTAATAAATTACATGATCTCCTAAAATTTGTTTAAAACTTGTTTTGCGGTCCTTTTTGTAGAGGTTTCGGACGAGCGGGTCGAAATGGGCCTTTTAATGAACAATTTGGAATTTTAACTGAGTAAAAAGTACATAAATTGAGGTTTTGCAATATAATTGTGTTGAAAAGCTCCTAATAAATTACATGAACTCCTAAAATTTGATTAAAACTTGTTTTGCAGTCCTTTTTGTATAGGTTTCGGACGAGCGAGTCGAAATGGGCCTTTCAATGGACCCTTTGGAATTTTAACTGAGTAAAATGTACTGAAATTGAGGTTTTGAAATATAATTGTGTTGAAAAGCTCCTAATCAATTACATGAACTCCTAGAATTTGATTAAAACTTGTTTTGCAGTCCTTTTTCTAGAGGTTTCGGACGAGCGGGTCGAAATGGGCCTTTCAATGGACCCGTTGGAATTTTAACTGAGTAAAAAATACAGAAATTGAGTTTTTGCAATATAATTGTGTTGAAAAGTTCCTAATCAATTACATGAACTCCTAAAATTTGATTAAAACTTGTTTTGCAGTCCTTTTTTGTAGAGGTTCCGGACGAGCGAGTCGAAATGGGCCTTTTAATGGACCCGTTGGGATTTTAACTGAGTAAAAAGTACAGAAATTGAGTTTTTGCAATATAATTGTGTTGAAAAGCTCCTAATCTAAGAATTGAACTCCTAATATTTGAATAAAACATTTTTGCGGTCCTTTTTGTAGAGGTTTCGGACGAGTAGGTCTAAATGGGCCTATCAATGGGCCCGTTGGAATTTTAACTAAGTAAAAAGTATAAAATTGAGGTTTTTCAATATAATTGTGTTGAAAAGCTCCTAATGAATTATTTGAACTCCTAAAATTTGATTAAAACTATTTTTGCGGTCCTTTATGTCAAGGTTTCGAACGAGCAGGTCTAAATGGGCCTTTCAATGGACCCGTTAGAATTTTAACTGAGTAAAAAGTACAGAAATTGAGGTTTTGCAATATAATTTTGTTGAAAAGCTCCTAATCAATTACATGAACTACCTAAAATATGATTAAAACTTTTTTGTGGTCCTTTTTATAGAGGTTTCGGACGAGCGGGTCGAAATGGTCCTTTAAATGGACCCGTTGGAATTTTAACTGAGTAAAAAGTACAGTAATTGAGGTTTTGCAATATAACTGTGTTGAAAAGCTCCTAATCAATTATTTGAACTCCAAAAATTTGTTTAAAACTTGTTTTGCGTTCCTTTTTGTAGATGTTTCGGACGAACAGGTCTAAATGGGCCTTTCAATAGACCCGTTGGAATTTTAACTGAGTAAAAAGTACAGAATTTGAGGTTTTGCAATATAATTGTGTTGAAAAGCTCCTAATAAATTACATGAACTCCTAAATTTTGATTAAAACTTGTTTTGCGGCCCTTTTTGTCGAGGTTTCGGACGAGCAGGTCTAAATGGGCCTTTCAATGTACCCGTTGGAATTTTAACTGAGTTAAAAGTACATAAATTGAGGTTTTGCAATATAATTGTGTTGAAAAGCTCCTAATCAATTACATGAACTCCTAAAATTTGATTAAAACTTGTTTTGCAGTCCTTTTTGTAAAGGTTTCGGATGATCGGGTCGAAATGGGCCTTTCAATGGACCCGTTGGAATTTTAACTGAGTAAAAAGTACAAAATTGAGGTTTTGCAATATAATTGTGTTGAAAAGCTCCTAATCAATTATTTGAACTCCTAAAATTTGATTAAAACTTGTTTTGCGGTCCTTTTTGTATAGGTTTCGGACGAGCGAGTTGAAATGGACCTTTCAATGGACCCTTTGGAATTTTAACTGAGTAAAATGTACTGAAATTGAGGTTTTGAAATATAATTGTGTTGAAAAGCTCCTAATCAATTACATGAACTCCTAGAATTTGATTAAAACTTGTTTTGCAGTCCTTTTTCTAGAGGTTTCGGACGAGCGGGTCGAAATGGGCCTTTCAATGGACCCGTTGGAATTTTAACTGAGTAAAAAATACAGAAATTGAGTTTTTGCAATATAATTGAGGTTTTGCAATATAATTGTGTCGAAATGGGCCTTTTAATGAACAATTTGGAATTTTAACTGAGTAAAAAGTACATAAATTGAGGTTTTGCAATATAATGGTGTTGAAAAGCTCCTAATAAATTACATGAACTCCTAAAATTCGATTAAAACTTGTTTTTCAGTCCTTTTTGTATAGGTTTCGGACGAGCGAGTCGAAATGGACCTTTCAATGGACCCTTTGGAATTTTAACTGAGTAAAATGTACTGAAATTGAGGTTTTGAAATATAATTGTGTTGAAAAGCTCCTAATCAATTACATGAACTCCTAGAATTTGATTAAAACTTGTTTTGCAGTCCTTTTTCTAGAGGTTTCGGACGAGCGGGTCGAAATGGGCCTTTCAATGGACCCGTTGGAATTTTAACTGAGTAAAAAATACAGAAATTGAGTTTTTGCAATATAATTATGTTGAAAAGTTCCTAATCAATTACATGAACTCCTAAAATTTGATTAAAACTTCTTTTGCAGTCCTTTTTTTGTAAAGGTTCCGGACGAGCGAGTCGAAATGGGCCTTTTAATGGACCCGTTGGAATTTTAACTGAGTAAAAAGTACATAAATTGAGGTTTTTCAATATAATTGTGTTGAAAAGCTCCTAATCAATTATTTGAACTCCTAATATTTGAATAAAACATTTTTGCGTTCCTTTTTGTAGAGGTTTCAGACGAGCGGGTCGAAATGAGCCTTTCAATGGACCCGTTGGAATTTTAACTGAGTAAAAAGTATAAAATTGAGGTTTTTCAATATAATTGTGTTGAAAAGCTCCTAATCAATTATTTGAACTCTTAAAATTTGATTAAAACTATTTTTGCGGTCCTTTTTGTCGAGTTTTCGGACGGGCGGGTCGAAATGGCCCTTTCAATGGGCTCGTTGGAATTTTAAATGAGTAAAAAGTACAAAAATTGAGGTTTTGCTATATAATTGTGTTGAAAAGCTCCTAATAAATTACATGAACTCCTAAAATTTGATTAAAACGTGTTTTGCAGTCCTTTTTGTATAGGTTTCGGACTAGAGAATCGAAATGGGCCTTTCAATGGACTCGTTGGAATTTTAACTGAGTAAAAATAATAGAGATTGAGGTTTTGCAAAATAATTGTGTTGAAAAGATCCTAATCAATTATTTGAACTCCTAAAATTTGTTTAAAACTTGTTTTGCGGTCCTTTTTGTAGAGGTTTCGGACGAGCGGGTCGAAATGGGCCTTTTAATGGACAATTTGGAATTTTAACTGAGTAAAAAGTACAGAAATTGAGGTTTTGCAATATAATTGTGTTGAAAAGCTCCTAATCAATTACATGAACTCCTAAAATTTGATTAAAACATGTTTTGCAGTCCTTTTTGTAGTGGTTTCGGACGAGCGGGTCGAAATGGGCCTTTCAATGGACCCGTTGAAATTTTAACTGAGTAAAAAGTACAGAAATTGAGGTTTTGCAATATAATTGTGTTGAAAAGCTCCTAATCAATAACATGAACTCCTAAAATTTGATTAAAACTTGTTTTGCATTCCTTTTTGTAGAGGTTTCGGACAGGCGGGTCGAAATGGGCCTTTCAATGGACCTGTTGGAATTTTAACTGAGTAAAAAGTAAAGAAATTGAGGTTTTGCAATATAATTGTGTTGAAAATCTCCTAATCTAAGATTTGAACTCCTAATATTTGAATAAAACATTTTTGCGGTCCTTTTTGTAGAGGTTTCGGACGAGCAGGTCTAAATGGGCCTATCAATGGGCCCGTTGGAATTTTAACTGAGTAAAAAGTATAAAATTGAGGTTTTTCAATATAATTGTGTTGAAAAGCTCCTAATGAATTATTTGAACTCCTAAAATTTGATTAAAACTATTTTTGCGGTTCTTTATGTCAAGGTTTCGAACGAGCAGGTCTAAATGGGCCTTTCAATAGACCCGTTAGAATTTTAACTGAGTAAAAAGTATAGAAATTGAGGTTTTGCAATATAATTTTGTTGAAAAGCTCCTAATCAATTACATGAACTACCTAAAATTTGATTAAAACTTTTTTGTGGTCCTTTTTATAGAGGTTTCGGACGAGCGGGTCTAAATGTTCCTTTAAATGGACCCGTTGGAATTTTAACTGAGTAAAAAGTACAGAAATTGAGGTTTTGCAATATAACTGTGTTGAAAAGCTCCTAATCAATTATTTGAACTCCTAATATTTGAATAAAACATTTTTGCGGTCCTTTTTGTCGAGGTTTCGGACGAGCAGGTCTAAATGGGCCTTTCAAAGGACCCGTTAGAATTTTAACTGAGTAAAAAGTACAAAAATTGAGGTTTTGCAATATAATTGTGTTGAAAAGCTCCTAATCAATTACATGAACTCCTAAAATTTGTTTAAAACTTGTTTTGCGTTCCTTTTTGTAGATGTTTCGGACGAACAGGTGTAAATGGGCCTTTCAATGGACCCGTTGGAATTTTAACTTAGTAAAAAGTACATAAATTGAGGTTTTACAATATAATTGTGTTAAAAAGCTCCTAATAAATTACATGAACTCCTAAAATTTGATTAAAACTTGTTTTGCGGTCCTTTTTTAGAGGTTTCGGACGAGGAGGTCTAAATGGGCCTTTCAATGGACCTGTTGGAATTTTAACTGAGTAAAAAGTACATAAATTGAGGTTTTGCTATATATTTGTGTTGAAAATCTCATAATCAATTATTTGTACTCCTAAAATATGATCAAAACTCGTTTTGCGGTCCTTTATGTAGAGGTTTCGGACGTGCGGGTCTAAATGGGCCTTTTAGTGCACCCGTTGGAATTTTAACTGAATAAAATGTATAAAAATTGAAGTTTTGCAATATAATAGTGTTGAAAAGCTCCTAATCATTAATTTGAACCCCTAAAATTTGATTAAAACTTTTTTGCGGTCGTTTTGTATCGGTTTCGGATGTGTAGGTCTATATGGGCCTTCAATGGACCCGTTGAAATTTTAACTGAGTAAAAAGTACAGAAATTGAGGTTTTGCAAAATAATTGTGTTGAAAAGATCCTAATCAATTATTTTGAACTCCTAAAATTTGTTTAAAACTTGTTTTGCGGTCCTTTTTGTAGAGGTTTCGGACGAGCGGGTCGAAATGGGCCTTTTAATGGACAATTTGGAATTTTAACTGAGTAAAAAGTACAGAAATTGAGGTTTTGCAATATAATTGTGTTGAAAAGCTCCTAATCAATTACATGAACTCCTAAAATTTGATTAAAACATGTTTTGCAGTCCTTTTTGTAGTGGTTTCGGACGAGCGGGTCGAAATGGGCCTTTCAATGGACCCGTTGAAATTTTAACTGAGTAAAAAGTACAGAAATTGAGGTTTTGCAATATAATTGTGTTGAAAAGCTCCTAATCAATAACATGAACTCCTAAAATTTGATTAAAACTTGTTTTGCATTCCTTTTTGTAGAGGTTTCGGACAGGCGGGTCGAAATGGGCCTTTCAATGGACCTGTTGGAATTTTAACTGAGTAAAAAGTAAAGAAATTGAGGTTTTGCAATATAATTGTGTTGAAAATCTCCTAATCTAAGATTTGAACTCCTAATATTTGAATAAAACATTTTTGCGGTCCTTTTTGTAGAGGTTTCGGACGAGCAGGTCTAAATGGGCCTATCAATGGGCCCGTTGGAATTTTAACTGAGTAAAAAGTATAAAATTGAGGTTTTTCAATATAATTGTGTTGAAAAGCTCCTAATGAATTATTTGAACTCCTAAAATTTGATTAAAACTATTTTTGCGGTTCTTTATGTCAAGGTTTCGAACGAGCAGGTCTAAATGGGCCTTTCAATAGACCCGTTAGAATTTTAACTGAGTAAAAAGTATAGAAATTGAGGTTTTGCAATATAATTTTGTTGAAAAGCTCCTAATCAATTACATGAACTACCTAAAATTTGATTAAAACTTTTTTGTGGTCCTTTTTATAGAGGTTTCGGACGAGCGGGTCTAAATGTTCCTTTAAATGGACCCGTTGGAATTTTAACTGAGTAAAAAGTACAGAAATTGAGGTTTTGCAATATAACTGTGTTGAAAAGCTCCTAATCAATTATTTGAACTCCTAATATTTGAATAAAACATTTTTGCGGTCCTTTTTGTCGAGGTTTCGGACGAGCAGGTCTAAATGGGCCTTTCAAAGGACCCGTTAGAATTTTAACTGAGTAAAAAGTACAAAAATTGAGGTTTTGCAATATAATTGTGTTGAAAAGCTCCTAATCAATTACATGAACTCCTAAAATTTGTTTAAAACTTGTTTTGCGTTCCTTTTTGTAGATGTTTCGGACGAACAGGTGTAAATGGGCCTTTCAATGGACCCGTTGGAATTTTAACTTAGTAAAAAGTACATAAATTGAGGTTTTACAATATAATTGTGTTAAAAAGCTCCTAATAAATTACATGAACTCCTAAAATTTGATTAAAACTTGTTTTGCGGTCCTTTTTTAGAGGTTTCGGACGAGGAGGTCTAAATGGGCCTTTCAATGGACCTGTTGGAATTTTAACTGAGTAAAAAGTACATAAATTGAGGTTTTGCTATATATTTGTGTTGAAAATCTCATAATCAATTATTTGTACTCCTAAAATATGATCAAAACTCGTTTTGCGGTCCTTTATGTAGAGGTTTCGGACGTGCGGGTCTAAATGGGCCTTTTAGTGCACCCGTTGGAATTTTAACTGAATAAAATGTATAAAAATTGAAGTTTTGCAATATAATAGTGTTGAAAAGCTCCTAATCATTAATTTGAACCCCTAAAATTTGATTAAAACTTTTTTGCGGTCGTTTTGTATCGGTTTCGGATGTGTAGGTCTATATGGGCCTTCAATGGACCCGTTGAAATTTTAACTGAGTAAAAAGTACAGAAATTGAGGTTTTGCAATATAATTGTGTTGAAAAGCTCCTAATCAATTATTTGAACTCCAAAAATTTGTTTAAAACTTGTTTTGCGTTCCTTTTTGTAGATGTTTCGGACGAACAGGTCTAAATGGGCCTTTCAATAGACCCGTTGGAATTTTAACTGAGTAAAAAGTACAGAATTTGAGGTTTTGCAATATAATTGTGTTGAAAAGCTCCTAATAAATTACATGAACTCCTAAATTTTGATTAAACCTTGTTTTGCGGCCCTTTTTGTCGAGGTTTCGGACGAGCAGGTCTAAATGGGCCTTTCAATGTACCCGTTGGAATTTTAACTGAGTTAAAAGTACATAAATTGAGGTTTTGCAATATAATTGTGTTGAAAAGCTCCTAATAAATTACATGAACTCCTAAAATTTGATTAAAACTTGTTTTGCAGTCCTTTTGTAGAGGTTTCGGACGAGCGAGTCGAAATGGGCCTTTCAATGGACCCGTTGGAATTTTAACTGAGTAAAAAGTACTGAAATTTAGGTTTTGAAATATAATTGTGTTGAAAAGCTCCTAATCAATTACATGAACTCCTAAAATTTGATTAAAACTTGTTTTGCAGTCCTTTTTCTAGAGGTTTCGGAGGAGCGGGTCGAAATGGGCCTTTCAATGGACCCGTTGGAATTTTAACTGAGTAAAAAGTACAGAAATTGAGTTTTTGTAATATAATTGTGTTGAAAAGTTCCTAATCAATTACGTGAACTCCTAAAATTTGATTAAAACTTGTTTTGCAGTCCTTTTTGTAGAGGTTTCGGACGAGTGAGTCGAAATGAGCCTTTTAATGGACCCGTTGGAATTTTAACTGAGTAAAAAGTACAGAAATTAGGTTTTGCAATATAATTGTGTTGAAAAGCTCCTAATCAATTATTTGAACTCCTAATATTTGAATAAAACATTTTTGCGTTCCTTTTTGTATAGGTTTCAGACGAGCGGGTCAAAATGAGCCTTTCAATGGACCCGTTGGAATTTTAACTGAGTAAAAAGTATAAAATTGAGGTTTTTCAATATAATCGTGTTGAAAAGCTCCTAATCAATTATTTGAATTCTTAAAATTTGATTAAAACTATTTTTGCGGTCCTTTTTGTCGAGTTTTCGGACGTGCGGGTCGAAATGGCCCTTTCAATGGACCCGTTGGAATTTTAAATGAGTAAAAAGTACAAAAATTGAGGTTTTGCAATATAATTGTGTTGAAAAGCTCCTAATAAATTACATGAACTCCTAAAATTTGATTAAAACGTGTTTTGCAGTCCTTTTTGTATAGGTTTCGGACGAGAGAATCGAAATGGGCCTTTCAATGGACCCGTTGGAATTTTAACTGAGTAAAAATAACAGAGATTGAGGTTTTGCAAAATAATTGTGTTGAAAAGCTCCTAATCAATTATTTGAACTCCTAAAATTTGTTTAAAACTCGTTCTGCGGTCCTTTTTGTAGAGGTTTCGGACGAGCGAGTCGAAATGGGCCTTTTAATGGACAATTTGGAATTTTCACTGAGTAAAAAGCACAAAAATTGAGGTTTTGCAATATAATTGTGTTGAAAAGCTCCTAATCAATTACATGAACTCCTAAAATTTGATTAAAACATATTTTGCAGTCCTTTTTGTAGAGGTTTCGGACGAGCGGGTCGAAATGGGCCTTTCAATGGACCCGTTGAAATTTTAACTGAGTAACAAGTACAAAAATTGAGGTTTTGCAATATAATTGTGTTGAAAAGCTCCTAATCAGTTATTTGAACTCCTAACATTTGATTAAAACTTGTTTTGCAGTCCTTTTTGTAGAGGTTTCGGACGGGCGGGTCGAAATGGGCCTTTCAATGGACCCGTTGGAATTTTAACTGAGTAAAAAGTACAGAAATTGAGGTTTTGCAATATAATTGTGTTGAAAAGCTCCTAATCAATAACATGAACTCCTAAAATTTGATTAAAACTTGTTTTGCAGTCCTTTTGTAGAGGTTTCGGACGAGAGAGACGAAATGGGCCTTTCAATGGACTCGTTGGAATTTTAACCGAGTAAAAATAACAAAAATTGAGGTTTTGCAATATAATTGTGTTGAAAAGCTCCTAATCAATTACATGAACTCCTAATATTTGATTAAAACTTGTTTTGCAGTGCTTTTGTACAGGTTTCGGACGAGCCGGTCGAAAAGGGCCTTTCAATGGACCCGTTGGAATTTTAACTGAGTAAAAAGTACAGAAATTGAGGTTTTTCAATATAATTGTGTTGAAAAGCTCCTAATCAATTACATGAACTCCTAAAATTTTATTAAAACTTGCTTTGCAGTCGTTTTTGTAGAGGTTTCGGACGAGCGGGTCGAAATGGGCCTTTCAATGGACCCATTGAAATTTTAACTGAGTAAAAAGTACAAAAATTGATGTTTTGCAATATAATTGTGTTGAAAAGCTCCTAATCAGTTATTTGAACTCCTAAAATTTGATTAAAACTTGTTTTGCAGTCCTTTTGTAGAGGTTTCGGACGGGCGGGTCGAAATGGGCCTTTCAATGGACCCGTTGGAATTTTAACTGAGTAAAAAGTACAGAAATTGAGGTTTTGCAATATAATTGTGTTGAAAAGCTCCTAACCAATTACATGAACTCCTAAAATTTAATTAAAACCTGTTTTGTAGGGGTTTCGGACGAACGGGTCGAAATGGGCCTTTTAATGGACCCGTTGGAACTTTTGATGAAAAAAGGCATGCGCATGAACCAGCTATATCATGCTAACCCGTTGGAACTTTAACTGTGTAAAAAGTACAGAAATTGAGTTTTTGCAATATAATTGTGTTTAAAAGCTCCTAATATATTATTTGAACTCCTAATATTTGAATAAAACATTTTTGCGGTCCTTTTTGTAGAGGATTCGGAGGAGCAGGTCTAAATGGGCCTATCAATGGGCCCGTTGGAATTTTAACTGAGTAAAAAGTATAAAATTGAGGTTTTTCAATATAATTGTGTTGAAAAGCTCCTAATCAATTATTTGAACTCCTAAAATTTTATTAAAACTATTTTTGCGGTCCTTTTTGTCAAGGTTTCGGACGACCAATTCTAAATGGGCCTTTCAATGGACCCGTTAGAATTTTAACTGAGTAAAAAGTACAGAAATTGAGGTTTTGCAACATAATTGTGTTGAAAAGCTCATATTCAATTACATGAACTACCTAAAATTTGATTAAAACTTTTTTTGTGGTCATTTTTATAGAGGTTTCGGACGAGCAGGTCTAAATGGTCCTTTCAATGGACCCGTTGGAAATTTAACTGAGTAATAAGTACAGAAATTGAGGTTTTGCAATATAATTGTGTTGAAAAGCTCCTAATCAATTACATGAACTCCTAAAATTAGATTAAAACGTGTTTTGCAGTCCTTTTGTAGAGGTTTCGGAAGAGCGGGTCGAAATAGGCCTTTGAATGGACCCGTTTGAATTTTAACTGAGTAAAAAGTACAGAAATTGAGGTTTTGCAATATAATTGTGTTGAAAAGCTCCTAATCAATTACATGAACTCCTAAAATTTGATTAAAACTTGTTTTGCAGTCCTTTTTGTAGAGGTTTCGGACGAGCTGGTCGAAATGGGCCTTTCAATGGACCCGTTGGAATTTTAACTGAGTAAAAAGTACAGAAATTGAGGTTTTGCAATATAATTGTGTTGAAAAGCTCCTAAAAAATTACATGAACTCCTAAAATTTGATTAAAACTTGTTTTGCAGTCATTTTTGTATAGGTTTCGGACGAGCGGGTCGAAATGGGCCTTTCAATGGACCCATTGGAATTTTAACTGGGTAAAAAGTACAGAAATTGAGGTTTTGCAATGTAATTGTGTTGAAAAGCTCCTAATCAATTATTTGAACTCCTAATATTTGAATAAAACATTTTTGACGTCCTTTTTGTCGAGGTTTCGGACGAGCAGGTCTAAATGGGCATTTCAATGTACCCGTTAGAATTTTAACTGAGTAAAAAGTACAGAAATTGAGGTTTTGCAATATAATTGTGTTGAAAAGCACCTAATAAAGTACATGAACTCGTAAAATTTGATTAAAACTTGTTTTGCAATCCTTTTTGTAAAGGTTTCGGACGAGCGGGTCGAAATGGGCCTTTCAATGGACCCGTTGGAATTTTATAAGAGTAAAAAGTACAGAAATTGAGGTTTTACAATATAATTGTGTTGAAAAGCTCCTAATCAATTATTTGAACTCCTAAAATTTGATTAAAACTTGTTTTGCGGTCCTTTTTGTCAAGGTTTCGGACAAGCAGGTCTAAATGGGCCTTTCAATAGACCCGTTGGAATTTTAGCTGAGTAAAATGTACAGAAATTGAGGTTTTGCAATATAATTATGTTGAAAATCTCCTAATCAACTACATGAATTCCTAAAATTTGATTAAAACTTGTTTTGCGGTCCTTTTTGTAGAGGTTTCGGACAAGCAGGTTTAAATGGGCCTTTCAATGGACCTGTTGGAATTTTAACTGAGTAAAAAGTACAGAAATTGAGGTTTTGCAATATAATTGTGTTGAAAAGCTCCTAATCAATTATTTGAACTCCTAATATTTGAATAAAACATTTTTGCGGTCCTTTTTGTAGAGGTTTCGAACGAGCAGGTCTAAATGGGCCTATCAATGGGCCCGTTGGAATCTTAAGTGAGTAAAAAGTATAAAATTGAGGTTTTTCAATATAATTGTGTTGAAAAGCTCCTAATCAATTATTTGAACTCCTACAAATTGATTAAGACTATTTTTGCGGTCCTTTTTGTCGAGGTTTCGGACGAGCAGGTGTAAATGGGCCTTTTAATGGACCCGTTAGAATTTTAACTAAGTAAAAAGTACAGAAATTGAGGTTTTGCAATATAATTGTGTTGAAAAGCTCCTAATCAATTACATGAACTCCTAAAATTTGATTAAAACTTTTTTGTGGTCCTTTTTGTGTAGGTTTCGGACGAGCGGGTCTAAATGGGCCTTTCAATGGACCCGTTGAAATTTTAACTGAGTAAAAAGTACAGAAATTGAGGTTTTGCAATATAATTGTGTTGAAAAGCTCCTAATCAATTATTTGAACTTCTAAAATTTGATTAAAACTTGTTTTGCGGTCCTTTTTGTAGAGGTTTCGGACGAGCAAGTCTAAATGGGCCTTTCAATGGACCTGTTGGAATTTTAACTGAGTAAAAAGTACAGAAATTGAGGTTTTGCTATATAATTGTGTTGAAAAGATCCTAATCAATTACATGAACTCCTAAAATTTGATTAAAACTTGTTTTGCAGTCCTTTTTGTAGAGGTTTCGGACGAGCGGGTTGAAATGGGCCTTTCAATGGACTCGTTGGAATTTTAACTGAGTAAAAAGTACAGAAATTGCGGTTTTTCAATACAATTGTGTTGAAAATCTCCTAATCAATTACATGAACTACCTAAAATTTGATTAAAACTTTTTTGTGGTCCTTTTTATAGAGGTTTCGGACGAGCGAGTCTAAATGGGCCTTTCAATGGACCCGTTGGAATTTTAACTGAGTAAAAAGTATAAAAATTCAATTTTTGCAATATAATTGTGTTGAAAAGCTCCTAATCATTTATTTGAACTCCTAAAATTTGATTAAAACTTGTTTTGTGGTCCTTTTTGTAGAGGTTTCAGACGAGCGGGTCGAAATGATCCTTTCAATGGACCCGTTGGAATTTTAACTAAGTAAAAAGTATAAAATTGAGGTTTTTCAATATAATTGTGTTGAAAAGTTCCTAATCAATTATTTGAACTCTTAAAATTTGATTAAAACTATTTTTGCGGTCCTTTTTGTCGAGTTTACGGACGGGCGGGTCGAAATGGGCCTTTCAATGGACCCGTTAGAATTTTAAATGAGTGAAAAGTACAGAAATTGAGGTTTTGCAATATAATTGTGTTGAAAAGCTCCTAATAAATTACATGAACTCCTAAAATTTGATTAAAACCTGTTTTGCATTCCTTTTTGTAGAGGTTTCGGACGAGAGAATCGAAATGGGCCTTTCAATGGACCCGTTGGAATTTTAACTGAGTAAAAATAACAGAGATTGAGGTTTTGCAATATAATTGTGTTGAAAAGCTCCTAATCAATTATTTGAACTCCTAAAATTTGTTTAAAACTTGTTTTGCGGTCCTTTTTGTAGAGGTTTCGGACGAGCGGGTCGAAATGGGCCTTTTAATGGACAATTTGGAATTTTAACTGAGTAAAAAGTACAGAAATTGAGGTGTTGCAATATAATTGTGTTGAAAAGCTCCTAATCAATTACATGAACTCCTAAAATTTGATTAAAACTTGTTTTGCAGTCCTTTTTTTAGAGGTTTCGGACGAGCGGGTCGAAATCGGCCATTCAATGGACCCGTTTAATTTTTTTTTTTGAAGAAAAGGCCTCATTAAAAACCCCTACTACTGTCCTTCAAGCAGAGCTAGAGGACCCTAAAAAGGGGAAAAGAGTGCCCAAATATTATTAATCAATAATGATGTGTTACAAAATGTTTTATACAATGTGGGACATCCGAATTAAATGACGTAGAAGTCATAGAATTCAGCGAAGAGGTAGCCAAAGTATGGGCTATAGTATTTGCCTCACGGCGTACAAAAGTAATAGAAATAAAGTCGAAGTCGTGAAGAGCAGCTTGTATCTGGAGAATAGTTGGTCCCATAGTAGAGAGGTCCTGAGCAGGATTGTTGATCCTATTTGCGAGAGAAGCGCAGTCAGTTTCAATCAAAACACGAGTCCAACCTTGAGATCGGGCAAAGGTGAGACTAGCTAGAATGCTTTCCCCTTCACTGGTGATAGCGTCCTGACAGCTACCAAGAGGGAAAGCAAGACCACCCACGACTGCTCCTGCAGAATCACGAGCAACAACGCCGACGGCTGCTGCACGAGTTGATGGGTTAAAGGCTCCGTCCACATTTATTTTGATATGAATAGGCGGAGGAAATGTGCGAGAAGGATTAGGAAATGTAGATGGAGCTGAGTCAAACGAATTTAAAGATTTACAAAATTCATCATGTAAACTAATTGAGTTAACAGCAATTAGCCATGGAGGTTGTAAATGGTGGTTGTGAGCCCAATCATTTCGTCTGTTCCATATATTCCATAAAACAGTAAGGAAGAGACCAAATTTATCAGAGGAAATAGTAGAAGCTGCTTCCTCTAACCATTGCATGGGCGTAAGAGCTAAACTCTTATACATAGAGATAGGGATACCACTAATTTGGAGAGCTTCCGATGCCCCGGGGCAGTCACGAAGCGCATGAAGGATTGATTCCGAATGGCTACCATAGATAGAGCAAGACCCCGAACTAGGGGAAAAGGCTTGCTTTTTAGATCCAACAGGTAAAGCATCAGAGAAGCCATACGCCAGCCAAAAGTTTTAACTTTGGGTAAAGTTTTGATTTTGGATAAAAACTTCCAAAAACGAGTTGGTGATGAAGGTTGGGTTATTGAACGTTGTAAGAAAATATATCCAGAACGGACTGAGTAAATACCCGAGTCGTTGGGAGACCAGAGTATTGAGTCACGATGATCATTTATGATGGGGATACGGAGAATGGCATCGGCATCAATTGGATTGAAATAATTGTTTATCTTAACCGTATCCCAGGCAGTTTGGTTGCGTATCATAAAATCACGACATCGAGAATGAAATTCATCGGAGATTTCGTAATCCCCAGTAAGCTCAATCGGGGAAGACCCTCCCCATATATCTTTGTGTATTCTAATATTACTGTTTATGCCAGGGCGGTGAAGAAAGCCGGGGAGAAGATGCTGAATAGCGTTGTATATACCTTGCCAAGCGAAGGAGCCCCTGTTGGGTTTTGGTGCATCCAAAATGTTGCCGGAAGGAAAATATTTAGAACGGTAAATTTGTCCTAGTAAGGATTCTGGTTCACAGATTAGTTTCCAAATTTGCTTGCCCAAGAGAGCAATGTTAAAGTCGTGTAAATCCTTAAAACCCATGCCGCCAGCAGATTTAGGTAAGCATATCCGATTCCAAGGTAACATATGCCAACCTTTTTTGTTGGATTTACCAGTCCACCAGTACTGACGGATTGATGTAGTCATGTCATCTATGATATTTTGTGGCAGTAGATAGCAAGACATAACATATTGTGGGAGAGATTGTAAGACAGCTTTGATGAAAATCTCTCGGCCACTAAAGGATAGAAGATGTTTGTCCCAACTAGAGAGACGATCATGGACTTTATCACGGACAAAACCTAAAGATTCAGTTTTATTTTTCCCAATTAGGAGCGGGATACCTAGGTATATGCCAGGGTTAGTAACCTCGCGTACTTGTAGGAGGCTGTTGATCTCATTTCTTGTTGCCGATGGTGTACGCGGATTATAGAAAATTGTTGACTTCTCAAAATTGACTGCTTGACCAGATGCATAAGCATATGTTTGAAGAGCATTTTTCAGAAGGGACGCTTCAGACCGATTAGTATTTATAAATACCATACAATCATCAGCAAAAAGAAGGTGATTGACTTTGGGCCCATGCTTACTAGCGCCTAGTCCTGGAAGTATTTTAGTTTGTTGAGCAGCAGCTAAGTAAGCTGAGAGGCCTTGAGTACAGAAGAGAAAGAGGAAAGGGGATAGAGGATCCCCCTGGCGAAGACCTCGTTGAGGTTGAAAAGTTGGTGAAAACGAGTTATTAATTTTAACTGAAAAGGAGACTGTAGTAATGCAGCGCATTATAAGCTCGATCCATTCGGATGCAAAGCCCATACGTTCCATTACATTTGCGAGAAAAGACCATTCTACTCTATCGAAAGCTTTTTCCATGTCTAGCTTGAGAGCAGCTCCTTGAGAGGATTTGGTAGCTCCTGAGTTAATATTGTGGATAATTTCATGAGCAACAAGGATGTTGTCAGATATGTTGCGTCCCTGGACAAAGGCTGCTTGATTAGGGCTAATGCATAGAGGAATAGCCTGTTTCATTCTGTTGACTATTGTTTTGGCAACAATTTTATAGAGTACAGTGCAGAGGCTGATTGGTCTAAGATGTTTCATGGAGGTTGGGTCCTGTACTTTAGGTATTAATACCAAAATTGTTTTGTTTACTGAGGTCATATTAGCGTTGCCGTTTAATAGGTTAATACAAAGGTTAATAACATCGTCTCCCACTGTATCCCAGTGTTGTCTAAAGAAGCTACTGGGTAGACCATCCGCGCCGGGAGCTTTCCTAGGGTCAATATCTTTAAAAGCATGAAGAATTTCCTCTCTAGTGAACGCCTTTAGAAGGTTTTCATTCATTGAAGAATCGATGGAGGGGTGAATTTTGTCAAGAATGATGTTCGAGATTTGGGGTCTAGATGTTGTGAACAGGTTTTGGAAGTAATCAGAAGCGATATTCATAATGTCCGATTCGGAAGTGCGCCAAATGGAATTGGCATCATAAAGGCCTATGATTGAATTTTTCTTGTTCCTATTGGAAGCTCGAGCATGGAAGAACTTGGTGTTTTTGTCCCCTTGGGAGAGCCAAAGAGTTCGGGATCTTTGAGCCCAATAAACTTCTTGCTCTGTTAAAAGTTTATTTAATTCAGTTCTATAATTTAAGTAAACTTGTTCATTTGTGACTGTTAAAGGACGACATAGTAATTTATTTATTTTTTTAATGAGAAACTTAATTCGTCCGGTAGATTTAAAACGTTGTTCGTTTTGCCATTCTTCTAGATAAGTACCTACCGCTTCAATTTTGTTTATGGCTGTTCCGGGGGTATCGGCCCATGCCCTTTTAATTGTTTGGATATTATCTTTATTATTTGCCCAGCAACTTTCGAATCTGAAATTCTTGGGAGGTTGTATTTTGGGTGTAGTAGACGTAGTATCTAATTCGAGGAGAAGGAAACAATGATCAGATTTAGCAACATATTCAGTGGTGATTCGGTGAGAAGGGAAGAGATCTTGCCATTCAGAATTAGCGATAAAACGGTCTAATCTTTCGTGTATTACCGGGGTTAAGGGACCCACTTTTGTCCATGTGAACCAACCTGAAGTTGGCTTACAATCAAAGAGGTTGTTTCGAGTTAAACAATTGCGAAAATTTTTAATTTGGGATCGAGCTCTACGTGGTCCCCCTTGTTTTTCTGAATCCGTTAAGATTTCATTGAAATCTCCACCGAGAAGCCAAGGGTTATGTTTAGTAGAAGGGTATAAAGAATCAATTAGTTCCCATGTTTTATATTTTTGGCTAGTTTCCGAAAAACCATGCATACCAGTGAAAAACATCGTGTAGTTATTCATTGTAATTTGAGTATGAATGTAACGCGCCGAATAGGAAATTAAGCTTATATTAATGTTGTTTGCAGCAAATATGGAAATACCGGAACACCCTTCCGTAGGGGAAATAGAAATAATGTCTAACATACCTAATGAAAGACATAAGCGGTTACATTCCGCATTATTTATTTTGGTTTCGCATAGGAAGATAATATCGGGGTTGGTGCGTTGGATATAGGACCGGAGATGTTGTACCGTCGGAGCTTGTCCAAGGCCCTGACAGTTCCAGCATAGGATCCTCATTTTGCTCGGCGGGGCTGTGAATCAGCCGCCGCCGGAGAGTTTTTAGAGCTGCTCATCCCAGCTTTTGGAGTAGATCCTGACTGTTTGGATTTTTTCGGCGGGAGCGATACTTGTATTGGGGAGTGCCGTTTCATGCCTCGGTTTGTTTGGGTCGGTGCAGGTGCGGGTGCTGGTACAGGAACAGGTGCAGGGGCTGCATCATTCGGGTAAGTTTTAAGTAACCACTGATTAAAGTCATTGAATATTGTATCAGTGGGTTTAGAAGGCTTACTCGATTCAGAGTCAAACTTTTTAATCTGCTCGACAGTAGGGCTAGGGACACCATCATCAGCCGTGGTGTCCCAATCATCATCAGACCCATCCTCCGGAATGGGATAGATTGTGTTCAGGGGTTGGGGCACAAGAGGAGCTTTTTGTTTCAAATCAGTAGCGGGGGGATCTTTGTCAGAGTTGGGGCCATCATCCATGGTCGTGTCGACATTTTGGGCTTCATCATTTGCTTGTTCCGTAAATGAGGCGGCATCGCCTTCATTTTGAGAGCCTTGAAATTGGAGATTGAATGTAGTTAGAAACTGATAACTACTTATATAATGGACGAGTAGGGAGTAAATTGAATTACCCATATTGTTATGTTCGTTGGTAGGAGCTACAGGATTGGCCGGGGCTGCTGGGATATTCATTGGTGCTACTACGGGAAAAGCAGAGGGTAAATATTTTGATAGAAGATTTGTGATGTGAAAACAAATAAAGAGAGATGTAATTTTGAAAGTTAATGTAAAATTACCATTCACTGGAGGGATGTTTGGATTCAGATTCGGTTCCACATTGCGGATACGCCCACGAATTCCAACTGGGCGACGTCTAGGAGGTAGGTAACGGAGCCATTCTCCATATTGTAATTTGTAGGGATCGAGTGAAGATCGGATAGGGCAGTTCTCATAGGTGTGACTGATAATACCACAGCCAGGACAGAGGGTTGGGAGTCTTTCATACTGAATACGGCACATGATTTTGTTTTCACCCGATCCAATAAAGACAAATCGGGTGACAGGCTTTGTGATATTAAGCAGAATTTCAACTCGAAGGAAGTCTTTCATGTTCCCCTCAACTTCTCGGGTATCCGTCCGTAGGGCATTGCCAACCATAGATCCTAGCGCATGTCCCACCAGATGGGATCGATCAACATCCTCATAAAGGGAAGCAGGGAGGGAGAATATTCGGATCCAAATTCGCATTGAGCTGAAATCGTAATCACTTAGAGCTTTGGCTGGATCATATTCAGTAACTGCTAGCCATTCATCCTTGTACAGCCAAGGACCACGGTTGAGGATCTCGTAGCAATGTTTGATTTCTTTGAACTTAATTTTGAGGAAGTTGTCTTGAATGACTGATATAGATACGACATCATTAGGCTTCCAGATTCCTTCAAACGCGTTGATAACAGCATAAATGTCTATCACTTTAGACGATATGAATCGTCCGAGAACAAAAAGCTTGGGATCTTCCTTGATAATGTCCCAACCGAAGTCAGGAGTGTAGAGTAGTTCAGCTTCTTCGTTGGTAAGGTTAATAGAGTTGAGTTGTGGGATTGAGGAGGAAGAAGCCATCTCGAGGGTTTGTAAGATTGGAACAGTAGAATGATAAGGTAAAAATTGTGAGATGGAATTAAAGTAGTGGGCATATATAACGAAGAACATTGAGAGATATGAAATAAGGGAAGTAAATTGAAGAGATTTATTAAAAGTAATTAAATAAAGTAAGGAAGAGAAACTTTTAATATCAAAGAGGAAAGATTGAAAATAATTTTCTTTAATTGATCTATTTAATTTATTAAGGGAAAGAAAACTATTATAGTTATTTAAAGATGGCATAAATTGGGCGTAAATGTAGGAATTTTGCCTTATATAATAATATAGTATAAATTTTATATTGAAAAGTAAGTATAATGAGTAATTAAGGATTGGAAAGCTAGAAATTAGGGATTTATATATGATAGCTGGAGCTTCTTTTATATTAAAATTAGGTGAAATAAAATATAAGTTATAGAAAATATATTTAGGAATTATTAATAACGGAAAATCATAATTAGTTATACAAAGGAAAGGAAAATTTAATAGCATAGATGTAACGGGAGGAAAGGCAAAGATTATGGGATAGTTGTTTTGTATAGAGTTAAATTGTATTAAATAGACTTTATATAAAAAGACAAATTTAAGGTAGTAGTAATTCAAAAACCTTGATAAAAGCGGATTAATAGTATTATTAATAGTAATAAATAAAATCGTTAATAAAGGAGATATTTGAAAAGTGTAGTTGATTATAGGAGTTGAAAAGATTTGGTTGAGTGAAAGAGTTTTGACTTTAAGATTTGGTGAAAACCTGGGGATAAAGACTATTGATTTTAGGGTTGTATGTTGCCAATAAAATTGGCAAAAGATTGGGGAAAATATAATGATTATACTTTTGAAATTTGTAGAAGTGAAAGAAAAATAGATATCCCTTGTATGTAGGGTAGGTATAAAATCCCTTGATAGGGCTAGAGAAAGATCACCTAAAAAGGTGTAATATGGAAAGCGATATATAATAGCGATAGAATATAAGTTGAGACGCATCAAATAACATACATAAAGCTTGTAAGCATAGAGAGAAATGTATAAAGCATGGTAGTAACCTATAAGCATACATCTAATAACAGAGAGCAGATCTAGAGGTATACATCTATAATCAGATATAAACCCTAAAGACATGCATCTAATAATAGAAGATAACCAGATAAAAGCAAAAGGGAGAGAGAGAGCAAGAGGAAAGCAGGATAACATAATTACAAACCATGGGAGAGAGAGAGGCGGGGCAGAGAAAATAATTACAGACCAAAAGAGCAAAAAAATGATAGGGGGAAAATAAACTAAACAAAAAATAATAACATAATTACATAAACATTGAATGGCCCACCAAGGGTTGCTGTGGTTTCTGCAAAGATGCATGGTATAAGTGGTATTAGTGTACAGGCAGCACAAGAGGAACATAATATACATAAAAGAAACAATGACCATAGAAATATATAAAGGAAAGGAGGGATTGAGCATGATTTGTTGCAAAAGAATAATTTTGAAGGCAATATGGTGGACATAGATCATAATGATAAACTTAGAGATTAAGAACAGACCAAGGGTTGAAAATAAGGTTGAATAGATCTTGGACAGAATGAAAAGAAACATGTATAGATATGCACTACTTCTAAAACTCCAAAGTTGAATTAATAGAGGATTGAAAGCAGTAAAAAGCTTAATATATATATATGCAAAATTTCATACTTAAGAGTATGTAGAGTCAATATAATAAATCCTATTGAGCTAATCTTAGAATGCAAAGTTTCAGCATGCATCATAGTAAGAGGTGAAAATAAATACATTTGGATGAAGGGTATAACTAAACAAAATATAATGAATATTCTCTCAAAGAAATAAAACAGAGTGTGTATGATATGTAAGAAGAAAAGAAGAAAAATATGGGTATAGAGTTCATTAATTATGGAGGAATTATAATAAGTATAGGACCATGGGACAATATTGTTACCTGAAAATTTCCGTTCCAAATATTGATATGCATGTAAAGGGAAAAGCATAGAGGTAAATAGAGAGTATGATACATTGTAAAAATAGTTGGAATTGGATGATCCCAGAAATTGGGCTTGTAGTTGGTTCCCTGGAAGGGCTTGATATAGAGATGATTTAACAAGAAAATAGATATATAACGATATGATTAACAGAGAATATATCCTTATAAAGGCCAAGAAGGTGTTTGGATACAACACAAGATTTGTACAGAAAATGTATAATGGGAAAACGAGGTTTAAGTTCCAGTAGTTTAGAAATGATGACAGAAGACTTAATGTGTGTAAGCAGCATGAACTTGAAATAAAAAACAACAAATAGAATAAGTCGTTGTTAATGAAAGAAAAGTAACATACCAAATCAAAGAACAGAGAGGAAGCGAACATAGAGATCTGCCAGATGATAGCATTAGAAGCATACCTTCTGAGAAGGAAGATTTGGCATATCTGATACAAGGGATAAAGAAAAAGGGTTAATAGTGTGTTGGGAAAAATAAATGAAATAAAATTGAAGGGTAGAGAAAACCCTAGCCGTCTTTGGGACTCCGCTGAGAACCACCACCATAAACGACCATATGGGTGTTATCGAATATTTCAGAACCAGTGAAGAGGGGATGGATTTATCATCGGAGGGGAGAAAAGCCATCTCAGACTCCGATCTGAGTTTGAATAAAAAATGGAGAGGGGGGAGAACAACCGCCGCAAACAAACAACCTGAGATTCTAGCCCACTCCATAAACAATCTGTAAAATAAAATAAAGAAAAAGATTAAATTAGATAGATTCGAAGAAGACATGCAAAAAGGATAAAAGATGGAGAATATGATTTGGGTGAGAAAACCCTTGGGTTGCACAGATCTTGAGAACACCGCCAAGGGATGAAAGGATCTACAGAAAAGAGAAAGAAAAATTAAAAAAGAACCAGAGAAATAGAGAGAAGATAGGAAAAAAATAGAACTTATCTGATGCGCCCAGTTCTCCAGGTCTGATAGAAGCCAGAAATTCGTGAGACGCCGGGAAGAAATGAAGCACGAAACAGAAAAAGATACAAATAAAAAACCAGAAGCAACAGATAAAAAGAAGATAGAAATGAAATAAAGTGAAAACAAAGAAATCGATTTAGACTGAGAAATCAGTGTATTGTGTGAATCAAAATACTGCTGGAGAAAGTAAAAACGGAGAAGAAAAGATATAAAAAAACAGATAAAAAAATATAAAGAAAAAAGAGTAATACAAACCGTTTCTGTAAAATGGTTGGAGAGTGGGATGACTCTCTGCCTTCTCTTCCCGAGATTCAAGGGAAAATACATTGAGTCGTTCACTATTGACTTGAAAACGCGGCAGAGAGGAGGAAGCGCCGTGTGGGGGAAGGGGATTGGTGGAAAAGAGAAAGAATTTTCCACCGAAAAAAGAGGAAAAAAAAGAAAGAACAAGCCAAAAACCAAATGAAACCCCCGAAAGAATTGAGAGAGAATTGAGAGCCATCCCACCCACCCGTTACCCGTTGAAATTTTAACTGAGTAAAAAGTACAGAAATTGAGGTTTTGTAATATAATTGTGTTGAAAAGCTCCTAATCAGTTATTTGAACTCCTAAAATTTGATTAAAACTCTTTTGCAGTCCTTTTTGTAGAGGTTTCGGACGGGCGGGTCAAAATGGGCCTTTCAATGGACCCGTTGGAATTTTTTTTTGAGGAAAGGGCCTCATTAAAAACCCCAGTAATCCTTACTGGGCTGGCCCAGTTAGGGTCCTAAGAGGGGAAAAGAGTGCCCAAATATATTATAAATCATGGTGGTTGGTGAACAAACGGTACAAATGTTCGCAAAGCATCGGGCAAGCCCGGTCCGAAATACAAAGAGGATTTAGAATGAAGGGCCCAATTGGCTACATAGTGAGCTAAAACATTAGCTGTGCGCGGTACATAAAGTAAACATAAACCAGGTACAGTATCGAGGAAAGATCTAGCGGTCTGAATCTGCCGCTGAAGGGTGGAGGCATCCTCGCCGGCGTGACGCAGCCTATTGACCAACAGGGCCGCGTCCGACTCAAGAAGAAAACCTTGCCATCCAGCGTCTGCACCGAGTGTGACTCCTGCGGTGATAGCGTGGAGTTCCGCGGATGGAGAATCTGCGGTATCGTCCAAGTATAGTGCCTGTCCGAGCAAGATAGCACCAGTGGCGTCTCGAGCCACAATGCCAATGCCAGCGGATCCCGTAGCTGAGTTGAAAGCGCCATCGACATTGATTTTGATCGTCCCAGCCGGCGGCGGTCTCCATACAGGTTGGGAAAGGGCTGGCTCTGTCTGCAGTCGCGTCGTGGTATGGTCTGAGTTGGCCGAGATGTAGTCGCGAAGTAGTTCTTGGGAGTTCATCAGAGTAAGCCAAGGGGGCTGTAGTCGCTGAGAATGGACCCAGTCGTTCCTCCTGTTCCATAGATTCCACAAGGTAGTCAGGAGGAGATCGAATTGTGCGCGAGATAGAAGCAGAGCTCCCTATTCTAGCCAGAGGGTAACTGAGGTGGTCGTGCTGTCGCATAACGCACGGGGGAAGCCAGCAAGGCCTAGCACCTCGGCAACGCCCGGACAGTCCCGAAATGCGTGAATCGCAGTTTCAAGAATCGATGGACAGAACGGGCACATGCCAGTGCCCATTCCAATAGCCGCAAGACGGTCACCAGTGGGTAAAGCACCCCGCCCTGCCCGCCATCCAAAGGTGCGAACCTTCGGAAGTGTATTAGATTTAGCAATGATCTTCCAGAGTGGGCACGGGCGCTCAAGGGGCTGTGAGGGCCTACAAAGGAAGAGGTAGCCGGAGCGTACGGTATAGATGTTAGTATCATGAAAGCCCCACAGTAAAGTATCACGGCGTACATCGGATATCGGTACGTGTAATATGTTGGCAGCATCATCCCAGTCAAAGTATTGACGAACTTTATTTTCGTCCCAAGAGTTGTGATGTCGGATCATAAAATCACCGCAGCGCAAGGGTATCTCCTCATTATCCTGATAATTACCAAAAAAGGAGAGACCAGCGGACCCACCCCAATGTTCTCGATGGATACGAATACGACTATCAACGGCAGGCCGCCAGAAAAAACCCGGCTGCAAGCGTTGCAAGGCTTGCCATATACCTCGCCAGGCAAATGAGGCGCGCTGGTCAGCTTTTGCATCCAGAATATTGCCGGAGGGATAATAACGTGATCGCAGGACCCTTGCAAGTAGGGAATCAGGCGAGTGAATCAGTCGCCAGATTTTCTTCCCAAGAAGAGCAATGTTAAAGTCCCGTAAGTCACGGAAGCCCATACCCCCAGCGGCTTTGGGCGTACACATGGTATTCCAGGATAGCATTGGCCATCCTTTCTTGTTACTTCTTCCCGACCACCAGTATCGGCGAATTGAGCGTGTCGCATCGTCGACAATGTTTTGCGGAAGCAAATAGCATGACATGACATACTGAGGTAAAGCTTGTGCTACTGATTTTATTAGAACTTCACGCCCACTATATGAAAGCAAGTTAGTATCCCATTTATCCATGCGTGAGTTGACCTTGTCACGAATAAACCCAAGACTGGCCATTCGGTTCCTCCCAACGAGAAGAGGGACCCCCAGATAAGTTCCAGGGTCGTCAACCAAACGGATTCCAAGAGTATGCTGAAGGGCCTGTGAGAAGTCTGTCAAGCAGGAAGAGCTACAAAAGGCAGTCGATTTAGAAAAGTTGACAGATTGGCCGGAGGATGATTCATACAAACGAAGAATCTCCTTTAACTGAGTAAAAAGTACAGAAATTGAGGTTTTGCAATATAATTGTGTTGAAAAGCTCCTAACCAATTACATGAACTCCTAAAATTTGATTAAAACTTGTTTTTGTAGTCCTTTTTGTAGCGGTTTCGGACGAACGGGTCGAAATGGGCCTTTTAATGGACCCGTTGGAACTTTAACTGAGTAAAAAGTACAAAAATTGAGTTTTTGCAATATAATTGTGTTGAAAAGCTCCTAATATATTATTTGAACTCCTAATATTTGAATAAAACATTTTTGCGGTCCTTTTTGTAGAGGTTTCGGACGAGCAGGTCTAAATGGTCCTATCAAAGGGCCCGTTGGAATTTTTTTTTGAAGAAAAGGCCTCATTAAAAACCCCTACTACTGTCCTTCAAGCAGAGCTAGAGGACCCTAAAAAGGGGAAAGGAGTGCCCAAATATTATTAATCAATGAATATTTGTTACAAGATGTTGAATACAATGTGGGATGTCCGATTCAAATGACGAAGAGGTCATAGAATGCAGAGAAAAAGTAGCCAAGGTATGGGCTAATACATTTGCCTCATGGCGTACAAAGGAAATAGAAATAAAGTCAAAGTCATGAAGAGCAGCTTGTATCTGAAGAATGGTTGGTCCCATAGTAGATAGGTCCTGAGCAGGATTGTTGATCCTATTCGCGAGAGAGGCGCAGTCAGTTTCGATCAAGATACGACTCCATCCTTGAGATCGGGCAAAGTTGAGACCAGTAAGGATGCTTTCCCCCTCACTGGTGATAGCGTCCTGGCGGCTACCAAGAGGGAAAGCAAGACCACCCACGACTGCTCCTGCAGGGTCACGAGCAACAACGCCTACGGCTGCTGCACGAGTTGATGGGTTAAAAGCTCCGTCCACATTAATTTTGATATAATTAGATGGAGGAGGAGTATAGGTTGGTTTAGACAATGTAGATGGAGATGGGTTAGATGAAATTAAAGATTTACAAAATTCATCATGTAAGCTAATTGAGTTGACAGCAATTAGCCATGGAGGTTGTAGATGGTGGTTGTGAACCCAATCATTTCGTCTGTTCCAAATATTCCATAAAACGGTAAGGAAGAGACCAAATTTTTCAGAGGAAACTGTAGAGGCTGCTTCCTCTAACCATTGTAAGGGCGTAGGAGTTAGACTCTTATAAAGAGAGATAGGGATACCACTAATTTGGAGGGCTTCAGAAGCCCCAGGGCAGTCATGAAGCGCATGAAGAATCGATTCCGAATGACTACCACAGATTGAGCAGGGCCCCGAGTTAGGGGAAAAAGCTTGCACTTTAGAACCAACTGGTAGAGCATCAGACGCCATACGCCAGCCAAAAGTTTTAACTTTGGGTAGAGCTTTGATTTTGGATAAAAACTTCCAGAAACGAGTTGG
The DNA here is from genome assembly GCA_030270665.1 of Hibiscus trionum. Taxonomy (NCBI): domain Eukaryota; kingdom Viridiplantae; phylum Streptophyta; class Magnoliopsida; order Malvales; family Malvaceae; genus Hibiscus; species Hibiscus trionum. The sequence continues at coordinate 20,740,635 of BSYR01000007.1, forward strand.
TGGCGAAGGTTGGGTTATTGAACGTTGTAAGAAAATATATCCAGAACGGACTGAGTAAATACCCGAGTCATTGTGAGACCAGAGAATTGAATCTCGTTGATCATTTATGATAGGAATACGGAGGATGGTATCGGCATCAATTGTGTTGAAGTAATTTTTTAACTTTACCGTATCCCAGGCAGTTTGGTTACGGATCATAAAATCACGACATCTAATGTGAAATTCATCAGAAATTTCATAAACCCAGTAAGCTCAATCGGGGAAGATCCTCCCCATATATCTTTGTGTATTCTAATATTACTGTTTATACCAGGGCGGTGAAGAAAACCAGGGAAAAGACGCTGAAGAGCGTTATATATACCTTGCCAAGCAAAGGAGCCCCTACTAGGTTTTGGTGCATCCAGGATGTTGCCTGCAGGAAAGTATTTAGATCGGTATATTTGTCCTAATAAGGAGTCTGGTTCACAGATTAGTTTCCAAATTTGTTTACCCAAGAGAGCGATATTGAAATCATGTAAGTCCTTAAAACCCATGCCGCCAGTAGATTTGGGTAAACATATACGATTCCATGGTAACATATGCAAACCTTTTTTGTTGGATTTTCCAGTCCACCAGTATTGGCGGATTGACGTAGTCATGTCGTCGATAATATTATGTGGAAGGAGATAGCAAGACATAACATATTGTGGAAGAGATTGTAAGACAGCTTTGATGAAGATCTCTCGACCACTAAAGGATAGAAGATGTTTGTCCCAGCTAGAGAGACGATCATGTACTTTATCGCGTACAAATCCTAGGGATTCAGTTTTATTTTTCCCAATTAGAAGCGGGATGCCTAGGTAAACACCAGGGTTAGAAACCTCGCGTACTTGTAGAAGGCTGTTAATTGCATTTCTTGTCGCAGTTGGTGTACGTAGATTATAAAAAATTGTTGATTTCTCAAAATTGACTGCTTGACCGGAAGCATTAGCATAAGTTTGAAGGGCATTTTTCAGAAGGGGCGCTTCAGATCGGTTGGTATTGATAAATACCATGCAATCGTCAGCAAAAACAGGTGGTTGACTTTTGGCCCATGCTTACTTGCGCCTAGACCTGGGAGAATTTTAGTTTGTTGAGCGGCTGCTAAGTAAGCTGAGAGGCCTTGAGTACAGAATAGAAAGAGAAAAGGTGATAGAGGATCCCCCTGGCGAAGACCATGTTGGGGTTGAAAGGTGGGCGAGAAAGAATTATTAATTTTGACTGAGAAAGATACTGTAGTAATACAACGCATTATAAGCTTGATCCATTCGGAATCAAAGCCCATGCGTTCCATTACATTAGCGAGAAAAGACCATTCTACTCTGTCGAATGCTTTCTCCATGTCTAGTTTAAGTGCAGCTCCTTGAGAGGATTTAGTAGCTCCTGTATTGATATTGTGGATGATTTCATGAGCAATAAGGATGTTGTCCGATATATTGCGACCCTGGACAAAGGCTGCTTGATTAGGGCTAATGCAAAGGGGTATAGCCTGTTTCATTCTATTGACTATTGTTTTGGCTATTATTTTATAAAGGACAGTGCAGAGACTAATTGGTCTGAGTTGTCTCATGGAGGTTGGGTTTTGTACTTTAGGAATTAGTACCAAAATAGTTTTGTTGACTGACGCCATATCGGTATTGCCGTTTAAAAGGTCACTACAAAGAGTAATAACATCGTCTCCCACTGTATCCCAGTGTTGTCTGAAAAAGCTACTGGGTAGACCATCGTAACCAGGAGCTTTCCTAGGGTCAATGTCTTTGAAAGCATGAATAATTTCCTCTCTGGTGAATGCCTTTGTAAGATGTTCGTTCATTGAAGGATTAATGGAAGGTTGAATTTTATCCAGAATGGCGTTCGAAATTTGCGGGTTAGAAGTTGTGAACAAATTTTTGAAATAATCTGAAGCAATGTTCATAATGTCCGATTCCGAAGTGCACCGATTGGAATTGGCATCGTAAAGGCCTACGATTGAGTTTTCCTTGTTCCTTTGAGAAGCGCATGCATGGAAGAATTTGGTATTTTTGTCCCCTTGGGAGAGCCAAAGGGTTCGAGATCGTTGAGCCCAATAAACTTCTTGCTCTGTTAAGAGTTTATTTAATTCAGTTCTATAGTTTAAGTAAACATGTTCATTAGTTGCCGTTAAGGGACGGTATAGTAATCTGTTTATTTTTTTAGTGAGAAACTTAATTCTACCGGTTGATTTAAAACGTTGCTGATTTTGCCATTCTTCTAGGTAATTGCCTACCGCTTCAATTTTATTTATGGCTGTTCCGGGAGTGTCAGCCCAAGCCCTTTTAATTGTTCGGATATTATCAATATTATTAGACCAGCAACTTTCGAATCTGAAATTCTTAGATGATTGTGTTTTGACTTTGGTGGACGAAATGTCTAATTCGAGAAAAAGGAAGCAATGGTCAGATTTGGCAACATATTCTGTGGTGATTCGATGAGAAGGATAGAGTTCTTTCCATTCGGAATTAGCAATAAAGCGGTCTAATCTTTCATGTATTACCGGGGTTAATGGTCCAACTTTAGACCATGTGAACCATCCCGAGGATGGCTTACAGTCATAGAGGTTGTTTCGAGTTAAACAATTACGAAAGTTTTTAATTTGAGATCTAGCTCTACGAGAGCCACCTTGTTTTTCCGAATCTGTTAAAATTTCATTAAAATCGCCACCTAGTAGCCAAGGTTTATTTTTAGTGGATGGATATAAAGAATCAATTAGCTCCCATGTTTTATATTTTTGGCTAGTTTCCGAAAAGCCGTGTATACCAGTAAAAAACATTGTGGAATTATTCATAAAAATTTGAGTATGGATAAAACGCGAGGAATAAGAAAGAAGATTTATATTAATTTCATTTGTAGCGAATAATGAGATTCCGGAACACCCTTCCGTAGGGGGAATAGAAATGATGTCTAACATACCTAATGAAAGACATAAGCGGTTACAATCCGCATTATTTAGCTTAGTTTCGCATAAAAACATAATATCGGGGTTGGTGCGTTGGACATAGGACCGGAAATGTTAAACCGTCGGGGCTTGTCCAAGGCCCTGGCAGTTCCAGCAGAGGATCTTCATTTTGCTCGGCGGGGCTGGGAATCAGCCGCCGCCGGAGAGTTTTTAGAGCTGCTCATCCCAGCTTTTGGAGTAGATCCTGACTGTTTGGATTTTTTCGGCGGGAGCGATACTTGTATTGGGGAGCGGCGTTTCATGCCTCGGTTAGTTTGGGTTGGTGCAGGTGCAGGTGCGGGTGCTGGAACAGGAACAGGTGCAGGGGCTGCATCATTCGGGTAAGTTTTAAGTAACCACTGATTAAATTCATTGAATAATGTATCAGTGGGTTTAGAAGGCTTACTCGATTCAGAGTCAAACTTTTTAATCTGCTCGGAAGTTGGGCTGGGGACACCATAATCATCATTGGTTTCCCAATCATCATCAGAACCATCTTCCGGAATGGGGTAGATGGTGTTCAGGGGTTGGAGCTCAAGAGGAGCTTTTTGTTTCGGATCAGCAGGGGGTCATTGACAGTATTGGGGCCATCATCCATGTTCGTGTCAACATTTTGGGCCTCTTCGGTTACTTGTTCCGTAAATGAGGCGGCGTCGCCTTCATTAAAAGAGCCTTGAAATTGAAAAAAGAGAGTTATTAGAAATTGGAAGCTATTTATATAAAGGATTATGAATGAGTAAAGCGCTTTACCCATATTGTTCTGATCGTTAGGAGGAGCTGTAGGGTTGGTCGGGACTGCTGGGTTATTTGCCGGGGCCACTACGATAAAGTTAGAGGAAGAATATTTAGATAGAAATTTTGAGCAGGGAAAATAAATAAAAATAGATGTAATTAAAATAATTGATATAAATTTACCATTCACTGGAGGGATATTTGGGTTCAGATTCGGTTCTACATTTCGAATACGCCCACGAATTCCAATTGGGCGACGTCTAGGAGGAATGTAACGGAGCCAATCTCCATATTGCAACTTGTTAGGATTGAGTGAAGATCGGATAGGGCAGTTCTCGAAGGTGTGACTGATAATACCACAACCAGGGCAGAGAATCGGAAGTCTTTCATACTGAAGACGGCACATAATTGTGTTTTCACCGGAACCAATAAACACAAATCGGGTAACATGCTTTGTGATGTTGAGAAAGATTTCAACTCGAAGGAATTCCACCATATTCCCATCAACTTGGCGGGTATCTGTTCGGAGGACATTGCCCACCATCGAACCTAATGCATGTCCCACCAGATGGGAACGTTCTACGTCAGCAAAGAGTGAATCAGGAAGGGAGAAGATTCTGATCCAAATTCTCATTGTGTTAAAGTTGTAGTCGGTTAAGGATTTGGCTGGATCATATTCGGTGACTGCAAGCCATTCATCCTTGTACAGCCAAGGTCCGCGATTGATGATTTCATAGCAGTTCTTGATTTCTTTAAACTTGATCTTGAGGAAGTTATCTTGTAACACTGAGATGGATACCACATTATTGGGTTTCCAGATCCCTTCGAAAGCATTGATAACAGCATAAATATCAAGAGGTTTGGATGATGTGAAGCGACCGATGACAATGAGTTTGGGATCTTCCTTGATGAAGTCGAAGTCAGGAGTGTAGAGCAGTTTTGATTCTTCAGTGGTGAGATTGATCGAGTTGAGTTGGGGGATTGAAGAGGATGAAGCCATTGAGGAGTTTGGAGGGTATGAGTAGTAAGATTGAGATGATAGTTGTGGTGGGTTGGTATAACTGTATAGTGGGTATATAAAGAAAACGAGGACCGCTAAAGGGGATGAGATATGGAAAGTGGATCGTAATATATTTAGAGAAAAGATAGACAATTGTAAAAGGTAGAGAATATTAGTATCAAAAAGTAATTTAATTAAGGTAGTTCCCTTAATTGATTTAATAGTCCTATAAAAGATAGAAAATCTGGGAGTTATAAAAGGAAAGTATCTTAATTGGAACTTTGATTGCGATAATAAAAGGGTTTGATTGAAAAAGTGGTTGTAAAAGATGGTCATATAAGGGAATTTTTTAATAAAGAAGAAACTGAAAATGTGAATAAATTGTAAGGGCGTAAATATAGGAGAATAAAATATATAACTGTTGGGACTTATTAACATTATTGATGTTAATGTTGCAAAGTAAAAGGTATAGATTGAGGGGGAAGATTTTAGAAATAAAGTTGATTTTAATAGATAGAGTAAAAACGGAAAAATGATTTTATCGTTGACTATATTTAAAGCTTCAATATGGAAAAATTTATGAGTTAGATATGCATATAAATATGAAGGGGAAATTTTGAGTGACCGGCGAATTAGTTGGGAGGTAAACGGTAAATAAGAGTTAATAAAGCTTTTAAAATTGGAATACTCTATGAGGTAGCGGATAATTAGTGGAAAGGGTTGAAAGAATAAAATGTGGCTAGCTTTTGAAGATGTATTTGAAAAGATAGAATTTAATAGAACTAAAAAGTTTGAGGAATAAGTATAGTGTATAACGGAAAGGCTCCTATTAAATAGGATTTGATTAGAATCCCAGAATTGGGCTTGTGGTAATTCACCTAAAAAGGTGTAGTGGGGAAGGATGTTACGCGAGCATATCAAAGAGTAACATGCAGTTATAGAAACACATATATCAAGAGATGAAAATAAAACATACATGGCAGTATAAATATAAATTAATAAGCAGATAAAGGCATGAAAATGAAAATAAGGAAAAAGCAGAAAAGAAAAAAAGCAGGAAAAAATAATTACAGACCCAGGGGAATGAAGAAGAGGGGATAAGAAAATAAATACAGACCAAAAGAGCAAAAAATTATAGGGGGGAGTGCTATGTAATTTAAATAAAATAAAGGTGAATCTTAACCCGGTAGTATTGAGATTCCAGAAATCCTTGATCAGCTGCTTAGTAACTTGTGTAAGTTCATCCATAGTTGGTACATAATGAGAGACCTCAAATAAGTTGACACAAAGAAGAAACATGCAGTGAGATAAATTAGAGTATATGATAAAACGAAAATTGTAATAGGGGAGATAAAGCAAGGAAATAGAGTAAAGATACCGAATGAGCAAGTGATAAGCATAACATAATTTAAAAGATAACATTACTGAGATAAATGGATAATTAAGAATTTTATTGAGGTATAATAAAAGTAGAGAGAATATGTGAGTGGCAAAATCATTAGAGAAGGTAGTATTGGTAGTAGAATGATATACAAAGGTTATGCTGTTGAACATAGGATGGAAATACAAAACATGGATTTGGAACAGATAGGATGAGGCTGGTGAAAGGGTGAAAGTTACTAGACTAAGCAGAATAATTAGATAAAGCTTAAATAAAATGGAAGTGACTGTGTTTAGAAGAGCATTTCTCATATTGTTCCAAAAGTGAAGAATTATAGGGTGGTCGTTGGAAGGAAAATTAGAATGTGTGTGTATATTAATGTTTTGATGTAATAAAGTTACAGTATACATTATGGACAGAGGAGAAAACACATTTGGGGTGTAAAAGCAATAAGGAACACATTTGGTATGTAGGAACAGGTACTGAAAAGTATGGATACAATGGTTAAACCAATTGGGAGACCATGTAACAATATTATAAGATGTTAGTATCCCAAACACAGAAAGGTAATGATGTAAATGATGGTATTGAAAAGTGAAAGGGAACATGTGTATACAATAATTGTAGAAAATAATGTAGGATCCCAGAATTTGGGCTTGAGATTGATTCCCTAAAAGGGCTTGAATTCGAGATAATACAGTGTAACATTTAAATATAAAGATGTTTAACAGAGAATAAGATATAATAGCAGACATGAAATTTTTTACATCAATGGCACATGAAACATAGAAGGGACAGAAAGGCAATACGAAAAGAAGGGACCAACAGATTAAGGAAGTAGAATGAAACTCTAGCATATTTAGATAGAGATATCTAAAAAACATAATCAGGAAGGAGAAAGATATGATTATATTGCATAAAAGAGAAGAAAATAAGACATAAGTCAAAAAGAAACAGCACCGAAGATTCTGGCAAATGCTAGCAGTAAAAGCAATACTGCTGAAAGAGATTAACGAGTTTATCTGGAGAAGAAAAGACAAAGAAAGGGTTAATAGAAGAACAAACCATAAAAAATAAAAAGAACGGAAATAGAATAAAAACCCTTGCTGTCGATGAAGGGAGGTCACTGAATAGAGCCACCCCCAGATCCCAAATAGGGAGATACCCATTGCAGATAGACAAGAATGTAAAAAATATCTGGAAAACAGAAAGAGGTTGAAAGAGGAAGACGATGAGAAAAGGTAAAAATCATTAAAAGGAAAGATGAAATAAAACAGAAATAATGGAGGTGGGAGAAAGGGGAAAAGAAACCCTAGGCCGCATTGTGGTCTATAGCAACCCTGAGAAGGGCGGTGGAAGGCGGCCGCCATATTTAGCCAGATGGTTCGTCGCCTCTGTTCCGAGTACGATGAGAAGGAGAAAAGCCCCTCATCGGTCATCGAACAAGATGCATGTAAAGGAGGGATTCTGCAAAACAAAAATAGAAAAACATTGTAATATGACATAAATAGAAAAGAAAGATCTAAAAAAGAAAAAAGGGGAAACAAAAGGTAAAGAGAAATGGCCATGAAAAAGCCATTCAGATCTGTAAAAAAAATAGAACCGAAGGGACTTTCTGCAAAAGACAACGCCGGAGACAAGGTCGACTGGAAAAAGAACATGGATCGATTCTTGCCATCGCCGTAGGAGAGACATAGGTGTGCCAACGAAATCAATCGTGAGAGTGAGCCCATGAAAAACAGAAAGAAAAGAGTTAGAAGAGAACTAAAAAAATGATAAAAAAACAAATAAAAAGAGAGATGATAAATCAAACCGTTCAGATCTGTGAAAAATCGAAGGGATTTACCCATCTCTAGATCAGACGAAATGGAAGAAATGAAGATGTTGAAAGTAAGTGTAAAACTCAGCCGATATACAAAGCCCTGAGAAGACCAAAAGATTAGATAAACCAACTGAAAAACGTAAATAAAAAATAAACTATAATAAAATGAGATAAGCGGTGGGATGACTCCCTGACTCCTCCCGAATTCCAAGGGATGTTGCTGTTTGACTTGCGTTTTCGGCTGAAACTGAAGAGCCGTGTGGGGAAGGGGGATCGGTGTAATAAAGAGAAAAACCACCGGAAAACATGGAGCAAGCAAAAACCAAAAAACCCCTGAAAATTTTGAGAAAGAATTGAGAGCCATCCAACTGAGTAAAAAGTATAAATTTGAGGTTTTTCAATATGATTGTGTTGAAAAGCTCCTAATCAATTATTTGAACTCCTAAAATTTGATTAAAACTATTTTTGCGGTCCTTTTTGTCAAGGTTTCAGACGAGCAGGTCTAAATGGGCCTTTCAATGGACCCGTTAGAATTTTAACTGAGTAAAAAGTACAGAAATTGAGGTTTTTCGACATAATTGTGTTGAAAATCTCTTAATCAATTACATGAACTACCTAAAATTTGATTAAAACTTTTTTTGTGGTCCTTTTTATAGAGGTTTCGGACGAGCGGGTCTAAATGGTCGTTTCAATGGACCCGTTGGAATTTTAACTGAGTAAAAAGTATAAAAATTGAAGTTTTGCAATATAATTGTGTTGAAAAGCTCCTAATCATTTATTTAAACTCCTAAAATTTGATTAAAACTTGTTTTGCGGTCCTTTTTGTAGAGGTTTTAGACGAGCGGGTCGAAATGAGCCTTTCAATGGACCCGTTGGAATTTTAACTGAGTAAAAAGTATAAAATTGAGGTTTTTCAATATAATTGTGTTGAAAAGTTCCTAATCAATTATTTGAACTCTTAAAATTTGATTAAAACTATTTTTGCGGTCCTTTTTGTCGAGTTTACGGACTGGCGGGTCGAAATGAGCCTTTCAAAGGACCCGTTGGAATTTTAAATGAGTAAAAAGTACAGAAATTGAGGTTTTGAAATATAATTGTGTTGAAAAGCTCCTAATAAATTACATGAACTCCTAAAATTTGATTAAAACGTGTTTTGCATTCCTTTTTGTAGAGGTTTCGGACGAGAGAATCGAAATGGGCCTTTCAATGGACCCGTTGGAATTTTAACTGAGTAAGAATCACAGAGATTGAGGTTTTGCAATATAATTGTGTTGAAAAGCTCCTAATCAATCATTTGAGCTCCTAAAATTTGTTTAAAACTTGTTTTGTGGTCCTTTTTGTAGAGGTTTCGGACGAGCGGGTCGAAATGGGCCTTTTAATGGACAATTTGGAATTTTAACTGAGTAAAAAGTACAGAAATTGAGGTTTTGCAATATAATTGTGTTGAAAAGCTCATAACCAATTACATGAACTCCTAAAATTTGATTAAAACCTGTTTTGTAGTCCTTTTTGTAGGGGTTTCGGACGAACGGGTCGAAATGGGCCTTTTAATGGACCCGTTGGAACTTTAACTGAATAAAAAGTACAGAAATTGAGTTTTTGCAATATAATTGTGTTGAAAAGCTCCTAATATATTATTTGAACTCCTAATATTTGAAGAAAACTTTTTTGCGGTCCTTTTTGTAGAGGTTTCGGACGAGCAGGTCTAAATGGGCCCGTTGGAATTTTAACTGAGTAAAAAGTATAAAATTGAGGTTTTTCAATATAATTGTGTTGAAAAGCTCCTAATCAATTATTTGAACTCCTAAAATTCGATTAAAACTATTTTTGCGGTCCTTTTTGTCAAGGTTTCGGACGAGCAGGTCTAAATGGGCCTTTCAATGGACCCGTTGGAAATTTAACTGAGTAAAAAGTACAGAAATTGAGGTCTTGCAATATAATTGTGTTGAAAAGCTCCTAATCAATTACATGAACTCCTAAAATTAGGTTAAAACGTGTTTTGCAGTCCTTTTTGTAGAGGTTTCGGACGAGCGGGTCGAAATAGGCCTTTGAATGGACCCGTTTGAATTTTAACTGAGTAAAAAGTACAGAAATTGAGGTTTTGCAATATAATTGTGTTGAAAAGCTCCTAATAAATTACATGAACTCCTAAAATTTGATTAAAACTTGTTTTGCAGTCCTTTTTGTATAGGTTTCGGACGAGCGGGTCGAAATGGGCCTTTAAATGGACCCGTTGGAATTTTAACTGAGTAAAAAGTACAGAAATTGAGGTTTTGCAATATAATTGTGTTGAAAAGCTCCTAATCAATTATTTGAACTCCTAATATTTGAATAAAACATTTTTGCCGTCCTTTTTGTCGAGGTTTCGGACGAGTAGGTCTAAATGGGCATTTCAATGTACCCGTTAGAATTTTAACTGAGTAAAAAGTACATAAATTGAGGTTTTGAAATATAATTGTGTTGAAAAGTGCCTAATAAATTACATGAACTCGTAAAATTTGATTAAAACTTGTTTTGCAGTCCTTTTTGTAAAGGTTTCGGACGAGCGGGTCGAAATGGGCCTTTCAATGGACCCGTTGGAATTTTAACTGAGTAAACAGTACAGAAATTGAGGTTTTACAATACAATTGTGTTGAAAAGATCCTAATCAATTATTTGAACTCCTACAATTTGAGTAAAACTTGTTTTGCGGTCCTTTTTGTCAAGGTTTCGGACGAGCAGGTCTAATTGGGCCTTTCAATGGAACCGTAGGAACTTTAACTGAGTAAAAAGTACAGAAATTGAGGTTTTGCAATATAATTGTGTTGAAAATCTCCTAATCAATTACATGAATTCCTAAAATTTGATTAAAACTTGTTTTGCGGTCCTTTTTGTAGAGGTTTCGGACTAGCATGTTGAAATGGGCCTTTGAATGGACCTGTTGGAATTTTAACTGAGTAAAAAGTACAGAAATTGAGGTTTTGCAATATAATTGTGTTGAAAAGCTTCTAATCAAATATTTGAACTCCTAAAATTTGTTTAAAACTTGTTTTGCGGTCCTTTTTGTAGAGGTCTCGGACGAGCGGGTGTAAATGGGCCTTTTAATGGACACGTTGGAATTTTAACTGAGTAAAAAGTGCAGAAATTGAGGTTTTGCAATATAATTGTGTTGAAAATCTCCTAATCAATTACATGAACTCCTAAAATTTGATTAAAACTTGTTTTGCAGTCGTTTTGTTAGAGGTTTCGGACGAGCGGGTCGAAATGGGCCTTTCATGGACCTGCTGAAATTTTAACTGAGTAAAAAGTACAAAAATTGAGGTTTTGCAATATAATTGTGTTGAAAAGCCCCTAATGAGTTATTTGAACTCCTAAAATTTGATTAAAACTTGTTTTGCAGTCCTTTTGTAAAGGTTTCGGACGGGCGGGTCGAAATGGGTCTTTCAATGGACCCGTTGGAATTTTAACTGAGTAAAAAGTACAGAAATTGAGGTTTTGCAATATAATTGTGTTGAAAAGCTCCTAACAAATTACATGAACTCCTAAAATTTGATTAAAACATGTTTTGTAGTCCTTTTGTAGGGGTTTCGAACGAACGGGTCGAAATGGGCCTTTTAATGGACCCGTTGGAACTTTAACTGAGTAAAAAGTACAGAAATTGAGTTTTTGCAATATAATTGTGTTGAAAAGCTCCGAATATATTATTTGAACTCCTAATATTTGAATAAAACATTTTTGCGGTCCTTTTTGTAGAGGTTTCAGAATAGCAGGTCTAAATGGGCCTATCAATGGGCCCGTTGGAATTTTAACTAAGTAAAAAGTATAAAATTGAGGTTTTTCAATATAATTGTGTTGAAAAGCTCCTAATCAATTATTTTAACTCCTAAAATTTGATTAAAACTATTTTGCGGTCCTTTTTGTCAAGGTTTCGGACGAGCAGGTCTAAATGGGCCTTTCAATAGACCCGTTAGAATTTTAACTGAGTAAAAAGTACAGAAATTGAGGTTTTGCAACATAATTGTGTTGAAAAGCTCCTATTTAATTACATGAACTACCTAAAATTTAATTAAAACTTTTTTGTGGTCCTTTTTATAGAGGTTTCGGACGAGCGGGTCTAAATTGTCCTTTCAATGGACCCGTTGGAATTTTAACTGAGTAAAAAGTATAAAAATTGAAGTTTTGCAATATAATTGTATTGAAATGCTCCTAATCATTTATTTGAACTCCTAAAATTTGATTAAAACTTGTTTTGCAGTCCTTTTTGTCGAGGTTTCGGACGAGCAGGTCTAAATGGGCCTTTCAATGGACCCGTTGGAAATTTAACTGAGTAAAAAGTACAGAAATTGAGGTTTTGCAATATAATTGTGTTGAAAAGCTCCTAATGAATTACATGAACTCCTAAAATTAGATTAAAACGTGTTTTGCAGTCCTTTTTGTAGAGGTTTCGGACCAGCGGGTCGAAATAGGCCTTTGAATGGACCCGTTTGAATTTTAACTGAGTAAAAAGTACAGAAATTGAGGTTTTGCAATATAATTGTGTTGAAAAGCTCCTAATAAATTATATAAACTCCTAAAATTTGATTAAAACTTGTTTTGCAGTCCTTTTGTATAGGTTTCGGACGAGCGGGTCGAAATGGGCCTTTCAATGGACCCGTTGGAATTTTAACTGAGTAAAAAGTACAAAAATTGAGGTTTTGCAATATAATTGTGTTGAAAAGCTCCTAATCAATTATTTGAACTCCTAATATTTGAATAAAACATTTTTGTCGTTCTTTTTGTCGAGGTTTCGGACGAGCAGGTCTAAATGGGCATTTCAATGTAGCCGTTAGAATTTTAACTGAGTAAAAAGTATAGAAATTGAGGTTTTTCAATATAATTGTGTTGAAAAGCTCCTAATAAATTACATGAACTCGTAAAATTTGATTAAAACTTGTTTTGCAGTCCTTTTTGTCGAGGTTTCGGACGAGCAGGTCTAAATGGGCCTTTCAATGGACCCGTTGGAAATTTAACTGAGTAAAAAGTACAGAAATTGAGGTTTTACAATATAATTGTGTTGAAAAGCTCCTAATGAATTACATGAACTCCTAAAATTAGATTAAAACGTGTTTTGCAGTCCTTTTTGTAGAGGTTTCGGACCAGCGGGTCGAAATAGGCCTTTGAATGTACCCGTTGGAATTTTAACTGAGTAAAAAGTACAGAAATTGAGGTTTTGCAATATAATTGTGTTGAAAAGCTCCTAATAAATTATATAAACTCCTAAAATTTGATTAAAACTTGTTTTGCAGTCCTTTTGTATAGGTTTCGGACGAGCGGGTCGAAATGGGCCTTTCAATGGACCCGTTGGAATTTTAACTGAGTAAAAAGTACAAAAATTGAGGTTTTGCAATATAATTGTGTTGAAAAGCTCCTAATCAATTATTTGAACTCCTAATATTTGAATAAAACATTTTTGTCGTTCTTTTTGTCGAGGTTTCGGACGAGCAGGTCTAAATGGGCATTTCAATGTAGCCGTTAGAATTTTAACTGAGTAAAAAGTATAGAAATTGAGGTTTTTCAATATAATTGTGTTGAAAAGCTCCTAATAAATTACATGAACTCGTAAAATTTGATTAAAACTTGTTTTGCAGTCCTTTTTGTAAAGGTTTCGGACGAGCGGGTCGAAATGGGCCTTTCAATGGACCCGTTGGAATTTTAACTGAGTAAAAAGTACAGAAATTGAGGTTTTACAATATAATTGTGTTGAAAAGCTCCTAATCAATTATTTGAACTCCTAGAATTTGATTAAAACTTGTTTTGCGGTCCTTTTTGTCGAGGTTTCGGACGAGTAGGTCTAAATGGGCCTTTCAATGGACCCGTTGGAATTTTAACTGAGTAAAAACTACAAAAATTGAGGTTTTGCAATATAATTGTGTTGAAAATCTCCTAATCAATTACATGAATTCCTAAAATTTAATTAAAACTTGTTCTGCGGTCTTTTTTGTAGAGGTTTCGGACGAGCAGGTTTAAATGGGCCTTTCAATGGACCTGTTGGAATTTTAACTGAGTAAAAAGTACAGAAATTGAGGTTTTGCAATATAATTGTGTTGAAAAGCTCCTAATCAATTATTTGAACTCCTAATATTTGAATAAAACATTTTTGCGGTCCTTTTTGTAGAGGTTTCGGACGAGCAGGTCTAATTGGGCCTATCAATGGGCCCGTTGGAATTTTAAGTGAGTAAAAAGTATAAAATTGAGATTTTTCAATATAATTGTGTTGAAAAGCTCCTAATCAATTATTTGAACTCCTACAATTTGATTAAAACTATTTTTGCGGTCCTTTTTGTCGAGGTTTCGGACGAGGAGGTGTAAATGGGCCTTTCAATGGACCTATTAGAATTTTAACTGAGTAAAAAGTATAGAAATTGAGGTTTTGCAATATAATTGTGTTGAAAAGCTCCTAATCAATTACATGAACTCCTAAAATTTGATTAAAACTTTTTTTGTGGTCCTTTTTGTAGAGGTTTCGGACGAGCGGGTCTAAATGGGCCTTTCAATGGACCCGTTGAAATTTTAACTGAGTAAAAAGTACAGAAATTGAGGTTTTGCAATATAATTGTGTTGAAAAGCTCCTAAACAATTACATGAACTCCTAAAATTTGATTAAAACTTGTTTTGCATTCCTTTTTGTAGAGGTTTCGGTCGAGCGGGTTGAAATGGGCCTTTCAATGGACCCGTTGGAATTTTAACTGAGTAAAAAGTACAGAAATTAAGGTTTTGCAATATAATTGTGTTGAAAATCTCCTAATCAATTACATGAACTACCTAAAATTTGATTAAAAAATTTTTTGTGGTCCTTTTTATAGAGGTTTCGGACGAGCGAGTCTAAATGGGCCTTTCAATGGACCCGTTGGAATTTTAACTGAGTAAAAAGTATAAAACTTGAAGTTTTGCAATATAATTGTGTTGAAAAGCTCCTAATCATTTATTTGAACTCCTAAACTTTGATTAAAACTTGTTTTGCCTTCCTTTTTGTAGAGGTTTTAGACGAGCGGGTCGAAATGAGCCTTTCAATGGACCCGTTGGAATTTTAACTGGGTAAAAAGTATAAAATTGAGGTTTTTCAATATAATTGTGTTGAAAAGATCCTAATCAATTATTTGAACTCCTAATCAATTGTGTTGAAAAGCTCGTAATCAATTATTTGAACTCTTAAAATTTGATTAAAACTATTTTTGCGGTCCTTTTTGTCGAGTTTACGGACGTGCCGGTCTAAATGGGCCTTTCAATGGACCCGTTCGAATTTTAAATGAGTAAAAAGTACAGAAATTGAGGTTTTGCAATATAATTGTGTTGAAAAGCTCCTAATAAATTACATGAACTCCTAAAATTTGATTAAAACGTGTTTTGCATTCCTTTTTGTAGAGGTTTCGGACGAGAGAATCGAAATGGGCCTTTCAATGGACCCGTTGGAATTTTAACTAAGTAAAAATAACAGAGATTGAGGTTTTGCAATATAATTGTGTTGAAAAGCTCCTAATCAATTATTTGAACTCCTAAAATTTGTTTAAAACTTGTTTTGCGGTCCTTTTTGTGGAGGTTTCGGACGAGCGGGTCGAAATGGGCCTTTTAATAGACAATTTTGAATTTTTACTGAGTAAAAAGTACATAAATTGAGGTGTTTCAATATAATTGTGTTGAAAAGCTCCTAATCAATTACATGAACTCCTAAAATTTGATTAAAACTTGTTTTGCAGTCCTTTTTGTAAAGGTTTCGGACGAGAGAGTCGAAATGGGCCTTTCAATGGACCGTTGGAATTTTAACTGAGTAAAAATAACAGAAATTGAGGTTTTGCAATATAATTGTGTTGAAAAGCTCCTAATCAATTATTTGAACTCCTAAAATTTGTTTAAAACTTGTTTTGCGGTCCTTTTTGTAGAGGTTTCGGACGAGCGGGTCTAAATGGGCCTTTGAATGGACACGTTGAAATTTTAACTGAGTAAAAAGTACAGAAATTGAGGTTTTGCAATATAATTGTGTTGAAAAGCTCCTAATCAGTTATTTGAACTCCTAAAATTTGATTAAAACTTGTTTTGCAGTCCTTTTTGTAGAGGTTTCGGACGGGCGGGTCGAAATGGGCCTTTCAATGGACCCGTTGGAATTTTAACTGAGTAAAAAGTACAGAAATTGAGGTTTTGCAATATAATTGTGCTAAAAAGCTCCTAATCAATTACATGAACTCCTAAAATTTGATTAAAACTTGTTTTGTAGTCCTTTTTGTAGAGGTTTCGGACGAGAGAGTCGAAATGGGCCTTTCAATGGAGCCGTTGGAATTTTAACTGAGTAAAAATAACATAAATTTAGGTTTTGCAATATAATTGTGTTGAAAAGCTCCTAATCAATTATTTGAACTCCTAAAATTTGTTTAAAACTTGTTTTGCGGTCCTTTTTGTAGAGGTTTCGGACGAGCGGGTCTAAATGGGCCTTCTAATGGACACGTTGAAATTTTAACTGAGTAAAAAGTACAGAAATTGAGGTTTTGCAATATAATTGTGTTGAAAAGCTCCTAATCAATTATTTTAACTCCTAAAATTTGATTAAAACTTGTTTTGCGGTCCTTTTTGTCAAGGTTTCGGAGGAGCAGGTCTAAATGGGCCTTTCAAAGGACCCGTTAGAATTTTAGCTGAGTAAAAAGTACAGAAATTGAGGTTTTGCAACATAATTGTGTTGAAAAGCTCCTAATCAATTACATGAACTACCTAAGATTTGATTAAAACTTTTTTTGTGGTCCTTTTTATAGAGGTTTCAGACGAGCGGGTCTAAATGGTCCTTTCAATGGACCCGTTGGAATTTTAACTGAGTAAAAAGTATAAAAATTGAAGTTTTTCAATATAATTGTGTTGAAAAGCTCCTAATCATTTATTTGAACTCCTAAAATTTGATTAAAACTTGTTTTGCAGTCCTTTTTGTCGAGGTTTCGGACGAGCAGGTCTAAATGGGCCTTTCAATGGACCCGTTGGAAATTTAACTGAGTAAAAAGTACAGAAATTGAGGTTTTGCAATATAATTGTGTTGAAAAGCTCCTAATCAATTACATGAACTCCTAAAATTAGATTAAAACGTGTTTTGCAGTCCTTCTTGTAGAGGTTTCGGACGAGCGGGTCGAAATAGGCCTTTGAATGGACCCGTTTGAATTTTAACTGAGTAAAAAGTGCAGAAATTGAGGTTTTGCAATATAATTCTGTTGAAAAGCTCCTAATAAATTACATGAACTCCTAAAATTTGATTAAAACTTATTTTGCAGTCCTTTTTTTATAGGTTTCGGACGAGCGGGTCGAAATGGGCCTTTCAATGGACCCGTTGGAATTTTAACTGAGTAAAAAGTACAGAAATTGAGGTTTTGCAATATAATTGTGTTGAAAAGCTCCTAATCAATTATTTGAACTTCTAAAATTTGATTAAAACTTGTTTTGCGGTCCTTTTTGTAGAGGTTTCGGACGAGCAAGTCTAAATGGCCTTTCAATGGACCAGTTGGAATTTTAACTGAGTAAAAAGTACAGAAATTGAGGTTTTGCATTATAATTGTGTTGAAAAGCTCCTAATTAATTACATGAACTCCTAAAATTTGATTAAAACTTGTTTTGCAGTCCTTTTTGTAGAGGTTTCGGTCGAGTGGGTTGAAATGGGCCTTTCAATGGACCCGTTGGAATTTTAACTGAGTAAAAAGTACAGAAATTGCGGTTTTGCAATATAATTGTGTTGAAAAGCTCCTAATCAATTACACGAACTACCTAAAATTTGATTAAAACTTTTTTGTGTTCCTTTTTATAGAGGATTCGGACGAGCGAGTCTAAATGGGCCTTTCAATGGACCCGTTGGAATTTTAACTGAGTAAAAAGTATAAAAATTGAAGTTTTGCAATATAATTGTGTTGAAAAGCTCCTAATCATTTATTTGAACTCCTAAAATTTGATTAAAACTTGTTTTGCGGTCCTTTTTGTCGAGCTTTCGGACGAGCAGGTCTAAATGGGCCTTTCAATGGACCCGTTGGAAATTTAACTGAGTAAAAAGTACAGAAATTGAGGTTTTGCAATATAATTTTGTTGAAAAGCTCCTAATCAAATACATGAACTCGTAAAATTTGATTAAAACGTGTTTTGCAGTCCTTTTTGTAGAGTTTTCGGACGAGCGGGTCGAAATGGGCCTTTGAATGGACCCGTTGGAATTTTAACTGAGTAAAAAGTACAGAAATTGAGGTTTTGCAATATAATTGTGTTGAAAAGCTCCTAATCAATTACATGAACTCCTAAAATTTGATTAAAACTTGTTTTGCGGTCCTTTTTATAAAGGTTTCGGACGAGCGGGTCGAAATGGGCATTTCAATAGACCCGTTAGAATTTTAACTAAGTAGAAAGTACAGAAATTTAGGTTTTGCAATATAATTGTGTTGAAAAGCTCCTAATCAATTACATGAACTCCTAAAATTTGATTAAAACTTGTTTTGTAGTCCTTTTTGTAAAGGTTTCGGACGAGCGGGTCGAAATGGGCCTATCAATGGACCCGTTGGAATTTTTTTTTTGAAGATACCCGTTGGAATTTTAACTGAGTAAAAAGTACAGAAATTGAGGTTTTACTATATAATTGTGTTGAAAAGCTCCTAATCAATTATTTGAACTCCTAAAATTTGATTAAAACTTGTTTTGCGGTCCTTTTTGTCGAGGTTTCGGACGAGCAGGTCTAAATAGGCCTTTCAATAGACCCGTTAGAATTTTAACTGAGTAAAAAGTACAGAAATTGAGGTTTTGCAATATAATTGTGTTGAAAAGCTCCTAATCAATTACATGAACTCCTAAAATTTGATTAAAACTTTTTTTGTGGTCCTCTTTGTAGAGGTTTCGGACGAGCGGGTCTAAATGGGCCTTTCAATGGACCCGTTGAAATTTTAACTGAGTAAAAATTACAGAAATTGAGGTTTTGCAATATAATTGTGTTGAAAAGCTCCTAATCAATTATTTGAACTTCTAATATTTGAATAAAACATTTTTGCCGTCCTTTTTGTCGAGGTTTCGGACGAGCAAGTCTAAATGGGCATTTCAATGTACCGGTTAGAATTTTAACTGAGTAAAAAGTACAGAAATTGAAGTTTTTCAATATAATTGTGTTGAAAAGCTCCTAATAAATTACATGAACTCGTAAAATTTGATTAAAACTTGTTTCGCAGTCCTTTTTGTAAAGGTTTGGACGAGCGGGTCGAAATGGGCCTTTCAATGGACCCGTTGGAATTTTAACTGAGTAAAAAGTACAGAAATTGAGGTTTTACTATATAATTGTGTTGAAAAGCTCCTAATCAATTATTTGAACTCCTAAAATTTGATTAATACTTGTTTTGCGGTCCTTTTTGTCGAGGTTTCGGACGAGCAGGTCTAAATGGGCCTTTCAATGGACCCGTTGGAATTTTAACTGAGTAAAAAGTACAGAAATTGAGGTTTTGCAATATAATTGTGTTGAAAATCTCCTAATCAATTACATAAATTCCTAAAATTTGATTAAAACTTGTTTTGCGGTCCTTTTTGTAGAGGTTTCGGACGAGCAGGTTTAAATGGGCCTTTCAATGGACCTGTTGGAATTTTAACTGAGTAAATAGTACAGAAATTGAGGTTTTGCAATATAATTGTGTTGAAAAGCTCCTAATCAATTATTTGAACTCCTAATATTTGAATATAACATTTTTGCGGTCCTCTTTGTAGAGGTTTTAGATGAGCAGGTCTAAATGGGCCTATCAATGGGCCCGTTGGAATTTTAAGTGAGTAAAAAGTATAAAATTGAGGTTTTTCAATATAATTGTGTTGAAAAGCTCCTAATCAATTATTAGAACTCCTACAATCTGATTAAAACTATTTTTGCGGCCCTTTTTGTCAAGGTTTCGGATGAGCAGGTCTAAATGGGCCTTTCAATGGACCCGTTAGAATTTTAACTGAGTAAAAAGTACAGAAATTGAGGTTTTGCAATATAATTGTGTTGAAAAGCTCCTAATCAATTACATGAACTCCTAAAATTTGATTAAAACTTGTTTTGCGGTCCTTTTTATAAAGGTTTCGGACGAGCGGGTCGAAATGGGCATTTCAATAGACCCGTTAGAATTTTAACTGAGTAGAAAGTACAGAAATTTAGGTTTTGCAATATAATTGTGTTGAAAAGCTCCTAATCAATTACATGAACTCCTAAAATTTGATTAAAACTTGTTTTGTAGTCCTTTTTGTAAAGGTTTCGGACGAGCGGGTCGAAATGCTCCTATCAATGGACCCGTTGGAATTTTTTTTTTTGAAGATACCTGTTGGAATTTTAACTGAGTAAAAAGTACAGAAATTGAGGTTTTACTATATAATTGTGTTGAAAAGCTCCTAATCAATTATTTGAACTCCTAAAATTTGATTAAAACTTGTTTTGCGGTCCTTTTTGTCGAGGTTTCGGACGAGCAGGTCTAAATAGGCCTTTCAATAGACCCGTTAGAATTTTAACTGAGTAAAAAGTACAGAAATTGAGGTTTTGCAATATAATTGTGTTGAAAAGCTCCTAATCAATTACATGAACTCCTAAAATTTGATTAAAACTTTTTTTGTGGTCCTCTTTGTAGAGGTTTCGGACGAGCGGGTCTAAATGGGCCTTTCAATGGACCCGTTGAAATTTTAACTGAGTAAAAATTACAGAAATTGAGGTTTTGCAATATAATTGTGTTGAAAAGCTCCTAATCAATTATTTGAACTTCTAATATTTGAATAAAACATTTTTGCCGTCCTTTTTGTCGAGGTTTCGGACGAGCAAGTCTAAATGGGCATTTCAATGTACCGGTTAGAATTTTAACTGAGTAAAAAGTACAGAAATTGAAGTTTTTCAATATAATTGTGTGGAAAAGCTCCTAATAAATTACATGAACTCGTAAAATTTGATTAAAACTTGTTTCGCAGTCCTTTTTGTAAAGGTTTGGACGAGCGGGTCGAAATGGGCCTTTCAATGGACCCGTTGGAATTTTAACTGAGTAAAAAGTACAGAAATTGAGGTTTTACTATATAATTGTGTTGAAAAGCTCCTAATCAATTATTTGAACTCCTAAAATTTGATTAATACTTGTTTTGCGGTCCTTTTTGTCGAGGTTTCGGACGAGCAGGTCTAAATGGGCCTTTCAATGGACCCGTTGGAATTTTAACTGAGTAAAAAGTACAGAAATTGAGGTTTTGCAATATAATTATGTTGAAAATCTCCTAATCAATTACATAAATTCCTAAAATTTGATTAAAACTTGTTTTGCGGTCCTTTTTGTAGAGGTTTCGGACGAGCAGGTTTAAATGGGCCTTTCAATGGACCTGTTGGAATTTTAACTGAGTAAATAGTACAGAAATTGAGGTTTTGCAATATAATTGTGTTGAAAAGCTCCTAATCAATTATTTGAACTCCTAATATTTGAATATAACATTTTTGCGGTCCTTTTTGTAGAGGTTTTAGACGAGCAGGTCTAAATGGGCCTATCAATGGGCCCGTTGGAATTTTAAGTGAGTAAAAAGTATAAAATTGAGGTTTTTCAATATAATTGTGTTGAAAAGCTCCTAATCAATTATTAGAACTCTTACAATCTGATTAAAACTATTTTTGCGGCCCTTTTTGTCAAGGTTTCGGACGAGCAGGTCTAAATGGGCCTTTCAATGGACCCGTTAGAATTTTAACTGAGTAAAAAGTACAGAAATTGAGGTTTTGCAATATAATTGTGTTGAAAAGCTCCTAATCAGTTACATGAACTCCTAAAATTTGATTAAAACTTTTTTTGTGGTCCTTTTTGTAGAGGTTTCGGACGAGCGGGTCTAAATGGGCCTTTCAATGGACCCGTTGAAATTTTAATTGAGTAAAAAGTACAGAAATTGAGGTTTTGCAATATAATTGTGTTGAAAAGCTCCTAATCAATTATTTGAACTTCTAAAATTTGATTAAAACTTGTTTTGCGGTCCTTTTTGTAGAGGTTTCGGACGAGCAAGTCTAAATGGCCTTTCAATGGACCAGTTGGAATTTTAACTGAGTAAAAAGTACAGAAATTGAGGTTTTGCAATATAATTGTGTTGAAAAGCTCCCAATCAATTACATAAACTCCTAAAATTTGATTAAAACTTGTTTTGCAGTCCTTTTTGTAGAGGTTTCGGTCGAGTGGGTTGAAATGGGTCTTTCAATGGACCCGTTGGAATTTTAACTGAGTAAAAAGTACAGAAATTGCGGTTTGGCAATATAATTGTTTTGAAAAGCTCATAATCAATTACATCTACCTAAAATTTGATTAGAACTTTTTTTGTGGTCCTTTTTATAGAGGTTTCGGACGATCGAGTCTAAATGGGCCTTTCAATGGACCCGTTGGAATTTTAACTGAGTAAAAAGTATAAAAATGGAAGTTTTGCAATATAATTGTGTTGAAAAGCTCCTAATCATTTATTTGAACTCCTAAAATTTGATTAAAAATTGTTTTGCGGTCCTTTTTGTCGAGGTTTCGGACGAGCAGGTCTAAATAGGCCTTTCAATGGACCCGTTGGAAATTTAACTGAGTAAAAAGTACAGAAATTGAGGTTTTGCAATATAATTGTGTTGAAAAGCTCCTAATCAAATACATGAACTCCTAAAATTTGATTAAAACGTGTTTTGCAGTCCTTTTTGTAGAGGTTACGGACGAGCGGGTCGAAATGGGCGTTTGAATGGACCCGTTGGAATTTTAACTGAGTAAAAAGTACAGAAATTGAGGTTTTGCAATATAATTGTTTTGAAAAGCTCCTAATCAATTACATGAACTCCTAAAATTTGATCAAAACTTATTTTGCGGTCCTTTTTCTAAAGGTTTCGGACGAGCGGGTCGAAATGGGCCTTTCAATGGACCCGTTGGAATTTTAACTGAGTAAAAAGTACATAAATTGAAGTTTTGCAATATAATTGTGTTGAAAAGCTCCTAATAAATTACATGAAATCCTAAAATTTGATTAAAACTTTTTTTGCAGTCCTTTTTGTAGAGGTTTCGGACGAGCGAGTCGAAATGGGCCTTTCAATGGACCCGTTGGAATTTTAACTGAGTAAAAAGTACTGAAATTGAGGTTTTGAAATATAATTGTATTGAAAAGCTCCTAATCAATTACATGAACTCCTAAAATTTGATTAAAAATTGTTTTGCAGTCCTTTTTCTAGAGGTTTCAGACGAGCGGGTCGAAATGGGCCTTTCAATGGACCCGTTGGAATTTTTTTTTTCAAATGACCCGTTGGAATTTTAACTGAGTAAAAAGTACAGAAATTGAGGTTTTGCAATATAATTGTGTTGAAAATTCCTAATCAATTATTTGAACTCCTAATATTTAAATAAAACATTTTTGCGTTCCTTTTTGTAGAGGTTTCAGACGAGCGGGTCAAAATGAGCCTTTCAATGGACCCGTTGGAATTTTAACTGAGTAAAAAGTATAAAATTGAGGTTTTTCAATATAATTGTGTTGAAAAGCTCCTAATCAATTATTTTAATTCCTAAAATTTGATTAAAACTTGTTTTGCGGTCCTTTTTGTAGAAGTTTAGGACGAGCAGGTCTAAATGGGCCTTTCAATGGACCCGTTGGAATTTTAACTGAGTAAAAAGTATAAAAATTGAGGTTTTGGAATATAATTGTGTTGAAAATCTCCTAATCAATTACATGATCTCCTAAAATTTGATTAAAACTGGTTTTGCGGCCCTTTTGTAGAGGTTTCGGACGAGCATGTCTAAATGGGCCTTTCAATGGACCCGTTGGAATTTTAACTTAGTAAAAAGTACAGAAATTGAAGTTTTGAAAAATAATTGTGTTGAAAATCTCCTAATCAATTACATGAGTTCCTAAAATTTAATTATAACTTGTTTTGCGGTCCTTTTTGTAGAGGTTTCGGACGAGCAGGTCTAAATGGGCCTTTCAATGGACCTGTTGGAATTTTAACTGAGTAAAAGTCCAGAAATTGAGGTTTTGCAATATAATTGTGTTGAAAAGCTCCTAATCAATTCTTTGAACTACTAATATTTGAATAAAACATTTTTGCGGTCCTTTTTGTAGAGGTTTCGAACGAGCAGGTCTAAATGGGCCTATCAATGGGCCCGTTTGAATTTTAATTGAGTAAAAAGTATTAAATTGAGGGTTTTCAATATAATTTTGTTGAAAAGCTCCTAATCAATTATTTGAACTCCTAAAATTTGATTAAAACTATTTTTGCGGTCCTTCTTGTTGAGGTTTCGGACGAGCAGGTCTAAATGGGCCTTTCAATGGAACCGTTAGAATTTTAACTGAGTAAAAAGTACATAAATTGAGGTTTTGCAATATAATTGTGTTGAAAATCTCCTAATCAATTACATGAACTCCTAAAATTTGATTAAAACTTGTTTTGCAGTCCTTTTTGTAGAGGTTTCGGACGAGCGGGTCGAAATGGGCCTTTTAATGGACCCGTTGAAATTTTAACTGAGTAAAAAGTACAGAAATTGAGGTTTTGGAATATAATTGTGTTGAAAATCTCCTAATCAATTACATGATCTCCTAATATTTGATTAAAACTTGTTTTGCGGCCCTTTTTGTAGAGGTTTCGAACGAGCATGTCTAAATGGGCCTTTCAATGGACCCGTTGGAATTTTAACTGAGTATAAAGTATAAAAATTGAGGTTTTGCAATATAATTGTGTTGAAAAGCTCAAAATCAATTGTTTGTACTCCTAAAATATGATCAAAACTTGTTTTGCGGTCCTTTATGTAGAGGTTTTGGACGTGCGGGTCTAAATGGGCCTTTCAATGGACCCGTTGGAATTTTAACTGAGTAAAATGTATAAAAATCAAAGTTTTTCAATATAATTGAGTTGAAAAGCTCCTAATCATTTATTTCAACTCCTACAATTTGATTAAAACTTTTTTGTGGTCCTTTTTGTCGATGTTTCGGACGAGCAGGTCTAAATGGGCCTTTCAATGGACCCGTTGGAATTTTAACTGAGTAAAAAGTACAAAAATTGAGGTTTTGCAATATAATTGTGTTGAAAAGCTCCTAATAAATTACATGAACTCCTAAAATTTGATTAAAACTTGTTTGCAGTCCTTTTTGTAGAGGTTTCAGACGAGCGGGTCCAAATGGGCCTTTCCATGGACCGGTTGGAATTTTAACTGAGTAAAAAGTACAGGAATTGAGGTTTTGCAATATAATTGTGTTGAAAAGCTCCTAATAAATTACACGAACTCCTAAAATTTGATTAAAACTTGTTTGCAGTCCTTTTTGTAGAGGTTTCGGACGTGCGGGTCTAAATAGGCCTTTCAATGGACCCGTTGGAATTTTAACCTAGTAAAAAGTACAAAAATTGAGGTTTTGCAATATAATTGTGTGGAAAAGCTCCTAATCAATTAAATGAACTCCTAAAATTTGATTAAAACCTGTTTTGCGGCCCTTTTTGTATCAGTTTCAGACGAGAATGTCTAAATGGGCCTTACAATGGACCCGTTGGAATTTTAACTGAGTAAAAAGTATAAAAATTTAGGTTTTGCAATATAATTGTGTTGAAAATCTCATAATCAATTATTTGTACTCCTAAAATATTATCAGAGCTTGTTTTGTGGTCCTTTATGTAGAGGTTTCGGACATGCGGTTCTAAATGGGCCTTTCAGTGGACCCGTTGGAATTTTAACTGAGTAAAATGTATAAAAATGGAAGTTTTGCAATATAATTCTGTTGAAAAGCTCCTTAGCATTTATTTGAACTCGTAAAATTTGATTAAAACTTTTTTGCGGTCCTTTTTGTATCGGTTTCGGACGAGCAGGTCTAAATGGGCCTTCAATGGACCCGTTGGAATTTGAACTGAGTAAAAAGTACAGAAATAGAGGTTTTGCAATATAATTGTGTTGAAAAGCTCCTGATCAATTATTTGAACTCCTAAAATTTGATTAGAACTTGTTTTGCGGTCCTTTTTGTCGAGGTTTCGGACGAGCAGGTCTAAATGGGCCTTTCAATGGACCTGTTGGAATTTTAACTGAGTAAAAAGTACAGAAATTGAGGTTTTGCAATATAATTGTGTTGAAAAGCTCCTAATAAATTACATGAACTCCTAAAATTTGATTAAAACTTGTTTTGCAGTCATTTTTGTAGAAGTTTCTGACGAGCGAGTTCAAATGGGCCTTTCAATGGATCCGTTGGAATTTTAACTGAGTAAAAAGTACATAAATTGAGGTTTTGCAATATAATTGTGTTGAAAAGCTCCTAATCAATTACATGAACTCCTAAAATTTGATTAAAACTTGTTTTGCAGTCCTTTTTGTAGAGGTTTCGGACGAGCGGGTCAAAATGGGCCTTTTAATGGACCCGTTGGAATTTTAACTGAGTAAAAAGTACAGAAATTGAGGTTTTGCAATATAATTGTTTTGAAAAGCTCCTAATCAATTATTTGAACTCCTGATATTTGAATAAAACATTTTTGCGGTCCTTTTTGTAGAGGTTTCGGACGAGCAGGTCTAAATGGGCCTTTCAATGGGCCCGTTGGAATTTTAACTGAGTAAAAAGTATAAAAATTGAGGTTTTGCAATATAATTGTGTTGAAAAGCTCCTAATCAATTATTTGAACTCCTAAAATCTGATTAAAACTTGTTTTGCGGTCCTTTTTGTCGAGGTTTCGGACGAGTAGGTCTAAATGGGCCTTTCAATGGACCCGGTTGAATTTTAACTGAGTAAAAAGTACAGAAATTGAGGTTTTGCAATATAATTGTGTTGAAAAGCTCCTAATCAATTACATGAACTCCGAAAATTTGATTAAAACGTGTTTTGTAGTCCTTTTTGTAGAAGCTTTTGACGAGCGAGTCGAAATGGGCCATTCAATGGACCTGTTGGAATTTTAACTGAGTAAAAAGTACAGAAATTGAGGTTTTGCAATATAATTGTGTTGAAAAGCTCATAATCAATTACATGAACTCCTAGAATTTGATTAAAACTTGTTTTGCAGTCCTTTTTGTAGTGGTTTCGGACGAGCAGGTTGAAATGGGCCTTTCAATGGACCCGTTTGAATTTTAACTGAGTAAAAAGTACATAAATTGAGGTTTTGCAATATATTTGTGTTAAAAAGTTCCTAATCAATTATTTGAACTCCTAATATTTGAATAAAGCATTTTTGCGGTCCTTTTTGTAGAGGTTTCGGACGAGCAGGTCTATATGGGCCCATCAATGGGCCCGTTGGAAATTTAACTGAGTAAAAAGTATAAAATTAAGGTTTTTCAATATAATTGTGTTGAAAAGTTCCTAATAAATTATTTGAACTCCTAAAATTTGATTAAAACCTTTTTTGTCGAGGTTTTGGACGAACAGGTCTAAATGGGTCTTTCAATGGACCCGTTCGAATTTTAACTGAGTAAAAAGTACATAAATTGAGGTTTTAAAATATAATTGTGTTGAAAAGCTCCTAATAAATTACATGAACTCCTAAAATTTGATTAAAACTTGTTTTGCGGACCTTTTTGTAGAGGTTTCGGACGAGCGGGTCGAAATGAGACTTTCAATGGACCCGTTGGAATTTTAACTGAGTAAAAAGTACAGAAATTGAGGTTTTGCAATATAATTGTGTTGAAAAGATCCTATTCAGTTATTTGAACTCCTAATATTTGAATAAAACATTTTTGCGGTCCTTTTTGTAGAGGTTTCAAAAGAGCAGGTCTAAATGGGCCTTTCAATGGGCCCGTTGGAATTGTAACTGAGTAAAAAGTATAAAATTGTGGTTTTTCAAAATAATTTTGTTGAAAAGCTCATAATCAATTATTTGAACTCCTAAAATTTGATTAAAACTTGTTTTGCGGTCCTTTTTGTCGAGGTTTCGGACGAGCAGGTCTGAATGGGCCTTTCAATGGACCCGTTGGAATTTTAACTGAGTAAAAAGTACAGAAATTGAGGTTTTGCAATAAAATTGTGTTGAAAAGCTCCTAATCAATTACATGAACTCCTAAAATTTGATTAAAACTTGTTTTGCGGTCCTTTTTGTAAAGGTTTCGGACGAGCGGGTCGAAATGGGCCTTTCAATGGACCCGTTGGAATTTTAACTAAGTAAAAAGTACATAAATTGAAGTTTTGCAATATAATTGTGTTGAAAAGCTCCTAATAAATTACATGAACTCCTAAAATTTGATTAAAACTTTTTTTGCAGTCCTTTTTGTAGAGGTTTCGGACGAGCGACTCGAAATGGGCCTTTCAATGGACCCGTTGGAATTTTAACTGAGTAAAAAGTACTGAAATTGAGGTTTTGAAATATAATTGTGTTGAAAATTCCTAATCAATTACAGGAACTCCTAAAATTTGATGAAAACTTGTTTTGTAGTCCTTTTTGTAGAGATTTCGGACGAGCGAGTCGAAATGGGCCTTTTAATGGAGCCGTTGGAATTTTAACTGAGTAAAAAGTACAGAAATTGAGGTTTTGCAATATAATTGTGTTGAAAATCTCCTAATCAATTATTTTAATTCCTAAAATTTGATTAAAACTTGTTTTGCGGTCCTTTTTGTAGAAGTTTAGGACGAGCAGGTCTAAATGGGCCTTTCAATGGACCCGTTGGAATTTTAACTGAGTAAAAAGTATAAAAATTGAGGTTTTGGAATATAATTGTGTTGAAAATCTCCTAATCAATTACATGATCTCCTAAAATTTGATTAAAACTGGTTTTGCGGCCCTTTTGTAGAGGTTTCGGACGAGCATGTCTAAATGGGCCTTTCAATGGACCCGTTGGAATTTTAACTTAGTAAAAAGTACAGAAATTGAAGTTTTGCAAAATAATTGTGTTGAAAATCTCCTAATCAATTACATGAGTTCCTAACATTTAATTATAACTTGTTTTGCGGTCCTTTTTGTAGAGGTTTCGGATGAGCAGGTCTAAATGGGCCTTTCAATGGACCTGTTGGAATTTTAACTGAGTAAAAGTCCAGAAATTGAGGTTTTGCAATATAATTGTGTTGAAAAGCTCCTAATCAATTCTTTGAACTCCTAATATTTGAATAAAACATTTTTGCGGTCCTTTTTGTAGAGGTTTCGAACGAGCAGGTCTAAATGGGCCTATCAATGGGCCCGTTTGAATTTTAACTGAGTAAAAAGTATTAAATTGAGGTTTTTCAATATAATTTTGTTGAAAAGCTCCTAATCAATTATTTGAACTCCTAAAATTTGATTAAAACTATTTTGCGGTTCTTTTTGTTGAGGTTTCGGACGAGCAGGTCTAAATATGCCTTTCAATGGAACCGTTAGAATTTTAACTGAGTAAAAATTACATAAATTGAGGTTTTGCAATATAATTGTGTTGAAAATCTCCTAATCAATTACATGAACTCCTAAAATTTGATTAAAACTTGTTTTGCAGTCCTTTTTGCAGAGGTTTCGGACGAGCGGGTCGAAATGGGCCTTTTAATGGACCCGTTGAAATTTTAACTGAGTAAAAAGTACAGAAATTGAGGTTTTGGAATATAATGGTGTTGAAAATCTCCTAATCAATTACATGATCTCCTAATATTTGATTAAAACTTGTTTTGCGGCCCTTTTTGTAGAGGTTTCGAACGAGCATGTCTAAATGGGCCTTTCAATGGACCCGTTGGAATTTTAACTGAGTATAAAGTATAAAAATTGAGGTTTTGCAATATAATTGTGTTGAAAAGCTCAAAATCAATTGTTTGTACTCCTAAAATATGATCAAAACTTGTTTTGTGGTCCTTTATGTAGAGGTTTTGGATGTGCGGGTCTAAATGGGCCTTTCAATGGACCCGTTGGAATTTTAACTGAGTAAAATTGTAACCCCCTCGTCCCGGTCTGGTCGGGTGACCGGTCCAAGTGGGCCACACGGGGAAAACCGAAGCGAAACCCGTTAAGATTTCCCCTCGGTTAACGACCCAAAATTTCTTTTTATCTTATCTTGTCTACATGCATAATTAAGACCTATGTGTGGCACAGCAGCGGAAGATTTCAAACATTTCAACATACATAGACCGACCAAACCACCAAACAGTTCATTTTAAGGTTTTTCAGCAGGCCGTTTCGAAACGCCCCTAGGGTGTTCCGAAACGCCTTGACTTGGTCAACGGCCCTGGGTCAACCATAAGGTGACCGTTCCGAAACAGGGGTGTCCCGTATCGGAACGACCTTGACGGTCAATATCTCGTGGTCAACGAGATTTTACCGTTTCGAAACATCAAAGGCACGTTTCGGAACGGCTTCATCTCGCCAATTTCTCAAAATTCCAGTAGCCAAAGTGTTCCGAAACGACCCTCATCCGTTCCGAAACGGCAGGCCATTTACAAAGGGACCGTTCCGGAACAGGGGGACCCGTTCCGAAACACCCCCTGTCTGCAGACTCGATTTTGCTGTTTTGAGGCACAAAGGTGCCCCAAAACATCACCCAAACGCATCACAACACCAAATCAATTTAACCCAAGGCATACCAACAATACTATCATGCTTTAACAAGGTTTAGACATGTCAAACTCTAGGGCAACATCCCACAAACATGCTTTCATACAGACATCAATCAAACACATATATAAACTCTTAAGGCATAAAGCTAACATTCAAAGTAAGCAATTAGGCATGAGTTAACATACAACATGGCAACACAACCATGAAAAGCAAGATATTAAGGAGTCTAAACATGCTCCTAGCAACCGACAACAACCAACAAAACATTACACATCCCATTGCTTAAACTATTACATGTCTTAGCATTAAAATCCATACTTGATGAACTCAAGTCCAAAAACCACACTTGGAGGCCCTCCACTTGCCCGAGCAACCCACGAACTAAGGATCTGCAATGTTGAACAAAGAGAGCGTAAGCAATGATGCTTAGTGAGGGTAAGCTCTAAAAACAAACCTCAACATCGCAGGGTCCGAGCAAGATCTAGCCAAGGCAATTCACATTTACCAAAAGTCCACAAGATAGAGATGCATGAGCAATATATATCACATATATGCCTTGATCATGAGCTCAACACTACCATACATGTAATCACATTTAAACATCCAAACAGCTCATATATCTCAACCCATTGATACACGTATCAATCAACATTGGCACCTAGTTAAGACTCAAATACACGGATAACCGTTGGAACTCACATCCAACAACACAACCATTACCTGACGGTGGGATTACACTCATCACCGGTCTCGCAGAGGGGATTCCACTCATCCTCATGCCCCGTCGATGGGATTCCACTCATCACCGACTATATTTAAATACCATTTCCGGGCGTACCCGTACTCCTCCTTGGTGACTCAACGCCACCAAGGCCACGCGCGACTTTTGACTCATATGTACACACTAACATCCTAATGATCGATCATTTGTATTTAAGTATACTAGTGCCAATATTTTACTCGTTCCACATTACTCATTTCAATCATTTTCGTGCTTAGCACGTACTCACCATGAACACAATCATGAACCAACACCATGCATGCTTTAAGCAATACAAATCATGCCCCATCTCACATGTATAATACAATATACATAAGCATTCATATCACAACACATACGAGGCATATACATTCATACATTCAAGTTCATCCAAGGGCTCTAGATCAAGCTTAGGATTAGGCTACCACCCTAATCCTAACTCTAGGTGGGTCTACCAAGCCCGACCTAGTCCATATACTCGAACCAACCAATTTAAAACCATTTAAAACAATTAACCACTCACCTAAGCTCCCGAGCTCAAGACCAAGCAAGCAATTGTCTTCAATTCCCCGGATTCACTTCTGATGCTTCACCGATGCCCAAACTTGATTCTAATCAATCCCAAACACAAACAAAACATCCACAATCAATATCTTGTCATCGAAACTAACCCGGATTACATTACCAAGCATCCAACACTCAAAACAAGTCCAAAAACAGAATTTTCGAGCAGCCCACTTGACCCACTGAATTCTCTCATTTCAAACACCCAAACAAGCATCAATTGCACCCAAAATGATCCTCATATATCATACTACCTACAGCCCCCAAAACCCAACCTTAAACAGCCCCAAAACCCACTTTAAAACCCTCCAAAAACCCTCTCAAAACCCAATTCCGAAAATTGATTAAAATCATTTGAAATTCATATATGTAGTATCATTTGGTCTCTATACATCATTACCAAACATATTAAATCAAAACATTTAACTTTGCAACATAAAGACACCATTTTTAATCCAAATACTCAAAAATGACATTTTCTAAAACTTCCATGGAAATCAAAATGAAAGGTACTTTTATGAAGGGGGAGATGAGGGGAAGTCAGAAACGTCCTTACCTTTCGATTTGGAGTTGAAATGGAGAAGCTTTTGGATGGAATAGTGATTTGGGTAGTGAGCCTTGGTTTCCCGTTGGTGAGTTTTGAAGGGGAAGATGAATAGTAGAAAGATGGGTGTTTTATTTGACATGTGGTATATTTTGAGGCTTAAAAGTCTAGTTTACCCCTAATGAAATGGAATATCTACAAGGGAGGTAAATCCATGGTTAAAAGTGGTTTAATCTTAAAACGTGATTAACCCCAAATTGATTAATTTTGAAAACAACTCGAAATATTATTTAGAGTATAAAACCGAGCCCAAAATAATATTAAAATATTATTTTCACCTAACCCCTAAACCCGGGTGTTACAAAAATGTATAAAAATCAAAGTTTTTCAATATAATTGTGTTGAAAAGCTCCTAATCATTTATTTCAACTCCTACAATTTGATTAAAACTTTTTTGTGGTCCTTTTTGTCGATGTTTCGGACGAGCAGGTCTAAATGGGCCTTTCAATGGACCCATTGGAATTTTAACTGAGTAAAAAGTACAGAAATTGAGGTTTTGCAATATAATTGTGTTGAAAAGCTCCTAATAAATTACATGAACTCCTAAAATTTGATTAAAACTTGTTTGCAGTCCTTTTTGTAGAGGTTTCAGACGAGCGGGTCCAAATGGGCCTTTCCATGGACCGGTTGGAATTTTAACTGAGTAAAAAGTACATAAATTGAGGTTTTGCAATATAATTGTGTTGAAAAGCTCCTAATAAATTACATGAACTCCTAAAATTTGATTAAAACTTGTTTGCAGTCCTTTTTGTAGAGGTTTCGGACGTGCGGGTCTAAATGGGCCTTTCAATGGACCCGTTGGAATTTTAACCTAGTAAAAAGTACAAAAATTGAGGTTTTGCAATATAATTGTGTGGAAAAGCTCCTAATAAATTAAATGAACTCCTAAAATTTGATTAAAACCTGTTTTGCGGCCCTTTTTGTATCAGTTTCAGACGAGAATGTCTAAATGGGCCTTACAATGGACCCGTTGGAATTTTAACTGAGTAAAAAGTATAAAAATTTAGGTTTTGCAATATAATTGTGTTGAAAATCTCATAATCAATTATTTGTACTCCTAAAATATTATCAGAACTTGTTTTGTGGTCCTTTATGTAGAGGTTTCGGACGTGCGGGTCTAAATGGGCCTTTCAGTGGACCCGTTGGAATTTTAACTATTAAAAATGTATAAAAATGGAAGTTTTGCAATATAATTCTGTTGAAAAGCTCCTTAGCATTTATTTGAACACGTAAAATTTGATTAAAACTTTTTTGCGGTCCTTTTTGTATCGGTTTCGGACGAGCAGGTCTAAATGGGCCTTCAATGGACCCGTTGGAATTTGAACTGAGTAAAAAGTACAGAAATAGAGGTTTTGCAATATAATTGTGTTGAAAAGCTCCTGATCAATTATTTGAACTCCTAAAATTTGATTAGAACTTGTTTTGCGGTCCTTTTTGTCGAGGTTTCGGACGAGTAGGTCTAAATGGGCCTTTCAATGGACCCGTTGGAATTTTAACTGAGTAAAAAGTACAGAAATTGAGGTTTTGCAATATAATTGTGTTGAAAAGCTCCTAATAAATTACATGAACTCCTAAAATTTGATTAAAACTTGTTTTGCAGTCATTTTTGTAGAGGTTTCTGACGAGCGAGTCGAAATGGGCCTTTCAATGGATCCGTTGGAATTTTAACTGAGTAAAAAGTACATAAATTGAGGTTTTGCAATATAATTGTGTTGAAAAGCTCCTAATCAATTACATGAACTCCTAAAATTTGATTAAAACTTGTTTTGCAGTCCTTTTTGTAGAGGTTTCGGACGAGCGGGTCGAAATGGGCCTTTTAATGGACCCGTTGGAATTTTAACTGAGTAAAAAGTACAGAAATTGAGGTCTTGCAATATAATTGTTTTGAAAAGCTCCTAATCAATTATTTGAACTCCTGATATTTGAATAAAACATTTTTGCGGTCCTTTTTGTAGAGGTTTCGGACGAGCAGGTCTAAATGGGCCTTTCAATGGGCCCGTTGGAATTTTAACTGAGTAAAAAGTATAAAAATTGAGGTTTTGCAATATAATTGTGTTGAAAAGCTCCTAATCAATTATTTGAACTCCTAAAATCTGATTAAAACTTGTTTTGCGGTCCTTTTTGTCGAGGTTTCGGACGAGTAGGTCTAAATGGGCCTTTCAATGGACCCGGTTGAATTTTAACTGAGTAAAAAGTACAGAAATTGAGGTTTTGCAATATAATTGTGTTGAAAAGCTCCTAATCAATTACATGAACTCCTAAAATTTGATTAAAACGTGTTTTGTAGTCCTTTTTGTAGAAGCTTTTGACGAGCGAGTCGAAATGGGCCATTCAATGGACCTGTTGGAATTTTAACTGAGTAAAAAGTACAGAAATTGAGGTTTTGCAATATAATTGTGTTGAAAAGCTCATAATCAATTACATGAACTCCTAGAATTTGATTAAAACTTGTTTTGCAGTCCTTTTTGTAGTGGTTTCGGATGAGCAGGTTGAAATGGGCCTTTCAATGGACCCGTTTGAATTTTAACTGAGTAAAAAGTACATAAATTGAGGTTTTGCAATATATTTGTGTTCAAAAGTTCCTAATCAATTATTTGAACTCCTAATATTTGAATAAAGCATTTTTGCGGTCCTTTTTGTATAGGTTTCGGACGAGCAGGTCTATATGGGCCCATCAATGGGCCCGTTGGAAATTTAACTGAGTAAAAAGAATAAAATTGAGGTTTTTCAATATAATTGTGTTGAAAAGTTCCTAATAAATTATTTGAACTCCTAAAATTTGATTAAAACCTTTTTTGCTGTCCTTTTTGTCGAGGTTTTGGACGAACAGGTCTAAATGGGTCTTTCAATGGACCCGTTAGAATTTTAACTGAGTAAAAAGTACATAAATTGAGGTTTTAAAATATAATTGTGTTGAAAAGCTCCTAATAAATTACATGAACTCCTAAAATTTGATTAAAACTTGTTTTGCGGACCTTTTTGTAGAGGTTTCGGACGAGCGGGTCGAAATGGGACTTTCAATGGACCCGTTGGAATTTTAACTGAGTAAAAAGTACAGAAATTGAGGTTTTGCAATATAATTGTGTTGAAAAGATCTTATTCAGTTATTTGAACTCCTAATATTTGAATAAAACATTTTTGCGGTCCTTTTTGTAGAGGTTTCAAAAGAGCAGGTCTAAATGGGCCTTTCAATGGGCCCGTTGGAATTTTAACTGAGTAAAAAGTATAAAATTGAGGTTTTTCAAAATAATTTTGTTGAAAAGCTCATAATCAATTATTTGAACTCCTAAAATTTGATTAAAACTTGTTTTGCAGTCCTTTTTGTCGAGGTTTCGGACGAGCAGGTCTGAATGGGCCTTTCAATGGACCCGTTGGAATTTTAACTGAGTAAAAAGTACAGAAATTGAGGTTTTGCAATAAAATTGTGTTGAAAAGCTCCTAATCAATTACATGAACTCCTAAAATTTGATTAAAACTTGTTTTGCGGTCCTTTTTGTAAAGGTTTCGGACGAGCGGGTCGAAATGGGCCTTTCAATGGACCCGTTGGAATTTTAACTGAGTAAAAAGTACATAAATTGAAGTTTTGCAATATAATTGTGTTGAAAAGCTCCTAATAAATTACATGAACTCCTAAAATTTGATTAAAACTTTTTTTGCAGTCCTTTCTGTAGAGGTTTCGGACGAGCGACTCGAAATGGGCCTTTCAATGGACCCGTTGGAATTTTAACTGAGTCAAAAGTACTGAAATTGAGGTTTTGAAATATAATTGTGTTGAAAATTCCTAATCAATTACAGGAACTCCTAAAATTTGATTAAAACTTGTTTTGCAGTCCTTTTTGTAGAGATTTCGGACGAGCGAGTCGAAATGGGCCTTTTAATGGAGCCGTTGGAATTTTAACTGAGTAAAAAGTACAGAAATTGAGGTTTTGCAATATAATTGTGTTGAAAAGCTCCTAATCAATTATTTGAACTCCTAATATTTGAATAAAACATTTTTGCGTTCCTTTTTTTAGAGGTTTCAGACGAGCGGGTCAAAATGAGTCTTTGAATGGACCAGTTGGAATTTTAACTGAGTAAAAAGTATAAAATTGAGGTTTTTCAATATAATTGTGTTGAAAAGCTCATAATCAATTAATTGTGTTGAAATTTTAACTGAGTTAAAAGTACAGAAATTGAAGTTTTGCAATATAATTGTGTTGAAAAGTTCCTAATCAATTATCTGAACTTCTAAAATTTGATTAAAACTTGTTTTGCGGTCCTTTTTGTAGAAGTTTCGGACGAGCAGGTCTAAATGGGCCTTTCAATGGAGCCGTTGGAATTTTAACTGAGTAAAAAGTATAGAAATTGAGGTTTTGGAATATAATTCTGTTGAAAATCTCCTAATTAATTACATGATCTCCTAAAATTTGATTAAAACTGGTTTTGCGGCCCTTTTTGTAGAGGTTTCGGACGAGCATGTCTAAATGGGCCTTTCAATGGACCCGTTGGAATTTTAACTTAGTAAAAAGTATAAAAATTAAGGTTTTGCAATATAATTGTGTTGAAAAGCTCATAATGAATTATTTGTACTCCTAAAATATGATCAAAACTTGTTTTGTGGTCCTTTATGTAGAGGTTTCGGACGTGCGGGTCTAAATGGGCCTTTCAATGGACCCGTTGGAATTTTAACTGACTAAAATGTATAAAAATTGAGGTTTTGCAATATAATTGTATTGAAAAGCTCCTAATCAATTATTTGAACTCCTAAAATTTGATTAAAACTTGTTTTGCGGTCCTTTTTGTCGAGGTTTCGGACAAGCAAGTCTAAATGGGCCTTTCAAGGGACCCGTTGGAATTTTAACTGAGTTAAAAGTACAGAAATTGAAGTTTTGAAATATAATTGTGTTGAAAATCTCCTAATCAATTACATGAGTTCCTAAAATTTAATTATCACTTGTTTTGCGGTCCTTTTTGTAGAGGTTTCGGACGAGCAGGTCTAAATGGGCCTTTCAATGGACCTGTTTGAATTTTAACTGAGTAAAAGTCCAGAAATTGCGGTTTTGCAATATAATTGTGTTGAAAAGCTCCTAATCAATTCTTTGAACTCCTAATATTTGAATAAAACATTTTTGTCGTCCTTTTTGTAGAGGTTTCGAACGAGCAGGTCTAAATGGGCCTATCAATGGGCCCGTTGGAATTTTAACTGAGTAAAAAGTATAAAATTGAGGTTTTTCAATATAATTTTGTTGAAAAGCTCCTAATCAATTATTTGAACTCCTAAAATTTGATTAAAACTATTTTTGCGGTCCTTTTTGTTGAGGTTTCGGACGAGCAGGTCTAAATGGGCCTTTCAATGGAACCGCTAGAATTTTAACTGAGTAAAAAGTACATAAATTGAG
Source organism: Hibiscus trionum (assembly GCA_030270665.1). Taxonomy (NCBI): domain Eukaryota; kingdom Viridiplantae; phylum Streptophyta; class Magnoliopsida; order Malvales; family Malvaceae; genus Hibiscus; species Hibiscus trionum. Next base: position 20,778,228 of record BSYR01000007.1, read on the forward strand.
GTTTTGCAATATAATTGTGTTGAAAATCTCCTAATAAATTACATGAACTCCTAAAATTTGATTAAAACTTGTTTTGCAATCCTTTTTGTAGAGGTTTCGGACGAGCGGTTCGAAATGGGCCTTTCAATGGACCCGTTGGAATTTTAACTGAGTAAAAAGTGCAAAAATTGAGGTTTTGCAATATAATTGTGTTGAAAAGATCCTATTCAGTTATTTGAACTCCTAATATTTGAATAAAACATTTTTGCGGTCCTTTTTGTATAGGTTTCAAAAGAGCAGGTCTAAATGGGCCTTTCAATAGGCCCGTTGGAATTTTAACTAAGTAAAAAGTATAAAATTGAGGTTTTTCAAAATAATTGTGTTGAAAAGCTCATAATCAATTATTTGAACTCCTAAAATTTGATTAAAACTTGTTTTGCAGTCCTTTTTGTCGAGGTTTCGGACGAGCATGTCTGAATGGGCCTTTCAATGGACCCGTTGGAATTTTAACTGAGTAAAAAGTACAGAAATTGAGGTTTTGCAATATAATTGTGTTGAAAAGCTCCTAATCAATTACATGAACTCCTAAAATTTGATTAAAAATTGTTTTGCAGTCCTTTTTCTAGAGGTTTCAGACGAGCGGGTCAAAATAGGCCTTTCAATGGACCCGTTGGAATTTTTTTTTGAAATGACCCGTTGGAATTTTAACTGAGTAAAAAGTACAGAAATTGAGGTTTTGCAATATAATTTTGATGAAAATTCCTAACCAATTACATGAACTCCTAAAATTTGATTAAAACTTGGTTTGCAGTCCTTTTTGTAGAGATTTCGGACGAGCAAGTCGAAATGGGCCTTTTAATGGAGCCGTTGGAATTTTAACCTAGTAAAAAGTACATAAATTGAGGTTTTGCAATATAATTGTGTTGAAAAGCTCCTAATCAATTATTTGTACTCCTAATATTTGAATAAAATATTTTTGCGTTCCTTTTTGTAGAGGTTTCAGATGAGCGGGTCGAAATGATCCTTTCAATGGAACCGTTGGAATTTTAACTGAGTAAAAAGTATAAAATTGAGGTTTTTCAATATAATTGTGTTGAAAAGCTCCTAATCAATTAATTGTGCTGAAATTTTAACTGAGTAAAAAGTACAGAAATTGAAGTTTTGCAATATATTTGTGTTGAAAAGCTCCTGATCAATTATTCGAACTCCTAAAATTTGATTAAAACTTGTTTTGCAGTCCTTTTTGTAGAAGTTTCGGACGAGCAGGTCTAAATGGGCCTTTCAATGGAGCCGTTGGAATTTTAACTGAGTAAAAAGTATAGAAATTGAGGTTTTGGAATATAATTGTGTTGAAAATCTCCTAATCAATTACATGATCTCCTAAAATTTGATTAAAACTGGTTTTGCGGCCCTTTTTGTAGAGGTTTCGGACGAGCATGTCTAAATGGGCCTTTCAATGGACCCGTTGGAATTTTAACTTAGTAAAAAGTATAAAAACTGAGGTTTTGCAATATAATTGTGTTGAAAAGCTCATAATCAATTATTTGTACTCCTAAAATATTATCAAAACTTGTTTTGCGGTCCTTTATGTAGAGGTTTCGGACGTGCGGGTCTAAATGGGCCTTTCAATGGACCCGTTGGAATTTTAACTGAGTAAAATGTATAAAAATTGAGGTTTTGCAATATAATTGTGTTGAAAAGCTCCTAATCAATTATTTGAACTCCTAAAATTTGATTAAAACTTGTTTTGCGGTCCTTTTTGTCGAGGTTTCGGACAAGCAAGTCTAAATGGGCCTTTCAAGGGACCCGTTGGAATTTTAACTGAGTAAAAAGTACAGAAATTGAAGTTTTGCAATATAATTGTGTTGAAAATCTCCTAATCAATTACATGAGTTCCTAAAATTTAATTATAACTTGTTTTGCGGTCCTTTTTGTAAGGTTTCGGACGAGCAGGTCTAAATGGGCCTTTCAATGGACATGTTGGAATTTTAACTGAGTAAAAGTCCAGAAATTGAGGTTTTGCAATATAATTGTGTTGAAAAGCTCCTAATCAATTCTTTGAACTCCTAATATTTGAATAAAACATTTTTGCGGTCCTTTTTGTAGAGGTTTCGAACGAGCAGGTCTAAATGGGCCTTTCAATGGGCCGGTTGGAATTTTAACTTAGTAAAAAGTATAAAATTGAGGTTTTTCAAAATATTGTGTTGAAAAGCTCCTAATCAATTATTTGAACTCCTAAAATTTGATTAAAACTTGTTTTGCGGTCCTTTTTGTTGAGGTTTCGGACGAGCAGGTCTGAATGCGCCTTTCAATGGACCCGTTGGAATTTTAACTGAGTAAAAAGTACAGAAATTGAGGTTTTGCAATATAATTGTGTTGAAAAGCTCCTAATCAATTACATGAACTCCTAAAATTTGATTAAAACGTGTTTTGTAGTCCTTTTTGTAGAGGATTCTGACGACCGAGTCGAAATGGGCCATTCAATGTACCTGTTGGAATTTTAACTGAATAAAAAGTACAGAAATTGAAGTTTTGCAATATAATTGTGTTGAAAATCTCCTAATCAATTACATGAGTTCCTAAAATTTAATTATAACATGTTTTGCGGTCCTTTTTGTAGAAGTTTCGAACGAGCAGGTCTAAATGGGCCTTTCAATGGAGTCGTTGGAATTTTAACTAAGTAAAAAGTATAGAAATTGAGGTTTTGGAATATAATTGTGTTGAAAATCTCCTAATCAATTTCATGATCTCCTAAAATTTGATTAAAACTGGTTTTGCGGCCTTTTTTGTAGAGGTTTCAGACGAGCATGTCTAAATGGGCCTTTCAATGGACCCGTTGGAATTTTAACTTAGTAAAAAGTATAAAAATTGAGGTTTTGCAATATAATTGTGTTGAAAAGCTCATAATCAATTATTTGTACTCCTAAAATATGATCAAAACTTGTTTTGCGGTCCTTTATGTAGAGGTTTCGGACGTGCGGGTCTAAATGGGCCTTTCAATGGACCCGTTGGAATTTTAACTGAGTAAAATGTATAAAAATTGAGGTTTTGCAATATAATTGTGTTGAAAAGCTCCTAATCAATTATTTGAACTCCTAAAATTTGATTAAAACTTGTTTTGCGGTCCTTTTTGTCGAGGTTTCGGACAAGCAAGTCTAAATGGGCCTTTCAAGGGACCCGTTGGAATTTTAACTGAGTAAAAAGTACATAAATTGAAGTTTTGCAATATAATTGTGTTGAAAATCTCCTAATCAATTACATGAGTTCCTAAAATTTAATTATAACTTGTTTTGCGGTCCTTTTTGTAGAAGTTTCGAACGAGCAAGTCTAAATGAGCCTTTCAATGGAGCCGTTGGAATTTTAACTAAGTAAAAAGTATAGAAATTGAGGTTTTGGAATATAATTGTGTTGAAAATCTCCTAATCAATTTCATGATCTCCTAAAATTTGATTAAAACTGGTTTTGCGGCCCTTTTTGTAGAGGTTTCAGACGAGCATGTCTAAATGGGCCTTTCAATGGACCCGTTGGAATTTTAACTTAGTAAAAAGTATAAAAATTGAGGTTTTGCAATATAATTGTGTTGAAAAGCTCATAATCAATTATTTGTACTCCTAAAATATGATCAAAACTTGTTATACGGTCCTTTATGTAGAGGTTTCGGACGTGCGGGTCTAAATGGGCCTTTCAATGGACCCGTTGGAATTTTAACTGAGTAAAATGTATAAAAATTGAGGTTTTGCAATATAATTGTGTTGAAAAGCTCCTAATCAATTATTTGAACTCCTAAAATTTGATTAAAACTTGTTTTGCGGTCCTTTTTGTCGAGGTTTTGGACAAGCAAGTCTAAATGGGCCTTTCAAGGGACCCGTTGGAATTTTAACTGAGTAAAAAGTACATAAATTGAAGTTTTGCAATATAATTGTGTTGAAAATCTCCTAATCAATTACATGAGTTCCTAAAATTTAATTTTAACATGTTTTGCGGTCCTTTTTGTAGAAGTTTCGAACGAGCAGGTCTAAATGGGCCTTTCAATGGAGCCGTTGGAATTTTAACTAAGTAAAAAGTATAGAAATTGAGGTTTTGGAATATAATTGTGTTGAAAATCTCCTAATAAATTTCATGATCTCCTAAAATTTGATTAAAACTGGTTTTGCGGCCCTTTTTGTATAGGTTTCAGACGAGCATGTCTAAATGGGCCTTTCAATGGACCCGTTGGAATTTTAACTTAGTAAAAAGTATAAAAATTGAGGTTTTGCAATATAATTGTGTTGAAAAGCTCATAATCAATTATTTGTACTCCTAAAATATGATCAAAACTTGTTTTGCGGTCCTTTATGTAGAGGTTTCGGACGTGCGGGTCTAAATGGGCCTTTCAATGGACCCGTTGGAATTTTAACTGAGTAAAATGTATAAAAATTGAGGTTTTGCAATATAATTGTGTTGAAAAGCTCCTAATCAATTATTTGAACTCCTAAAATTTGATTAAAACTTGTTTTGCGGTCCTTTTTGTCGAGGTTTCGGACAAGCAAGTCTAAATGGGCCTTTCAAGGGACCCGTTGGAATTTTAACTGAGTAAAAAGTACAGAAATTGAAGTTTTGCAATATAATTGTGTTGAAAATCTCCTAATCAATTACATGAGTTCCTAAAATTTAATTATAACTTGTTTTGCGGTCCTTTTTGTAAGGTTTCGGACGAGCAGGTCTAAATGGGCCTTTCAATGGACATGTTGGAATTTTAACTGAGTAAAAGTCCAGAAATTGAGGTTTTGCAATATAATTGTGTTGAAAAGCTCCTAATCAATTCTTTGAACTCCTAATATTTGAATAAAACATTTTTGCGGTCCTTTTTGTAGAGGTTTCGAACGAGCAGGTCTAAATGGGCCTTTCAATGGGCCGGTTGGAATTTTAACTTAGTAAAAAGTATAAAATTGAGGTTTTTCAAAATATTGTGTTGAAAAGCTCCTAATCAATTATATGAACTCCTAAAATTTGATTAAAACTTGTTTTGCGGTCCTTTTTGTTGAGGTTTCGGACGAGCAGGTCTGAATGGGCCTTTCAATGGACCCGTTGGAATTTTAACTGAGTAAAAAGTACAGAAATTGAGGTTTTGCAATATAATTGTGTTGAAAAGCTCCTAATCAATTACATGAACTCCTAAAATTTGATTAAAACGTGTTTTGTAGTCCTTTTTGTAGAGGTTTCTGATGAGCGAGTCGAAATGGGCCATTCAATGGACCTGTTGGAATTTTAACTGAATAAAAAGTACAGAAATTGAAGTTTTGCAATATAATTGTTTTGAAAATCTCCTAATCAATTACATGAGTTCCTAAAATTTAATTATAACATGTTTTGCGGTCCTTTTTGTAGAAGTTTCGAACGAGCAGGTCTAAATGGGCCTTTCAATGGAGCCGTTGGAATTTTAACTAAGTAAAAAGTATAGAAATTGAGGTTTTTGAATATAATTGTGTTGAAAATCTCCTAATCAATTTCATGATCTCCTAAAATTTGATTAAAACTGGTTTTGCGGCCTTTTTTGTAGAGGTTTCAGACGAGCATGTCTAAATGGGCCTTTCAATGGACCCGTTGGAATTTTAACTTAGTAAAAAGTATAAAAATTGAGGTTTTGCAATATAATTGTGTTGAAAAGCTCATAATCAATTATTTGTACTCCTAAAATATGATCAAAACTTGTTTTGCGGTCCTTTATGTAGAGGTTTCGGACGTGCGGGTCTAAATGGGCCTTTCAATGGACCCGTTGGAATTTTAACTGAGTAAAATGTATAAAAATTGAGGTTTTGCAATATAATTGTGTTGAAAAGCTCCTAATCAATTATTTGAACTCCTAAAATTTGATTAAAACTTGTTTTGCGGTCCTTTTTGTCGAGGTTTTGGACAAGCAAGTCTAAATGGGCCTTTCAAGGGACCCGTTGGAATTTTAACTGAGTAAAAAGTACATGAATTGAAGTTTTGCAATATAATTGTGTTGAAAATCTCCTAATCAATTACATGAGTTCCTAAAATTTAATTTTAACATGTTTTGCGGTCCTTTTTGTAGAAGTTTCGAACGAGCAGGTCTAAATGGGCCTTTCAATGGAGCCGTTGGAATTTTAACTAAGTAAAAAGTATAGAAATTGAGGTTTTGGAATATAATTGTGTTGAAAATCTCCTAATCAATTTCATGATCTCCTAAAATTTGATTAAAACTGGTTTTGCGGCCCTTTTTGTAGAGGTTTCAGACGAGCATGTCTAAATGGGCCTTTCAATGGACCCGTTGGAATTTTAACTTAGTAAAAAGTATAAAAATTGAGGTTTTGCAATATAATTGTGTTGAAAAGCTCATAATCAATTATTTGTACTCCTAAAATATGATCAAAACTTGTTTTGCGGTCCTTTATGTAGAGGTTTCGGACGTGCGGGTCTAAATGGGCCTTTCAATGGACCCGTTGGAATTTTAACTGAGTAAAATGTATAAAAATTGAGGTTTTGCAATATAATTGTGTTGAAAAGCTCCTAATCAATTATTTGAACTCCTAAAATTTGATTAAAACTTGTTTTGCGGTCCTTTTTGTCGAGGTTTCGGACAAGCAAGTCTAAATGGGCCTTTCAAGGGACCCGTTGGAATTTTAACTGAGTAAAAAGTACAGAAATTGAAGTTTTGCAATATAATTGTGTTGAAAATCTCCTAATCAATTACATGAGTTCCTAAAATTTAATTATAACTTGTTTTGCGGCCTTTTTGTAAGGTTTCGGACGAGCAGGTCTAAATGGGCCTTTCAATGGACATGTTGGAATTTTAACTGAGTAAAAGTCCAGAAATTGAGGTTTTGCAATATAATTGTGTTGAAAAGCTCCTAATCAATTCTTTGAACTCCTAATATTTGAATAAAACATTTTTGCGGTCCTTTTTGTAGAGGTTTCGAACGAGCAGGTCTAAATGGGCCTTTCAATGGGCCGGTTGGAATTTTAACTTAGTAAAAAGTATAAAATTGAGGTTTTTCAAAATATTGTGTTGAAAAGCTCCTAATCAATTATATGAACTCCTAAAATTTGATTAAAACTTGTTTTGCGGTCCTTTTTGTTGAGGTTTCGGACGAGCAGGTCTGAATGGGCCTTTCAATGGACCCGTTGGAATTTTAACTGAGTAAAAAGTACAGAAATTGAGGTTTTGCAATATAATTGTGTTGAAAAGCTCCTAATCAATTACATGAACTCCTAAAATTTGATTAAAACGTGTTTTGTAGTCCTTTTTGTAGAGGTTTCTGACGAGCGAGTCGAAATGGGCCATTCAATGGACCTGTTGGAATTTTAACTGAATAAAAAGTACAGAAATTGAAGTTTTACAATATAATTGTTTTGAAAATCTTCTAATCAATTACATGAGTTCCTAAAATTTAATTATAACATGTTTTGCGGTCCTTTTTGTAGAAGTTTCGAACGAGCAGGTCTAAATGGGCCTTTCAATGGAGCCGTTGGAATTTTAACTAAGTAAAAAGTATAGAAATTGAGGTTTTTGAATATAATTGTGTTGAAAATCTCCTAATCAATTTCATGATCTCCTAAAATTTGATTAAAACTGGTTTTGCGGCCTTTTTTGTAGAGGTTTCAGACGAGCATGTCTAAATGGGCCTTTCAATGGACCCGTTGGAATTTTAACTTAGTAAAAAGTATAAAAATTGAGGTTTTGCAATATAATTGTGTTGAAAAGCTCATAATCAATTATTTGTACTCCTAAAATATGATCAAAACTTGTTTTGCGGTCCTTTATGTAGAGGTTTCGGACGTGCGGGTCTAAATGGGCCTTTCAATGGACCCGTTGGAATTTTAACTGAGTAAAATGTATAAAAATTGAGGTTTTGCAATATAATTGTGTTGAAAAGCTCCTAATCAATTATTTGAACTCCTAAAATTTGATTAAAACTTGTTTTGCGGTCCTTTTTGTCGAGGTTTCGGACAAGCAAGTCTAAATGGGCCTTTCAAGGGACCCGTTGGAATTTTAACTGAGTAAAAAGTACATAAATTGAAGTTTTGCAATATAATTGTGTTGAAAATCTCCTAATCAATTACATGAGTTCCTAAAATTTAATTATAACTTGTTTTGCGGTCCTTTTTGTAGAAGTTTCGAACGAGCAGGTCTAAATGAGCCTTTCAATGGAGCCGTTGGAATTTTAACTAAGTAAAAAGTATAGAAATTGAGGTTTTGGAATATAATTGTGTTGAAAATCTCCTAATCAATTTCATGATCTCCTAAAATTTGATTAAAACTGGTTTTGCGGCCCTTTTTGTAGAGGTTTCAGACGAGCATGTCTAAATGGGCCTTTCAATGGACCCGTTGGAATTTTAACTTAGTAAAAAGTATAAAAATTGAGGTTTTGCAATATAATTGTGTTGAAAAGCTCATAATCAATTATTTGTACTCCTAAAATATGATCAAAACTTGTTATACGGTCCTTTATGTAGAGGTTTCGGACGTGCGGGTCTAAATGGGCCTTTCAATGGACCCGTTGGAATTTTAACTGAGTAAAATGTATAAAAATTGAGGTTTTGCAATATAATTGTGTTGAAAAGCTCCTAATCAATTATTTGAACTCCTAAAATTTGATTAAAACTTGTTTTGCGGTCCTTTTTGTCGAGGTTTCGGACAAGCAAGTCTAAATGGGCCTTTCAAGGGACCCGTTGGAATTTTAACTGAGTAAAAAGTACATAAATTGAAGTTTTGCAATATAATTGTGTTGAAAATCTCCTAATCAATTACATGAGTTCCTAAAATTTAATTATAACATGTTTTGCGGTCCTTTTTGTAGAAGTTTCGAACGAGCAGGTCTAAATGGGCCTTTCAATGGAGCCGTTGGAATTTTAACTAAGTAAAAAGTATAGAAATTGCAGGTTTTGGAATATAATTGTGTTGAAAATCTCCTAATCAATTTCATGATCTCCTAAAATTTGATTAAAACTGGTTTTGCGGCCCTTTTTGTAGAGGTTTCAGACGAGCATGTCTAAATGGGCCTTTCAATGGACCCGTTGGAATTTTAACTTAGTAAAAAGTATAAAAATTGAGGTTTTGCAATATAATTGTGTTGAAAAGCTCATAATCAATTATTTGTACTCCTAAAATATGATCAAAACTTGTTTTGCGGTCCTTTATGTAGAGGTTTCGGACGTGCGGGTCTAAATGGGCCTTTCAATGGACCCGTTGGAATTTTAACTGAGTAAAATGTATAAAAATTGAGGTTTTGCAATATAATTGTGTTGAAAAGCTCCTAATCAATTATTTGAACTCCTAAAATTTGATTAAAACTTGTTTTGCGGTCCTTTTTGTCGAGGTTTCGGACAAGCAAGTCTAAATGGGCCTTTCAAGGGACCCGTTGGAATTTTAACTGAGTAAAAAGTACATAAATTGAAGTTTTGCAATATAATTGTGTTGAAAATCTCCTAATCAATTACATGAGTTCCTAAAATTTAATTATAACATGTTTTGCGGTCCTTTTTGTAGAAGTTTCGAACGAGCAGGTCTAAATGGGCCTTTCAATGGAGCCGTTGGAATTTTAACTAAGTAAAAAGTATAGAAATTGAGGTTTTGGAATATAATTGTGTTGAAAATCTCCTAATCAATTTCATGATCTCCTAAAATTTGATTAAAACTGGTTTTGCGGCCCTTTTTGTAGAGGTTTCAGACGAGCATGTCTAAATGGGCCTTTCAATGGACCCGTTGGAATTTTAACTTAGTAAAAAGTATAAAAATTGAGGTTTTGCAATATAATTGTGTTGAAAAGCTCATAATCAATTATTTGTACTCCTAAAATATGATCAAAACTTGTTTTGCGGTCCTTTATGTAGAGGTTTCGGACGTGCGGGTCTAAATGAGCCTTTCAATGGACCCGTTGGAATTTTAACTGAGTAAAATGTATAAAAATTGAGGTTTTGCAATATAATTGTGTTGAAAAGCTCCTAATCAATTATTTGAACTCCTAAAATTTGATTAAAACTTGTTTTGCGGTCCTTTTTGTCGAGGTTTCGGACAAGCAAGTCTAAATGGGCCTTTCAAGGGACCCGTTGGAATTTTAACTGAGTAAAAAGTACATAAATTGAAGTTTTGCAATATAATTGTGTTGAAAATCTCCTAATCAATTACATGAGTTCCTAAAATTTAATTATAACTTGTTTTGTGGTCCTTTTTGTAGAAGTTTCGAACGAGCAGGTCTAAATGGGCCTTTCAATGGAGCCGTTGGAATTTTAACTAAGTAAAAAGTATAGAAATTGAGGTTTTGGAATATAATTGTGTTGAAAATCTCCTAATCAATTTCATGATCTCCTAAAATTTGATTAAAACTGGTTTTGCGGCCCTTTTTGTAGAGGTTTCAGACGAGCATGTCTAAATGGGCCTTTCAATGGACCCGTTGGAATTTTAACTTAGTAAAAAGTATAAAAATTGAGGTTTTGCAATATAATTGTGTTGAAAAGCTCATAATCAATTATTTGTACTCCTAAAATATGATCAAAACTTGTTTTGCGGTCCTTTATGTAGAGGTTTCGGACGTGCGGGTCTAAATGGGCCTTTCAATGGACCCGTTGGAATTTTAACTGAGTAAAATGTATAAAAATTGAGGTTTTGCAATATAATTGTGTTGAAAAGCTCCTAATCAATTATTTGAACTCCTAAAATTTGATTAAAACTTGTTTTGCGGTCCTTTTTGTCGAGGTGTCGGACAAGCAAGTCTAAATGGGCCTTTCAAGGGACCCGTTGGAATTTTAACTGAGTAAAAAGTACATAAATTGAAGTTTTGCAATATAATTGTGTTGAAAATCTCCTAATCAATTACATGAGTTCCTAAAATTTAATTATAACATGTTTTGCGGTCCTTTTTGTAGAAGTTTCGAACGAGCAGGTCTACATGGGCCTTTCAATGGAGCCGTTGGAATTTTAACTAAGTAAAAAGTATAGAAATTGAGGTTTTGGAATTTAATTGTGTTGAAAATCTCCTAATCAATTTCATGATCTCCTAAAATTTGATTAAAACTGGTTTTGCGGCCCTTTTTGTAGAGGTTTCAGACGAGCATGTCTAAATGGGCCTTTCAATGGACCCGTTGGAATTTTAACTTAGTAAAAAGTATAAAAATTTAGGTTTTGCAATATAATTGTGTTGAAAAGCTCATAATCAATTATTTGTACTCCTAAAATATGATCAAAACTTGTTTTGCGGTCCTTTATGTAGAGGTTTCGGAAGTGCGAGTCTAAATGGACCTTTCAATGGACCCGTTGGAATTTTAACAGAGTAAAATGTATAAAAATTGAGGTTTTGCAATATAATTGTGTTGAAAAGCTCCTAATCAATTATTTGAACTCCTAAAATTTGATTAAAACTTGTTTTGCGGTCCTTTTTGTCGAGGTTTCGGACAAGCAAGTCTAAATGGGCCTTTCAAGGGACCCGTTGGAATTTTAACTGAGTAAAAAGTACATAAATTGAAGTTTTGCAATATAATTGTCTTGAAAATCTCCTAATCAATTACATGAGTTCCTAAAATTTAATTATAACTTGTTTTGCGGTCCTTTTTGTAGAAGTTTCGAACGAGCAGGTCTAAATGGGCCTTTCAATGGAGCCGTTGGAATTTTAACTAAGTAAAAAGTATAGAAATTGAGGTTTTGGAATATAATTGTGTTGAAAATCTCCTAATCAATTTCATGATCTCCTAAAATTTGATTAAAACTGGTTTTGCGGCCCTTTTTGTAGAGGTTTCAGACGAGCATGTCTAAATGGGCCTTTCAATGGACCCGTTGGAATTTTAACTTAGTAAAAAGTATAAAAATTGAGGTTTTGCAATATAATTGTGTTGAAAAGCTCATAATCAATTATTTGTACTCCTAAAATATGATCAAAACTTGTTTTGCGGTCCTTTATGTAGAGGTTTCGGACGTGCGGGTCTAAATGGGCCTTTCAATGGACCCGTTGGAATTTTAACTGAGTAAAATGTATAAAAATTGAGGTTTTGCAATATAATTGTGTTGAAAAGCTCCTAATCAATTATTTGAACTCCTAAAATTTGATTAAAACTTGTTTTGCGGTCCTTTTTGTCGAGGTTTCGGACAAGCAAGTCTAAATGGGCCTTTCAAGGGACCCGTTGGAATTTTAACTGAGTAAAAAGTACATAAATTGAAGTTTTGCAATATAATTGTGTTGAAAATCTCCTAATCAATTACATGAGTTCCTAAAATTTAATTATAACATGTTTTGCGGTCCTTTTTGTAGAAGTTTCGAACGAGCAGGTCTAAATGGGCCTTTCAATGGAGCCGTTGGAATTTTAACTAAGTAAAAAGTATAGAAATTGAGGTTTTGGAATTTAATTGTGTTGAAAATCTCCTAATCAATTTCATGATCTCCTAAAATTTGATTAAAACTGGTTTTGCGGCCCTTTTTGTAGAGGTTTCAGACGAGCATGTCTAAATGGGCCTTTCAATGGACCCGTTGGAATTTTAACTTAGTAAAAAGTATAAAAATTTAGGTTTTGCAATATAATTGTGTTGAAAAGCTCATAATCAATTATTTGTACTCCTAAAATATGATCAAAACTTGTTTTGCGGTCCTTTATGTAGAGGTTTCGGAAGTGCGGGTCCAAATGGGCCTTTCAATGGACCCGTTGGAATTTTAACTGAGTAAAATGTATAAAAATTGAGGTTTTGCAATATAATTGTGTTGAAAAGCTCCTAATCAATTATTTGAACTCCTAAAATTTGATTAAAACTTGTTTTGCGGTCCTTTTTGTCGAGGTTTCGGACAAGCAAGTCTAAATGGGCCTTTCAAGGGACCCGTTGGAATTTTAACTGAGTAAAAAGTACATAAATTGAAGTTTTGCAATATAATTGTGTTGAAAATCTCCTAATCAATTACATGAGTTCCTAAAATTTAATTATAACTTGTTTTGCGGTCTTTTTTGTAGAAGTTTCGAACGAGCAGGTCTAAATGGGCCTTTCAATGGAGCCGTTGGAATTTTAACTAAGTAAAAAGTATAGAAATTGAGGTTTTGGAATATAATTGTGTTGAAAATCTCCTAATCAATTTCATGATCTCCTAAAATTTGATTAAAACTGGTTTTGCGGCCCTTTTTGTAGAGGTTTCAGACGAGCATGTCTAAATGGGCCTTTCAATGGACCCGTTGGAATTTTAACTTAGTAAAAAGTATAAAAATTTAGGTTTTGCAATATAATTGTGTTGAAAAGCTCATAATCAATTATTTGAACTCCTAAAATATGATCAAAACTTGTTTTGCGGTCCTTTATGTAGAGGTTTCGGAAGTGCGGGTCTAAATGGGCCTTTCAATGGACCCGTTGGAATTTTAACTGAGTAAAATGTATAAAAATTGAGGTTTTGCAATATAATTGTGTTGAAAAGCTCCTAATCAATTATTTGAACTCCTAAAATTTGATTAAAACTTGTTTTGCGGTCCTTTTTGTCGAGGTTTCGGACAAGCAAGTCTAAATGGGCCTTTCAAGGGACCCGTTGGAATTTTAACTGAGTAAAAAGTACATAAATTGAAGTTTTGCAATATAATTGTGTTGAAAATCTCCTAATCAATTACATGAGTTCCTAAAATTTAATTATAACTTGTTTTGCGGTCCTTTTTGTAGAAGTTTCGAACGAGCAGGTCTAAATGGGCCTTTCAATGGAGCCGTTGGAATTTTAACTAAGTAAAAAGTATAGAAATTGAGGTTTTGGAATATAATTGTGTTGAAAATCTCCTAATCAATTTCATGATCTCCTAAAATTTGATTAAAACTGGTTTTGCGGCCCTTTTTGTAGAGGTTTCAGACGAGCATGTCTAAATGGGCCTTTCAATGGACCCGTTGGAATTTTAACTTAGTAAAAAGTATAAAAATTGAGGTTTTGCAATATAATTGTGTTGAAAAGCTCATAATCAATTATTTGTACTCCTAAAATATGATCAAAACTTGTTTTGCGGTCCTTTATGTAGAGGTTTCGGACGTGCGGGTCTAAATGGGCCTTTCAATGGACCCGTTGGAATTTTAACTGAGTAAAATGTATAAAAATTGAGGTTTTGCAATATAATTGTGTTGAAAAGCTCCTAATCAATTATTTGAACTCCTAAAATTTGATTAAAACTTGTTTTGCGGTCCTTTTTGTCGAGGTTTCGGACAAGCAAGTCTAAATGGGCCTTTCAAGGGACCCGTTGGAATTTTAACTGAGTAAAAAGTACATAAATTGAAGTTTTGCAATATAATTGTGTTGAAAATCTCCTAATCAATTACATGAGTTCCTAAAATTTAATTATAACATGTTTTGCGGTCCTTTTTGTAGAAGTTTCGAACGAGCAGGTCTAAATGGGCCTTTCAATGGAGCCGTTTGAATTTTAACTAAGTAAAAAGTATAGAAATTGAGGTTTTGGAATTTAATTGTGTTGAAAATCTCCTAATCAATTTCATGATCTCCTAAAATTTGATTAAAACTGGTTTTGCGGCCCTTTTTGTAGAGGTTTCAGACGAGCATGTCTAAATGGGCCTTTCAATGGACCCGTTGGAATTTTAACTTAGTAAAAAGTACATAAATTGAAGTTTTGCAATATAATTGTGTTGAAAATCTCCTAATCAATTACATGAGTTCCTAAAATTTAATTATAACATGTTTTGCGGTCCTTTTTGTAGAAGTTTCGAACGAGCAGGTCTACATGGGCCTTTCAATGGAGCCGTTGGAATTTTAACTAAGTAAAAAGTATAGAAATTGAGGTTTTGGAATTTAATTGTGTTGAAAATCTCCTAATCAATTTCATGATCTCCTAAAATTTGATTAAAACTGGTTTTGCGGCCCTTTTTGTAGAGGTTTCAGACGAGCATGTCTAAATGGGCCTTTCAATGGACCCGTTGGAATTTTAACTTAGTAAAAAGTATAAAAATTTAGGTTTTGCAATATAATTGAGTTGAAAAGCTCATAATCAATTATTTGTACTCCTAAAATATGATCAAAACTTGTTTTGCGGTCCTTTATGTAGAGGTTTCGGAAGTGCGAGTCTAAATGGACCTTTCAATGGACCCGTTGGAATTTTAACAGAGTAAAATGTATAAAAATTGAGGTTTTGCAATATAATTGTGTTGAAAAGCTCCTAATCAATTATTTGAACTCCTAAAATTTGATTAAAACTTGTTTTGCGGTCCTTTTTGTCGAGGTTTCGGACAAGCAAGTCTAAATGGGCCTTTCAAGGGACCCGTTGGAATTTTAACTGAGTAAAAAGTACATAAATTGAAGTTTTGCAATATAATTGTCTTGAAAATCTCCTAATCAATTACATGAGTTCCTAAAATTTAATTATAACTTGTTTTGCGGTCCTTTTTGTAGAAGTTTCGAACGAGCAGGTCTAAATGGGCCTTTCAATGGAGCCGTTGGAATTTTAACTAAGTAAAAAGTATAGAAATTGAGGTTTTGGAATATAATTGTGTTGAAAATCTCCTAATCAATTTCATGATCTCCTAAAATTTGATTAAAACTGGTTTTGCGGCCCTTTTTGTAGAGGTTTCAGACGAGCATGTCTAAATGGGCCTTTCAATGGACCCGTTGGAATTTTAACTTAGTAAAAAGTATAAAAATTGAGGTTTTGCAATATAATTGTGTTGAAAAGCTCATAATCAATTATTTGTACTCCTAAAATATGATCAAAACTTGTTTTGCGGTCCTTTATGTAGAGGTTTCGGACGTGCGGGTCTAAATGGGCCTTTCAATGGACCCGTTGGAATTTTAACTGAGTAAAATGTATAAAAATTGAGGTTTTGCAATATAATTGTGTTGAAAAGCTCCTAATCAATTATTTGAACTCCTAAAATTTGATTAAAACTTGTTTTGCGGTCCTTTTTGTCGAGGTTTTGGACAAGCAAGTCTAAATGGGCCTTTCAAGGGACCCGTTGGAATTTTAACTGAGTAAAAAGTACATAAATTGAAGTTTTGCAATATAATTGTGTTGAAAATCTCCTAATCAATTACATGAGTTCCTAAAATTTAATTATAACATGTTTTGCGGTCCTTTTTGTAGAAGTTTCGAACGAGCAGGTCTAAATGGGCCTTTCAATGGAGCCGTTGGAATTTTAACTAAGTAAAAAGTATAGAAATTGAGGTTTTGGAATTTAATTGTGTTGAAAATCTCCTAATCAATTTCATGATCTCCTAAAATTTGATTAAAACTGGTTTTGCGGCCCTTTTTGTAGAGGTTTCAGACGAGCATGTCTAAATGGGCCTTTCAATGGACCCGTTGGAATTTTAACTTAGTAAAAAGTATAAAAATTTAGGTTTTGCAATATAATTGTGTTGAAAAGCTCATAATCAATTATTTGTACTCCTAAAATATGATCAAAACTTGTTTTGCGGTCCTTTATGTAGAGGTTTCGGAAGTGCGGGTCTAAATGGGCCTTTCAATGGACCCGTTGGAATTTTAACTGAGTAAAATGTATAAAAATTGAGGTTTTGCAATATAATTGTGTTGAAAAGCTCCTAATCAATTATTTGAACTCCTAAAATTTGATTAAAACTTGTTTTGCGGTCCTTTTTGTCGAGGTTTCGGACAAGCAAGTCTAAATGGGCCTTTCAAGGGACCCGTTGGAATTTTAACTGAGTAAAAAGTACATAAATTGAAGTTTTGCAATATAATTGTGTTGAAAATCTCCTAATCAATTACATGAGTTCCTAAAATTTAATTATAACTTGTTTTGCGGTCTTTTTTGTAGAAGTTTCGAACGAGCAGGTCTAAATGGGCCTTTCAATGGAGCCGTTGGAATTTTAACTAAGTAAAAAGTATAGAAATTGAGGTTTTGGAATATAATTGTGTTGAAAATCTCCTAATCAATTTCATGATCTCCTAAAATTTGATT
Source organism: Hibiscus trionum (assembly GCA_030270665.1). NCBI lineage: Eukaryota > Viridiplantae > Streptophyta > Magnoliopsida > Malvales > Malvaceae > Hibiscus > Hibiscus trionum. The sequence goes on from BSYR01000007.1 coordinate 20,795,065, forward strand.
AAAACTGGTTTTGCGGCCCTTTTTGTAGAGGTTTCAGACGAGCATGTCTAAATGGGCCTTTCAATGGACCCGTTGGAATTTTAACTTAGTAAAAAGTATAAAAATTTAGGTTTTGCAATATAATTGTGTTGAAAAGCTCATAATCAATTATTTGAACTCCTAAAATATGATCAAAACTTGTTTTGCGGTCCTTTATGTAGAGGTTTCGGAAGTGCGGGTCTAAATGGGCCTTTCAATGGACCCGTTGGAATTTTAACTGAGTAAAATGTATAAAAATTGAGGTTTTGCAATATAATTGTGTTGAAAAGCTCCTAATCAATTATTTGAACTCCTAAAATTTGATTAAAACTTGTTTTGCGGTCCTTTTTGTCGAGGTTTCGGACAAGCAAGTCTAAATGGGCCTTTCAAGGGACCCGTTGGAATTTTAACTGAGTAAAAAGTACATAAATTGAAGTTTTGCAATATAATTGTGTTGAAAATCTCCTAATCAATTACATGAGTTCCTAAAATTTAATTATAACTTGTTTTGCGGTCCTTTTTGTAGAAGTTTCGAACGAGCAGGTCTAAATGGGCCTTTCAATGGAGCCGTTGGAATTTTAACTAAGTAAAAAGTATAGAAATTGAGGTTTTGGAATATAATTGTGTTGAAAATCTCCTAATCAATTTCATGATCTCCTAAAATTTGATTAAAACTGGTTTTGCGGCCCTTTTTGTAGAGGTTTCAGACGAGCATGTCTAAATGGGCCTTTCAATGGACCCGTTGGAATTTTAACTTAGTAAAAAGTATAAAAATTGAGGTTTTGCAATATAATTGTGTTGAAAAGCTCATAATCAATTATTTGTACTCCTAAAATATGATCAAAACTTGTTTTGCGGTCCTTTATGTAGAGGTTTCGGACGTGCGGGTCTAAATGGGCCTTTCAATGGACCCGTTGGAATTTTAACTGAGTAAAATGTATAAAAATTGAGGTTTTGCAATATAATTGTGTTGAAAAGCTCCTAATCAATTATTTGAACTCCTAAAATTTGATTAAAACTTGTTTTGCGGTCCTTTTTGTCGAGGTTTCGGAAAAGCAAGTCTAAATGGGCCTTTCAAGGGACCCGTTGGAATTTTAACTGAGTAAAAAGTACATAAATTGAAGTTTTGCAATATAATTGTGTTGAAAATCTCCTAATCAATTACATGAGTTCCTAAAATTTAATTATAACTTGTTTTGCGGTCCTTTTTGTAGAAGTTTCGAACGAGCAGGTCTAAATGGGCCTTTCAATGGAGCCGTTGGAATTTTAACTAAGTAAAAAGTATAGAAATTGAGGTTTTGGAATATAATTGTGTTGAAAATCTCCTAATCAATTTCATGATCTCCTAAAATTTGATTAAAACTGGTTTTGCGGCCCTTTTTGTAGAGGTTTCAGACGAGCATGTCTAAATGGGCCTTTCAATGGACCCGTTGGAATTTTAACTTAGTAAAAAGTATAAAAATTGAGGTTTTGCAATATAATTGTGTTGAAAAGCTCATAATCAATTATTTGTACTCCTAAAATATGATCAAAACTTGTTTTGCGGTCCTTTATGTAGAGGTTTCGGACGTGCGGGTCTAAATGGGCCTTTCAATGGACCCGTTGGAATTTTAACTGAGTAAAATGTATAAAAATTGAGGTTTTGCAATATAATTGTGTTGAAAAGCTCCTAATCAATTATTTGAACTCCTAAAATTTGATTAAAACTTGTTTTGCGGTCCTTTTTGTCGAGGTTTCGGAAAAGCAAGTCTAAATGGGCCTTTCAAGGGACCCGTTGGAATTTTAACTGAGTAAAAAGTACATAAATTGAAGTTTTGCAATATAATTGTGTTGAAAATCTCCTAATCAATTACATGAGTTCCTAAAATTTAATTATAACATGTTTTGCGGTCCTTTTTGTAGAAGTTTCGAACGAGCAGGTCTAAATGGGCCTTTCAATGGAGCCGTTGGAATTTTAACTAAGTAAAAAGTATAGAAATTGAGGTTTTGGAATTTAATTGTGTTGAAAATCTCCTAATCAATTTCATGATCTCCTAAAATTTGATTAAAACTGGTTTTGCGGCCCTTTTTGTAGAGGTTTCAGACGAGCATGTCTAAATGGGCCTTTCAATGGACCCGTTGGAATTTTAACTTAGTAAAAAGTATAAAAATTTAGGTTTTGCAATATAATTGTGTTGAAAAGCTCATAATCAATTATTTGTACTCCTAAAATATGATCAAAACTTGTTTTGCGGTCCTTTATGTAGAGGTTTCGGAAGTGCGGGTCTAAATGGGCCTTTCAATGGACCCGTTGGAATTTTAACTGAGTAAAATGTATAAAAATTGAGGTTTTGCAATATAATTGTGTTGAAAAGCTCCTAATCAATTATTTGAACTCCTAAAATTTGATTAAAACTTGTTTTGCGGTCCTTTTTGTCGAGGTTTCGGACAAGCAAGTCTAAATGGGCCTTTCAAGGGACCCGTTGGAATTTTAACTGAGTAAAAAGTACATAAATTGAAGTTTTGCAATATAATTGTGTTGAAAATCTCCTAATCAATTACATGAGTTCCTAAAATTTAATTATAACTTGTTTTGCGGTCCTTTTTGTAGAAGTTTCGAACGAGCAGGTCTAAATGGGCCTTTCAATGGAGCCGTTGGAATTTTAACTAAGTAAAAAGTATAGAAATTGAGGTTTTGGAATATAATTGTGTTGAAAATCTCCTAATCAATTTCATGATCTCCTAAAATTTGATTAAAACTGGTTTTGCGGCCCTTTTTGTAGAGGTTTCAGACGAGCATGTCTAAATGGGCCTTTCAATGGACCCGTTGGAATTTTAACTTAGTAAAAAGTATAAAAATTGAGGTTTTGCAATATAATTGTGTTGAAAAGCTCATAATCAATTATTTGTACTCCTAAAATATGATCAAAACTTGTTTTGCGGTCCTTTATGTAGAGGTTTCGGACGTGCGGGTCTAAATGGGCCTTTCAATGGACCCGTTGGAATTTTAACTGAGTAAAATGTATAAAAATTGAGGTTTTGCAATATAATTGTGTTGAAAAGCTCCTAATCAATTATTTGAACTCCTAAAATTTGATTAAAACTTGTTTTGCGGTCCTTTTTGTCGAGGTTTCGGAAAAGCAAGTCTAAATGGGCCTTTCAAGGGACCCGTTGGAATTTTAACTGAGTAAAAAGTACATAAATTGAAGTTTTGCAATATAATTGTGTTGAAAATCTCCTAATCAATTACATGAGTTCCTAAAATTTAATTATAACTTGTTTTGCGGTCCTTTTTGTAGAAGTTTCGAACGAGCAGGTCTAAATGGGCCTTTCAATGGAGCCGTTGGAATTTTAACTAAGTAAAAAGTATAGAAATTGAGGTTTTGGAATATAATTGTGTTGAAAATCTCCTAATCAATTTCATGATCTCCTAAAATTTGATTAAAACTGGTTTTGCGGCCCTTTTTGTAGAGGTTTCAGACGAGCATGTCTAAATGGGCCTTTCAATGGACCCGTTGGAATTTTAACTTAGTAAAAAGTATAAAAATTGAGGTTTTGCAATATAATTGTGTTGAAAAGCTCATAATCAATTATTTGTACTCCTAAAATATGATCAAAACTTGTTTTGCGGTCCTTTATGTAGAGGTTTCGGACGTGCGGGTCTAAATGGGCCTTTCAATGGACCCGTTGGAATTTTAACTGAGTAAAATGTATAAAAATTGAGGTTTTGCAATATAATTGTGTTGAAAAGCTCCTAATCAATTATTTGAACTCCTAAAATTTGATTAAAACTTGTTTTGCGGTCCTTTTTGTCGAGGTTTCGGAAAAGCAAGTCTAAATGGGCCTTTCAAGGGACCCGTTGGAATTTTAACTGAGTAAAAAGTACATAAATTGAAGTTTTGCAATATAATTGTGTTGAAAATCTCCTAATCAATTACATGAGTTCCTAAAATTTAATTATAACATGTTTTGCGGTCCTTTTTGTAGAAGTTTCGAACGAGCAGGTCTAAATGGGCCTTTCAATGGAGCCGTTGGAATTTTAACTAAGTAAAAAGTATAGAAATTGAGGTTTTGGAATTTAATTGTGTTGAAAATCTCCTAATCAATTTCATGATCTCCTAAAATTTGATTAAAACTGGTTTTGCGGCCCTTTTTGTAGAGGTTTCAGACGAGCATGTCTAAATGGGCCTTTCAATGGACCCGTTGGAATTTTAACTTAGTAAAAAGTATAAAAATTTAGGTTTTGCAATATAATTGTGTTGAAAAGCTCATAATCAATTATTTGTACTCCTAAAATATGATCAAAACTTGTTTTGCGGTCCTTTATGTAGAGGTTTCGGAAGTGCGGGTCTAAATGGGCCTTTCAATGGACCCGTTGGAATTTTAACTGAGTAAAATGTATAAAAATTGAGGTTTTGCAATATAATTGTGTTGAAAAGCTCCTAATCAATTATTTGAACTCCTAAAATTTGATTAAAACTTGTTTTGCGGTCCTTTTTGTCGAGGTTTCGGACAAGCAAGTCTAAATGGGCCTTTCAAGGGACCCGTTGGAATTTTAACTGAGTAAAAAGTACATAAATTGAAGTTTTGCAATATAATTGTGTTGAAAATCTCCTAATCAATTACATGAGTTCCTAAAATTTAATTATAACTTGTTTTGCGGTCCTTTTTGTAGAAGTTTCGAACGAGCAGGTCTAAATGGGCCTTTCAATGGAGCCGTTGGAATTTTAACTAAGTAAAAAGTATAGAAATTGAGGTTTTGGAATATAATTGTGTTGAAAATCTCCTAATCAATTTCATGATCTCCTAAAATTTGATTAAAACTGGTTTTGCGGCCCTTTTTGTAGAGGTTTCAGACGAGCATGTCTAAATGGGCCTTTCAATGGACCCGTTGGAATTTTAACTTAGTAAAAAGTATAAAAATTTAGGTTTTGCAATATAATTGTGTTGAAAAGCTCATAATCAATTATTTGTACTCCTAAAATATGATCAAAACTTGTTTTGCGGTCCTTTATGTAGAGGTTTCGGAAGTGCGGGTCTAAATGGGCCTTTCAATGGACCCGTTGGAATTTTAACTGAGTAAAATGTATAAAAATTGAGGTTTTGCAATATAATTGTGTTGAAAAGCTCCTAATCAATTATTTGAACTCCTAAAATTTGATTAAAACTTGTTTTGCGGTCCTTTTTGTCGAGGTTTCGGACAAGCAAGTCTAAATGGGCCTTTCAAGGGACCCGTTGGAATTTTAACTGAGTAAAAAGTACATAAATTGAAGTTTTGCAATATAATTGTGTTTAAAATCTCCTAATCAATTACATGAGTTCCTAAAATTTAATTATAACTTGTTTTGCGGTCCTTTTTGTAGAAGTTTCGAACGAGCAGGTCTAAATGGGCCTTTCAATGGAGCCGTTGGAATTTTAACTAAGTAAAAAGTATAGAAATTGAGGTTTTGGAATATAATTGTGTTGAAAATCTCCTAATCAATTTCATGATCTCCTAAAATTTGATTAAAACTGGTTTTGCGGCCCTTTTTGTAGAGGTTTCAGACGAGCATGTCTAAATGGGCCTTTCAATGGACCCGTTGGAATTTTAACTTAGTAAAAAGTATAAAAATTTAGGTTTTGCAATATAATTGTGTTGAAAAGCTCATAATCAATTATTTGTACTCCTAAAATATGATCAAAACTTGTTTTGCGGTCCTTTATGTAGAGGTTTCGGAAGTGCGGGTCTAAATGGGCCTTTCAATGGACCCGTTGGAATTTTAACTGAGTAAAATGTATAAAAATTGAGGTTTTGCAATATAATTGTGTTGAAAAGCTCCTAATCAATTATTTGAACTCCTAAAATTTGATTAAAACTTGTTTTGCGGTCCTTTTTGTCGAGGTTTCGGACAAGCAAGTCTAAATGGGCCTTTCAAGGGACCCGTTGGAATTTTAACTGAGTAAAAAGTACATAAATTTAAGTTTTGCAATATAATTGTGTTGAAAATCTCCTAATCAATTACATGAGTTCCTAAAATTTAATTATAACTTGTTTTGCGGTCCTTTTTGTAGAAGTTTCGAACGAGCAGGTCTAAATGGGCCTTTCAATGGAGCCGTTGGAATTTTAACTAAGTAAAAAGTATAGAAATTGAGGTTTTGGAATATAATTGTGTTGAAAATCTCCTAATCAATTTCATGATCTCCTAAAATTTGATTAAAACTGGTTTTGCGGCCCTTTTTGTAGAGGTTTCAGACGAGCATGTCTAAATGGGCCTTTCAATGGACCCGTTGGAATTTTAACTTAGTAAAAAGTATAAAAATTTAGGTTTTGCAATATAATTGTGTTGAAAAGCTCATAATCAATTATTTGTACTCCTAAAATATGATCAAAACTTGTTTTGCGGTCCTTTATGTAGAGGTTTCGGAAGTGCGGGTCTAAATGGGCCTTTCAATGGACCCGTTGGAATTTTAACTGAGTAAAATGTATAAAAATTGAGGTTTTGCAATATAATTGTGTTGAAAAGCTCCTAATCAATTATTTGAACTCCTAAAATTTGATTAAAACTTGTTTTGCGGTCCTTTTTGTCGAGGTTTCGGACAAGCAAGTCTAAATGGGCCTTTCAAGGGACCCGTTGGAATTTTAACTGAGTAAAAAGTACATAAATTGAAGTTTTGCAATATAATTGTGTTGAAAATCTCCTAATCAATTACATGAGTTCCTAAAATTTAATTATAACTTGTTTTGCGGTCCTTTTTGTAGAAGTTTCGAACGAGCAGGTCTAAATGGGCCTTTCAATGGAGCCGTTGGAATTTTAACTAAGTAAAAAGTATAGAAATTGAGGTTTTGGAATATAATTGTGTTGAAAATCTCCTAATCAATTTCATGATCTCCTAAAATTTGATTAAAACTAGTTTTGCGGCCCTTTTTGTAGAGGTTTCAGACGAGCATGTCTAAATGGGCCTTTCAATGGACCCGTTGGAATTTTAACTTAGTAAAAAGTATAAAAATTTAGGTTTTGCAATATAATTGTGTTGAAAAGCTCATAATCAATTATTTGTACTCCTAAAATATGATCAAAACTTGTTTTGCGGTCCTTTATGTAGAGGTTTCGGAAGTGCGGGTCTAAATGGGCCTTTCAATGGACCCGTTGGAATTTTAACTGAGTAAAATGTATAAAAATTGAGGTTTTGCAATATAATTGTGTTGAAAAGCTCCTAATCAATTATTTGAACTCCTAAAATTTGATTAAAACTTGTTTTGCGGTCCTTTTTGTCGAGGTTTCGGACAAGCAAGTCTAAATGGGCCTTTCAAGGGACCCGTTGGAATTTTAACTGAGTAAAAAGTACATAAATTGAAGTTTTGCAATATAATTGTGTTGAAAATCTCCTAATCAATTTCATGAGTTCCTAAAATTTAATTATAACTTGTTTTGCGGTCCTTTTTGTAGAAGTTTCGAACGAGCAGGTCTAAATGGGCCTTTCAATGGAGCCGTTGGAATTTTAACTAAGTAAAAAGTATAGAAATTGAGGTTTTGGAATATAATTGTGTTGAAAATCTCCTAATCAATTTCATGATCTCCTAAAATTTGATTAAAACTGGTTTTGCGGCCCTTTTTGTAGAGGTTTCAGACGAGCATGTCTAAATGGGCCTTTCAATGGACCCGTTGGAATTTTAACTTAGTAAAAAGTATAAAAATTGAGGTTTTGCAATATAATTGTGTTGAAAAGCTCATAATCAATTATTTGTACTCCTAAAATATGATCAAAACTTGTTTTGCGGTCCTTTATGTAGAGGTTTCGGACGTGCGGGTCTAAATGGGCCTTTCAATGGACCCGTTGGAATTTTAACTGAGTAAAATGTATAAAAATTGAGGTTTTGCAATATAATTGTGTTGAAAAGCTCCTAATCAATTATTTGAACTCCTAAAATTTGATTAAAACTTGTTTTGCGGTCCTTTTTGTCGAGGTTTCGGACAAGCAAGTCTAAATGGGCCTTTCAAGGGACCCGTTGGAATTTTAACTGAGTAAAAAGTACATAAATTGAAGTTTTGCAATATAATTGTGTTTAAAATCTCCTAATCAATTACATGAGTTCCTAAAATTTAATTATAACTTGTTTTGCGGTCCTTTTTGTAAGGTTTCGAACGAGCAGGTCTAAATGGGCCTTTCAATGGACCTGTTGGAATTTTAAATGAGTAAAAGTCCAGAAATTGAGGTTTTGCAATATAATTGTGTTGAAAAGCTCCTAATCAATTCTTTGAACTCCTAATATTTGAATAAAACATTTTTGCGGTCCTTTTTGTAGAGGTTTTGAACGAGCAGGTCTAAATGGGCCTATCAATGGGCCCGTTGGAATTTTAACTGGGTAAAAAGTATAAAAATTGAGGTTTTGCAATATAATTGTGTTGAAAAGCTCATAATCAATTATTTGTACTCCTAAAATATGATCAAAACTTGTTTTGCGGTCCTTTATGTAGTGGTTTCGGACGTGCGGGTCTAAATGGGCCTTTCAATGGACCCGTTGGAATTTTAACTGAGTAAAATGTATAAAAATTGAGGTTTTGCAATATAATTGTGTTGAAAAGCTCCTAATCAATTATTTGAACTCCTAAAATTTGATTAAAACTTGTTTTGCGGTCCTTTTTGTCGAGGTTTCGGACAAGCAAGTCTAAATGGGCCTTTCAAGGGACCCGTTGGAATTTTAACTGAGTAAAAAGTACATAAATTGAAGTTTTGCAATATAATTGTGTTTAAAATCTCCTAATCAATTACATGAGTTCCTAAAATTTAATTATAACTTGTTTTGCGGTCCTTTTTGTAAGGTTTCGGACGAGCAGGTCTAAATGGGCCTTTCAATGGACCTGTTGGAATTTTAAATGAGTAAAAGTCCAGAAATTGAGGTTTTGCAATATAATTGTGTTGAAAAGCTCCTAATCAATTCTTTGAACTCCTAATATTTGAATAAAACATTTTTGCGGTCCTTTTTGTAGAGGTTTCGAACGAGCAGGTCTAAATGGGCCTATCAATGGGCCCGTTGGAATTTTAACTGGGTAAAAAGTATAAAAATTGAGGTTTTGCAATATAATTGTGTTGAAAAGCTCAAAATCAATTATTTATACTCCTAAAATATGATCAAAACTTGTCTTGCGGTCCTTTATGTAGAGGTTTTGGACGTGCGAGTCTAAATGGGCCTTTCAAAGGACCCGTTGGAATTTTAACTGAGTAAAATGTATAAAAATTAAAGTTTTTCAATATAATTGTGTTGAAAATCTCCTAATCATTTATTTGAACTCCTACAATTTGATTAAACTTTTTTGTGGTCCTTTTTGTATCGGTTTCGGACGAGCAGGTCTAAATGGGCCTTACAATGGGTCCGTTGGAATTTTAAGTGAGTAAAAAGTACGGAAATTGAGGTTTTGCAATATAATTGTGTTGAAAAGCTCCTAATAAATTTCATGAACTCCTAAAATTTGATTAAAACTTGTTTGCAGTCCTTTTTGTAGAGGTTTCGGTCGAGCGGGTCCAAATGGGCCTTTCAATGGACCCGTTGGAATTTTTTTTTGAGAAAAAGGCCTCATTAAAAACCCCACTAATCCCAACTGGGCCCAGCCCAGAGGGGGTCCTAAAGGGGAAAAAAGTGCCCAAATATATATATATATAATCAAGGGGGTTGAAAACCAACTGGTACAATAGAGCGTAAGACATCGGGCAAGCCCGGCCCAAAAAACAAGGAGGATCTAGAGTGCAAGGCCCAATTGGCAATAGTATGAGCTAGAACATTAGCAACTCGCGGTACATAAAGAAAATTTAAATCTGGAATAGATACAAAGAGAGGGCGAGCTGCATCAATATGTGGCCGTAAAGGAGAGGCGTCCGAGCCGAGGCAACGTATTTTGTTGATGACCAAAGCAGCGTCGTACTCGATAATGATGCTGCACCAGCCGACATCCCTACCAAGTGTAGCCCCCGTGACAATGGCACGAAGCTCCGCAGTGGTGGCATCAAGGCATCCTGCGCAGTAAACAGCACAACCACGGAGAATAGCGCCGCTAGCATCACGAGCCACAACACCAAAACCTGCTTCGCCTGTAGCGGGGTTGAAAGTACCGTCCACATTGATTTTAACCTTCCTTTCCGGTGGCGGCCTCCATGTTGGTTGAGAAAGGGTTGGCTTCATCCGTAGATGCGTCGAGGTGTAAAGAGAGTTGGCCGAGTCGTAGTCCTGTAACAGTTCCTTAGAGTTCATAAGAGTAAGCCATGGCGGCTGCAAACGCTTGGAGTGAACCCAGTCATTCCTCCGGTTCCAAATGTTCCAAAGGATAGTGAGGAACAAACTAAATTCAGAGCGAGAAAGTAACGAGGCCCCTTGTTCTAACCATAAGTGAGTAGGGAAGAGCGTGCTAGTACGTAAAGGGAGGGGAAACCCAGCTAGTTGTAGAACCTCAGCTGCTCCAACACAATCTCAGAGAGCATGGAGTGGGGTTTCTACTATAGTCGGACAAAAAGGGCACATGCCAGTGCCTAACCCCACAGTTGCAAGACGGTCTCCTGTGGGTAGAGCATCTCGTCCTGCTCTCCAGCTAAAGGACCGAATCTTCGGAAGGGTGTTCGCTTTGGAGATAACTCGCCAAAGGGGAGAAGGACGACTGATAGGTCTGATTGGACGTCGTAAGAATAGATATCCGGAACGCACCGAATACATCCCCGTGTCATGATATCCCCAAAGTAATGCATCGCACCGCTCATTGGAGATTAGCACACGCAGTATGACATCATCATCATCCCAGTCAAAATGCTGGCAGACTTTGGGTTCATCCCAAGACGCTTGATTGCCGATCATGAAGTCACGACATCGTAAGGGGAGTTCCTCCTCGTCTTGATAGTTTCCAAAGAAGGATAAACTAGAGGTACCACCCCAAGGGTCGCGGTGGATACGGATCTGACTCTGAATTCCGGGTCGCCAAAAAAACCCTGGTTGCAGTCGTTGCATGGCCTGCCAAAGACCTCGCCATGCGAAGGACGCGCGTCGATCGAGCTTAGCATCCAACAATTTCCTAGAAGGAAAGTAACGTGAACGTAGGACACGCGCAAGGAGGGATTCAGGCGAGTGGATCAGCCTCCATAATTGTTTACCTAAGAGAGCAATGTTAAAATCGTGTAGATTCCTAAAGCCTATTCCCCTGCTGCCTTGGGATCACAAATAGACTCCCAAGATAGCAGAGGCCAACCTCGCTTGTTACTGCGGCCAGACCACCAATAACGACGGATCGAGCTAGTCATATCATCTATGATGTTCTGCGGAAGTAGGTAACAAGACATAACATACTGAGGTATGGCTTGTGCGACCGACTTGATCAGTGTTTCGCGTCCACTAAATGAGAGTAAGTTGGTGTCCCATTTAGTTATTCGAGAACTGACTTTGTCACGGACAAAACCTAAGCATTCGGTTCGGTTCCGCCCTATCATGAGGGGAACTCCGAGATAGATACCCGGGTCCTCGACAATGCGTATTCCGAGAGTCAATCGAACTGCCTGAATGAAGGTCTCAGAACAGCGTGAACTGCAGTAAGCTGTGGACTTATCGAAATTAACAGTTTGTCCTGAAGAGGATTCATATAGGCGTAGAATTTCTTTCAACCTTTCAACCTCATCTGGGCAATTACGAAGGAAAACAATGCTATCATCGGCAAATAGCAGATGTGTAATTCTAGGTCCATGTCGATTGGCCTGTAGACCGAGAAGGCGCCCTTCCCATTGCTCGGATTCAAGGGCCGCTGATAACCCTTGGGAACAAATCAGAAAGAGGAAGGGGGAGAGGGGATCGCCCTGCCGGATGCCTCGAGCAGGCACAAACTCGTCGGATAGGGTCCCGTTAAGTCTAACAGAAAAAGAGACTGAGGAGACACAACGAAGTATGAGGTGCACCCATTCAGGTGCAAAGCCCATACGTGACATCACATCCTGAAGGAATGACCATTCGACTTTGTCGAACGCCTTCTCCATATCTAGTTTCAACACCGCCCCTTGGTAAATGGCAGCGCTATTTGAGTGGAGGGTATGCACTAGCTCATGGGCGATTAAAATGTTGTCGGTTATGTTCCTTCCACGAACAAAGGCTGCTTGTGCATCGCTGATACAATCAGGTAGAACAGGCTTAAGACGGTTAACAAGAACCTTAGCAACTATTTTGTATATGACCGTGCATAAGCTAATTGGTCGAAACTGGCGCATATTGGTGGGGTCCGCAACCTTCGGGATAAGCACGATGACTGTTTTATTAACAGTCAACATGTCGGCTTCCCCACGCAATAGACGGAGACAGAGCTGGATAAATTCAGGCCCAATGACGTTCCAGTGTTGCCGGAAAAAACCACTAGGAAAACCATCGATGCCTGGAGCTTTCTTAGGACTAATATCCTGAAAGGCGGCAAGCACTTCACCCTCTGTGAATGGTCTCAATAGAGAGGCATTCATTGATGGAGTGATGACCGGAGAAATTTTCTCCAACAGACGTGGCGAAGAACTAGGGTTCGACGATGTAAACAGCATCCGAAAATAATCCGAGGCTATTTGAAGGAGCCTTGGCGTAGCTATATGCCATACATGGTTACCATCGTGAAGGCCACGAATAGTATTCTTTTTCCTGCGCTTAGAGGCTTTAGCGTGGAAAAAAGACGTGTTTTTGTCCCCTTGGGACAACCATGTGACCCGCAATCGTTGTGCCCAGTAGGCTTCACGGACGTCTAGAAGACGTCGAAGCTCTAGTTTTGCGTCGCGCAGGTCATTTAGCATCGCATGCGATAGATGACGACGTCGCATATATGAATTGATTTTGCGTTGTAATTCTGCAATACGGTTGTGTGACTGGTATCGGCGATGCGATTGCCAATCGCGCAGCTGGTTACCGACCATACGTAATTTTTCAGGCAAGTTACCCGATGCATTCGCCCATGCCTGTTGGACGGTCGTGATGCATGATGGATCATTTGCCCAACAAGATTCAAAACGGAAATGGTCAAAGGTCTCACGAGGAGTAGTGTTGCGCTGGGGAACAAATTTGGTATCCATGACTATGACATAATGGTCAGAATCCGGGGAAAAAATATTACGGCATTCGAAAGTGGAATGTTCACTAAGCCATGCATTGCATGCTACAAAACGGTCAAGTCGTTCACAAACAGTTGAGACATTAGGCCCGGTGCGGGACCAAGTGAACCAACCCGATGCTGGCTTGCAATCAAAAAGACTATTGCGAGATAAACATTCGCGAAAGCTAGTGATTTGTGATTGCGGTCGGCGACAGCCTCCCTGTTTTTCTGAATCTGATAAAATATCATTAAGGTCACCGCCGATTAACCAAGGCATTGGTGAAGCATGACGCAAAGAATCAATCAAATCCCATGTTTTAGACTTCATATTTGTGTCAGCGTAGCCATAAATGCCCGTAAAACGAAAACATTCATCATTCGAATTTAAAACAACATCAATGGATCGATCAGAATACGAAAGCAAATCAAGTTGAATTTTATTATTCCAAAATATGATGAGTCCGGAACATGTGGGGCTGCTATCAACATGGATGCAGCCATACATATCTAATAAAATTCTTAAACGATCATAATCGTAACGACATAAGCGAGTTTCAGACAAAAAGATAACATCTGGTTGCAACCTGCGAGCAATGGTGCTCAACCCTTGAACTGCCGTCGGGGAACCAAGACCGCGGCAGTTCCAGCAAAAGATCCTCATTTCTCTCGGCGGGGTTGAACGTCAACCGCCGCCGAAGAGATTTTGCTGCTCATCCCAGCTTTAGATAGTTTGGAAGGTATGTCAGAGGGCATTCCAGGTTTCACCGGCTTAACTTGAGTGGAGGGAGAAGTTCTCGGCCTCTTGGTAACACCAGCAGCAACCATCAGAGGGCTACGTTTGGTTTTGCACGAGCCATTTGCTCCTTTGGTAGTTCCTGACGTTACAGCCAACCAATCCTCAAAATTCAATTTTAACTTAGATAATTTAAGTTTGAAATAGAATTTGAAGATGTATGGTATTTTTAGATCAGTAGAGATAGTGATAGATTCCTTACCAACTTCAAAAAATATTCTAAATTTAGATAATTTGGAGAAAATTCGAATTGCAGAGGATAAACTAACGTTTAAATGTAATTTTATCTACAATTTGATCAAATCTCTCTCAACAAATTCAAAATTCAATTTTAACTTAGATAATTTAAGTTTAAAATAGAATTTGAAAATGTATGGTATTTTTAGATTGGTAGAGATAGTGATAGATTCCCCACCAATTTCAAAAAATATTCTAAATTTAGATAATTTGGAAAAAATTCGAATTGCAGAGGATAAAATAACATTTAAATGTAATTTTATCTGCAATTTGAAATGCATGGGAATCTTATAGAGCCTTAGATTCACCGAAAAAGGAGATAGCAAATCTCGTCCAACAAATTCAAAATTCAATTTTAACTTTAGATAATTTAAGTTTGAAATAGAATTTGAAAATGTATGGTATTTTTAGTTCAGTAAAGATAGTGATAGATTCCCTATCAACTTCAAGAAATATTCTAAATTTAGATAATTTGGAGAAATTCGAATTTCAGAGGATAAAATAACGTTTAAATGTAATTTTATCTGCAATTTGATCAAATCTCTCTCAACAAATTCAAAATTCAATTTTAACTTAGATAATTTAAGTTTGAAATAGAATTTGAAAATGTATGATAGTTTTAGATTAGTAGAGATAGTGATAGATTCCCCACCAACTTCAAAAAATATTCTAAATTTAGATAATTTGGAGAAAATTCGAATTGCAGAGGATAAAAGAACATTTAAATGTAATTTTATCTGCAATTTGAAGTGCATGGGAATCCTAAAGATCCTTAGATTCATCAAAAAAGGAGATATCAAATCTCTTCCAACAAATTCAAAATTCAATTTTAACTTAGATAATTTAAGTTTGAAATAGAATTTGAAAATGTATGGTAATTTTAGATCAGTAGAAAGAGAGATAGATTCCTTACCAACTTCAAAAAATATTCTAAATTTAGATAATTTGGAGAAAATTCGAATTGCAGAGGATAAAATAACGTTTAAATGTAATTTTATCTGCAATTTGATCAAATCTCTCTCAACAAATTCAAAATTCAATTTTAACTTAGTTAATTTAAGTTTGAAATAGAATTTGAAAGTGTATGGTATTTTTAGATTAGTATAGATAGGGAAAGATTCCCCACCAACTTCAAAAAATATTCTAAATTTAGATAATTTAGAGAAATTTCGAATTGTAGAGAATAAAATAACATTTAAATGTAATTCGACCTGCAATTTGAAATACATGGGAGTCCTAAAGAGCTTTAGGTTCACCGTAAAAAGAGATATCAAATCTCTCTCAACAAATTCAATATTCAATTTTAACTTAGATAATTTAAGTTTGAAATAGAATTTGAAAAGATTTTCTATTGTGAAACCGAGATCCATGTCCCTCGTTTCTAGGAACTGGGACTCCCATTGGAGTTGGAGATTCCCAGGCTGCCATCGCTGGCCCGTGCTATGGCTGCACTCGACTCTGCCAACGCCAGTTTGTGGCCAAGAGTTTGCGATGGTGGATGATATGTCTGTTCTAGACAGTGAGTTTTGTGTAGTGGAGAACTTAAGACATAAGAGATTCCTATTCACTTCATTCTTAAAAGAAAAAATGAATAATAAGAATAATAATAAAACATGCAATATCAGAAGAGTATTGCAAGAAAAAAGTGGGGGAGACAATGAGAGCACCCTGCCAAAATTGCAAACGTGCTGACTTGCTTCCTCGTACCAACATGGTAATGTGACATAAGGTAGGATAACCCAATACCAGGACTTGCGCATGGTTGTTGCCACGTCATAGGATGAAATACAAGGTCTAACAGACCAGGAAGAAACTTGCATTCTAATATTAGAAGCAAGGTATATGAAGGGTACCAAAAGTGGTACTCCAGCACATGGAAGAAATCCTTGGGGCGGGGCTGTCGCCGGCAAGGCTAGGGAGCCTCGGAAAGGCCCGAGGGCTATTCGAATCCAATAGTAAAAGGATGGCCGTGGCCGTTGTGCAGCCATCTTTCGACGTATGAAGATTAGAAAATCATTGCTAAAATTCTCACGGGCATGAAGGGGTTGATGCACCACTGCATCGGAGGTGCTAAGCAAGCACCACCACGGTGGTGTTGGGATTGAAAGGCGGTGGAAGAGGGTGGTTATGGGTGGTGGTAGTGAGAGGGAGGTGGTTAGGAAAAAGATGGAAAGAGAAAAGAAGAGAAAAGTTGAGAGAAAAGTTGAGAGCGTTTTCATCACCCACCCGTTGGAATTTACCCGTTGGAATTTTAACTGAGTAAAAAGTACAGAAATTGTGGTTTTGCAATATAATTGTGTTGAAAAGCCCCTAATCAATTATTTGTAATCCTAAAATATGATCAAAACTTGTTTTGCGGTCCTTTATGTAGAGGTTTCGGACGTGCGGGCCTAAATGGGCCTTTCAATGGACCCGTTGGAATTTTAACCTAGTAAAAAGTACAGAAATTGAGGTTTTGTAATATAATTGTGTGGAAAAGCTCCTAATCAATTACATGAACTCCTAAAATTTGATTAAAACCTGTTTTGCGGCTCTTTTTGTATCAGTTTCAGACGAGAATGTCTAAATGGGCCTTACAATGGACCCGTTGGAATTTTAACTGAGTAAAAAGTATAAAAATTTAGGTTTTGCAATATAATTGTGTTGAAAATCTCATAATCAATTATTTGTACTCCTAAAATATTATCAGAACTTGTTTTGTGGTCCTTTATGTAGAGGTTTCGGACGTGCGGGTCTAAATGGGCCTTTCAGTGGACCCGTTGGAATTTTAACTGAGTAAAATGTATAAAAATTGAAGTTTTGCAATATAATTGTGTTGAAAAGCTCCTAAGCATTTATTTGAACTCGTAAAATTTGATTAAAACTTTTTTGCGGTCCTTTTTGTATCGGTTTCGGACGAGCAAGTCTAAATGGGCATTACAATGGACCCGTTGGAATTTGAACTGAGTAAAAAGTATAGAAATAGAGGTTTTGCAATATAATTGTGTTGAAAAGCTCCTGATCAATTATTTGAACTCCTAAAATTTGATTCGAACTTGTTTTGCGGTCCTTTTGTCGAGGTTTCGGACGAGCAGGTCTAAATGGGCCTTTCAATGGACCCGTTGGAATTTTAACTGAGTAAAAAGTACAGAAATTGAGGTTTTGCAATATAATTGTGTTGAAAAGCTCCTAATAAATTACATGAACTCCTAAAATTAGATTAAAACTTGTTTTGCAGTCCTTTTTGTAGAGGTTTCTGACGAGCGAGTCGAAATGGGCCTTTCAATGGATCCGTTGGAATTTTAACTGAGTAAAAAGTACATAAATTGAGGTTTTGCAATATAATTGTGTTGTAAAGCTCCTAATCAATTACATGAACTCCTAAAATTTGATTAAAACTTGTTTTGCAGTCCTTTTTGTAGAGGTTTCGGACGAGCGGGACGAAATGGGCCTTTTAATGGACCCGTTGGAATTTTAACTGAGTAAAAAGTATAGAAATTGAGGTTTTGCAATATAATTGTTTTAAAAAGCTCCTAATCAATTATTTGAACTCCTGATATTTGAATAAAACATTTTTGCGATCCTTTTTGTAGAGGTTTCAGACGAGCAGGTCTAAATGGGCCTTTTTATAGGCCCGTTGGAATTTTAACTGAGTAAAAAGTATAAAAATTGAGGTTTTGCAATATAATTGTGTTGAAAAGCTCCTAATCAATTATTTGAACTCCTAAAATCTGATTAAAACTTTGTTTGCGGTCCTTTTTGTCGAGGTTTCGGACGAGCAGGTCTAAATGGGCCTTTCAATGGACCCGTTGGAATTTTAACTAAGTAAAGAGTACAGAAATTGAGGTTTTGCAATATAATTGTGTTGAAAAGCTCCTAATCAATTACATGAACTCCTAAAATTTGATTAAAACGTGTTTTGTAGTCCTTTTTATAGAGGTTTCTGACGAGCGAGTCGAAATGGGTCATTCAATGGACCTGTTGGAATTTTAACTGAGTAAAAAGTACAGAAATTGAGGTTTTTCAATATAATTAGTGTTGAAAAGCTCATAATAAATTATATGAACTCCTAAAATTTGATTAAAACTTGTTTTGCAGTCCTTTTTGTAGTGGTTTCGGACGGGCGGGTTGAAATGGGCCTTTCAATGGACCCGTTTGAATTTTAACTGAGTAAAAAGTACATAAATTGAGGTTTTGCAATATATTTGTGTTGAAAAGTTCCTAATCAATTATTTGAACTCCTAATATTTGAATAAAACATTTTTGCGGTCCTTTTTGTAGAGGTTTCGGACGAGCATGTCTATATGGGCCTATCAATGGGCCCATTGGAAATTTAACTGAGTAAAAAGTATAAAATTGAGGTTTTTCAATATAATTGTGTTGAAAAGCTCCTAATAAATTATTTGAACTCCTAAAATTTGATTAAAATCTTTTCTGCGGTCCTTTTTGTCGAGGTTTTGGACGAACAGGTCTAAATGGGCCTTTCAATGGACCCGTTAGAATTTTAACTGAGTAAAAAGTACATAAATTGAGGTTTTAAAATATAATTGTGTTGAAAAGCTCCTAATAAATTACATGAACTCCTAAAATTTGATTAAAACTTGTTTTGCGGACCTTTTTGTAGAGGTTTCGGACGAGCATGTCGAAATGGGCCTTTCAATGGACCCGTTGGAATTTTAACTGAGTAAAAAGTACAGAAATTGAGGTTTTGCAATATAATTGCGTTGAAAAGATCCTATTCAGTTATTTGAACTCCTAATATTTGAATAAAACATTTTTGTGGTCCTTTTTGTAGAGGTTTCAAAAGAGCAGGTCTAAATGGGCCTTTCAATGGGCCCGTTTGAATTTTAACTTAGTAAAAAGTATAAAATTGAGATTTTCAAAATAATTGTGTTGAAAAGCTCCTAATCAATTATTTGAACTCCTAAAATTTGATTAAAACTTGTTTTGCGGTCCTTTTAGTCGAGGTTTCGGACGAGCAGGTCTGAATGGGCTTTTCAATGGACCCGTTGGAATTTTGAAGAAAAAGGGCTGAGAATCAGCCATTACATCAACGTTAATACAATCAGGAATGACTGAATCAAAGTACACCGAAGAGGTAGAGCGTAAAGCCCAAGTGGCTAAGTTGTGGGCCAAAAAATTGGCCGACCTAGGTACAAAAGATATAGTGATTAAAGGAAAAGA
The DNA here is from genome assembly GCA_030270665.1 of Hibiscus trionum. NCBI lineage: Eukaryota > Viridiplantae > Streptophyta > Magnoliopsida > Malvales > Malvaceae > Hibiscus > Hibiscus trionum. The sequence continues at coordinate 20,814,322 of BSYR01000007.1, forward strand.
CCTAAGCAAAGACTGAGTCTCTGCGATCTGTGGTCCCAGAAGGGAATTGTCCGCAGCGGTGCGTGAGAGCTTGTTGATCACCGTAGCCGAGTCGGATTCAATGGTCACCTCACCCCACCCTCTATCTCGGGTCAACATGATACCCGCAACAATGGCATGTAGCTCAACCATGGTGGCATCATGACCGCCTGCCTCGTGGACTGCGCAACCTCCAACAATTGAGCCATCTGCATCCCTAGCAATGACTCCGATGGCTGCAGCACCAGATCCTGGATGAAAAGCTCCGTCAACGTTGATCTTGATACAGCCCGGTCTAGGTGTCGTCCATCGTTGGGGGGCTGCTGCTGGTATGGCGGTTGACACGGCGGGGAAAGCGTTGGCGGCTGCGTATTCCTGTAGAAGACCTGTAGCATTCATAGCGGTAAGCCATGTTGGCTGAAGCCTTTGGGAATGAATCCAGTCGTTACGACGGTTCCAAATATTCCATATTGTGGTCAGGAGCAGGGCAAACCCCGGAGAGTCCAAACGATAAGATACTTCTGAAAGCCAAGCCATAATGGAGTTGGTATGATTGGTAGAGACGCTCAACGGAAGCCCCACAAGGCGGAGAACATCTTGTGCAGTTGGGCAATCCCGTAGGGCATGAATAGCGGTTTCTAGCACCGTAGGGCAAAAGGGACAATGTCCATCTATTTGATGTATCGCTCGGAGCTTTTCCCCCGTGGGTAAGGCATCACGGCTCGCTCGCCAGCTGAAGGATCGAATTTTAGGTAAAGTCGGAGATTTGGATATTACTTTCCATAAATGTGTGGGGCGCATAATTGGTCTCGCCGGTTGATGGAGAAAAAAGTATCTCGACCTAACAGTATAGGTCCTAGAGTCATGGCGTCCCCAAACCAGCTTGTCCGGTCTATCCTGATAAATCGGTACCCGAAGGATACTCTCCGCATCATCCTTATCAAAGGCATTTCGAATTTTGGGCTCATCCCAAGAGGCACCGTCACGCAACATGTAATCCCGACAGCGCACTGGGAGTTCGTCAGTATCCTCATATTGTCCAAAAAGCGTAATGGGTTTATCCCCTCCCCATGTATCACTGAGTAGACGTATCGAGCTCTTAGTCCCGGGTCTCCAGAAATAACCAGGCCTCAGGAGATGGATAGTTTGGTGCAGACCTTTCCATGCAAAAGAGGCCCGCTTGTCTGCCGAGGCGTTCAGGAGGTCACCTGATGGGTAGTATTTAGCACGAAGGACCCTTGCCAACAAAGAGTCCGGGTGTGACAGCAAGTGCCAAATTTGCTTCCCCAGCAGGGCAAAATTGAAAGATCGCAGGTCGCGGAAACCTAGGCCTCCCACCTTTTTAGGCGTGCAGAGGGTATCCCATGACAAAAGCGGCCAGCCACGCTTATTACTACGCCCGGACCACCAGTAACGCCGTATGGAAATAGTAATATCGTCAATAATGTTTTGTGGTAAGAGGTAGCAGGACATCACATACTGTGGCATAGCTTGTGCGACAGCCTTAATGAGGATTTCTCGCCCGCTATATGAAAGGAAACTATTATCCCATTTGCTCATACGGGATTGGACTTTATCTCGCACAAAGCCTAAGGATGCAGTTCTATTCCTTTTTATTAAGAGGGGGACTCCCAAGTATATGCCTGGATCATCCACTAGTCGGACACCCAAAGTTGAACGCATAGTATGGAGAAAGGCGGAGGAGCACCCATTACTGCAGTAAGCGGTAGACTTGTCGAAGTTTACCGTTTGCCCGGAAGACGAGGCATACTGGGAAAGGACGGAACGCAATCTATCCACCTCCGCTGGATCATTGCGAAGGAACACCATACTATCATCAGCGAATAGTAGGTGTGTAACCCTGGGCCCATGACGAATGGCACTAAGACCGGAGAGGCGTCCTTCTCTTTGCTCCGTTTCCAGGGCCGCTGATAGTCCCTGGGAGCAAATTAGGAATAAGAAAGGAGATAAAGGATCACCTTGACGGATACCCCGGGTAGGGAAGAATTCCTCTGATATCGTGCCATTAATTCTTACCGAAAAAGAGACCGAGGATACGCATCGTAGGATAAGGTTGACCCAATCCCGGGCGAACCCCATACGGAGCATGACATCCCTTAGAAAGGACCATTCTACCCTGTCAAAGGCCTTTTCCATATCGAGCTTGACAGCCGCTCCTTGAGAGGATAGTGTGCCATTAGAGTGAAGGGTATGTACCAGCTCATGTGCAATTAGAATATTGTCGGTGATATTGCGTCCGCTGATAAACGCTGCTTGCGAATCGCTGATACAAGAAGGTAAGGATAGTTTCAGGCGATTTACCAGAACCTTAGAGATCGTCTTGTAAATGACTGTGCACAGACTAATCGGACGAAAGTGCTTCATGGTGGTGGGGTCCGTAGTCTTGGGTATAAGCACTATGATTGATCGGTTAACCGATGCCATATCGGCTTTCCCTTGAAGGAGATCCATGCATAGAGAGAGGAAATCCGGACCAATCATATCCCAATGCTGTCTGTAGAAACTACTGGGGAAACCATCAATACCTGGTGCTTTCTTAGGATTGATATCCAGAAAAGCGGCACGGATTTCCTCAACCGTGAAGGGCCGAAGAAGAGTATCATTCATAGCGGTGGTTACTGTAGGCTGAATATTGGTCAGCAGTTCCGGTGAGGACACCGGATATGCGGATGAAAAAATATCTTTAAAATACGATGACGCAACTCGTAAAATGTCAGCAGTGGAGGACTGCCAGGCTCCGGTATTATCCATAAGTCCCTTGATTGCGTTTTTCCTACGTCGTTTAGTGGCCCTCGCATGGAAGTAGTTGGTATTTTTATCCCCATTGGTTAACCAGGAGATGCGAGAGCGTTGGGCCCAATAAGCCTCCTTAGCCACTGACAATTTCCGGAGCTCCAATTTCGCAGTGTGCAAAGTGGAAAGAGCTTTTCGGGATAGATGTCTACGTCGCATAAGATTGTTGATAGATCGTTGCAACTGCTGCATGCGGAGAGTGGACAATTTGCGTTGATCATGTTGCCACTCTTGGAGAGAATGGCCCATCGCAGAAAGTTTGTCCAAAAGGGACCCCTGTGTGGCAGCCCAAGTGGTTTTACAAACTTGGATGCCAGCTGGGTCGTGGGCCCAACATGTTTCAAACCGGAAGTGGTCCCCTGCATGTTGGGTATATTGGTTCGATAATGGGGCATTCTCGGTGTCCAAAATAATGACACTATGATCCGACTCAAGAGAAAAGGTGTGAAACTGACCATAGTTGGGAAAGTTGTGCATCCATTGCGAGCATGCCAAGAAACGGTCAAGCCGTTCGCAAACCGGATCGACATTAGGCCCCGTGCGGGTCCAAGTGAACCATCCCGTGTTTGGTTTACAATCAAACAAATTGTTCCTCGTTAAACAATCCCGAAAGTTTAGAATTTGAGAACGAGGCCTACGACTGCCTCCTTGTTTTTCCGAATCATCTAAGATATCATTTAAGTCACCTCCGATGAGCCAAGGGAGAGATGACTTTGTTTTAAGGGAATCAATAAGATCCCACGTGTATTTTTTCATGTTTGTGGCTGCGTACCCGTAAATACCCGTAAAACGAAAACGACAGTTAGAGCTATTCACAATAACATCAATGTATCTCGTCGAGGACGAGAGAAAATCTAGAGTAATATTTTTATTAAAAAACAGGCATAAGCCTGCACAAGTCGGGCTGCTGTCCACAGCAAAAAAACCCTCCATATCAAGATAATGTTTAATGGAATCAAATTTAAAAGAATTCAAACGAGTTTCAGACAGGAAAATTAAATCTGGACCTAAACGTGAAACAATAGCACGAAGCTCATGAACTGCCGAAGGCATACCAAGTCCCCGACAGTTCCAACATATGGCTCTCATTTCTCTCGGCGGGGTTGACCGTCAACCACCGCCGAAGAGTTTTTGCTGCTCATCCCAGCTTTCCTTTCAATTTTCTCAACTTGTTTCACTGCTTTTCTGGCCCCCAGTGGTGAAGATCTCGGGCGCTTGGCTATCCCACCAGTGATACTGGGTGATGTGCGTTTAGCCTTCTTTAGGGCTGCAGCATCCGGACCCTTGTCGGTTGTGGCCGCCAACCAAATTTCAAAATCCGGGTTGACCGGTTCTTTCCCCTTGTCCCTGGGGCCTTTCCCTGTATTCGAGCTTTCCCCCGTGGCCGTATCATCCGCGACTGGCACAGGAAAAGAATCCTTATCGATCAAGATAAAGCGTTTGTCCGGCGGAGTGTCGGACTTGTGAAGCTGCAGGTCTCGTTCCATCTCAACGGCGGTATCCCTTGATTCATGGATCACGGATTCAGCATCAGCTGGTATCATGGCCAGAGGTGTAACGTCGAGCGGCTCCTGTTGTGCTGCGACAGCATCTACATCCGCTACAACAAAGATAGCAGGAGCTGTTCCTTCAGTCGGCAGCGGCGCTGCAGCATCTGTAGGAGGGGTGGCAATTTCCTCGCCCAATAAGTTATCCTCTTCGAGATTCAAAGAACCAACTCCCGGCTTCACCGAGGTTGAACCTTTTGCCACTTCCGGAGTGGCCAGTGGGGTGGCATCAGCCTTACCCTTCCCATTGTTCCCTGGAAGGACAGCAGCAGAACCTGACAATGATGAGGAAAATCCAAATGAGGATGAGACAAGGTATGGCCAAAATACATTCCATACGGATACAATATACTGTCCGTATATCAAACTTGCCAATGAAAAGGCATATGCAGTCCATAAATAATCACTGTAAATAACACGATATAAAAATGATTCAATCCAAGAATATGCACAATATGGCCAACTTAAAAAAAATAAAAGCATGCTGATAATCCAACCATGAAAACGAAAAAGCGCGCGCAAAAGGAAGATGATATGCCATAAATATGTATTAGAAATGTGGGAGAATACGAAGGTGTACCCAACAATCAAAACGCGTATAATACCATAGATATGCATATCGTTGGAATATAATTTTGTTGACCAAATCCAAAAGCCGAAATGCACAAAAAAGAAGAGGGAGGAACCTGTGTATTGTTCACGCCGGGTAGAAGAGGAACCTGGCTCGAAATATCGGACCCGTCCTCTAACATTTGTTTTCACCTTTGGCTTAGGAGCCGGTGCGCGTAACCATTCACTGTATGGCAATCCCTCACTTGGCTTATCCTTGCATGCAGCACAGGTTTCCCGTAGATGAAACAACATTCCACAGCCAAGACAAAAGTTGGGAAGCTTCTCATATCTAACCGGAAGCATCTTGGGTTTATCCGGGTTCTCCTCATCAGCAAGAGCAACGCCTCGCCTTAGGGGCCGATTAACATCAATGAGCACTCCAACGCGTAGAAAGTGTACGAGGTTCCCCTCATCATCTTTGCGAGTGTCGGTGCTTATCACGGTACCTAGCCCACAGCCAAGAGCACGCCCGGATGCATTAGCCACTGTGTCGCCAATCATCATAGCTAATGGGACACGTAGGATACGGACCCATATCCGCATGTGGGTAAACTTGTATTCCTTCATTGTCAGCTGGGGTTGGATGGGAGTGAGGGCTAGCCAATCTCTCTTAAACGTCCAGGGCCCCCTCTTGAGGATATCCCTGACTTTTGCAGCGGTCTCGAACTTGAAAAGGAAATATCCCGAGCCAAGTATGGAGGCTGAGATAAGCTTGTCCTCCTTCCAAACAGCCTTGAAGACCTTCACAAGAGTTGAATCGTCCGGTGTCGACGTTGGGAAGAGTTTCCCTAATAGAGAGCAGCGTTGGTCGTCCAAAGGAATGGCCTTGGTGGCCTTTGGGGCGTAAACCACTGCTTGTTCTTCAGCAGTAAATTGTAGGTTGTCAAAGTGGTCCAGGAACGAGTCCGAGGATGCCATTGTTTGTGGATGTTTGGAGTAAGGAATTCTAGTGAGGAAACAACCTAGGGCGGAAATATCACGTGGGATACTGCCCCAAAAAAAAACTCACAAAAATATATCGTGCGATGCTTCACCCTTAAAATTTGAAATAGTTTCAAAGTTAGGAGATGGGGTTGATTCGGATAAAGTGTGATCCAATAGGAGTAAAAGAGTAGGACTCTATAAGGGTTCCTATCTTTAGGGGAGAATCCAACTTGCATAAAATTATTCTAATAAAAGAATATAAGTTTGATTGGAATTCAAATGGTGGGGTCCCAACGATATTCCTAGATAATAGGAAGTATGAAGTTAGGTAGCGTTTGATTCCTAGTTGAAATCTCCAAATAATTTTAAAATAAGGTAAATCCCGTAAAAATAGGCCTTTAACATGGGTATCCCTGATAATTCGGGATTTGGAGAACGATAGGACTAACGGTGGTCGGAGGGTGCCAGCCACCGGCAGCTGCCAGGGCCACCGCTGCCATCGCCTATGGTGGCCTGTGCGTGCAGTGGCTACCATGCATTCCGCCTGCATGTGCCATGCAAACTGCATGGAATTTTCAAAAATATGGACGCAGATACGTACGCTCTGTCCTGCATGCATGGAAATGCCTGCAGCATGAATATTAGGCGTACCATGCCCAGGGGCTGGCCACGAGGGCCTCAATTGCCACCGTTTCATTGGATCCATTGTCCTAAAACTTTCGAATAAGACAGTAGATTTACAAGGCCCAGGGGGCCAGGAGAGGTCCCATTCATAAGAATGGAGTAAATGGTTGCAAGGCTTCAAGAGCCAAGATTGTTGCCATACTGTCGGGGGCCTTAGATAAGAGGCATAACCCGACCAATGCCAAATCCACATCCCTAATGCGTAGATATTATAGGAAATGTGGCCAATGGGATCGAACCACGGTTTGATCCTTAAGAAGGTAATTATAAAATAATTACACCATTGAAAAAAGAAAATAAAACTAATAAGGGAAAGAGAACGTACCTGTGCTAAATCAGCTCTGATTGTGGCAGGCCACCGATGCCTCTGGTAGTGAGAGTGGTTGCTAGGAATGGTAAAGAGGTTGTCGGAAGCAAGAAACCAAAACCAGTGGTTAAATGCTGACCGGGGATGACGATTAAGGTGGTGGATATGTGGTGGCCGTGGAGGCAGTGTATTAAGATTGTGGCGGAAAGGGTGGTGGTTGGTGTGGAGGAGATGAGAAAGAGAGAGAAGAAGCAAAAGGAGGAAATGAGAAATTTCAGAGAGAATTTTCATTTCCAAGGTTCCCTCCCCGGTTGGAATTTTAACTGAGTACCCGTTGGAATTTTAACTGAGTAAAAAGTACAGAAATTAAGGTTTTGCAATATAATTGTGTTGAAAAGCTCCTAATCAATTACATGAACTCCTAAAATTTGATTAAAACTTGTTTTGCGGTCATTTTTGTAAAGGTTTCGGACGAGCGGGTCGAAATGGGCCTTTCAATGGACCCGTTGGAATTTTAACTGAGTAAAAAGTACATAAATTGAAGTTTTGCAATATAATTGTGTTGAAAAGCTGCTAATAAATTACATGAACTCCTAAAATTTGATTAAAACTTTTTTTGCAGTCCTTTTTGTAGATGTTTCGGACGAGCGAGTCGAAATGGGCCTTTCAATGGACCCGTTGGAATTTTAACTGAGTAAAAAGTACTGAAATTGAGGTTTTGAAATATAATTGTGTTGAAAAGCTCCTAATCAATTACATGAACTCCTAAAATTTGATTAAAAATTGTTTTGCAGTCCTTTTTCTAGAGGTTTCAGACGAACGGGTCGAAATGGGCCTTTCAATGGACCCGTTGGAATTTTTTTTTGAAATGACCCGTTGGAATTTTAACTGAGTAAAAAGTACAGAAATTGAGGTGTTGCTATATAATTGTGTTGAAAATTCCTAATCAATTACATGAACTCCTAAAATTTGATTAAAACTTGTTTTGCAGTCCTTTTTGTAGAGATTTCGGACGAGCGAGTCGAAATGGGCCTTTTAATGGACCCGTTGGAATTTTAACTAATTAAAAAGTACAGAAATTGAGGTTTTGCAATATAATTGTGTTGAAAAGCTCCTAATCAATTATTTGAACTCCTAATATTTGAATAAAACATTTTTGCGTTCCTTTTTGTAGAGGTTTTAGACGAGCGGGTCAAAATGAGCCTTTCAATGGACCCGTTGGAATTTTAACTGAGTAAAAAGTATAAAATTGAGGTTTTTCAATATAATTGTGTTGAAAAGCTCCTAATCAATTAATTGTGTTGAAATTTTAACTGAGTAAAAAGTACAGAAATTGAAGTTTTGCAATATAATTGTGTTGAAAAGCTCCTAATCAATTATTTGAACTCCTAAAATTTGATTAAAACTTGTTTTGCGGTCCTTTTTGTAGAAGTTTCGGACGAGCAGGTCTAAATGGGCCTTTCAATGGAGCCGTTGGAATTTTAACTGAGTAAAAAGTATAGAAATTGAGGTTTTGGAATATAATTGTGTTGAAAATCTCCTAATCAATTACATGATCTCCTAAAATTTGATTAAAACTGGTTTTGCGGCCCTTTTTGTAGAGGTTTCAGACGAGCTTGTCTAAATGGGCCTTTCAATGGACCCGTTGGAATTTTAACTTAGTAAAAAGTATAAAAATTGAGGTTTTGCGATATAATTGTGTTGAAAAGCTCATAATCAATTATTTGTAGTCCTAAAATATGATCAAAATTGTTTTGCGGTCCTTTATGTAGAGGTTTCGGATGTGCGGGTCTAAATGGGCCTTTCAATGGACCCGTTGGAATTTTAACTGTGTAAAATGTATAAAATTTGAGGTTTTGCAATATAATTGTGTTGAAAAGCTCCTAATCAATTATTTGAACTCCTAAAATTTGATTAAAACTTGTTTTGCGGTCCTTTTTGTCGAGGTTTCAGACAAGCAAGTCTAAATGGGCCTTTCAAGGGACCCGTTGGAATTTTAACTGAGTAAAAAGTACAGAAATTGAATTTTTGCAATATAATTGTGTTGAAAATCTCCTAATCAAGTACATGAGTTCCTAAAATTTAATTATAACTTGTTTTGCGATCCTTTTTGTAGAGGTTTCGGACGAGCAGGTCTAAATGGGCCTTTCAATGGACCTGTTGGAATTTTAACTGAGTAAAAGTCCAGAAATTGAGGTTTTGCAATATAATTGTGTTGAAAAGCTCCTAATCAATTCTTTGAACTCCTAATATTTGAATAAAACATTTTTGCGGTCCTTTTTGTAGAGGTTTCGAACGAGCAGGTCTAAATGGGCCTATCAATGGGCCCGTTGGAATTTTAACTGAGTAAAAAGTATAAAATTGAGGTTTTTCAATATAATTTTGTTGAAAAGCTCCTAATCAATTATTTGAACTCCTAAAATTTGATTAAAACTATATTTGCGGTCCTTTTTGTCGAGGTTTCGGACAAGCAGGTCTAAATCGGCCTTTCAATAGAACCGTTAGAATTTTAACTGAGTAAAAAGTACATAAATTGAGGTTTTGCAATATAATTGTGTTGAAAATCTCCTAATCAATTACATGAACTCCTAAAATTTGATTAAAACTTGTTTTGCAGTCCTTTTTGTAGAGGTTTCGGACGAGCGGGTCGAAATGGGCCTTTCAATGGACCCGTTGAAATTTTAACTGAGTAAAAAGTACAGAAATTGAGGTTTTGGAATATAATTGTGTTGAAAATCTCCAAATCAATTACATGATCTCCTAAAATTTGATTAAAACTTGTTTTGCGGCCCTTTTTGTAGAGGTTTCGGACGAGCATGTCTAAATGGGCCTTTCAATGGGCCCGTTGGAATTTTAACTGAGTAAAAAGTACAGAAATTGAGGTTTTGCAATATAATTGTGTTGAAAATATCATAATCAATTATTTGAACTCCTAATATTTGAATAAAACATTTTTGTGATGCTTTTTGTAGAGGTTTCAGACGAGCAGGTCTAAATTGGCCTATCAATGGGCCCGTTGGAATTTTAACTGAATAAAAAGTACAGAAATTGAAGTTTTGCCATATAATTGTTTTGAAAAGCTCCTAATAAATTATTTTAACTCCTAAAATTTGATTAAAACTTGTTTTGCGGTCCTTTTTCTAGAGGTTTCGGACGAGCAGGTCTAAATGGGCCTTTCAATGGACCCGTTTGAATTTTAACTGAGTAAAAAGTACAGAAATTGAGGTTTTGGAATATAATTGTGTTGAAAATCTCCTAATCAATTACATGAACTCCTAAAATTTGATTAAAACTTGTTTTGCGGCCCTTTTTGTAGAGGTTTCGGACGAGCGGGTCGAAATGGGCCTTTCAATGGACCCGTTGGAATTTTAACTTAGTAAAAAGTACAGAAATTGAGGTTTTGCAATATATTTGGGTTGAAAAGATCCTATTCAGTTATTTGAACTCCTAATATTTGAATAAAACATTTTTGCGGTCCTTTTTGTAGAGGTTTCAAAAGAGCAGGTCTAAATGGGCCTTTCAATGGGCCCGTTGGAATTTTAACTGAGTAAAAAGTATAAAATTGAGGTTTTTCAAAATAATTGTGTTGAGAAGCTCCTAATCAATTATTTGAACTCCTAAAATTTGATTAAAACTTGTATTGCGGTCCTTTTTGTCGAGGTTTCGGACGAGCAGGTCTAAATGGGCCTTTCAATGGACCCGTTGGAATTTTAACTGAGTAAAAAGTACAGAAATTGAGGTTTTTAAATATAATTGTGTTGAAAAGCTCCTATTCAATTACATGAACTCCTAAATTTGATTAAAACTTGTTTTGCAATCCTTTTTGTAGAGGTTTCGGACGAGCGGGTCGAAATGGGCCTTTTAATGGACCCGTTGGAATTTTAACTGAGTAAAAAGTACAGAAATTGAGGTTTTGCAATATAATTGTGTTGAAAAGCTCCTAATCAATTATTTGAACTCATAATATTTGAATAAAACATTTTTGCGTTCCTTTTTGTAGAGGTTTCAGACGAGCGGGTCGAAATGATCCTTTCAATGGACCCGTTGGTATTTTAACTGAGTAAAAAGTATAAAATTGAGGTTTTTCATTATAATTGTGTTGAAAAGATCCTAATCAATTATTTGAACTCCTAAAATTTGATTAAAACTATTTTTTTGGTCCTTTTTGTCGAGGTTTCGGACGGGCGGGTCGAAATGGGCCTTTCAATGGACCCGTTGGAATTCTAAATGAGTAAAAAGTACAGAAATTGAGGTTTTGCAATATAATTGTTTTGCAGTCCTTAATGTAGAGGTTTCGGACGAAATGGGCCTTTCAATGGACCCGTTGGAATTTTAACTGAGTAAAAATAACAGGAATTGAGGTTTTGAAATACAATTGTGTTGAAAAGCTCTTAATCAATTATTTGAACTCCTAATATTTGAATAAAACATTTTTGCGGTCCTTTTTGTAGAGGTTTCGGACGAGCGGGTCGAAATGGGCCTTTCAATGGACCCATTGGAATTTTAACTGAGTAAAAAGTACAGAAATTGAGGTTTTGCAATATAATTGAGTTGAAAAGTTCCTAATCAATTACATGAAGTCCTAAAATTTGATTAAAACTTGTTTTGCGGTCCTTTTTGTCGAGGTTTCGGACGAGCAGGTCTGAATGGGCCTTTCAATGGACCCGTTGGAATTTTAACTGAGTAAAAAGTACATAAATTGAGGTATTGCAATATAATTGTGTTGAAAACCTCCTAATCAATTACATGAACTCCTAAAATTTGATTAAAACTTGTTTTGCAGTCCTTTTTGTAGAGGTTTCGGACGAGCAGGTCGAAATGGGCCTTTTAATGGACCCGTTGGAATTTTAACTTAGTAAAAAGTACAGAAATTGAGGTTTTGCAATATATTTGTGTTGAAAAGATCCTATTCAGTTATTTGAACTCCTAATATTTGAATAAAACATTTTTGCGGTCCTTTTTGTAGAGGTTTCAAAAGAGCAGGTCTAAATGGGCCTTTCAATGGGCCCGTTGGAATTTTAACTAAGTAAAAAGTATAAAATTGAGGTTTTTCAAAATAATTGTGTTGAAAAGCTCCTAATCAATTATTTGAACTCTTAAAATTTGATTAAAACTTGTTTTGCGGTCCTTTTTGTCGAGGTTTCGGACGAGCAGGGCTGAATGGGCCTTTCAATGGACCCGTTGGAATTTTAACTGAGTAAAAAGTACAGAAATTGAGGTTTTTAAATATAATTGTGTTGAAAAGCTCCTAATCAATTACATGAACTCCTAAATTTGATTAAAACTTGTTTTGCAGTCCTTTTTGGAGAGGTTTCGGACGAGCGGGTCGAAATGGGCCTTTTAATGGACCCGTTGGAATTTTAACTGAGTAAAAAGTACAGAAATTGAGGTTTTGCAATATAATTGTGTTGAAAAGCTCCTAATCAATTATTTGAACTCATAATATTTGCATAAAACATTTTTGCGTTCCTTTTTGTAGAGGTTTCAGACGAGCGGGTCGAAATGATCCTTTCAATGGACCCGTTGGTATTTTATCTGAGTTAAAAGTATAAAATTGAGGTTTTTCATTATAATTGTGTTGAAAAGATCCTAATCAATTATTTGAACTCCTAAAATTTGATTAAAACTATTTTTTTGGTCCTTTTTGTCGAGGTTTCGGACGGGCGGGTCGAAATGGGCCTTTCAATGGACCCGTTGGAATTCTAAATGAGTAAAAAGTACAGAAATTGAGGTTTTGCAATATAATTGTGTTGAAAAGCTCCTAATAAATTACATGAACTCCTAAAATTTGATTAAAACCTGTTTTGCAGTCCTTAATGTAGAGGTTTCGGACGAAATGGGCCTTTCAATGGACCCGTTGGAATTTTAACTGAGTAAAAATAACAGGAATTGAGGTTTTGAAATACAATTGTGTTGAAAAGCTCTTAATCAATTATTTGAACTCCTAATATTTGAATAAAACATTTTTGCGGTCCTTTTTGTAGAGGTTTCGGACGAGCGGGTCGAAATGGGCCTTTCAATGGACCCATTGGAATTTTAACTGAGTAAAAAGTACAGAAATTGAGGTTTTGCAATATAATTGAGTTGAAAAGTTCCTAATCAATTACATGAAGTCCTAAAATTTGATTAAAACTTGTTTTGCGGTTCTTTATGTCGAGGTTTCGGACGAGCAGGTCTGAATGGGCCTTTCAATGGACCCGTTGGAATTTTAACTGAGTAAAAAATACATAAATTGAGGTTTTGCAATATAATTGTGTTGAAAACCTCCTAATAAATTACATGAACTCCTAAAATTTGATTAAAACTTGTTTTGCAGTCCTTTTTGTAGAGGTTTCGGACGAGCGGGTCGAAATGGGCCTTTCAATGGACCCGTTGGAATTTTAACTTAGTAAAAAGTACAGAAATTGAGGTTTTGCAATATATTTGTGTTGAAAAGATCCTATTCAGTTATTTGAACTCCTAATATTTGAATAAAACATTTTTGCGGTCCTTTTTGTAGAGGTTTCAAAAGAGCAGGTCTAAATGGGCCTTTCAATGGGCCCGTTGGAATTTTAACTGAGTAAAAAGTATAAAATTGAGGTTTTTCAAAATAATTGTGTTGAAAAGCTCCTAATCAATTATTTGAACTCCTAAAATTTGATTAAAACTTGTTTTGCGGTCCTTTTTGTCGAGGTTTCGGACGAGCAGGGCTGAATGGGCCTTTCAATGGACCCGTTGGAATTTTAACTGAGTAAAAAGTACAGAAATTGAGGTTTTTAAATATAATTGTGTTGAAAAGCTCCTAATCAATTACATGAACTCCTAAATTTGATTAAAACTTGTTTTGCAGTCCTTTTTGGAGAGGTTTCGGACGAGCGGGTCGAAATGGGCCTTTTAATGGACCCGTTGGAATTTTAACTGAGTAAAAAGTACAGAAATTGAGGTTTTGCAATATAATTGTGTTGAAAAGCTCCTAATCAATTATTTGAACTCATAATATTTGCATAAAACATTTTTGCGTTCCTTTTTCTAGAGGTTTCAGACGAGCGGGTCGAAATGATCCTTTCAATGGACCCATTGGTATTTTAACTGAGTAAAAAGTATAAAATTGAGGTTTTTCATTATAATTGTGTTGAAAAGATCCTAATCAATTATTTGAACTCCTAAAATTTGATTAAAACTATTTTTTTTGGTCCTTTTTGTCGAGGTATCGGACGGGCGGGTCGAAATGGGTCTTTCAATGGACCCGTTGGAATTCTAAATGAGTAAAAAGTACAGAAATTGAGGTTTTGCAATATAATTGTGTTGAAAATCTCCTAATAAATTACATGAACTCCTAAAATTTGATTAAAACCTGTTTTGCAGTCCTTAATGTAGAGGTTTCAGACGAAATGGGCCTTTCAATGGACCCGTTGGAATTTTAACTGAGTAAAATTAACAGGAATTGAGGTTTTGAAATACAATTGTGTTGAAAAGCTCTTAATCAATTATTTGAACTCCTAATATTTGAATAAAACATTTTTGCGGTCCTTTTTGTAGAGGTTTCGGACGAGCGGGTCGAAATGGGCCTTTCAATGGACCCATTGGAATTTTAACTGAGTAAAAAGTACAGAAATTGAGGTTTTGCAATATAATTGAGTTGAAAAGTTCCTAATCAATTACATGAAGTCCTAAAATTTGATTAAAACTTGTTTTGCGGTCCTTTTTGTCGAGGTTTCGGACGAGCAGGTCTGAATGGGCCTTTCAATGGACCCGTTGGAATTTTAACTGAGTAAAAAGTACATAAATTGAGGTTTTGCAATATAATTGTGTTGAAAACCTCCTAATCAATTACATGAACTCCTAAAATTTGATTAAAACTTGTTTTGCAGTCCTTTTTGTAGAGGTTTCGGACGAGCAGGTCGAAATGGGCCTTTTAATGGACCCGTTGGAATTTTAACTTAGTAAAAAGTACAGAAATTGAGGTTTTGCAATATATTTGTGTTGAAAAGATCCTATTCAGTTATTTGAACTCCTAATATTTGAATAAAACATTTTTGCGGTCCTTTTTGTAGAGGTTTCAAAAGAGCAGGTCTAAATGGGCCTTTCAATGGGCCCGTTGGAATTTTAACTGAGTAAAAAGTATAAAATTGAGGTTTTTCAAAATAATTGTGTTGAAAAGCTCCTAATCAATTATTTGAACTCCTAAAATTTGATTAAAACTTGTTTTGCGGTCCTTTTTGTCGAGGTTTCGGACGAGAAGGTCTGAATGGGCCTTTTAATGGACCCGTTGGAATTTTAACTGAGTAAAAAGTACAGAAATTGAGGTTTTTAAATATAATTGTGTTGAAAAGCTCCTAATCAATTAAATGAACTCCTAAATTTGATTAAAACTTGTTTTTGCAGTCCTTTTTGTAGAGGTTTCGGACGAGCGGGTCGAAATGGGCCTTTTAATGGACCCGTTGGAATTTTAACTGAGTAAAAAGTACAGAAATTGAGGTTTTGCCATATAATTGTGTTGAAAATCTCCTAATCAATTATTTGAACTCATAATATTTGCATAAAACATTTTTGCGTTCCTTTTTGTAAAGGTTTCAGACGAGCGGGTCGAAATGATCCTTTCAATGGACCCGTTGGTATTTTAACTGAGTAAAAAGTATAAAATTGAGGTTTTTCATTATAATTGTGTTGAAAAGATCCTAATCAATTATTTGAACTCCTAAAATTTGATTAAAACTATTTTTTTTGGTCCTTTTTGTCGAGGTTTCGGACGGGCGGGTCGAAATGGGCCTTTCAATGGACCCGTTGGAATTATAAATGGGTAAAAAGTACAGAAATTGAGGTTTTGCAATATAATTGTGTTGAAAAGCTCCTAATAAATTACATGAACTCCTAAAATTTGATTAAAACCTTTTTTGTAGTCCTTAATGTAGAGGTTTCGGACGAAATGGGCCTTTCAATGAACCCGTTGGAATTTTAACTGAGTAAAAATAACAGGAATTGAGGTTTTGAAATAAAATTGTGTTGAAAAGCTCTTAATCAATTATTTGAACTCCTAATATTTGAATAAAACATTTTTGCGGTCCTTTTTGTAGAGGTTTCGGACGAGCGGGTCGAAATGGGCCTTTCAATGGACCCATTGGAATTTTAACTGAGTAAAAAGTACAGAAATTGAGGTTTTGCAATATAATTGAGTTGAAAAGTTCCTAATCAATTACATGAAGTCCTAAAATTTGATTAAAACTTGTTTTGCGGTCCTTTTTGTCGAGGTTTCGGACGAGCAGGTCTATATGGGCCTTTCAATGGACCCGTTGGAATTTTAACTGAGTAAAAAGTACATAAATTGAGGTTTTGCAATATAATTGTGTTGAAAACCTCCTAATCAATTACATGAACTCCTAAAACTTGATTAAAACTTGTTTTGCAGTCCTTTTTGTAGAGGTTTCGGACGAGCGGGTCGAAATGGGCCTTTCAATGGATCCGTTGAAATTTTAACTGAGTAAAAAGAACAGAAATTGAGGTTTTGCAATATAATTGTGTTGAAAAGCTCCTAATCAGTTATTTGAACTCCTAAAATTTGATTAACACTTGTTTTGCAGTCATTTTTGTAGAGGTTTCGGACGGGCGGGTCGAAATGGGCCTTTCAATGGAGCCGTTGGAATTTTAACTGAGTAAAAAGTACAGAAATTGAGGTTTTGCAATATAATTGTGTTGAAAATCTCTTAATCAATTACATGAACTCCTAAAATTTGATTAATACTTGTTTTGCAGTCCTTTTTGTAGAGGTTTCGGACGAGCGGGTCGAAATGGGCCTTTTAATGGACACGTTGGAATTTAAACTGAGTAAAAAGTACAGAAATATAGGTTTTGCAATATAATTGTGTTGAAAACCTCCTAATCAATTACATGAACTCCTAAAATTTGATTAAAACTTGTTTTGCAGTCCTTTTTGTAGAGGTTTCGGACGAGCGGGTTGAAATGGGCCTTTCAATGGATCTGTTGAAATTTTAACTGAGTAAAAAGTACAGAAATTGAGGTTTTGCAATATAATTGTTTTGAAAAGCTCCTAATCAGTTATTTGAACTCCTAAAATTTGATTAAAACTTGTTTTGTAGTCCTTTTTGTAGGGGTTTCGGACGAGCGGGTCAAAATGGGCCTTTTAATGGACCCGTTGGAATTTTAACTGAGTAAAAAGTACAGAAATTGAGGTTTTGGAATATAATTGTGTTGAAAATCTCCTAATCTATTACGTGATCTCCTAAAATTTGATTAAAACTTGTTTTGCGGCCCTTTTTGTAGAGGTTTCGGACGAGCATGTCTAAGTGGGCCTTTCAATGGACCCGTTGGAATTTTAACTGAGTAAAAAGTATAAAAATTGAGGTTTTGGAATATAATTGTGTTGAAAAGCTAAAAATCAATTATTTGTACTCCTAAAATATGATCAAAACTTGTTTTGCGGTCCTTTTTGTAGAGGTTTTGGACGTGCGGGTCTAAATGGGCCTTTCAATGGACCCGTTGGAATTTTAACCTAGTAAAAAGTACAAAAATTGAGGTTTTGCAATATAATTGTGTTGAAAAGCACCTAATCATTTATTTGAACTCCTACAATTTGATTAAAACTTTTTTGCGGTCCTTTTTGTCGAAGTTTCGGACGAGCATGTCTAAATGGGCCTTTCAATGGACCCGTTGGAATTTTAACTGAGTAAAAAGTACAGAAATTGAGGTTTTGCAATATAATTGTGTTGAAAAGCTCCTAATCAATTACATGAACTCCTAAAATTTGATTAAAACTTGTTTGCAGTCCTTTTTGTAGGGGTTTCAGACGAGCGGGTCTAAATGGGCCTTTCAATGGACTCGTTGGAATTTTAACTGAGTAAAAAGTACAGAAATTGAGGTTTTGCAATATAATTGTGTTGAAAAGCTCCTAATAAATTATTTGTAATCCTAAAATATGATCAAAACTTGTTTTGCGGTCCTTTATGTAGAGGTTTTGGACGTACGGGTCGAAATGGGCCTTTCAATGGACCCGTTGGAATTTTAACCTAGTAAAAAGTACAGAAATTGAGGTTTTGCAATATAATTGTGTGGAAAATCTCCTAATAAATTACATGAACTCCTAAAATTTGATTAAAACTTGTTTTGCGGCCCTTTTATATCGGTTTCAGATGAGAATGTCTAAATGGGCCTTACAATGGACACGTTGGAATTTTAACTGAGTAAAATGTATAAAAATTGAAGTTTTGCAATATAATTGTGTTGAAAAGCTCCTAAGCATTTATTTGAACTCGTAAAATTTGATTAAAACTTTTTTGCGATCCTTTTTGTATCGGTTTCGGACGAGCAGGTCTAAATGGGCCTTACAATGGACCCGTTGGAATTTGAACTGAGTAAAAAGTACAGAAATTGAGGTTTTGCAATATAATTGTGTTGAAAAGCTCCTGATCAATTATTTGAACTCCAAAAATTTGATTAGAACTTGTTTTGCGGTCCTTTTTGTCGAGGTTTCAGACGAGCAGGTCGAAACGGGCCTTTCAATGGATCCGTTGGAATTTTAACTGAGTAAAAAGTACATAAATTGAGGTTTTGCAATATAATTGTGTTGAAAAGCTCCAAATCAATTACATGAACTCCTAGAATTTGATTAAAACTTGTTTTGCAGTCCTTTTTGTAGAGGTTTCGGACGAGCGGGTCGAAATGGATCTTTTAATGGACCCGTTGGAATTTTAACTGAGTAAAAAGTACAGAAATGAGGTTTTGCAATATAATTGTTTTGAAAAGCTCCTAATCAATTATTGAACTCCTGATATTTGAATAAAACATTTTTGCGGTCCTTTTTGTAGAGGTTTCGGACGAGCAGGTCTAAATGGGCCTTTCAATGGGCCCGTTGGAATTTTAAATGAGTAAAAAGTATAAAAATTGAGGTTTTGCAATAAAATTTTGTTGAAAAGCTCCTAATCAATTATTAGAACTCCTAAAATCTGATTAAAACTTGTTTTGCGGTCCTTTTTGTCGAGGTTTCGGACGAGCAGGTCTAAATGGGCCTTTCAATGGACCCGTTGGAATTTTAACTGAGTAAAAAGTACAGAAACTGAGGTTTTGCAATATAATTGTGTTGAAAAGCTCCTAATCAATTACATGAACTACCTAAAATTTGATTAAAACTTTTTTTGTGGTCCCTTTTGTAGAGGTTTCGGACGAGCTGGTCTAAATGGGCCTTTCAATGGACCCGTTGGAATTTTAGCTGAGTAAAAAGTACAGAAATTGAGGTTTTGCAATATAATTGTGTTGAAAAGCTCCAAATCAATTACATGAACTCATAAAATTTGATTAAAACGTGTTTTGCAGTCCTTTTTGTAGAGGTTTCTTACGAGCGTGTCGAAATGGGCCTTTCAATGGACCTGTTGGAATTTTAACTGAGTAAAAAGTACAGAAATTGAGGTTTTGCAATATAATTGTGTTGAAAAGCTCATAATCAATTACATGAACTCCTAAAATTTGATTAAAACTTGTTTTGCAATCCTTTTTGTAGTGGTTTCGGACGAGCGGGTCAAAATGGGCCTTTCAATGGACCCGTTGGAATTTTAACTGAGTAAAAAGTACATAAAGTGAGGTTTTGCAATATATTTGTGTTGAATAGTTCCTAATAAATTATTTGAACTCCTAATATTTGAATAAAACATTTTTGCGGTCCTTTTTGTAGAGGTTTCGGATGAACAGGTCTATATGGGCCTATCAATGGGCCCGTTGGAATTTTAACTGAGTAAAAAGTATAAAATTGAGGTTTTTCATTATAATTGTGTTGAAAAGCTCCTAATCAATTATTTGAACTCCTAAAATTTGATTAAAACTATTTTTGCGGTCCTCTTTGTCGAGGTTTCAGACGAGCAGGTCTAAATGGGCCTTTCAATGGACCCGTTAGAATTTTAACTGTGTAAAAAGTACATAAATTGAGGTTTTGCAATATAATTGTGTTGAAAAGCTCCTAATCAATTACATGAACTACCTAAAATTTGATTAAAACTTTTTTTGTGGTCCCTTTTGTAGAGGTTTCGGACGAGCGGGTCTAAATGGGTCTTTCAATGGACCCGTTGGAATTTTAAGTGAGTAAAAAGTATAAAATTGAAGTTTTGCAATATAATTGTGTTGAAAAGCTCCTAATCATTTATTTGAACTCCTAAAATTTGATTAAAACTTTTTTGCGGTCCTTTTTGTATTGGTTTCGGACGAGCAGGTCTAAATGGGCCTTACAATGGACCCGTTGGAATTTTAACTGAGTAAAAAGTACATAAATTGAGGTTTTGCAATATAATTGTGTTGAAAAGCTCCTTATCAATTATTTGAACTCCTAAAATTTGATTAAAACTTGTTTTGCGGTCCTTTATATCGAGGTTTCGGACGAGCAGGTCTAAATGGGCCTTCCAATGGACCCATTGGAATTTTAACTGAGTAAAAAGTACAGAAATTGGGGTTTTGCAATATAATTGTGTTGAAAATCTCCTAATAAATTACATGATCTTCTAAAATTTGATTAAAACTTGTTTTGCGGCCCTTTTTGTAGAGGTTTCGAACGAGCATGTCTAAATGGGCCTTTCAATGGACCCGTTCGAATTTTAACTAAGTAAAAATTATAAAAATTGAGGTTTTGCAATATGATTGTGTTGAAAATCTCCTAATCAATTACATGATCTTCTAAAATTTGATTAAAACTTTTTTGCGGCCCTTTTTGTAGAGGTTTCTGACGAGCGAGTCGAAATGGGCCTTTCAATGGACCTGTTGGAACTTTAACAGAGTAAAAAGTTTAGAAATAGAGGTTTTGCAATATAATTTTGTTGAAAAGCTCATACTCAATTAAATGAACTCCTAAAATTTGATTAAAACTTGTTTTGCAGTCCTTTTTGTTGAGGTTTCGGACGAGCGGGTCGAAATGGGCCTTTCAATGGACCCGTTCGAATTTTAACTGAGTAAAAAGTACATAAATTGAGGTTTTGCAATATATTTGTGTTGAAAAGTTCCTAATCAATTATTTGAACTCCTAATATTTGAATAAAACATTTTTGCGGTCCTTTTTGTAGAGGTTTCGGACAAGCAGGTCTAAATGGGCCTATCAATGGGCCCGTTGGAATTTTAACTGAGTAAAAAGTAAAAAATTGAGGTTTTTCAATATAATTGTGGTTAAAAGCTCCTAATCAATTATTTGAACTCCTAAAATTTGATTAAAACTATTTTTGCGATCCTTTTTGTCGAGGTTTCGGACGAGCACGTCTAAATGGGCCTTTCAATGGACCCGTTAGAATTTTAACTGAGTAAAAATTACAGAAATTGAGGTTTTGCAATATAATTGTGTTGAAAAGCTCCTAATCAATTACATGAACTGCCTAAAATTTGATTAAAACTTTTTTGTGGTCCCTTTTGTAGAGGTTTCGAACGAGCGGGTCTAAATGGGCCTTTCAATGGACCCGTTGGATTTTTAACTGAGTAAAAAGTACAGAAATTGAGGTTTTGCAATATAATTGTGTTGAAAAGCTCCTAATCAATTATTTGAACTCCTAAAATCTAATTAAAACTTTTATTACGGTCCTTTTTGTCGAGGTTTCGGACAAGCACGTCTAAATGGGCCTTTCAATGGACCCGTTAGAATTTTAACTTAGTAAAAAGTACAAAAATTGAGGTTTTTCAATATAATTGTGTTGAAAAGCTCCTAATCAATTACATGAACTACCTAAAATTTGATTAAAACTTTTTTTGTGGTCCCTTTTGTAGAGGTTTCGGACGAGCGGGTCTAAATGGGCCTTTCAATGGACCCGTTGGAATTTTAAGTGAGTAAAAAGTATAAAAATTGAAGTTTTACAATATAATTGTGTTGAAAAGCTCCTAATCATTTATTTGAACTCCTAAAATTTGATTAAAACTTTTTTGCGGTCCTTTTTGTATCGGTTTCGGACGAGCAGGTCTAAATGGGCCTTACAATGGACCCGTTGGAATTTTAACTGAGTAAAAAGTACAGAAATTGAGGTTTTGCAATATAATTGTGTTGAAAAACTCTTTATCAATTACTTGAACTCCTAAAATTTGATTAAAACTTGTTTTGCGGTCCTTTTTGTCGAGGTTTCGGACGAGCAGGTCTAAACGGGCCTTTCAATGGACCCGTTGGAATTTTAACTGAGTAAAAAGTACAAAAATTGAGGTTTTGCAATATAATTGTGTTGAAAATCTCCTAATCAATTACATGATCTTCTAAAATTTGATTAAAAGTTGTTTTGCGGCCCTTTTTGTAGAGGTTTCGGACGAGCATGTCTAAATGGGCCTTTAAATGGACCTGTTTGAATTTTAACTGAGTAAAAATTATAAAAATTGAGGTTTTGCAATATAATTGTGTTGAAAATCTCATAATCAATTATTTGTACTCCTAAAATATGATCAAAACTTGTTTTGCGGTCATTTATGTAGAGGTTTCGGACGTGCGTGTCTAAATGGGCCTTTCAATGGACCCGTTGGAATTTTAACTGAGTAAAAAGTATAAAAATTGAAGTTTTACAATATAATTGTGTTGAAAAGCTCCTAATCATTTATTTGAACACCTAAAATTTGATTAAAACGTTTTTGCGGTCCTTTTTGTATCGGTTTCGGACGTGCAGGTCTAAATGGGCCTTCAATGGACCCGTTGGAATTTTAACTGAGTAAAAAGTACAGAAATTGAGGTTTTGCAATATAATTGTGTTGAAAAGCTCCTGATCAATTATTTGAACTCCTAAATTTTGATTAAAACTTGTTTTGCGGTCCTTTTTGTCGAGGTTTCGGACGAGCAGGTCTAAATGGGCCTTTCAATGGACCCGTTGGAATTTTAACTGAGTAAAAAGTACAGAAATTGAGGTTTTGCAATATAATTGTGTTGAAAATCTCCTAATCAATTATTTGAACTCCTAAAATCTGATTAAAACTTGTATTGCGGTCCTTTTTGTCTAGGTTTCGGACGAGCAGGTCTAAATGGGCCTTTCAATGGACCCGTTGGAATTTTAACTGTGTAAAAAGTACAGAAATTGAGGTTTTGCAATATAATTGTTTTGAAAAGCTCCTAATCAATTACATGAACTCCTAAAATTTGATTAAAACGTGTTTTGCATTCCTTTTTGTAGAGGTTTCGGACGAGCGGGTCGAAATGGGCCTTTCAATGGACCTGTTGGAATTTTAACTGAGTAAAAAGTACAGAAATTAAGGTTTTCAATATAATTGTGTTGAAAAGATCCTAATCAATTACATGAACTCCTAAAATTTGATTAAAACTTGTGTTGCAATCCTTTTTGTAGAGGTTTCGGACGAGCGGGTCGAAATGGGCCTTTCAATGGACCCGTTGGAATTTTAACTGAGTAAAAAGTACAGAAATTGAGGTTTTGCAATATAATTGTGTTGAAAAGCTCCTAATCAATTATTTGAACTCCTAATATTTGAATAAAACATTTTTGCGTTCCTTTTTGTAGAGGTTTCGGACGAGCAGGTCTAAATGGGCCTAATAATGGGCCCGTTGGAATTTTAACTGAGAAAAAGTATAAAATTGAGGTTTTTCAATATAATTGTATTGAAAAGCTCATAACCAATTATTTGAACTCCTAAAATTTGATTAAAACTATTTTTGCGGTCCTTTTTGTCGAGGTTTCAGACAAGCATGTCTAAATGGGCCTTTCAATGGACCCGTTAGAATTTTAACTTTGTAAAAAGTACAGAACTTGAGGTTTTGCAATATAATTGTGTTGAAAAGCTCCTAATCAATTACAAGAACTACATAAAGTTTGATTAAAACTTTTTTTGTGGTCCCTTTTGTAGAGGTTTCGGACGAGCGGGTCTAAATGGGCATTTCAATAGACCCGTTAGAATTTTAACTGCTTATAAAGTATAAAAATTGAAGTCTTGCAATATAATTGTGTTGAAAAGCTCCTAATCATTTATTTGAACTCCTAAAATTTGATTAAAACTTTTTTGCGGTCCTTTTTGTATCGGTTTCGGACGAGACGGTCTAAATGGGCCTTACAATGGACCCGTTGGAATTTTAACTGAGTAAAAAGTACAAAAATTGAGGTTTTGCAATATAATTGTGTTGAAAAGCTCCTTGTCAATTTTTTGAACTTCTAATGTAACACCCGTGTTTTGGGGCTAGGAGTTAGTCGGGTTAGTGGTCCGAGTCGGTAAATTAAATTAAACCTTTTTGGCCATGACATGAGTTAATTGAAATTTAAAATAAAGGGGAGGGACCAAGTTGGTAATTTTACCCAAAAGAATTTAAAAGGAAGACAACTTTAAAGAAAAAGCCATCATCTTCTCTCCCCACTCCCCTTTCAACGTTGGAAAAGCTTTCAAACCCCTCTAAAGCCCTAAACACTATTCCATTGAGTTTCATCTTCTTTCCAAGGCCATTCTCAAAGCTAATGACATTTCCAAACTCTCCTCTTCATCCTCTATCTATCCATGGTTATAGATTTTAAAACTATGAACTTTTGAAATGTTAGGGTTTGGTTAAAGCTTGAGTTTTTAAAAAGAGTTTCATTTTGTTTTGAAATATGGAGTTGGGTTTTTGTTTATTCACATTAAAATGTACATTATATGTTAAAATGGTTGAGTTTTGTTTAAAACCCGAAATGGGTTCTTGAAGCAATTTTTGAGATGTCTAAAACTTGGTTTTTGGTGGGTTTTAGGTTGAAATTAGAGGGCTGATGGTTAGTGTATGTTAGGAGGATGTTTTGGGACCTTTTGGGGTTTTTTGGATGATTGAAAATGGAAATTTCAGCTAGGGTTTGAGGGAGCACGAAAATTGATATATTTGGGGGTTTAATTTGATTGGAAATTTGGTTGGAGTTGGATTGGACTCATGATGTGAGTGTTGACTGAATTTTAGCAAGAGGAGACGTCGAAGGAACATTGGGATCGAATCCGGGCTTGTAGGAGACTTGTTTTGGTTGCTAAGGAAGGGCGGTGAGTGATTTTAAACACGTTTCAAAGTTTAGTTCGAGTGTGTGAAGTGTGTGAGTTGAAATGTGCTTGGTAGGCCATTTCTATGTGAATTCAAGTTGTTAAATTTAGCTATTGTTTTCTGTAAATGCTATTGTACTTGCCTATCTATGCTCTTGTGATATGTGGTTAATTTGTGCATGTATACCATGATATGTATATGTGATGAGCATGAGATGTGGTTGATGGATATGTGATGTGGTAAATGAAAATTGGCACTAATTAACTTACCGGGTGTAAATGATCGATCATTAGGATTAGTGTGCACACAAATTGAGTCAAAACGTACGTGGCCTTGATGGCGTTAAGTCATCAAGGAGGAGTACGGTGATGTAATATTCCACCGGAAGCTATTATATATTCTACGGGATGATGAGTGGAATCCCATCCGTAGGGCATGTGGTGATGAGTGGAATCCCGCCCATGCAAGGTCCGGTGATGAGTGTAATCCCACCGAGGTAAAGTGATTGTTGAGATTTAATCCGCACATCCGGCTAACTAATAGTGGCCAATTAAACTTGTTCATATGATTGTGATATATGATGTTGGTATATGATGTTGATATGTGATGTTCGAGCTTAGTATGATGTAAGATGCCATATTACGCCTCTTGAAAGACTAGCTAAGTCTACTTGTGAAATTATCTATGCATGTTAGATATGAGTTTAGGGAATACATGCTTGAACCCTGCATTGTTGATGTTTTCAGTTTTAGAGCATCCTCACTAAGCTTATAGCTTACGCTCTCATTTTCAACAATGCAGATCATTAGCGTGGTGTTAGCTCGGAGCAAGGCAAGAAGGGCTTTCCAAGTTTGTTGCTCAAGTATGGTTATTGATTATGTAGTAGTTAAGCAATGTGGCAAGAGAGTGTGTTTGTATGAGCTTTGTATGACTCATAGGTGATTTTGATGTTTATGGCTTGACTTGGTTTGTAAGCATGATTTAACTTGCCAAATGCTTGAATGATGTATGACTTATGGATGCTTAGGATTTTCTTGTTGGCATGTAAACCTATATGTGATGATTTGGTATCTTTTTCCTATTTAAGTCTTCAAGTATGCTCTTCATGATGTGTTTCTATTGAATATTTGCCATGTATGAAAATTTGCTTAAATCCTTGCCTTGTATGTGTTCGAGCTTGCTAAACCTAGGGTGTATGCCTCTAGACTTTGTTGGTTGGTGTGGTGTGCCCTTAGGGGTCCTATGGGACCTGTAGACTTGTTGAAATTCCCCTAAATCTGTCTTTCAAAGGTTGCAGGCAGCCCGCGTTTCGAAACGGGCTGGGTCGTTTCGGAACGGGTAGGCTTCAAGGACCCCGTATCGAAACGCGTTTCGATAAGGTTTGGCCTCTGAGAGCCCCTGTTCCGATACGCGTTTCGGAACGTTTTGGCTACTGGAATTCTGAGAAATTGACGAGATGAAGGCATTTCGAAACGGGCCTGAAGGTTTCGAAACGGTCAAAATCTCGTTGACCACGAGAAGTTGACCGTTGAGGGCGTTTCCGAACGGTTGACCTCCGTTTTGATACGGCCCCTTATAAGGGCTCTGGGACAGTTGACTTGGTCAAGGCGTTTCGATACGCCTCAAGGGTGTTTCGAAACGGCCTGTTTAAAAGACTAAAATTGGGCTGTTTAAATGTTGTTTTGGGTTCGAATGATTATCTCGTGTATGTTGTTCCGCTGTTTGATCACATAGGACTCAAATGAACTTTTAGTAAAGATTAAGTTAAAGAAAAAAATAGGGTTGCTAACCGAGGGGGGAACCTTAACGGGTTTCGCTTCGATTTTCCCCGTGTGGCCCACTCGGACCGGTCATCCGGCCAGACCGGGTTGAAGGGGTTACATTTGTTGGTATCAGAGCCTGAGGTTACCGAGACCTCGGGCAGGTAAGTGAGGTAAGCTTGATGTGCTAAGTAATTGTATTGCTCGATGTATGCTTGCCATGAAATCTTGATGTTTGACTGTTCGCATGATGTTTCGAAGCATGAATTGATGTGTCTGGTGTAGAGTGTGTGCCCATTGCTACTATTACTTAATTTAAAAAGATTTTTGGTAAAGGGAGTACTTGAGCACTATTGGACCCTTGCTTTGGCTAACGTAATCCCTATTTGTTTGTTTGTTGTAGTTATTACCTTGCTAGCTGTACCATGAGACCACGTGGGAGGCCTAGGATGGTTCGGCCGGAACCACGGGCAGCGGCTCCGGGAGTTGAGCCAGTAGTTAGGGTTGAGGCTCAAGTGGGAGAGCTTGTGGTTGGAGTTGGAGCTCCTCCACCACCTCCACCACCACCACCTCCTCCACCCGGAGAAGGAGGCGAGGCCGGGGCCGAAGGAGAGGGGCCTCAGGGAGGCCAAGGTGGCCAGGGCGGCCAAGGTGGCCAAGGACCGGCCGGGATAGACTTAGCTCCTTTAGTTCAGGCGATTGCCGGGGCATTTCAGGCTGCAGTAGCTGGGGGTCAGGCAGCAGCACACCATCAGGGTGAGGGCACTGGTTTGCCATTAGAGAGACTCTGTGGTTTAGGGGCTGAAGAATTCAGAGGTTCTACTCCAGAGAGATCCGAGTTATGGCTTGAGAAGACTACCCGTATCCTCGCTCAGATGGGATGTACTAGTGAGCGCAAGTTAGGATGTGTTGAGTCCTTGCTTCAGGGTGATGCCTACACCTGGTGGGTCACCGTCACTTCGGGTATGGATGAGGCCGAGATTACTTGGGAGTTCTTTGAGACAGCATTCCGTAAAAAGTATCTGGGTCCGCGATACCTCGATGAGAGGAAGAGGGAGTTTATGGCTTTGCTTCAGGGAGTATGTCCGTGATAGACTATGAGATTCAATTTGTCAGATTGAGTCAGTATGCGCCTGAGCTTGTTCCTACTGAGGTGGAATGTTGTAACCGTTTTCATTATGGGCTGAGTGAAGAGATCAAGACGTATACTCTAGCTTTGGACCACACTGATTTTGATGTCTTGGTCTCGAGGGCCAAGGAGTTGGAGCACAGTTTGAGCTTGACCAGGCGGTCTGGTGGTTCTAGTTCGGGTAAGAGGTCCAGTAACTTTGATAGAGGTGATGCCAAGAGGCATCGGGACAACAGGCCTCACTATGATCATAGGCGTGGTGGCAGTAACCACGGTAGAGGCCATCAGGGCCAGAGAGCTGGTGGGAAGTTGCCCACATGTGCTACTTGCGGGAGGAACCACACCGGTGAGTGTTGGGGAAATTTCCACTAGTGTTGGAGTTGCGGGGCTAGAGACCATATCAGACGTGACTGTCCACATCAGGTGGGACAGGCACCAGTTCAGGCTCCTGCTAGAGCCAATGACTTTCAGAGAGGCCGCAGGCGCGGTAGAGGTAATTTCCAGCCGAGGAATGATGGCTAGAGAAATATAGCACATGTAGTTGCAGTTCAGCCGGAGGGCGGAGGACAGGCCAGGGTTTACGCTCAGCGTGGAGATCAGCATGACACCGATGTGATCGCAGGTAACTTCTCGATACAGTCTTTGAGTGACTCTGGGTCTACACATTCCTACATATTGAGTGAGCATGCGCAGTCTTTGAATTTGCCTTGTGAAATGTTAGAGGTAGGAGTTAGTGTCACTAGTTCCTTTGGGGACACGGTAGTAGTTAGAAAAATGTACAAAAGGTGTCCGTTGATGGTTCAGGGACATGTGTTTCCAATGGATATGATGGAGCTTCCTTTCTATGGTTTTGATGTGATTCTGGGTATGGACTGGCTCACGGAGCATAGAGCTAGGATAGACTTTGAAACCAAGAGGATTTCTTTGAGGCTCTCAGATGATTATGAGATTGTAGTGGTGGGTGAGAACGTGAAGTTCTTGTCCAATGTGGTATCAGTTTTAGAGGCTAAGAGGTTAGTTGAGTTGGGATGTGAAGCATACTTGGCGTATGTGATGAACCCTAACATGAGTGAGGTTAGACCTCAAGACATCCGGACAGTGTGTGACTTTCCTAGTGTGTTTCCGGAAGAATTGTCAGGGTTACCACCGGATAGAGAGGTAGAGTTCTCCATTGAGACTTATTCTGATTCGGCTCCTGTTTCGATTGCTCCGTATCGCATGGAACCGAAGGAACTGAAAGAGTTGAAGACTCAGTTGCAAGAATTGACAGATAGAGTTTTTATTCGGCCTAGTTCTTCACCTTGGGGTGCACCAGTTTTGTTTGTGAAGAAGAAAGATGGAAGTATGAGAATGTGTATAGATTACAGACAGTTGAATCAGTTGACAGTGAAGAATAAATATCCGTTGCCCAGAATCGATGACTTGTTTGATCAGTTGAGAGGAGCATCGGTCTTTTCGAAGATTGATTTGAGATCGGGTTATTACCAGCTAAAGGTAAGAGAGGTTGATGTACCGAAGACGGCCTTTAGGACCATGTATGGTCACTATGAGTTTTTAGTCATGCCTTTTGGGTTGATTAATGCACCTGCTGCTTTCATGGATATGATGAATAGGATTTTCCATCAGTACCTAGATCAGTTTGTGGTTGTGTTTATAGATGACATCTTGGTGTATTCGCGAACTGAAGAAGACCATGACCAACACTTGAGACTAGTTTTGAAGACTTTGCTAGATCATCAGTTGTATGCGAAGCTAAGCAAGTGTGAATTCTGGATCCGAGAGGTAGTCTTCCTAGGACATGTAGTGTCAGCCGATAGGATTAGAGTTGATCCGAAGAAGATTGAGGCCATTGTTGAATGGAAGCAACCGAAATCTGTAACAGAGGTACGTAGCTTCCTAGGCTTAGCCGGATACTATAGGAGATTTGTAGAGGGTTTCTCTAAGTTAGCCGCTTCATTGACACAGTTACTTCAGAAGAGTGTTCAGTTTGAGTGGACAGATGCAAGACAGAGAGCTTTTGAGAAATTGAAAGAAGATTTGACCCAAGCACTGATCTTGATTCAGCCAGAGTCCGGGAAGGACTATGTAGTTTATAGTGATGCATCTTATGTAGGGCTAGGGTGTGTTCTTATGCAAGACAAGAGAGTAGTGGCTTATGCCTCAAGACAGTTGAAGACCCACGAGCGCAACTATCCGACCCATGACATAGAGTTAGCTGCAGTTGTGTTTGCTCTGAAGATTTGGAGGCACTATTTGTTCGGTGATAAATGCACAATGTACACCGATCATAAGAGTTTGAAATACATTATGACTCAGCGAGATTTGAATCTCAGACAGCGTAGGTGGTTAGAGTTGCTAAAAGACTATGATCTTACTATTGAATACCATCCAGGTAAGGCCAATGTAGTGGCCGATGCATTGAGTAGAAAGGTAGACGTGGACTTGAGAGCCATGTTTGCTAGATTGAGCTTGTCCGGAGATGGTGGCTTGGTAGCCGAGCTTCAGGTTAGACCTACTCTAGGTTAGTTGATTAGAGAGAAGCAGCTCTTAGATAGATCTTTGGAACCTCACGTGCAAGATATAGCCGAAGGTAGATCTTCAGATTACAGTTTCAGTACCGATGGGGTTTTGTGTTTCAAAGATAGGATAGTTGTGCCAGAGGACAGTGACTTGAGAAGTACGATCTTGACTGAAGCCCACTGTAGTCCATTTACTATGCATCCTGGAAGTACGAAGATGTACCGTGATTTGAAGAATGAGTACTTTTGGGTTGGCTTGAAGAGAGATGTAGCCGACTTTGTGAGTAAGTGCTTAGTGTGTCAGAGAGTGAAGGCGGAACATCAGGTTCCCTCAGGTTTGTTACAGCCGTTGAGGATTCTGGAATGGAAATAGGAGAACATCACCATGGATTTTGTTTCGGGTTTGCCTTTGACTCCTACGAAGAAGAACTCAGTTTGGGTGATAGTAGATCGTTTTACGAAGTGTGCTCACTTCTTGGCAGTTAATACTACTTACACTCTTGATAGATTGGCCGATTTGTACATTGGGGAGATTGTTAGATTGCATGGTGTACCGAAGTCCATTGTGTCAGATAGAGATCCGCGGTTTACTTCTAGATT
Organism: Hibiscus trionum; assembly: GCA_030270665.1. Classification (NCBI taxonomy): domain Eukaryota; kingdom Viridiplantae; phylum Streptophyta; class Magnoliopsida; order Malvales; family Malvaceae; genus Hibiscus; species Hibiscus trionum. Next base: position 20,845,153 of record BSYR01000007.1, read on the forward strand.
TTGGGAGTGTCTGCATACAACTTTGGGTACCCGTTTGAACTTCAGCACGCCTTATCATCCTCAGTCAGATGGTCAGTCAGAGAGGGTTATTCAAATCTTAGAGGATATGTTGCGTTGTTGCATCATTGACTTTCAGGGTACGTGGGAGAAGCACTTGCCTCTAGTAGAGTTTGCTTACAATAATAGTTTCCAGTCGAGCATTCAGATGGCTCCGTATGAGGCCTTGTATGGCCGGAAGTGTAGAACTCCAGTCTGTTGGGCCGAAGTGGGACAAAAGTTGTTACCTATGCCGGATTTGCCCAAGGGGACAACTGACAAGGTAAAATTGATTTGTGACCATTTGAAAGCTGCTTCGGATAGGCAGAAGTCCTATGCCGACTTGAAGAGGAAGGAAGTTGAGTTCTCAGTGGGTGAGAAGATGTTCTTGAAAGTGTCTCCGTGGAAGAAAGTAATAAGATTTGGCCGAAAAGGGAAGTTGAGTCCGAGGTATATAGGACCGTATGAGATTGTGAAGAGGGTTGGTCCGGTTGCTTATCAGTTGCGTTTGCCATCCGAGCTAGAGAAGATACACTATGTATTTCATGTTTCGATGCTCTGTAAGTATAGGTCCGATCCATCGCATGTTATGCCCGTAGAGGAGATTGAATTGAATCCAGATATGACTTATGAGGAAGAACCGGTTGAGATCTTAGCTTCTGACAGTAAGGTGTTGCGGGGAAGATCGATTGAGTTAGTAAAGGTACGGTGGCAACGTCGAGGTGTGGACGAGGCCACTTGGGAGAGGAAGGATGATATGGAAAGGCAGTTTCTGTATCTCTTTCAGACAGGTAATTTCGGGGACGAAATTCCTTAAGTGGGAGAGAGTTGTAACACCCGTGTTTTGGGGCTAGGAGTTAGTCGGGTTAGTGGTCCGAGTCGATAAATTAAATTAAACCTTTTTGGCCATGACATGAGTTAATTGAAATTTAAAATAAAGGGGAGGGACCAAGTTGGTAATTTTACCCAAAAGAATTTAAAAGGAAGACAACTTTAAAGAAAAAGCCATCATCTTCTCTCCCCACTCCCCTTTCAACGTTGGAAAAGCTTTCAAACCCCTCTAAAGCCCTAAACACTATTCCATTGAGTTTCATCTTCTTTCCAAGGCCATTCTCAAAGGTAATGGCATTTCCAAACTCTCCTCTTCATCCTCTATCTATCCATGGTTATAGATTTTAAAACTATGAACTTTTGAAATGTTAGGGTTTGGTTAAAGCTTGAGTTTTTAAGAAGAGTTTCATTTTGTTTTGAAATATGGAGTTGGGTTTTTGTTTATTCACATTGAAATGTACATTATATGTTAAAATGGTTGAGTTTTGTTGAAAACTCGAAATGGGTTCTTGAAGCAATTTTTGAGTTGTCTAAAACTTGGTTTTTGGTGGGTTTTAGGTTGAAATTAGAGGGCTGATGGTTAGTGTATGTTAGGAGGATGTTTTGGGACCTTTTGGGGGTCTTTTGGATGATTAAAAATGGAAATTTCAGCTAGGGTTTGAGGGAGCACGAAAATTGATATATTTGGGGGTTTAATTTGATTGGAAATTTGGTTGGAGTTGGATTGGACTCATGATGTGAGTGTTCACTGAATTTTAGCATTGATTGGGATTAATGGATGTGTTTTTGGTTGGCTAGAAGCAAGAGGAGACATCGAAGGAACATTGGGATCGAATCCGGGCTTGTAGGAGACTTGTTTTGGTTGCTAAGGAAGGGCGGTGAGTGATTTTAAACACGTTTTAAAGTTTGGTTCGAGTGTGTGAAGTGTGTGAGTTGAAATGTGCTTGGTAGGCCATTTCTATGTGAATTCAAGTTGTTAAATTTAGCTATTGTTTTCCGTAAATGCTATTGTGCTTGCCTATCTATGCTCTTGTGATATGTGGTTAATTTGTGCATGTATACCATGATATGTATATGTGATGAACATGAGATGTGGTTGATGGATATGTGATGTGGTAAATGAAAATTGGCACTAATTAACTTACCGGGTGTAAATGATCGATCCTTAGGATTAGTGTGCACACAAATTGAGTCAAAACGTACGTGGCCTTGATGGTGTTAAGTCATCAAGGAGGAGTACGATGATGTAATATTCCACCGGAAGCTATTATATATTCTACGGGATGATGAGTGGAATCCCATCTGTAGGGCATGTGGTGATGAGTGGAATCCCGCCCATGCAAGGTCCGGTGATGAGTGTAATCCCACCGAGGTAAAGTGATTGTTGAGATTTAATCCGCACATCCGGCTAACTAATAGTGGCCAATTAAACTTGTTCATATGATTGTGATATATGATGTTGGAATATGATGTTGATATGTGATGTTCGAGCTTAGTATGATGTAAGATGCCATATTATGCCTCTTGAAAGACTAGCTAGGTCTACTTGTGAAATTATCTATGCATGTTAGATATGAGTTTAGGGAATACATGCTTGAACCCTGCATTGTTGATGTTTTCGGTTTTAGAGCATCCTCACTAAGCTTATAGCTTACGCTCTCATTTTCAACAATGCATGTAATTAGCGTGGTGTTAGCTCAGAGCAAGGCAAGAAGGGCTTTCCAAGTTTGTTGCTCAAGTACGGTTATTAATTATGTAGTAGTTAAGCAATGTGGCAAGAGAGTGTGTTTGTATGAGCTTTGTATGACTCATATGTGATTTTGATGTTTATGGCTTGACTTGGTTTGTAAGCATGATTTAACTTGCCCAATGCTTGAATGATGTATGACTTATGGATGCTTAGGATTTGCTTGTTGGCATGTAAACCTATATGTGATGATTTGGTATCTTTTGCCTATTTAAGTCTTCAAGTATGCTCTTCATGATGTGTTTCTATTGAATATTTGCCATGTATGAAAGATTGCTTAAATCCTTGCCTTGTATGTGTTCGAGCTTGCTAAACCTAGGGTGTATGCCTCTAGACTTTGTTGGTTGTTGTGGTGTGCCCTTAGGGGTCCTATGGGACTTGTAGACTTGTTGAAATTCCCCTAAATCTGTCTTTCAAAGGTTGCAGGCAGCCCGCGTTTCGAAACGGGCTTGGTCGTTACGGAACGGGTAGGCTTCAGGGACCCCGTATCGGAACGCATTTCGATACGGTTTGGCCTCTGAGAGCCCCTGTTTCGATACGCGTTTCAGAACGTTTTGGCTACTGGAATTCTGAGAAATTGACGAGATGAAGGCGTTTCGAAACGGGCCTGAAGGTTTTGAAACGGTCAAAATCTCGTTGACCATGAGAAGTTGACCGTTGAGGGAGTTTTGGAACGGTTGACCTCCGTTTCAATACGGCCCCTTATAAGGGCTCTGGGACAGTTGACCTGGTCAAGGCGTTTCGATACGCCTCAAGGGTATTTCGAAACAGCCTGTTTAAAAGACTAAAATTGGGCTGTTTAAATGTTGTTTTGGGTTCGAATGATTATCTCGTGTATGTTGTTCCGCTGTTTGATCACATAGGACTCAAATGAACTTTTAGAAAAGATTAAGTTAAAGAAAAAAAATAGGTTGCTAACCGAGGGGGAACCTTAACGGGTTTCGCTTCGGTTTTCCCCATGTGGCCCACTCGGACCGGTCATCCGGACAGACCGGGACGAGGGGGTTACATCTAAAATTTGATTAAAACTTGTTTTGCGGTCCTTTTTGTCGAGGTTTCGGACGAGCAGGTCTAAATGGGCCTTTCAATGGACCCGTTAGAATTTTAACTGAGTAAAAAGTAAAGAAATTGAGGTTTTGCAATATAATTGTGTTGAAAAGCTCCTAATCAATTACACGAACTCCTAAAATTTGATTAAAACGTGTTTAGCAGTCCTTTTTGTAAAGGTTTCAGACGAGCGGGTCGAAATGGGCCTTTCAATGGACCCGTTGGAATTTTAACTGAGTAAAAAGTACAAAAATTGAGGTTTTTCAATATAATTGTGTTGAAAAGCTCCTAATCAATTACATGAACTCCTAAAATTTGATTAAAACTTATTTTGCAGTCCTTTTTGTAGAGGTTTCGGACGAGCGGGTCGAAATGGGCCTTTCAATGGACCCGTTGGAATTTTAACTAAGTAAAAAGTACAGAAATTGAGGTTTTGCAATATATTTGTGTTGAAAAGCTCCTAATCAATTATTTTAACTCCTAATATTTGAATAAAACATTTTTGTGGTCCTTTCTGTAGAGGTTTCGGACGAGCAGGTCTAAATGGGCCTATCAATGGGCCCGTTGGAATTTTAACTGAGTAAAAAGTATAAAATTGAGGTTTTTCAATATAATTGTGTTGAAAAGCTCCTAATAAATTATTTTAACACCTAAAATTTGATTAAAACCTTTTTTGCGGTCCTTTTTGTCGAGGTTTTGGACGAACAGGTCTAAATGGGCATTTCAATGGACCCGTTAGAATTTTAACTGAGTAAAAAGTACATAAATTGAGGTTTTCCAATATTATTCTATTGAAAAGCTCCTAATCAAACACATGAACTCCTAAAATTTTATTAAAACTTTTTTTGTGGTCCTTTTTGTAAAGGTTTCGGACGAGCGGGTCTAAATAGGCCTTTCAATGGACCCGTTGAAATTTTAACTAGGTAAAAAGTACAGAAATTGAGGTTTTGCAATATAATTGTGTTGAAAAGCTCCTAATTAATTATTTGAACTCCTAAAATTTGATTAAAACTTGTTTTGCGGTCCTTTTTGTATCGGTTTCGGACGAGCAGGTCTAAATGGGCCTTACAATGGGCCCGTTGGAATTTTAACTGAGTAAAATATACAGAAATTGAGGTTTTGCAATATAATTGTGTTGAAAAGCTCCTTATCAATTATTTGAACTCCTAAAATTTGATTAAAACTTGTTTTGCGGTCTTTTTTGTCGAGGTTTCGGACGAGCAGGTCGAAATGGGCCTTTCAATGGACCCGTTGGAATTTTAACTGAGTAAAAAGTACATAAATTGAGGTTTTTAATATAATTGTGTTGAAAATCTCCTAAAATTGAGGTTTTTAACTGAGTAAAATATACAGAAATTGAGGTTTTGCAATATAATTGTGTTTAAAAGCTCCTTATCAATTAATTGAACTCCTAAAATTTGATTAAAACTTGTTTTGTGGTCCTTTTTGCCGAGGTTTCGGACGAGCAGGTCTAAATGGGCCTTTCAATGGACCCGTTGGAATTTTAACTGAGTAAAAAGTACATAAATTGAGGTTTTTAATATAATTGTGTTGAAAATCTCCTAATCAATTACATGATCTTCTAAGATTTGATTAAAACTTGTTTTGCGGCCCTTTTTGTAGAGGTTTCGGACGAGCATGTCTAAATGAGCCTTTCAATGGACCCGTTGGAATTTTAACTGAGTAAAAAGTACATAAATTGAGGTTTTGCAATATAATTGTGTTGAAAAGCTCCTAATCAATTACATGAACTCCTAAAATTTGATTAAAACTTATTTTGCAGTCCTTTTTGTAGAGGTTTCGGTCGTGCAGGTCTAAATTGGCCTTTCAGTGGACCCGTTGGAATTTTAACTGAGTAAAATGTATAAAAATTTAAGTTTTGCCATATAATTTTGTTGAAAAGCTCTTAATCATTTATTTGAACACCTAAAATTTGATCAAAACTTTTTTGCGGTCCTTTTTGTATCGGTTTCGGACGTGCAGGTCTAAATGGGCCTTCAATGGACCCGTTGGAATTTTAATTGAGTAAAAAGTACAGAAATTGAGGTTTTGCAATATAATTGTGTTGAAAAGCTCCTGATCAATTATTTGAACTCCTAAATTTTGATTAAAACTTGTTTTGTGGTCCTTTTTGTCGAGGTTTCGGACGAGCAGGTCTAAATGGGCCTTTCAATGGACCTGTTGGAATTTTAACTGAGTAAAATGTACAGAAATTGAGGTTTTGCAATATAATTGGGTTGAAAAGCTCCTAATCAACTATTTGAACTCCTAAAATCTGATTAAAACTTGTATGGCGGTCCTTTTTGTCGAGGTTTCGGACAAGCAGGTCTAACTGAGCCTTTCAATGGACCCGTTGGAATTTTAACTGTGTAAAAAGTACAGAAATTGAGGTTTTGCAATATAATTGTTTTGAAAAGCTCCTAATCAATTACATGAACTCCTAAAATTTGATTAAAACGTGTTTTGCAGTCCTTTTGGTAGAGGTTTCGGACAAGCGAGTCGAAATGGGCCTTTCAATGGACCTGTTGGAATTTTGACTGAGTAAAAACTACATAAATTGAGGTTTTGCAATATAATTGTGTTGAAAAGATCCTAATCAATTACATGAACTCCTAAAATTTGATTAAAACTTGTTTTGCAATCCTTTTTGTAGAGGTTTCGGACGAGCGGGTCGAAATGGGCCTTTCAATGGACCCGTTGGAATTTTAACTGAGTAAAAAGTACAGAAATTGAGGTTTTGCAGTACAATTTAGTTGAATAGCTCCTAATCAATTATTTGAACTCCTAATATTTGAATAAAACATTTTTGCGGTCCTTTTTGTAGAGGTTTCGGACGAGCAGGTCTAAATGGGCATATCAATGGGCCTGTTGGAATTTTAACTGAGTAAATAGTATAAAATTGAGGTTTTTCAATATAATTGTGTTTAAAAGCTCATAACCAATTATTTGAACTCCTAAAATTTGATTAAAACTATTTTTGCGGTACTTTTTGTCGAGGTTTCGGACAAGCATGTCTAAATGGGCCTTTCAATGGACCCGTTAGAATTTTAATTGAGTAAAAAGTACAGAACTTGAGGTTTTGCAATATAATTTTGTTGAAAAGCTCCTAATCAATTACATGAAATACCTAAAATTTGATTAAAACTTTTTTTGTTGTCCCTTTTGTAGAGGTTTCGGACGAGCATGTCTAAATGGGCCTTTCAATAGACCCGTTGGAATTTTAACTGAGTAAAAAGTATAAAAATTGATGTCTTGTAATATAATTGTGTTGAAAAGCTCCTTGTCAATTTTTTGAACTTCTAAAATTTGATTAAAACTTGTTTTGCGGTCCTTTTTGTCGATGTTTCGGACGAGCAGGTCTAAATGGGCCTTTCAATGGACCCGTTGGAATTTTAACTGAGTAAAAAGTAAAGAAATTTAGGTTTTGCAATATAATTGTGTTGAAAAGCTCCTAATCAATTACATGAACTCCTAAAATTTGATTAAAACGTGTTTTGCAGTCCTTTTTGTAAAGGTTTCCGACGAGCGGGTCGAAATGGGCCTTTCAATGGACCCGTTGGAATTTTAACTGAGTAAAAAATACAAAAATTGAGGTTTTGCAATATAATTGTGTTGAAAAGCTCCTAATCAATTATTTGAACTCCTAAAATATGATTAAAACCTTTTTTGCGGTCCTTTTTGTCGAGG